>OZ024813.1:102772123-104006668 GCA_964017055.1 Chloromyia formosa
AGTGCGTTTGTTCTATACTGTTATTTGGGCATATCTTATGAAACATTTTTGAGGAAATTAAATTACATTGGGCTCCGGTATCTATTTGACACTCTACAATTACACCATTAATATTAAGTGGCAAAACCCACACTAACTTATCTGAACTATTTTAGTATTTCCTAATTCTCCCAAAAATAATGTTTCCGACTGCGAATCTTCATCTCCGTTATAAACTGCACGTACATTTTTATGAGATTTTATAAATTCTTCGTTAGTTCGACACATTTTAGAAAAATGGTTAGGTTTTTGGCATTTATTGCAAATAACCCCAATGGCTGGACAACGTACGCGATGTTGTTGACCACATCGACCGCATTTTGATTCTGTACGTTGCCCTGTATTTGTATTTAAATTTTTAGCAAATTTTTGTGTGTTAGTTTTAGTAGGGCGTTTTGCTGATGATTTTGACATTGAATTTATCGTTTGATCACTTTTTTCATTTAACGACGATGTTTGTTGTTTTGCAATAATGACGGACTTAGCAATTTCAATCGCTTTTTCCAATTTCATTTCACCATCGGATAATAGACGTTCTTTAATATTATTATGTTTAGGACAAGGTCTTCTCTTAATTCACCGAATTCACACGATAGGCTGAGATTTTTTAACACTGTTATGTACTCATCTATAGTTTCTAATTCCAATTGTTTTCTCGAGAAAAATTGATTCCTCTCGATGGCTAAATTGACTCTCGGTGTTAAATAATCGTCAAACTTACGGATCAATGTGGCGTAGGATATTGTTTCTAAATCCTCGTTGAATGAATTAAAGATGTCGATCGCTTCTGGACCCATATGATGAAGAACAATTGCTGTTTTCCTGGAATCGCTTTGCGTATCAAGTCCTGTTGCTAATAGAAAAATGTTGAAAGTCGTACGCCATGTTTTCCATGCTTTCGACAGATTCGACGATGAAAAATCCAATTGTGGTATGGTGCTGTTTAGCGTAGTATTGTTAATAAATACTGCCTCCGGCTTCGATTCACTTGTTGGTTGACTATCTCCCGGCATTTTTTACTTATTTAAAAGTAAACTTTTACACCTGACACCATGTAAAATACAGAACCAAAGTAAAGATGGCTAGACGATTGTTAAGTGACTTACTTTATTGACGGTCCAAGTCAGAGTGACTTAAGGCTACTACAGAGTTCACTTACAGGTCTATTACTAGTATTACTAATACATGTAACAACTGGTTACTAGCACTTGAATTATTAGTGGATGTTGATTGATTGGATTGTATTTGTCTCCAAATTTGATGAGTATTAGAGAAATATTAACTTTCTATTTGTTTTACTATTAAATAAGCTTCTTCTAAGGTTTTTGGTTGCCTCACATCATCATTTAGCACTGGGTTCGATGGAACATTTCTTAATAGCTAACTTTTCATTTTGACATGGTTTATATAGACTATCTTCAATGAAAAGTACTTGTAATTTCAATTTTCAAATTGTCATTAATACTAGAAAATGCCTTATGGTAATTATTGGTACTCGCTTTGAAAATATTCGACATTAGCTCCTCAAATGACTCATTTATTCTAAATTCTTCCTCCAATTTCTGTTTGACGGTCGGCCAATCGTTGATTCTCAGGCTGTAGTGTTGGATACTCGGTAGTGGATTGACTTTGTATCGCGCTACTCCTTGAATTTGCTTGAAGATGATGCCGTAAATAAAGTCTGCGGTGTCCTCGTACTTAACCTCCGGATGGTAAACAATGTTGTCCACTTGCGCTGTCCACGATATGATTTGAATTTCATCGTTCTTGCCGTTGAATTTTGACAACTTCGATGCTCGATTTATCAGATGTTTCAATCCAATCTGCGGTGTGCTTCTATTCGACTCTCGGTCTGCAGGTTGTTCGCTTTGTTCCATATTTCTGTTGGCAGGTTGTTTGCATTGCTCCCTGTTGCGAGATCAGGTCACTCATCATGCTTTTCAGATGATGGAGTCGCATCTCCAGCGTTGCAATATATTTTGTTGTTCGATTGATTTTTCTCAAATTAGTTGTTTTAGGAGGCATTGTTTGCCTAGTTTCACCAACTATGAAACAACTGTCTTGAGAGCTTGTTCCTCGTCCATAACGATTTTCACTTTTGGAGCAGGATTTATGTAATTTTCACATATTACAATTTCTTGCGAAATTTGCCCATTAGTTTCGGCAATTTTGGATTGAATTTGTTGTTGTTTGGACATTATTGTACTGCTATAATTTTCTTTTCTTTTTGTTTGATTTCACTTCTACGTGGGTAGATGAAAAGTTCTCAGCCTGAAAATGAAAGACGGCCCCATCTACGGCCCTCTCAACTTTTCACTGGATGCGAAGCGCTTCCCAAAAACAAATTTCTTCAAGTTTGGGAACAGATGGAGGTCTGAGGGTACCAAATCAGGAGAATAGGGGGATGGTCGAGCAAATCGTACTCCAAATCCCGAAGTTTTCCAATCGCCAGCGCACACTTGTGAATAGGTGCGTTGTCCTGTTGAAAGATGATCTTTTTCTTCTTCAAGCCAGGCCTCTTCTCGCGAATTTTGGCATCCAGCTGGTCAAGAAGTTTGAAATAATATTTGCTTGTTATTGCTCTGCCTTTTACAAGGTAATCAATTAACAGGATCTCTTTCGCATCCCAAAACACGCTGACCATGGCCTTTTTTTCTTTCTTTGGTGCTGAACCATTAGCTCCATCCACTGCTTCGACTGCTGTTTCGTTTCTGGCGTGTAGTGATGGACCTAAGTCTCATCCATAGTGACAAATTGCCGCACAAAATCGGTCAGATCTCGATTGAATCGGTGCAAAGATTGCTGCGAAAATCGTTTGCGCATTTGCTTTTGATCGGCATTCAACAAATGCGGCACTCATCTTGCGCAGAGTTTTCGCATCTCTAATTCTTTGTGCAAATTTTTCGCACCCTTTCTTCCGATATCCCCACAGCCTCAGCAATATCACTCACTTTCATTCGCCTATCGTCCAACACGATATTATGCACTTTTTCGATGATTTCCGGTGTGGTTGCGGTTTTTGGCCCTCATTCACGTGGGTCGTCTTCGAGGGACGTGCAACCACGTTTAAATTCAGCTACCCATTTTTTAACGCTTCACATCGAAGTAGCAAGTTTCCGGTGTGGTTGTGGTTTTTGGCCTTCCTTCACGTGGGTCATCTTCGAGCGACGTGCGACCACGTTTAAATTAAACTGTCCATTTTCTAAAGGTTGACATCGAAGGGGCAGAGTCCCCTTAAACTTTTGTTAACTTCAGATGAATTTCCTTAGGGGTTAATCCACCCAAAACGAAGAATTTTATGACCGCACGATATTCAAGTTTCTCCATTTTAACGAAAAACACGTAAGTCGTCTACTGCAAAAATTCATGTAAGCAAACTATTGTACTTGAGAGAACAAGTTGATCAAGTTTAATCTTCGTGGATGGCGAATCGCACGAATGAATTTTAAGTATCCTCGCGGATAACGAATCTCACGACGAATGCTGATATGGTTTTATCTCGTTAACTTTTCGAAGTTACGAATTTCTACTTAGATTAACGCGAATCGGCTGCGCCAGTTATACTTGAAGGACATTTTCTTCAATATACTTCTTTATTTTACGAAATTATGTTACAGACTGCGCTTTCCTAAAGGGACATTATATACATATTTATTTATTTATTTATTTATTTATTTATTTATTTATTTATTTATTTATTTATTTATTTATTTATTTATTTATTTATTTATTTATTTATTTATTTATTTATTTATTTATTTATTTATTTATTTATTTATTTATTTATTTATTTATTTATTTATTTATTTATTTATTTATTTATTTATTTATTTATTTATTTATTTATTTATTTATTTATTTATTTATTTATTTATTTATTTATTTATTTATTTATTTATTTATTTATTTATTTATTTATTTATTTATTTATTTATTTATTTATTTATTTATTTATTTATTTATTTATTTATTTATTTATTTATTTATTTATTTATTTATTTATTTATTTATTTATTTATTTATTTATTTATTTATTTATTTATTTATTTATTTATTTATTTATTTATTTATTTATTTATTTATTTATTTATTTATTTATTTATTTATTTATTTATTTATTTATTTATTTATTTATTTATTTATTTATTTATTTATTTATTTATTTATTTATTTATTTATTTATTTATTTATTTATTTATTTATTTATTTATTTATTTATTTATTTATTTATTTATTTATTTATTTATTTATTTATTTATTTATTTATTTATTTATTTATTTATTTATTTATTTATTTATTTATTTATTTATTTATTTATTTATTTATTTATTTATTTCACGGACTTGTAGTCCATTACCAGAATTACAAAATAACAAAAAAATTTGAGTTGGGTGAAAGCGAGAAAAAAAAACAAAAAAAAAATTAATAATTCAAGTGGTAAAAAATAAAACTAGTAATAATAATTATAATAATTCAAAATTAACAAAAGAAAAAATTTGATGATGAAAAATAATATTAATTGCAAACTAAATATAAAAAATAAAAAAAAAAACACTCATATAAAATACTATACATATTGTGAGTTAATTTCTGTTAGAATAAATGGAAGAGACAAATTTATTGATTGACTGAATATTTATGTTGAAAAAATCTATATAACGTGATAATTCATTACCGATCCTTTTCATTCTTTCTAGGGGGGAATTTTGACAATAATTAGTTCTACGTAAGTGTAGAGCAAATAGTTGTTGTTGACGTGTTTCACGTCTAGGGATATTAAATAGAATCTCAACAAGTAACTCTGGTGCGTTGATATTTCCGTTGATTATGCTATGTAGAGCAATAGCACATGATGACAATCTTCTTGTTTCGAGGCTTTGCAGATTCAAGCATTGCATTATTGACGCATAATTAAAATTCTCGGGCTGCAATTTCATTTTAAACGCGACATAACGGAGAAACTTCCGTTGGACTCCTTCAATTTCATCTGAGTGTGTTTTGTAATGTGGATTCCAAATTATTGAATTGTATTCCAGTTTACTACGTACTAACGATATATATAGGGTTTTGATTGCATTTATGTTATAGAAAGATATCGAATTTCTCATTACAAAGCCAAGACATCTACGCGCATCATTAGTTATTTGCTTGACATGAGGAATAAAGTTTAGTGAACTATCGAAAATAATTCCCAAATCGCGCACATGATCAACTTCCTTTATCGAAATTCCCATCAGCTCGTACGTGACATTATAAGATGTTTTACCACGATTGAAACATATATACTGGCACTTGTCTATATTAATTTGAAGGTCATTTTGGACACAGTAATCAGCAAAATTTAAAATATTTTTTTGTAAGACATTAACATCATACGAGGAACTAATAGATTTAAAAATTTTGCAGTCATCAGCAAAAAGAAGGAACTCCACATTATCAAATATTTCATAGATATCGTTTATGAATAGGCAGAAAAGTAATGGGCTTAAATGGGATCCCTGTGGTACACCAGAAGTGACAAGTACAGGATCAGAGAGATGATTGTTAATTTTAACCGCAAAAAGACGATTACTCACAAAATCCGATATCCAATGCAATAAAATTCCACAAAAACCTAAAGCTCGAAGTTTCTTTATTAAAAGTTCAGTGTTAATCTTATCGAAGGCTTTTGCTAGGTCAGTGTAGATTGAGTGAACCGGCTTTGAAATTTCGAGAGAATTTACTATTCTGTTTTGATAAGTGAGTAAATTTGTGAGCGTAGACTTACCTTTGCAAAAGCCATGTTGTTGAGGAATGATAATTTGTTGAAGAATTGGAGAGAGGTAATCGGTCAATAATGCATCTAGTATCTTAGGAATAGTTGATTGTATACAAATAGGTCGATAGTTACTTATGTCAGATTCATCACCAGACTTGAAATCTAAAATCTATGAACTAAACATATCTATTTCCATATGTTCACCAAAGATATGTAATGAACAATATTCTGATCTGGTTGTACTGTCCACCGGCAGATCTATGGCAGCATCTGATGAGTAAGGATCTGTCGGTGGTACGAAACCAGAAGCCGAGGGTCTCATTACGCCTGGACCCTGATGCGAACGCGAGGGGATCTGCGCCGTCCGCAAACCATTCCATCCTTATCGCCTCATTTTTCAATCATTCCCCATTTAGCCACCCTGTTTTTTGTTGTCTTCCCTAGGCCTATGCATTTTTATTAATATGTAAAGGACAGGGGCAACGAGCGTCAAAAACCCCGCCCACGTCTCCCGAACTGAACTACAGCAAGCTTAGGCCGCTGCTTAGCTCGTTGAGGGGCCTTTTTCTTCGCCAGATGGCACGGCCCGACCTTCACGGTCACTATGCTACCTTACGCTCCGTCCCCACGGGCATCTTCGGATGCCCACCAAACTGTCCGTTACATATTTGGCGCCCCACGTTGGGCCTCTGGTTTCGTACCACCGTCACATCCTTACTCATCAGGCGCTGCCATAGATCTGCCGGTGGAAGCAGCACTACCAGGATATAGTCCATTGCAGGTGGTTCATTACAGATATACAAAATCCCAAAGTGGCACATACCTTGAGTTATTTGTATTTTATTACTTGGGCCTTCTTCGAATGTGTCTAAATAAATTATACAGCGCGCTCGGTGGACGTGGTCGTTCGGTCATCGCTCTACGATACTAATCTAGAGCTCGGAGTTCAAATCTCGGCGCGATCAAAAAATGCCTGTGAGTACATTAGAACACTCACAGTGCTCCGAGCTTGTCATTATAAAAACGGCGCGGATAGGAGATGCATGCTAGCAACTGCACTTCCGAAAAGTAACGTCAACAAGGCATAAAAATACTAGTGATGCTGACACGCCCATGCCCTGGAAGGGTCACTGCAATTAACACACATGCGTGAAAGCCCAAGTTCTAAGCAAATTGTAAATAGGTAAAAAAGGGATTTTACAGTCAAAGAGTTTTTACATCGTTGCATTGGATTTATGGTGGGTTAGATATGACTCTCCTCAAATATTTTTTTTCAATACGATGGAATGGAATTTAAGCATATCACGATACCTCAGCTGACGATGAAAATCGACTGAAAAAATTTAAGAAGTGTTGAAACTCAGCATGATTGATGGTTGATACTAGGAGTATTATAGTATATACTCTAATGTTTCCTTTGACCGAAGCCAGGTTCGTTAGATATTCTTGTGCAGAATAATGAAAACACTTCGATTGAAAAACACACACACACTTTATTTACAAAACGAACGGCACACGCGTAACTAACAACCAACACCAAACTAGCTCGAACTATTTGTTAACGGCGGATAACGACTATCCCCTTTCCACTTCCATGCGGATACTTTATAACGATCCGAATGCGACTGAGTGTCGAGTATTACTACTTCTCGCTCCCGGTGACATCTGCCTTTTATACTGGATTTCTGTTTCGAGAAGGTTCCAGACTCCAGATGGCTCGAGAAGCAGTTGGTACTTGGCATGGATGGTTCTCTATGATGGAGCTTAGTACAGTGTGTGTCGCAAGAGAGACGAATTTCGTACATATAACAATACTAATAGTTCCGCCGGTGGGGAACAAAATTAAAGATCGCAGAAAAACACATCAAAAATGTAATGTAAAAATGTCACCACTTTTTCCCATGTCTTAAATAGTTTTCGACATTGTTTTCACTTGAAAAACCATTTTTTCAATTGCTTGTTTGTTCCCAGAAAGTGAAAAAATCATCCTTTTGTGATGATATAAATAACAGCTAAAATATTAGCCCCAAGACGAGAATGTCCATTTGGACGCGGATCAAAATGGATCCGATTCGAACGATTCAGATCCAAATTTCGAGGTCACACACTGCATAGTCGAGCCGTCGCGCGGTTTTATAAGTCGAGTTCGACAACGAACTCAATTTTCACTTATTCAATTTAATTTCACTCACCGACACCTTGGCGGCAACATGCAAAACGACTTCTTTTTTGCTATTTAACAGTGGCAACACAAAACATAACCACAAAGTTTGACTCCGTTCAGTTCAAATTTCGCGCACAAGCCCTAGGCCGGGTTCTGGCTCGGAAATTTTAGGCGAATCTTGGATCGTAGTGGGTCGCGAAGCCATCATGTTGGACCCCACACACTACGGGTTTTGGCTGGGACCGGGCTCATTTTGGCTCCGTGTGCGTGTCCACCTTAAGGATAATTATGAATTTTTTTAAACCTAAATAAGTTCTAATTTAGGATACGTGGTTGATTTTATAATGCTAAATAATTTAAGGTTCAAACTTGCCCCAAATCGCTAGAGTCGTTTTCTGATCCATAATAGCCGCCATACATTATCCGATCCGTCGCCCGATCGATCGGCCGATGGATCGCCACAAAATATCTGCCGATCTCCACTGCACACACACTGAGCGATTTTCGTGCGATGCGATAACGAATGACAATTCAAAAAATAGGTTATGATTCACTCCCAATCCAACCTAGATTCATTTTTGTTAACTATTTGGATGTGTGTGGTATTTTCGTATACCACATATTTGATATTTCAATTGCAGTGCCATTTAAATCATAAGAATCCTTGAAATTTCATAATTTAATAATTTGGTAATTTGACATTCACTTGCGATAATCACATACACTATCCAATCGATCGTCACCGATCGATCGCACGAAAATCGCACAAAAATATCGGCAGATCAAAATTGATCGGCCGATCGGGGCGATTTCCACATACACAGGCCGATCCATCGGCCGATATCGATTTCGGGCGACGGATCGGCCGATCGATCGGTGTGTGTATGGCACGTTTAAGGTTCCCACTTGCGAGACGAGTAGTAGTTGGGGAGCCAGCGACGGTTTTGTCACGTTATAAGTACTAAGGCTAAAACACCATCGGTTCTTTGTAATGCAGGAACAAAACAATGAAAAGTCTGGCAAGCCTTTGAGAGTGGGTTTGGCGGTTCCAAAGGGTTAAAGTGTGTAAAAAAAGCGTTACGTCATTTTAACAAGGCTGCCGTTTTGTAATATGAAAAATACTGATGTACCAAGATACAATAATAAAAAAAATGGCAAGATGTTTGGAGTTTGGAAAGTGGGTGCCAGACGGGGTTAAAGTGGCCTAAAAAACAACCTCATTTACGTTATAAGTAACATGACTGAATCCAATTTTATATCACTAAAAACATCCCGAAAAAAACAGTATTCTCAATGCCAGACGTTTCGGAGGATGGAAAGTGGGTGCCAGAGAGGAAAAACGCTTTTTACTCTAGTCAAAATAACTATAAGCCCTATCGTACTCAAAGCAATTTCTAGTGTTCCGATTTTATTTTCTATTTTTAATGAAGATTATACTGTGCTCGTGAATACGAAGTGAACTTTCCGCAGAATCTCAAAAAAAAGAAAACAATGTATTTTGTCCTAGAACGTTTTTCGATACGGTTAACCGTTTTCGAAATATTGTCAAAAAAATTTTTGTTGTGTTTATTTTTTTTGTGTTTTCTCGTGGTTATCTCGAAAATTGTTTTAGATATACGAAAAATGATTGTAACATTTTTGTATGAATATCCTGGCGATCTTTAATTTTTTCTCAGAATATTTTTCGCTAGGATTAACCGTTTTCAAAATATTTCAAAAATACAAAAACGGTCATTTCTAGTGTGTTTTTTCCGAGTTTCTGCCGAAACGCGCTCGTATTCACTTGTTTCACATTGACCGAGATTCTTCCTCACTTCCTTTTGAACGCCCTCAGAGGGATTAAGACACTACAAGTTGAATGTCTTCGTGATCCTCAATGGATAGGTTCAGAAGATGCACACTGAACCGTAGCGGAGCTACTCAGTAATTCATTTTGCGCCTTCTGAACGAGATGTGTCATCAGCTGTGGAATTTTTGTCTAGACTGTTTCCGAACTATGATTTACACAGTTTTGGCATGTGTGTTTACAAAAGTTCATTTTCGCTCTGCATATCATGGGTATCACCGGGTATCACCAGTGAACTGTCAAAATCATTGTCGCAACATGCAAATAGAGTAGAAATATTTTCTGCTCAGTGAAATCGGAAAGTATTCCCCTAGGCAGGGGAGATCGTTCCGCAACGGTTTCGCCTTCTGAAGTCTGAAGTCATCCAATGGCAACAGAACACGGAATAGTAGTTCTGTCGTATTTTATATAAAAAACACGACAAAAGTTCTCCGAAAAAAATGAATATGTACGAAATTTCTTTTAAATTGGTATTGAAAAAAAAAAATTTGAACTAAAAAGTGCCAGCTACCGACAGGTTTTCAAACTACTTTTCAAACTGACATTTTGAGAGCCACTGAAGATGAACTCATTTACCACTATGAGGTGTCGCTATTTAAAAAAAGACAGTTACAGCTAACTCATCATCACTGGCAGTTGCAAGTCAGAAAACTCTGCTGGTTAATTTCTACTTTTCTACAATCATGCATATGATCTGCTGAATACTTGCGACGTTTAATGTCTGCTGCAGACAAATATGGCCCATCGTTGTTAGTTGGAAGCCATTGCTATCGTGAATCTGGGCAGATAGCGGTTTGTGGCGATGGTGGCTGCCAGCAGTTGGCTCATAATGGCTTGAAAAGTAATTTTCTGCCGAACGCCATCGCCACCAACCGCTTTCTGCGGTAATATTCTTCTGTTGTCATGTAGTTGGGACGCTAAGCGTGACATTACACTTTGCGTTTTTCAGCAGGAAGAGCAATCCCCTAAAAAACGCATTGTCGTTCAAGAAGAGAACCCTATAATTACACATTGCGTCTTTCTGCGGGAAGAGCTTGTGAAAGAAATAAATATATCCCAGTGAGGATATTGATGGTTTCTTTTTGTCGCAATATAGTAGGTAAAAGTCGGGAGCCCGATACAATTTCAGTCAATCCTCAATGGATGCACTGTATGAATTTCGTCACTGGGTTCATGAGTTTCTAGTTTGTCGTTGAACCAAAAAACGGAAGGTGAAATGCGTTCCATATACCACCGTGTGTTCATCTTCTCTCATTGCGTTTTTTTTGCGGGAGAAGTCTTCCCGCTGTCGTTGGACTTGCTGCTGCAAAACGATTCCTGCAAACTGCAGCATTTCGTTACGCATAAGTGTAATGCGTTCCATTTAAATGTACATGTCCGTCTTCTTGAACGACAATGCGTTTTTTTGCGGGATCGCTCTTCCTACAGAAAAACGCAAAGTGTAATGTCACGCTAAGCGATTTGACCTTGCAAAATATAATAGAGAAATGCCGTTTGTTATTATTGTTGGTGGTCCCCATACATTAATTTTAAGAGATAAAGCCATCTTGGACCCCGCGGCAGAGCGGCTGTGCGGGCGAAAAACCGAAAAATTTGAGCCCTTTTTTTTTAATATTCTCCTCATAATTTGTAAACGGTGCCTCAGATCGAAAAACTTAATAGGATCTAAATTAAAGAGCGTCAAATTCGACATCCAACGCATTGCTTAAAGTTTGAATTCGGCTTAGTAGTATTGTCAAAACCGATAGTCGAAAAACATCACCTTTTGAGGCTTTGAAGGAAAATCACACTATTTTGCTTTTCAAGCTTATATCTCTGAAACCGATGCTATAAATGGGAAACTCATTAGACAAAAGCTGAAGATATTTCTATTTCAAGTTTAACTAGCCCAATGCTTTTCAAATCGACTCGTTTTTAGTGTAGTTGTGAGCGAAAATGCAGAAATGATTTTGTAGCGATTTGAGCCTTAATGGCTATCTCGATAAATATAACAGCTAAAAGCTTTGGTTTAACCTCAATTTGTAGATATTTTAACAAGGTTATACAAGTTATAAAAGTTATAATAGTTTTGCTAAGTTTTTTGTCAGATTAATTTAATTAATTAAATAATTAGTTAATTAATTGATTTATTTTTTTTCCATAATTTCAAAGTTCAAGCAACTTATATGACACTTTAGGTTGGTTCCTAATGTATTTGGTAATTTTCAGTCGAATGAATTCAACTGCAATTCCATACGACCACACTTGTATAAAAACAAAACCCTTATGAAATCGGTCATGCGTCCGTCTGTCCGTCTGTCTGTCTGTCTGTCTGTCCATGAAATATCTCACGAACCGCTGAAGCTACATGCATGAAATTTGGTGGAAATATGTAGAAATACTATAATTCTCTGGAGAAACCGATGCGTTGTAATAGGTCAATTTTAAGGGGGGGGGGGGGGGGGGGTCCCCATAGAGGGGAAATGAAGGTCCAAATTTTTTTTTCGTTTGGATTAGGCAAGTGGGGTATCGTAAGAAAGGTACCGTCGAGTACATTCCATTTTTGGAATTTTTTCAAATTTGAAGAAAGGAGAAAAGAGGGAGAGGGGAAAATATGTGGTCCGAGTTTGTCCCCCCCCCTTGCATTTCGAGACCGTTATAGCTAGACATATGAAAATTTACAGAAAAGCGTCATTTCACTAGCATAGAAAACCGAAAATAATAGAATTTTTGAATCTCATCCAAAAAGGTTAATAATAGTACATTTCTATAGTTGCAGTTAGCACACCCCTGCACCCCTCAAGCACACCTGAGGTCAAAAATATTGATGGCTAATGATAACCAACATCATAGGCAATAATATCTCTAAGTTTCATTACAATGACATGATATTTAATAATAGTACATTGACACTATCCATACAAAAAATACACCTACCGACCTCACGCACCTTTTCCATAGTCCTCCGCGTGGGCGCCCCCTGGTAACGGCAGTGTATCAAATCGCTGACGGCCAATGTCTTAGCGATAAGACAGTTTGGAAAAGGCAGATAGCTGTAGCCTGAATGGCTGACGAACACCTAAGCGTCTCAGGTCTAGTAGGATGGATTGACTTGCGTAGTTGGACCTGCTACATAGTTGTGTGAACTCCAGTACGTTTATTAAACCATCTGAAGCAGCTATCTCCGAGGCCATCCCCTGAATGGGGTTAAGCGACGTGCTGACAACTCGTCCTTGTAAAAACCACTCCATGTCAAGAAACCTGGAACAAAAGCCTCGGATTGGACGGATCAACAACGACGACCACGCAAACGAATAAAGGATTATTCTTTCGGATCCTGGAATGTACGCTCCCTGAACAAACCGGGGGCCGAGAAGGCCCTCCTTCAACAGGTCGAAAAGTACAAACTGAGCATTACTGCAGTCCAGGAAACAAATTGGCTTGGCAGCGAGATTAATGACAAGAAATCGCACACAATTTTTACAAGTGGCAAACCATCGGGCCGCAAGGAGTTTGGAGTAGCATTTATAGTGAACAATCACCTCAAACCGCATATTACTGACTTCAAACCCATAAATGAACGGCTGTGTGCGATTCGCATCAAGACTCGATTCTTCAATCTCTGGCTCATCAATGTGCATGCCCCCACTGAAGTTAAAGAAGACGCAGTAAAAGACGAGTTCTACGCCCGCCTTGAAACTCTCTTCGACTCACTTCCAACAAACGACGTCAAATTGCTGCTGGGAGACTTTAACGCGAAAGTCGGGAATGAAAACTGGCATCGGGGGACCACTGGAGGCCACAGCCTCCATGAAGAATGTAACGATAACGGCCAGCGACTTATAGACTTCGCATGCAGCAGGAATCTAGTCGTAAGCTCTACGTGTTTCCCGCATCGACGCATTCACAAGCAGACCTGGAGGTCTCCAGACGCACATACCGTCAACCAAATTGACCATGTCCTCATTTGCAGGAGATGGGCGTCTAGTGTCATGGATGTCCGCTCCTATCGAGGAGCAAACTGCGACTCAGATCATCACTTGGTGAAGACGACCTACAGATGTAGAATTTCCTCAGTGCACCAGTCAAGAATCAGCCCTCCCAAAATCTTTGCGGTTGATAAGCTCTTGAGTGATGCTACAGCGGTGGCGTATACTACCGCCCTTGAGGAAAAACTATCACCTATGCTACACAACATCAGCAACACAGGCGTCCATGGGTTCTGGGAAGAACTCAAGGGTACCATCAAGGATGTCGCAGAGAAGGTCGTGGGATATAAAGCCCGGCGAGCGCGAAATGACTGGTTCGACGAAGAATGCAAAAATTCACTTGACGCGAAAAACGAGGCCTACAGACAATGGATTCAACGAGGAACCAGAGCCAGAAGAGAAAAATATGACGAGCTACGGCGAATATCAAATAGAATAATTAGACGTAAGAAACGTAAATACCTTGACGAGCAGTTGCTGAACATAAACGAAAACTTAGCTAATAGGAACACCAGACAAGCGTACAAACTAGTAAATACAATTAAGAACGGCTACCAATCCAGGACTAGCCTTTGTAAGGACAAGGATGGAAACATCATCAGCGACACCGATGGTATTAACAAACGATGGGCCTCTTATTTTGAAGAGCTTCTAAACCGACCATCTAACATCCCCACACAGGAAGCTCTCGACGATATTGTTGATCTAGGCCCACCCATTCAACCCCCGACAGTAGAGGAAGTTGATCTCGCGTTGCGGTCACTAAAACGAAATAAAGCGCCGGGCGCTGACGAGATTCCAGCTGAACTGCTAAGATTCGGTGGAACGAGTCTAGTTGATGCCATACATCAATTACTCCTGCGAGTATGGGAGAACGAGGAGATCCCAGACGATTGGCGCAGAAGCATCATCTGTCCAATTCATAAAAAGGGAGATAAACTGCGGTGTGAGAATTACAGGGGCATCTCACTAGTTTGTACGTCCTATAAAATTTTGACGAAAATTCTGGAAAATAGAATAAAACCGTACGCAGAACGAGTCATTGGCGAATATCAAAGCGGTTTCAGACCTGGTCGCTCCACAACCGATCAGCTCTTCTCAGTCAAACTGATACTCCAGAGGTGCTGGGAATACAACGTAAACGTATACCAAATCTTTGTCGACTTCAAGCAGGCATACGACAGTATCGATCGTGGAGTACTGTACAACATCATGCTGCAATTTGGTATACCAGCAAAATTAGTGCGACTGACAAAGATGACGATGACCAACTCCGTCTCACAAGTCAGGATCCAGAATAGACTTACTGATCTATTTGAAACACGCACTGGTTTGAAACAGGGCGATGGACTGGCTCCGACGCTCTTCAACCTAGCACTGGAATACGTTATTCGGGCCATGAATTTGGACAACAGCAAGACGCTACTCATCAAGTCGACACAATTAGCAGCGTACGCCGACGACATCAACATCATGTCCCGAAGATTGGCTGACGCAGAAGAACTTCTGCATACGCTTGATACCGCTGCAAAGGAAGTTGGATTACGTATTAACGAGGGTAAAACTAAAATAATGATGCAATCGGTGACAAGGACACCTGCACAACCAAGCATCAATGTGGGGGACCTCAACATCGAGTTCGTGAACAACTTCATTTACCTGGGTTGCAACCTGTCAAGGGACGCCAACGAAACTGACGAAATCAAGCGACGGATACAGTTAGCTAATAAGACTTTTTTCTCGGTTCTCCCCATAATGAAATCGAAACATGTGCACAGAAACACGAAGCTCCGCGTGTACAAAACCATTATACGACCAGTGCTATGCTATGGCTGCGAAGCATGGACCCTAGCTCAAGCCTCCGAAAACATGCTAGACACTTTTGAACGTAAGGTTCTACGGCGAATTTTCGGGGCTGTTTGCGATCGAGATGGATGGCGCATCCGGTACAACCATGAGTTGTATGAAATGTACGATGAGCTGCAAGTCTCGAAAATCGTCAAACTACAACGACTTCAATGGGCAGGGCATGTACAAAGAATGGACGATGATCGCATGCCTAAGAGAGTAATGAATGCAGAACGAGTCGACGGAGCGAGACTGCGAGGACGACCGAGATCTCGTTGGGAGAGCTCAGTAGGTGTGGACGCCGCGCAGCTGCTGGGCTCCCAAAATTGGAGGACGCGGTCACCTGACCGAGATAATTGGAGGACAATGATCCAGGCGGCCAAGGCCCGACGTATAGTATAGTAGTATACGCCACCGCTGTAGCATCACTCAAGAGCTTATCAACCGCAAAGATTTTGGGAGGGCTGATTCTTGACTGGTGCACTGAGGAAATTCTACATCTGTTGTAGGTCGTCTTCACCAAGTGATGATCTGAGTCGCAGTTTGCTCCTCGATAGGAGCGGACATCCATGACACTAGACGCCCATCTCCTGCAAATGAGGACGTGGTCAATTTGGTTGACGGTATGTGCGTCTGGAGACTTCCAGGTCTGCTTGTGAATGCGTCGATGCGGGAAACACGTAGAGCTTACGACTAGATTCCTGCTGCATGCGAAGTCTATAAGTCGCTGGCCGTTATCGTTACATTCTTCATGGAGGCTGTGGCCTCCAGTGGTCCCCCGATGCCAGTTTTCATTCCCGACTTTCGCGTTAAAGTCTCCCAGCAGCAATTTGACGTCGTTTGTTGGAAGTGAGTCGAAGAGAGTTTCAAGGCGGGCGTAGAACTCGTCTTTTACTGCGTCTTCTTTAACTTCAGTGGGAGCATGCACATTGATGAGCCAGAGATTGAAGAATCGAGTCTTGATGCGAATCGCACACAGCCGTTCATTTATGGGTTTGAAGTCAGTAATATGCGGTTTGAGGTGATTGTTCACTATAAATGCTACTCCAAACTCCTTGCGGCCCGATGGTTTGCCACTTGTAAAAATTGTGTGCGATTTCTTGTCATTAATCTCGCTGCCAAGCCAATTTGTTTCCTGGACTGCAGTAATGCTCAGTTTGTACTTTTCGACCTGTTGAAGGAGGGCCTTCTCGGCCCCCGGTTTGTTCAGGGAGCGTACATTCCAGGATCCGAAAGAATAATCCTTTATTCGTTTGCGTGGTCGTCGTTGTTGATCCGTCCAATCCGAGGCTTTTGTTCCAGGTTTCTTGACATGGAGTGGTTTTTACAAGGACGAGTTGTCAGCACGTCGCTTAACCCCATTCAGGGGATGGCCTCGGAGATAGCTGCTTCAGATGGTTTAATAAACGTACTGGAGTTCACACAACTATGTAGCAGGTCCAACTACGCAAGTCAATCCATCCTACTAGACCTGAGACGCTTAGGTGTTCGTCAGCCATTCAGGCTACAGCTATCTGCCTTTTCCAAACTGTCTTATCGCTAAGACATTGGCCGTCAGCGATTTGATACACTGCCGTTACCAGGGGGCGCCCACGCGGAGGACTATGGAAAAGGTCTTTGCTTTTTTATTAAATAAGTTGAAAATAAAAAACTTTGATGCCAGTTTTAGGCTGTTTCTTAATGTATTTGGTCATTTTGAGTCGAACGAAACTAAAGGAAATTTTCCATACAACCGTTAGTTCAAAAAATATTCATATTCTTCAGATTTTTTTATTAGTAGTAAATAATTTTTTTTTTTATTAAATAAGTTTAAAATAAAAAGTTACTATTCCACTTTTAGGTTAACTCCTAATGTATTCGGTCATTCTGAGTCGAATAAAATCAACCACAACTCCGAACGATCATTAGTTTAATAGATATTCACATTTCTCAAGATTTTGTTATTAATTAAAATAGAATTTTTTATTAAACAAGTTTAAAATAAAAACCTTTATTTATCAAAATTTTTATAAAGAAGGTTAAAATATCTACAAATTGAGGTTAAACCAAAACTTTTAGCTGTTATATTTATCGAGATATAGCCATTAAGGCTCAAATCGCTAAAAAATCATTTCTGCATTTTCGCTCACAACTACATTAAAAACGAGCCGATTTAAAAAGTATTGGGCTAGTAAAACTTGAAATGGAAATGTCTTCAACTTTTGTTTAATTAGTTTTTCCATTTGTAGCATCAGTTTCAGAGGCATGTGAGCTTGAAAACCAAAATAGTGTGATTTTCCTTCAAAGCCTCAAATGTGACGTTTTCCGACTATCGGTTTTGACTATACTACTAAGCCGAATTCCAACTTTGAGCAATGCATTGGATGTAGAATTTGACGCTCTTTAATTTAGATCCAAAGTTTTCGATCCGAGGCACCGTTTACAAATTATGAGGAGAATATTAAAGAAAGGGTTCAAATTTTTCGGTTTTTCGCCTGCACAGCCGCTTTGCCGCGGGGTCCAAGATGGCTTTATCTCTTAAAATGAATGTATGGGGACCACCAACAATAATACCAAACGGCATCTCTCTAGCATATTTTGCAAGGTGGCGTCCATTTATGTCGCTTAGCGTCCCAACTAAGCAACACGCTTATCCTCTTTGATTTCTTCGAGCTGCTAAAATCTGGACACATTCATGTCGAACGATCCAAATAGGATACTCATGTCATCATTAAACGATGATGTCAGTCTAGAATGCCTTGTATCTGAAGTTGACTTCGACAAGAACTTTGATTTTGGGACGATTTGCACTTGCACGTTCTTGTATTTTTACACGATTTAATTTGATGTCCTTCCCGCAGACAGTGTGTGCACAGACCGATTTTACGTAAAAGTCCACTTCTTTGAGAGTTTTTCATTGACTTGAATTTTTCACAACCAGATTTTATGATTGCCCTTGCACACCGGGCACTTTTGATTCGCCATTTCACTATGTAATACCCTGGAGTCGGTACGTTTAACTGATTGCAGCTGCTTTATTGTGGGTGGTTCACATGATTCCAGAACCTGGAACCTGGCCTCCAAAAAGATCAGGAAATTTGCTGGTGTCGGCACTGACCGAGAATTTTCCAGCGATTGCTCATACAGGCGGCGAGACTCTTTGTCCAACTTTTGTAGCAAAATGTGCAGTATCAGCGGATGGTGGTGTCCACTCCTAAATTCTTGATTGCGGCCATGGTTTCTGTTGTTGTGTCGTGAAGTTTTCTTATTGATTGCGCGGATTCTTTACTTATAGCCCCCAAATCGATCTGACGATATTGTAATTGTAATCGTAAAGGTTACCACACATGATCGAGCATGACCGAACTTCCATCGAACCATCATATATCATAGAACGGTGGAAATAAGCAGATTTTTTTCTATAGAGTTTGACGTGGTTCGATGCATGCTCGCGACCAAAATGCTTACCGTGTATGTCGACCTTGAGATCGATCGCACAGTGTATGTGCCTATCGTTGACGACTATTTGACAGTTCCGTATAATTTTGATCGTCAGATACTTTATGGCGATCCATTGCCTGCGTTCACGTTCTTGAACCTTGCGGTTATTCAGCTATTTAAATGCATGTGAACAGGAAAATCAGTGATTTTTTCCGACATGCATTTCAATTGCTGAATAACCGCAACGCTCAAGAACGTGAACGCAGGCAGTGTCAGATCGATCTGACAGTCGCACAGTCTATGGCGGGTCTTAGATTGGGTTGCTCCAGAAGTGCGTTCAGATATGCGATTTATTAACCGTTCGGTTTATTATCTTTCGATATTTTGAACGTATGTTGTTGTAGCGTTTGTTTATGATTTCCCAGGCAGTATCATAATTAGACGTGCTTATTCCACGAAAGAGCTAATGAACGACCAGCTTATGAGACTCCTAAAATTGATGATAGATAGAACATCACTAAAGGTCGCCACCCATGAACGAGCACAACCACGATCGAACTTCCATCGAAACATCAGTTTTATAGAACGTGTGGAAAAAAATTTCCCCTATTTCCACCGTTCTTTGATATTTGATGCTTCGATGGAAGTTTGGTCGTGGTTGTGCTCGTTCATCGACCTTAAGGACTCATTTATTTCGTGCGGTGAAGTTTTTCCGGGCAGATTGGAGCGCGGTAGGAGATCATTCATTAGTGACTCTACACGGTCTCTAATCTCGGCACGCAAGAGAATTAAAGAACAAATTAACTCAGCTACAGACGACGCAGTCAAAGATCGACTTAAAACTGAATACCGTTTTCTTTAGAAAGGCGTGCAAAGAAGGGATAAGGTCGCAACCCATGAACGAGCACAACCACGACCAAACTTCCATCGAACCATCAAATATCATAGAACGGTGGAAATAGGGGGAATTTTTTTTCCCCACGTTCTATGAAATTGATGGTTCGATGGAAGTTCGGTCGTGGTTGTGCTCGTTCATGTGTAGCGACCTTAAGACGGGACAAACGCAACAACATGGATTAGCGGAGAAGGCAGAGGAAGCGGCTTACCGCGGTGACAGAGGAACCATTTACAAACTTATCAAGCCATTAACTGGCAAATCTTTTGCAACTGAACATCCCGTGAAAGATAAAGACGGGTCCCTATGAAGATGATGAAGACCAACTGCCACGGTGGAGAGAGTACTTCATTGAGGTCCTCAACAACACCTTTGGACATTTTAACTCATCTTCACTAGAAGCTGAAAATATTCCGCAAATAGCCAGAGTTGATACCAATCCACCATCTAAACTGGAAGTAACTGTGGCTATTAAATCGATGGAAGCGGGTAAAGCCCCGGGGATAGATGGAATTCCGGTGGAACTCTTAAAGGCGGATATCAATGCTACGGCGGATATTCTTCTCCCCCTTATCCAAGAGTGTTAGGAAAGCGAAACTCTGGAAGAAGGGTGTCATTGTTAAGATCCCGAAAAAGGTAACCTGAAGAATTGAATTAATTTGGCATGGAATTTGCCTCCTCCTCGCAGTCTCCAAACTAATGGCAAGACCGGATCAAGCATGCAGTTGACCGCACACTGAACGATGAACAGGCTGGTTTTCGCGAGGGCTTTTCATGTAGCGACCACATCAACACCCTCCGAATTATTGTTGAACAATCCGCAGAGTGGAGATCATGAGATGTAATGGTCATGTTCATTGATTTCGAGAAGGCATTTGACAGCGTTGACCGGGAATACATCTGGAGGGCTTTACGTAGGAGAGGCATACCAGATAAAATAATTTTCATGTCACGTATTACATAAAGGTTAGCTATCAGATCCCTTCGAGGTACATAGCGAAGTGAGACAAGGCTGCATTTTGTCACCTATATTGTTTTATATCTTTCACGGATGTAATAGGGTCATGAAGTTTGCAATGCACAGAAGGAAGCATCTCCGACCATATAAGCTATATACATATATTCTTGGTCAGTATGATGAGTCGAGTTGATTAAGCTTTGTCCGTCTGTCCGTCAGTCCGTCTGTCCGTCTGGTTCTATGCAAACTAGTCCCTCAGTTTTAAAGCTATCGAGCTGAAATTTTTTACAAAGCCTTTTTTCTATTGCGCGCTGTAAATATGTCGGAACCAATGGAATCGGACCACTACGTCATATAGCTGCCATAGGAACGACCGGTTCAAAAGTTCGCCTTTGTGAGAAAAACTTTTTTAATTCTTAAGATATCTTTTTCAAATTTCACACTAATCAATAGTATTTCTAATAAAATCACATTCTTGAATTTAGTTGAAATCAGGCTACTCTATCATATAGCTGTCATAGGAACGACCGTTCCAAAAGCAAGATTTTGTTAGAAAATCTTTACGAAATTTCATATTATGCAATAAAATTGACTGCCAAATTACACTCCTAAATTTGTTGAAAATCGGCCTACTATTTCATATACCTCTCATAGGAACAGTGAAATCGGAACAAGTTTTACTAATAATTTCAAAGTGGCAAATGCGCCATAAGGCACAACGAAGGTATGATACCCTTCACGCGAAGCGAAGCGAAGGCTAGCTTGTTTTTTATTGCCATTAACGACGTACTCTGCAGAGTGCTTCATGAACACCAGAGCAAAGGTAACAGGTAGTTTGAATACCTTCAACACTTGGATTACGCTGACGATATTTGTCTTCTTTCAAATAGATCGGATCATGTAGTTCAAATGACGGATGCCCTGCATCGCAAAAGTGGCAATGCGGGGCTTAAAATCAACGCTGCCAAAACTAAGTACTTGAGCTTGGATCCAGGAAGACAGAGCGAAATTTGTGTTCGGGGCAGACGGTGGAAAAGGTGGACAAATTTTGCTACCTCGCAAGCGTAGTTACGGCAGATGGTGGAGCAGATGCTGATGTACTATCTCGCATCAATAAGGCTCGGGAAGCTTTTTTCAGTTTGACTCCTTTCTGACAAACAACAACATCTCCAGGCGTACCAAATCCAGGATCTACGAAACCAATGTAAAATCTGGGCTTCTTTATGGCTGTTCAACTTGGAAGGTGACCAAGGTCGATAACAACTAAATTGCAAACTTTCGTGAAACAGTGTCTACGGCGCATCCTACACATAACCTGGCCGGAGATCATTTCTAACGACGACCTGCTGTTGCTTACTGGCCAGGACAGGATAGACACCTCCATAAAAAGGCAAAAATGGCAATGGATAGATCACACACTTCGAAAAGGGTCGGAAAACATTGCTAAACAGGCCCTCGATTGGAACCCACAGGGAACAGATGCAAGTCACTGCGTTGGACGACCTAGAAACACCTGAAGAAGATCAGTTGAGGTGGATGGTAAGTCAATAGGCAAATCGTGGAGTCAGTTGAAGGCGATGGCGGCGAACAGGACGAGGTGGAAAATCGGCGTGTTTAATGCCCTATGCTCCACAAGGGGTTAACAGGATCCAGGGGGAGAGAGATCATAATTAGCGTTGGATATGCCCAGGTGTTGTACCAGCTCGTTGGGTACTCCTCCTAGGTTCGATTTTAAGTAATACAATTTCTTGGGTCTCGTTAGCTGCTGATTGTTGTGGATCAATTCCGTAAAAAGATTCTTCAAAGGTATCCACTTAAGGTAGTTTCCGGAAAACTTGAGTATGTCGATGCGTGGTAGCTGGATATTCAATTTTGCAGTTTACTGAGCGGTTGGCATCGTAGTCATTGCGTGGTTACTTGGACTCGAAAAAAGTAGGTCTGTAACAATTTTTTGATAAAGCTTTTTGATTTTTGTGAAAACGCCTTGATCGAAGTAATCATATTTATACCTTAGACTTATGTGTAGTATAGGGTATATTGTTTCCGTCACGACGGAAATATGTAACACCTTAAAGGAGGCTCCGGAAGTATAGCAGTGTTTACATATAAATGATCAGGGTCATCTCCTGATTCGATTTAGCCATATCTGTCTGTCTGTCTGCCCGTTCGCACGATAACTTTCGATAGAATGATGCTGGATCCTTGAAATTTTGGTCAATTGTTGGTAGTAGGATCTAGTTGGTTGGTATTGAAAATGGGTAAGATCAGGCCAAGAGAACGCCTACCTCCTATACATATGTAAAATAATTAAATGTATCTATAACTCCCCATTAAATAGACATGAAAAGCTCTAGCTTTGGCAGATTGCTCGTGAGGGTAATGTTATATTCTCCTGGAAAAATCAAATCGATCAGTTGAAAACTAACGGTAATTTTCTTCCAAAGAGACCCATCTACCCTACTTTTCAGGTTTTTTGTCTATAACTCTTGTATCAATTAACGTAGACACCTCATTTTTGGCATGTAACCTTGAGGCAAGAAGCTGCTTGAGTTTTAATAAGTTGGGCATAATCAGATCAAAGGAACGCCTACCTCCCCTAAAAATTAAAAAAAAAATTAAATATTACTTTAATTACGATAACTTTCGATAGAATGACACTTTCGAATTGAATATTTTGTAGGGTGTTGGTAGTAAGATCTAGTTGGTTGGTATTGCAAATGGGCAAGATCCGGCCCAAGGAACCCCTGCCTCCCCTACAAATGAAACTTCAAGTAAGCGATAAGTTTAGATAAAATGAGGCCAGCAACTTGAAATTTTGGTCAAACGTTTGAAGGAAGATTTAGTTAGTTGGTATTAAAGATGCGCCAGATCCGGCTCAAGGAACCCCTACCACCCCTACAAATGAAACTTAAAATAAGAGATAACTTTCGATAAAATGAAGCAAGTGAATTGGTCAAATATTTGTAGTAGGATCCAGTTGGCTAATATTGAAAATACGTAAAATCCGACCAACGAAACTCCTACTTCTCCTACAAATGAAACTTAAATTAAGTGATAACTTTCGATAGAATGAAGCTAGAGACTTGAAATTTTGTTTAAATGTTTGTGGCATGATCTAATTGGTTGGTGGCAATAATGGGCAAGATCCGAACCAAGCAAACCCTACCTCTCCTACAAATGAAACTTCAAATAAACGATAACTTTTGATAAAATTAAGCTGGTGACTTGAAATTTTGCTCAAATGTTTGTACTTTGATCTAGATGGTTGTTATTAAAAATGCGCAAGATTCGACAAAAGAAACTTCTACCTCCCTCTACAAGTGAGACTTCAAATAAGCAATAATAACTTTCGATATAAGGAAGCTAGCGTTTTGTAAAATTCGATAAATATTTGTAGAATGGGTTAGTTAATTGATTTTGATAATGGTCAAGATAATCCTGAATGAGTGCCAACCTCCCCTATAAACTGGCCATGTAGGAAACGCATTTTTAATGCATATGGTTGTTGTCAGATCGATCTGACGATGGATCGCCACAAAATATATGATGATCAAAATTACATGGAACTGCCAAAAAATCGCCAACCATAGGCGCATATACGGTGCGATCGATCTGAGGATGACAATATTATCAGATCGATCTGACGACTGACGGAAAATTCTGGAAAATAGAAAAAAACCGTACGCAGAACGAATCATTGGCGAATATCAAAGCGGTTTCAGACCTGGTCGCTCCACAACCGATCAGCTCTTTACGGTCAAACTAATACTCCAGAAGTGTTGGGAATACAACGTAAACCTATACCAAATCTTTGTCGACTTCAAGCAGGCATACGACAGTATCGATCGTGGAGTACTGTACAACATCATGCTGCAATTTGGTATACCGGCAAAATTAGTGCGACTGACAAAGGCCGCTGTCTTCGCTAATGGTGTTGTTGTTGAAAATTATATTTTATTTGTTATATAAATACCTCATCCTTTCCTGAAACTCTGCATTCGTTTCATCCTTTGATTGAAGCGGTAGAAACGCGTTTTTATTAGGAGGCTACTGCACCTTGACATTTTCTTAACCAATGTCACCGCAGTCACAAACCAACAGCTGACATCTTTCATGTTTAGTACCTCTTCGTATGGTCGGTATAAACACACCACGAACAAGTACTAGCACTAAAACGATTTAGTTAAATCGCCTTTTAGTTCCACGGCATAAACGTGGCCAAAGATGACGATGACCAACTCCGTCTCACAAGTCGACTTACTGATCTATTTTAAACACGCACTGGTCTAAAACAGGGCGATGGACTGGCACCGACGCTCTTCAACCTAGCATTGGAATACGTTATTCGGGCTATGAATATGGACAGCAGCAAGACGCTACTCATCAAGTCGACACAATGAGCAGCGTACGCCGACGGCATCAACATCATGTCCCGAAAATTGGCCAACGCAGAAGAACTTCTGCATATGCTCGATACCGCTGCAAAAGAAGTTGGACTACGTATTAACGAGGGTAAAACTAAAATAATGATGCAGTCTACGACAAGGACACCTGCACAACCGAGCATCAATGAGGGGGACCTCAGCATCGAGTTCGTGAACAACTTCATATACCTGGGTTGCAACTTGTCAAGGGACGACAACGAAACTGACGAAATCAAGCGACGGATACAGTTATCTAATAAGACTTTTTTCTCGGTTCTCCCCATAATGAAATCGAAGCATGTGCACAGAAACACGAAGCTCCGCGTGTACAAAACCATTATACGAGCAGGGCTATGCTATGGCAGCGAAGCATGGACCCAAGCTCAAGCCTCCGGAAACATGCTAGATACATTTGAACGTAAGTAAGGTTCTACGGCGAATTTTCGAGGCTGTTTGTGATCGAGATGGATGGCGCATTCGGTACAACCATGAGTTGTATGAACTGTACGATGAGCTGGAAGTTCTAACGGACGGTTTGGTGGGCATCCGAAGATGCCCGTGGGGACGGAGCCTAAGGTAGCTTAATTGACCGTGAAGGTCGGGCTGTGCCATCTGGCGAAGAAAAAGGCTCCTCAACGAGCCAAGCAGCGGCCTATGCTTGCTGTAGCTTAGTTCGGGAGACGTGGGCGGGGTTTTCGTCGCTCGTTGCCCCTGTCCTTTACGTATTAACAAAATTCATAGGCCTGGGGAAGACAACACAAACAACGGAGGTAAAAATAGGGAATAAAAAAAATGAGGCGATAAGGATGGAATGGTTGGCAGATGGCTGGCTTGCCCTCGCGCTCGTATTGGGGTCCAGGTGTAATGGGTCTCTAGGCTTATGGTTTCGTACCCCCGACAGATCCTTACTCATCAGGTGCTGCCATAGATCTGCCGGTGGAAGCAGCACTACCATATGGTCCATTGCGGGTTGTTCATTACAAAGTCTCGAAAATCGTCAAACTACAACGACTTCAATGGGCTGGACAGGGAGGGCATGTACAAAGAATGGACGATGATCGCATGCCAAAGAGAGTAATGAATGCAGAACGAATCGACGGAGCGAGATTGCCTAGACGACCGAGATCTCGTTGGGAGAGCTCAGTAGGTGTGGACGCCGCGCAGCTACTGGGCTTCCAAAATTGGAGAACGCGGTCACGTCACCGAGATAATTGGAGGACAATGATCCAGGCGGCCAAGGCCCGACGTCGTGCTGTCGCGCCACGATGATGATGATGATCTGACGACTAACCTCAAAGTACTATACATAGGTATATATGAGTGCTTTGTCATTTCATATGATGCACGTTTCAAGTTTTCTATCAAGGCATTCTGCTTTTTGAGAAGCCGATGCTGTAGTTCGATTTCACGCGAGCGTTGACTCCTTTCTATCGCGCAAAGATGTGAAAAAGAACAGGATTGGACCATACATATGTAGTTCATAAATACATGTGAACAACAAAAGTGGGGCAATTCAGTGGGTAGTTAATTGTCCATGCCTTGTAAAATATGGGTTGCTAAATGTGAAATATTGAAAGATTTTCCGATTTTCATCTCGACTGATTGGAATTTTTCTTATAATAGAGTCGAATGCCATTTTAATGCAATTTGTCGTGCAAGTGATGCAAAACCGTAACCAGAAAGATATTTATTAGCTGGAACAATTTAATGAAAAGTTGCCCTCAAAATTTTTCTTTTGTTTCAGTCCTGATATTATCTAGTCTAAGAAGCTATCGCGTCTCGTAGTTGATTGGCCTTGCTCTCAGCTCCACTCCACTTGCGATGCGTGCGCTACTGGACTAAAAAAAAATATTTCCTTTGTTGTTTTTGTCGGTGTTTAACATAAACACCAATCAATTAAGCCGATATGTTTATATCGTTAATACTGAAACATATTCCCCCGGCATAAACGTAATGAGTGGTAAAGCCGGTAAAGCCATGATTAGCCAAGGCGAAAACTACGATGCATCATCCGGTGAAAGAGGATACCCAAAAACATAGGTGTGTTTTTTTTTGTACAGAGCAGAGTAAAGCAGTATAAGCGGCAAAAAAAATGTACAGAGCCGATTAAAGTAACGAAGACGAAAACGGGTATGTCTCTGCTGGGAGTTGTAATGGATGGTTTGATGGGCATCTGAAGATGCCCGTGGGGACGCAGCAAAAGGTAGCAGGCGGCTATTACACTATAAAAGTTCTTTTACAAATATCTTTTATAAAAGATATTTTCAAAGAACTTTCATAGTGTAATAGCCGCCTAAGAAAAGATTTGCGACATGAACGTTGCTTGTTTCAAGTACTTTTCTTACAAGCTTGCACACCTTCCCCCTTACGCGGCTAATATCATTCATAAAAGTTCTTTTTAAATATCGTGCGTCAAAGATATTTGTAAAAGAACTTTTATAGTGTAATAGCCGCCTGAATCATTTTGTACAGATATGCTTACTATTCTATATAATTACACAAAACGAACATTTTGTTGACAAGAAATTAATGTTATGTGCTTGCCAAACTGTAAATTACCCGAAAATTCCGACACCTGCATTTCAAAACGCAGACTACTTACCGGAGCCGCATTCTTGCACTGACGTTTTATCCAGAGCAGCTCAGATCAAATTGTTGGTGTAATTGTGTGGTCTAAACCTGCTCTGTTTGATTATTGGTGAGTTTGGCGGCAAGTGCGAACCAGCCAAAATACAGTCACTATGTTTATATCGCGGGACTATGTTTCAGTATTAACTAATCCCAGCTAACTCACCACGATGTAAACATATCGGATTAGTTGATTGGACTAGCTCTTAACTCCACTTGTGATGCGATACTGGTCTAAAAAATTTGGATTAAGTATGCGTTTCCGTTTTTGACGGTTGTGTTTGTCGATGTTTATGTTTAGTTGGAGTCGGCGGTATAAAAGTAAAAAAAAAATAACTGGCGCAACAGTCCAATCTGAATCATGGCCTCGAGATGAGTTAGCATCATCTCGTTTTTCAGACCGTGACGGTGTGTCTTGTGCAGCGGTGTGTGGTCAGCAAACACGCCCAACCAAATATTTACTCCATAAATGGGTATTCATTTAATAGCTGAGTAGGCTCATACTCCGACACGTAAATCCCCCTTTTTATCGAAAACTACTGCATCCAGTAGGAATCGAACCGGGGCCCAGTGCGTAGAAGGCGATCGTGCTAATCGTTGCGCCATCTGGACTAATCGATTTAAAAGGGGTTTTCACAAAAAACTAATAGCTCTTTACATTTCTAAAATTCTCTTTACACCCAAGTGAAGCCAACATCTGACATTTGTCATATTTAGTAGCGGTAGGTATAAACACTCCACGAATTAGAACTAAATCCAATGTATGATCTATTTTAGTTAATACTCCTTTTAATTCCACGGTATAAACGTGGCCAGTGATAACTTCACGATTTTGCGCTTTAATCTTACGTTGGCCACACACGGCAACCATTTTATCGCGAACAAGCATCGAACCACGTCAAACTCAATAGGTAAAAAAAAATCTCCTCATTACCACCGTTCTCTGATATTTTATGGTTCGATGGAAGTTTGTAATGAACCACCTGTAATGAACCATATTCTGGTCTGGTGGTGCTGCTTCCACCGGCGGATTGAAGGCAGCACCTGATGAGTAGTGATCTATCGGTGGTACGAAACCAGAGGCCGAGGGTCCCATTACACCCGGACCCCGATGCGAGCGGCAGGGCATCTGCGCGTCCGCCAACCATTCCATCCTTATAGCCCAATTATTTTTATTATTCCCCATTTTTGCTTCTCCTGTTCGTATTGTTTTCTCCAGGCCTATGAATTTTTGTTGATAAGTAATGGACACGAGCAACGAGCGGCGAAAACTCCGCCCTAGTCTCCCTAACTGAGCTACAGCAAGCATAGGCCGCTGCTTAGCTCGTTGAGGGGCCTTTTTCTTCGCCAGATGGCACAGCTCGACCTTCACGGTCATTATGATACCTTAGGCCCCGTCCCCACGGTCATCTTCGGATGCCCACCAAACTGTCCACTACAGTACTTTGAACTGACAAATCTACAAGTTTGACAAAAGTTGCCCTATTGTATTAGCTTTTCAGCGTTGATACGTTTTGATTTGAAAATTTTGTGGCGATCCATCGTCAGATCGATCTGACGACGAATTGTATCGTATATGGGGGCTTGAAATTTTTTGTAGTTTCGGAAACTGAGGTCGAAACTCGGATTAAATGATTGAGAGACACAATTTACAAAAAATGCCATTACTCTGTAACGGTTAAAAACAGAGTGTCCACTTTGGTGTCAATTTTCCAGAAATGAACGGTACTATCTACAATTAAAGTATTTACCATCTGAATCAGGGCACGCTGTATATGCTCTTTACTTTTATTTAAGTGGTTCATTTTGACTGTGAGGTGTAATTTTGAACTTTTTAAGTTTATAACATTTTTTGTGCACTAAGAAGAAAAAATAATTATAAAACACACTAAAATAAGAGACTTACATGTCGAGACAATAAATTTACATAAAAAAAATTTTAATCTCAATGCGTTTTTAGCCATTATTTAAGTAATTCTTTCTCTAACATAAGGTGGTTCATTTTGACTGTAAGGCCCTAACCAGATTGAACGCAGAAAGCAGCAGCGGCAGAAGCAACAACAACAACAGGTAGATCTGTCATCGCCGCTGTGTCACCGCGAGAGATCTACCTGTTGTTGTAGCTTCTGCCGCTGCTGCATTCTGCGTTCAATCTGGTTAGGGTCTAACTCACTGTAAACCAAGACACACACATGCCCCGTTTTTTTGTTGGCTACTCTAATTTGCTCTCGATCGTTATTTTTTCGTTTTGCCGGCTAACCTGCTCTGCTCTGCTCTGTACGAAAAAATGCAGCTAATGATGATTTATGTAGCTTGAATTCTGCTTCACATCTTCTTGTAAACAATTGTAATAAATGTGGCAACTCTGGCTAGCGATAGGCCGGGAGTAGCTTGATTATCAGAATGAGGTTGCGATTTACCATCAAATAACTGAGCTAGAATTGCGTATGTCATCAAATCCATATCAATTTATCTATCTTCTCTAATGCCCATAGAAACATATTTCCGCCTATTTTCACTTCTCGAGATTTTCACAAAAATAATCTTATTTTCACGAGTGGTACGTCAAATAAAAGTGCATTTGAGTGATATTTAATTGGCAACGGCACTCATATATTTTTGCACCGCAATGTACTCAACTGCAGAGAGAATACAGAGAACACAGAATTTGCGGTATCTAGGAAGATACAAGCCAAACTCTGTCGAGTGGTGGAGCCGCTTTTGCATTCGCGTCCATATTCTTACAAGTCCGTGGCGTACGTCTCGGTTTCTGCCGAAGTTTTAAGAAAATTTTATTCAAACTGATAAGTTTCTTACTGAATACGATTCAAGGTAAATATGGATTCATAAATTTAAAAGTGTCAATGGTGTGTTCGGTAAACTAGTGTCGCCATGTTCCGTTAAAATGATTTCGTTTATTTTATCTGATTACGGTTTTTTTTCATGTAACATTCGAGGTTTAATAAGGTAGATTACTTATTTAAAGGCGAATAAGTATTATAACACCGGGAATATCTGGGCTGGCGTTCGAAAAGTGAATAAAGGTCCCGATTAGGTAGGTTATAACGGGACAAATATTTAAAACAGTTTCATGGCGACGGTATCGTATGTCAACTATTGTCCTTGAGAGCGTTCAATAATATTTTGACCAAATAAGATGAGGTTTATATTCTAGGCGATTCATAGAAGTAAAAATGGTAACAACTGTATGTTGCCCCATCGTCTTTAAAAAGGTTTCGTAAGGAGCTGATAACATTGGAGTGATGGAAGTTATACCGAGTTCTGAGCTGATGGATCAGTTATGAAGCTATCGGATTCTTAGATTATTGAACCCTTTTTTTTGCATACGATTAAGTTAATGCATTAGGATTTTTTACCTTCTTTAATCAAGTAGTACGCACCATTCGAAGCAACGTTTGCCTAGTAGACTGCCAAATCTTTACAAATCAGCACTTACCAGTGTTCTCCCGCCTCCATTGTTCGATCCCGCAATCTTATTTTATGTATTATTAAAATAAATGAACATATTTTAATGCACTCGTTAGCTACCGTCAGTCTGGAACATATCACAACGATGATGATGGCAGCATATATTCATGGTTAAATACGGTTCTCCGGGAAATTTTTATTTCGAATCAGTTATTTTATTGAAAAAGTGGGAATCTGTTATCAGTCGTGTTAAGATGGACCAGGAAAGATGTCGAATTGCCAAGGTTGCCTGTTATGAACATTATAAGTTCCATTTTATCCTCCAGAAGCGAATATCTTACCCCGGCTAATGATAAAAATGGTATCATGATCAAGTAAAACGAAGACGAATTTCTCCCATTTTAAAAATCATCGAGTATTTGATTCGAATGAAATTTTACGTATTCAATGCTCATTTTTTTAATTTCAAGCTTTGCTTTCGAAATATTGAAAATGCCATCATGTGGTTTTTTCAATATTTCGATATCAATTCGATTGAAATCAAAGTACATGATTAACTCCAGTAGTAACTCCAGTACTTTTCGCTGACTCGCGATTCTAAACATTTCTTTTTATGGGCATTGATACATTTTGTTTGGTAGTATTTCATCATCATCGTGGATCATCGTCCTCCAATTATCTCGGTTAAGTTATCGCGTCCTCCCAGCAGTTGTTTGGCACCATCTACTGAATCTTTCCAACGAGCTCGCCGTCTTCCTCGCAGCCTTGATCCGTCGAATGCGTCGTTCATTGAATACTTTGTTAGGCATGCGTCCATTTGTTGTATATGTTCGGCCTATTGTAGTCGTAGTTTGGCCATTCTCGAAACTTTCAGCTCATCGTACAGTTCGTGCAAATCATGGGTTTACCGGATGCGCCATTCATTTCGGTCGCAAACTACTCCGCAAATTCGGTGAAGGACCCTACGTTCAAATGCGTTTATCATGTTGTCAGAGGCTTGAGTAAGGGTTTCGCAGCGTAATAGCGTTGCACAGGTCGTATGATAGATTTGTATATGCGGAACTTAGTATTTCTGTGCACATGCTTCGATTTCATTATTGGGAGGACCGAGAAGGTAGTCTTATTTGTTAGCTGTATTCGTCGCTTGATTTCGTCAGTTTCATTGGCGTCCTTTGACAGGTTACTTAGTACTCATGTATATGAAGTCGTCTACGAGTTCGATGCTGAGGTCCCCGATGTTTGGTTGTTCTGGCATCCTTGTTCTTGATTGCATCATTACTTTTGTCCTGGTTAATGTGTAGTCCCACTTCTTTTGCAGCCGTATCAATATTATCTAAGGCGCGTTCTTGTGTATCTATCAGTGTAGGGTAGGGATATGGTCGACATACACGGCAAGCATTTTGGTCGCGTGCATGCATCGAACCACGTCAAAATCAATAGAACAGAGGAGATCGTTTTTCTATAGACTGACGTGGTTCGATGCATACTCGCGGCCAAAATACTTGTCGTGTATGTCGACCTTAACGAACATCATCATCATTGTGGCGCGACAGCCCGACGTCGGACCTTGGCCGCCTAGATCGTTGTCCTCGCAATTATCTCGGTCACGTGACCGCGTCCTCCAATCTCGGAAGCCCAGCAGTTGTGCGGCGTCCGCATATACTGACCTCTCCCAACGAGTTCTCGGTCATCCTCGCAGTCTCGCTCCGTCAGTCGACTCGTCGTCCGTTCATTACTCTCTTTGGTATGCGATCATCGTCCATTCGTTGTACATGCCCTGCCCGTTAAAGTCGCTGTGTTTGACGATTTTCGAAACTTCCAGCTTATCGTACAGTTCATACAACTCCTGGTTGTACCGGATGCGCCATCCATCTCGATCGCAAACAGCCTCGAAAATTCGCCGTAGAATCTTGAGTTCGAATGTGTCTAGCATTTTTCTGGAGTCTTGAATTAGGGTCCATGTTTCGCATAGCACTGGTCGTATAATGGTTTTGTACACGCGAAGCTTTGTGTTTCTGTGCACATGCTTAGATTTCATTATGGGGAGAACCGAGAAAAAAGTCTTATTAGCTTGCTGTATCCGTCGCTTGATTTCGTCAGTTTCGTTGGCGTCCTTTGACAAGTTGCAATCATTATTTTAGTTTTACCCTCGTTGATACGTAGTCCAGCTTCTTTTGCAGCGGTGTCGAGTGTATGCAAAAATTCTTAGCGTTGGCCAACCTTCAGGAGATGATGTTGTTTTTGTAGCAATGGTCAGAAGTTCGTTGTGTGAGTGTGTTACATGTTGTGTTGTTCTTCCTCGGTGTTAAGTAACAGGAAGATAGCTGCCTCTACGTGGTTCTCCCACAGCGACCTGGGTGTCAGGTGTGTGGGTGCAGCTGGCCAATTGAAGATGTGGTCCACATCGTGAGGTGTACCATTGCAGGCGGGACATGTGTTCGTGACATCCCGGTCAATGCGAGATAGGTAGGAGTTAAGACGCGAACACCAGCCCGACCGAAGTTGGGCAAGTGTCGTCCTCGCTGCTCTCGGAAGTATTCTCTCATCGGGAGAAATGGCTGGTGGTTGTGTCGAGAGAACTTTATTTGGACCTAGTCCTGCAATTGATGCTTGTACCTACTCGTGGTGAATTGCTGCGATGGCTGATCTGTATGCGTTGTTGTACCTCTGGACGTCTCTTTCGAGGTCTTTCAAATCACGCCTGACATGTCTTGGTGGCGGCGTCTTGTCCATGAGGTCGGAGTTGGGGTGCTCCCTTCGGTAACAACCTACCACTACCAGATATTGTTTCGCAAGAAGGTTGTTGTGGTCCCTTAGAGGTATCATCCTTGTTTCCTGATGTAGATGGTCATGGGATGACATCAGGAGACAGCCAGTCACAGTACGGAGAGCGGCGTTTTGGCAAGCCTGAGTTATTCCATTGTGTGTCACAGAGATTCTGTGACCACACTGGAGCCGCATAGTTGGCTACTGACCTTCCGACTGCTTTGTATGTGACCAGTAGGGTCTCTTTATCCTTGCCCCAGGTGCTACCGGCCAAGGCTATAAGGACGCGCATCTTGTTACACACTGTTGAAGCAAGAGGGGATGACGTGGCCATGCTGTCCAGGGTTACTCCTAGAATTTTAGGATAGTTCACGGTCGGAATAGGTTGATTGCCAATTGAGATCCCAAGTTGCATCTTGACTTCCTTCGTCCAGGTGGTAAATAAGGATGCCGAGGATTTAGGCGCTGATACGTTAAATTCTTGCCCGTGAAGAAGGAGTTAAGCTCTTCCAGGTAATCATTTAATCGTTCGCACATTTCCGTGATGTTGTTCCCTGTTGCCCGAATGGAGCAGTCGTCAGCATAGGAGATAATTTCGATTCCTTCAGGTGGAGTTGGAATTCCAAATAGGTAAAGGTTGAACAAGGAGGGAGACAGAACTCCTCCTTGTAGCACACCTTGTTTGATTTTCCTTAGCTTCGACTTCTTGCTCCTGAATTCGGTGTAGGACTGCCTGTTCGCGAGATAGTTGGCAATCCATTTTGTAGTATGCGTTGGAAGAGATGCATTGTATAGGTCGGACAGAAGTGCTGAGTGGCTGACTGTGTCGAAGGCTTTCGACAGGTCAAGTGCCACCAGAATTGTTCTGTGACATGGGCGAGGTTGGTTGAGGCCATTGTGGATGCGAGTTGTAATGGCATCCAGGGCCGTCGTCGTACTATGCATCCTTCTGAAGCCGTGCTGGTGGTTTGCAAGCTGGATGTGGGCCGCAAGAACAGGGTGGATTAGTGCTTCGAGCGTTTTGACAACTGGTGATAGAAGTGTGATGGGACGATAGGACTCGCCGATCGTCGCTTTTTTCCCAGGTTTCAGGATTGGGATTATTCTCCCTTTCTTCCAGAGTTCCGGAACGATCAGTGATGTTCAATTCAATTCAATTTATTTTCTCATTATCAGTAATTATAAAGTTCGTTGAGATACATAATGGCTGTTTGAGAGTTCAGGCTTCTTAAAATTAACCTATGCAACTCGTGACATGTATTACTTAAGTTTTTAAAATTTGTGTATTGATGTTGAATGGTTGTAGAGGAAAAATTCGAAAACCTCGTTGATATTATTAATAAAAACTTACTCTACTAGTTGAGCTTAGATCTACCTAACTAAAGCTTATATTATTAATCTTTTTTTTTTAATGCATTGGCGTTTGCTAATTGTATAGTGTATTGAAAAGTGGGTTGCTTAACATTGAGCATGAATTTGCAAATTTTTCTTGGTGTTTGAGACACATGTCATAGACGTAATCCATATTGGAAATTTTATGAAGATGAGCCGTTGAATGCCAAGGTGGAAGGTTGAATATAAGTTTCAGGACTTTGTTTTGTGCCGTTTGAATTTTATGCAGGTTAGTCTTGGCGGTGGTAATTAATATTGGAGGGGCATATAGTAGCATTGGTTGAAATATTGTCTTATATATAAGTAATTTGTTTTCTAAGTTTAGTAATGAGTTTCGGTTTATTAAAGGGTATAGTGCTTTAATTAACATGGCATTCTTTTTTTGACGCTCCTGTATATGTGGCTTCAAAGTAAGCTTTGTGTCTAGAGTAAACCCTAGATATTTGGCAGTGGTACTCCATTCAATGTTTTCATTTTTTAAATTTATTTGTCTTTGTGGTAAGTATTTCGGAGCTCGACGTCTGGTAAAAAATAAGGCCTGTGTTTTACTGATGTTGAAATTGATTCTCCATTGGGAATAGTACATTTCTAAGATGTTAAAGCCCTGCTCTAGTTGCTCTATGATAGGCTGTGGGTTGGGGTGGGATGTATAAATTGCGGTGTCATCTGCAAACTGCGCAATGTTACACCTTGGTGATCAGTGATGTGATGGATAGATTGAATGTAGCCGTGAGGTATTCGATAGCTGGTGCGTCGAGGTGTTTAAGCATTGCCATTGAGATTCCATTAGGTCCAAAGGCTTTCGAGTTGTTCGCTTTTCTGATTGCTTCAGCCACTTCGTCCGTGGTGAAGACAGGTATGATGTTGTCTGCAGTTCGGTTATGAATCCTCCTTCGGATTATGCGCTTTTGTCTGTCTGGCGGAGGATGTTCAATAAACTGCCTGTTGAAGCGACTTGCACAGTGGGCAGGGTTGGAGATTGAATTTTCTCCGAAGTGTATGGCGACATTTCCCTTCTGTTTCGGTGGATTAGAGAGGGCACGAACTGTTGACCATAGTTTGCTTATACCTGTGGTCAGGTTGCATTTATTCAGATGCGTACTCCATTTTGATCTCTTATTTTCGGCCACTAGTCTTTGAATTTCACAGTTCATTTCGGGAATTCTGGGATCGTCTGGGTTAGTGCTCCTGATGTTGTCTCTCTCGTCTGCTAATCTGGCGGCTGAGGTGGGAAAGTTGGGCCGAATTTTCGGAATGCGTCCTGCAGGAATAAATTTCGCAGCCGCTTTGTTGAGGACTTTCCTGATATTGGACTCGGCCTTACGTACGTCGTTGGGAGTTGGCAGGGCGAGAAATTTAGCACTAGTATGACTGACTGGAATAGCTTTACCGAGTAGCTATTCCAGACAGCCTTGTTGTGGTTAACAAAAGTGCGATGTTCGGCAGATACGACATCTGTCGGTTTGTTTGTCAAGTCTTATGACGATTGGTAAGTGGTCCGATGATAGTGTAAGGACCGGCTCCCATTGTGTATCGTTTATGAGGCTAGCACTGGTAATCGTGATGTCTGGAGAGCTGGAACAGGTACCGGCGATACGGGTGGGTGTATCATTCAGTGTACAGAAGTCTGAAGCATCAAGTTGTTCTGCAATGGCGATACCTCTGGCGTCGTTGTTAAAATGTGAGTGCCAGAGTTCATAATGAGCGTTAAAATCACCAAGCAGGAGACGGTGTTGACCAGTGAGGAAAGTGTTGATATTTACATGGTAGCTTGAGGGACAACTACAATAGATACCGGTGGAATATATATATTGTAAATTTCAATATCAACATTGCCTGATTTGATGGCGATGGCTTGCGCTTCCATGGTGATGTCGTTGGTGACATCTATTTCCCGGTATTGCACGGAATGGTGGATGATGAAAGCAAGTCCTCCTCCAGCGTTGGTCAGCCTATCTTTCCTTATGATGATGTAATTTCCATGAGCGTTGAGGGACGAATTGGGATGTAGTTTCGTCTCCTGGATGGCTCCAACTTGAATGCGGTGTCTGTCCATGAATGTAGCGAGTTCGGCGATTTTGTTTTGCAGCCCGTTGCAATTTAGTTGGAAGAGTGAGAGCGTATCGAAAATGGCGATCGGTGGTGCAGTCGTAAGTTTATTTTGTTGGGGAATCCTATTGGGTCTATTCGCAGGAGTTGTTGGGGTTGACTGAAAGCTCGTGTGGGTGCTCACTGGTGTAGGAAGGTGAGGCGTGTTTGATGAGCTCGCTGCTTGTGGACCTCGGTTTCTACACTGTCTGGCGGTAAACGAAGGATTCCAGTGCCTGTGATGGTTTAAACCGGAGCAGTTTCTCAGGTGACACCACTCGTCGCAACAGTTGCATCTCACTGACGTCGCATTGGGATGCAGCTCTCTATTGCATACGCAGCAGATCCTAGGACCTGGGTTGTTTTCAATGCCGGCGTGGAGAAGTAATGTTGAGAGCAGTTGCGCCGAGATGTGTCGCTCCCAATAAACACAAAAAACAGATACAGTATGTAACACACAAACACACATCCTTCTTGCATTGAATGGGTTTGGCAGCTCTTGGCCGTTGTAAAAACGGGTCGCTCCGGTGCGTAGAACCGGCTGCCGCAGGAACGATGTTGTTGTTGTGGTAGTGATGCTTCGAATACCGCAGTTCTTCTTGCATCGAGTCGTTTGGCAGCTCTTGGCCGTTATGTTGATGTCGTCGGCGTACGCTGCTAATTGTGTCGACTTGATGAGTAGCGTCTTGCTGTTGTCCATATTCATAGCCCGTAGCTTGCTAGGTTGAAGAGCGTCGGTGCCAGTTCATCGCCCTGTTTTAGACCAGTGCGTGTTTCAAATAGATCAGTAAGTCTATTATGGATCCTGACCTGTGAGACGATGTTGGTCATCGTCATCTGTGTCAGTCGTACTAATTTTGCTGGTATGTATTTGGTATACCATGACAGCAGCATGATGTTGTACAGTACACCACGATCGATACTGTTGTATGCCTTCTTGAAGTCGACAAAGATTTGGTATACGTCTACGTTGTATTGCCAGCACTTCTGCAGTATCAGTTTGACCGTAAAGAGCTGATCGGTAGAGGAGCAACCAGCTCTGAAACCGCCTTGATATTCGCTAATGATTCGTTCTGCGTACGATTTTAATCTACAATATTTTCCAGAATTTTCGTCAATATTTTATAGGACGTACAGACTAGTGATATGCCCCTGTAATTCTCACACCGCAGTTTATCTCCCTTTTTGTGAATTGGACAGATTATGCTTCTGCGCCAATCGTCTGGGATTACCTCGTCCTCCCATATTGGCAGGAGTAATTGATGTATGGCATTAACTAGACCCGTTCCACCGAATTTTAGCATTTCAGCTTGAATCTCGCGCACGTTAAGACGTTGGTGGCGCAGGTGGGATCATATGAAGGACTGCGGTTTCTTACTGGCATGGCAGTCCAGTCGATCATATGATCGACATCGAGTGAAACTATTTCGACGCCATCAAGTTCCTGAAATAGCTTCAAGCTGCCTAAGAAGATATACCTGCACTTACACTTCCAGCTTTATAGATGAATTCCGTGGCCGTTAGTTACATATAAGGACAATTTATGTAAATAAGGAAGAAAGGAAGTCTTTCTGAACGATTATTTGTTATGCAAATCTAAAGTTTTATTCTGGTCTTGATGAAGTTTTGCACATTTAACATACAAAACAATCATCAATTTTTTGCACCCCATTCTATATCCTTTATCCTTAAAACCAACCTCCAGTTTTATGTCGAACTTGATGAATTTTCATACTGGGAAATATTCACCAGAACTGTTTAGGGGTGCAGAAAATAATGTTAGTGTCGAATCCATATATTTCGGGACATTTAGTCCAAGTTCGGTCTTCATCGACATGGGGTTACAAGCGGTAAAAACATAATATCCAAAATGAATGACATTAGTGCTGAATTCATGGTTTGCTGGGTTGTTGAATCCAGTAGTGGCACTACTGCGGTTGCTAAGTGCGAATTTTGCCGCTCCGGCAATAAATGGGGGGGTGCAAAAACATAATTTACGAAATCACCGACGTAGAACTGAATAGTACCAGTTTTTAGTTTTTCAGCTATGAATATTTGTGGGGAAAGTAATTTATGCGGCCGCCACACAAGCAATATTTAATATTTTTTGTACTAAAAACAAAACAATATACAAGAAGACTAACGAAACGGTTAGTTGAGCTAAAAAAACATAATTAAATAATATTTCCATATTCTTAATCTTCATAATTTTTTATATTTTCAACATAAATTACATTAATTTCTATCCACTTTTTCAACCGGTAAGTCCATTCATCCAAAGCAAACAACTTTTTGTGATTTTGACAATGGCTACATGTTATAGCAACAATGCCATGTGCGCGCTGCCCGGCTGCCCTGTCTACGACGCAATGTGCGGCCGGCCTTATCGTGATGTAGGAAGTATCGCCGCAGAACACTTTTTCCTTTTTATCTAGGAAATTTTTGAAATTTGTTGGTAAGCAAGTTTCTTTATACCACTTAGAAGCTACCGTTTGATCAAATTTCCAAGGAAATAGCAGCTACAATTTTTGCGCGTGAAGTAAATCGACATCATTACTTTGGTTGCTGCATTTTCCTGCCTTGCTTGAATGAGTGACTTGGCAATTTTTGGACACCATACCATAGATAGATCGATCCTGGTCGTACTTATAAAGCCAAGATTCGTCACCTGTGGCGATTTTATGAAAGGTTCTACATATTCTTTAAGAAAATAATACACTTGCTTGTTTTGGGTGTCAGACAAAATTCGTGGTACCCACCGGGGAGATTTCTTGGTGTATCCCCAGTTGTCATGTGAGATTCGTGATATAGCCATGGCATTCAAGCTAAAATTATCAGCAATTTGTGCTGGTCTTGGATCTGCGTCAATTTTTCGACTTTTTTTTGTCGTCGGTAGCAGATTTGTGCCATATTTTTGTCGTCGGTAGCAGATTTGTGGGACCTTTACGAGACTCGTCTTCCACAGAAAAGTGTCCCGTTTGGAAACGGAAACATGAGATGGTGCATTAACTCTATAGGCAATTTGGCATTCGTATTTCGTTTGGTTTCATAGAGAATAACAAATCGATTTTCGTGCTTTGTTGACAGCGGTGGTTCTACCGATCTTCTTAAATTTTACGTTTTCTCGATTCCATTTTTAACAAAAATTCTGAAAATATTGAAGCTGCAGCTTCAATATTTTCAGAATTTTTGTGTGCTATAGATTATGTTTTTTTTTTAATTTGTGAAATCTCTCTCTCTCTGGATCCTGTCAACCCCTTGTGGGGCATAGGGCATTAACCACGCCGACTTTCCATCTCGTCCTGCTCGCCGCCATCGCCTTCAACTGACTCCACGATTTGCCTAATGACTTACCCTCGACCTCAACTGATCTTCTCCAGCTGTTTCTAGGTCGTCCAACGCGGCAACTTGCATCGGTTCCCTGTGGGTTCCAATCGAGGGTCTGTTTAGCAATGTTTTCCGGCCCTTTTCGAAGTGTGTGACCTATCCATTACCACTTTCGCCTTTTTATGGAGTTGTCTATCCTGTCCTGGCCAGTAATGAACAGGAGGTCGTCGTTAGAAATGACCTCCGGCCAGCGTATGTGTAGGATGCGCCGTAGACACTGGTTCACGGAAGTTTGCAATTTAGTTGTTATCGCCCTGGTCACCTTTCAAGTTGAACATCCATAAAGAAGCACAGATTTTACATTGGTTTCTAAGATCCTGAGTTTGGTATTTCTGGAGATGTTGTTTTGCCAGAAAGGAGTCAAACTGAAAAAAGCTACCCGAGCCTTATTGATGCGAGACAGTACATCAGCATTCGCTCCACCATCTGCTGTAACTACGCTTCCGAGGTAGCAAAAATTGTCCACTTTTCCACCGTCTGCTCCGAAACAAATTTCGCTCTGTCTTCCTGGATCCAAGCTCAAGCACTTAGTTTTGGCAGCATTGATTTTAAGCCCCGCATTGCGACTTTCGCGGTACAGGGCATCCGTCATTTGAAATAATGTAGATGATCCGATATATTTAAAAGAAGATAAATATCGTTAGCGTAATCCAGGTGTTGAAGGTATTCAAACAGGTTCCATCTGCTCTGATGTTCATGAAGCGCACTGCAGAGTACGTCGTTAATAGTAATCAAAAACAATATAGGTGACAAAATGCAGCCTTGTCTCACTCCGCTATGTATCTCGAAGGGGTCTGAAAGCTTACCCTTATGTAAGACGTGACATTGAGCTCCGTTATAGGACTCCTTCATGATGGATATGATTTTATCTGGTATACCTCTTCTATGTAAAGCCTTCCAGATGTATTCCCGGTCAACGCTGTCAAACGCCTTCTCGAAATCGATGAACATGATGTAATGGGGATCTCCACTCTGCGGATTGTTCAATAATAATTCGGAGGGTGTTGATGTGGTCGCTACATGAAAAGCACTCGCGAAAACCAGCTTGTTCATCGTATAGTGTGCAGTCAACTGTATGCTTGATCCGATATAAGACTATTTTTGACATCAGTTTAAAGACTGCGGGGAGGAGGCAAATTCCACGCCAATTATTACAATCCATCAGGTTACCTTTCTTCGGGATCTTAATAATGACGCCCTTCTTCCATTCTTTAGGGAGAGTTTCGGTTTCCCAACACTCTTGAATAAGGGGAGAAGAATATCCGCAGTAGTGTTGATATCCGCCTTAAAGAGTTCCACCGGGATTCCATCTATCCCCGGGGCTTTAGCCGCATCCATCGATTTAATAGCCACAGTTAATTCCTGTTTAGATGGTGGGCTGGTATCAACTCTGGCTATTTGCGGAATATTTTCTACTTCTTGTGAAGATGAGTTCAAATGTTCAAAGGTGTTGTTGAGGACCTCAATGAAGTGCTCTCTTCATCGTCGCAGTTGGTCTTCATCAGTGACCAGTAGGGATCCGTCTTTATCTTTCACGGGATATTCAGTTGCAAAAGATTTGCCAGTTAATGGCTTGATAAGTTTGTAAAGGGTTCCACTGTCCCCACGGTAAGCCGCTTCCTCTGCCTTCTCCGCTAATGCATTGATGTTGTTGCGTTTGTCCCGTCTTACGCTTCTTTGTACGCCTTTCTACTCAATTGCTCTAACCCCTTGCAGGGCATAGCGCGTCAACTGTTCCATGTGGCCCAGTTGACGTTTCTACGGCATAAACTGGTTTCGGAGAATGCAGTTGCCAGCATGCACCTCCTGCACATCCATGGCCACGAACGTTGTCGTGGACGGGACTCGAACCCGAAACGCCGGTAGTCAAACATGAGACTGATGCCTCAACACACTGCGCCACCGGTCGCCGCCTTTCTGAAGAGAACGGTATTCAGCTCTAAGTTGTTCTTTGGCTGCGTCGTCAGTAGCTGAGTTGTTCTTGTTCTTTAATTCTCTTGCGTGTCGTTTCATCTATCATCAATTGTAGGAGTCTCATAAGGTGGTGGCGCATTAGCTTTTTCGTGCATGGCGATGGAATAAGCACGTCTTATAGATGGATCTTTAAGCTTTTGCTCATTAAAACGTGGCAAGATTCTTGCATTTTGAGGGCGATGGATCGCTGCCGTTCGTAAACGCACTTTTGCGACAACAAGTTGGTGATCGCTGTCAATATCAGCACCCCGCTTTGACCTGACGTCTAAGAGACAGGTCCTCCACGTCTTGGAAATGGCTATATGGTCAATCTGGTTCCCTATTCTGCCATCCGGAGAAGCCCAGGTTGTTAAATGGCATCGTTTGTGTTTGAACAAAGTACCACCGATGACGAGAGTTGCAAAACTCCACGAACATCTCGCCATTTTGGTTCCTGTTGCCTAGACCATGATTGTCCATTAGGTGTTCTAAACCAAGGTCGTCAGACCCGACCCCCATAATAATCTTATGTCACCTTTGGGAGCCTTGTCGAAGGTGTCGCTGAGTCGGTGGTAGAAGGCGTCCTTAGCTGATTGATCAGCTGGTTCAGTCGGGGCGTAGCACTGAATTATTGTGATGTTTCTTACCCTGGGATAAAATCTGGCTGTAATGATACGGTCGGAGATGGGCTTCCAGTCAATTAGAGATAGGCGTGCCTCCCTAGTCAGATTCCGACGCCTACCATTCGAGGTGACGTATCGTCGTCATTTCCAAAGTAGAGCAGTACTGTTTGGGAGCTTGGCGATAAAGTCGTTCCCGATCCAGGCCATCTTGTTTCGCTCAGTCCTAGTATATCTATGTTATATGCGGTCATTTCCCGTTCGACTTCAGTGAGCCTCGCACTATTGCACTCGCCCCACATCGTTCGGACGTTTCAATAACCGATCGTGGTCAGTTGTTTGTAGCCAAAAGTCGTTACCGGCGAATCAATCCGTGGTGAGGCTCTTTTAGTGTTTCGAGTGTAAATTTATTTCAGGTACGCAGGTTACAAGCCCACATACCCAATCTTAGGACATGGGTTGCTTCCTTAGGTGTCCTAAGAGTCGCCGGAAGCTATTTTGTATATAGCGCAGAGGTAGCTCTGCAATGGTGTTTTTAATTGCGCGTTCTTTTGATGATCTTTCAGCTGGGTACTACGTGTTGGTGCTCTCACAACTATGTTGCAACTCCACCGTTCGCCTATTTCCTGAGACGCACTGGTGTTATTGGCCATTCAGGATGATCATCGTTATTTGTGAAATACTAATAGAAAATTACTACTAAAAATTATTACTATCCTGAGCCGTTTCCCAAGAATGAATATATGCGTCATCACCGAGTTATTTGAAATAATTCTGTTTTCTTCGTTTCCAATAGTCCGCGCGGAGTCCTCTATGATTGTGTCAAATTTTCATAGGTTGGTGTCTCCGCTTCTCTTTTTACGAAGACCAGAAGTCGCTGTTTGGGAGCCCTTTGAAGTGTGGAGATCCTCTTGAAGGGATCTGGTGGTTCCGTTATCGACTTTAAGTGCTCAATTCATTCATTGTTCGATCGGGCTGTCGCAGCATTTGTTTCGCATGTTAATTTAGGTTAATTTTTTTCTTAATTTCGGTTTATGTATTGTGGGGTGCTGAATTGACTATTCCACCTCGAAACAGTGATGCGTTCCGAGAAAACTACCCGGAAATCATCATCATCGTGGCGCGACAGCCCGACGTCGAGTCTTGTCCGCCAGGATCGTTGTCCTCCAATTATCTCGGTCACGTGACCGCGTCCTCCAATTTTGGACCCTCGGTCGTCTTCGCAGTCTCGCTCCGTCGAAAATACTCTTTTTTTTGTCTAGAACTTTTGAAAATAGGCGCGTTCTTTTGCTTTGCTAATCTGTGTAGGTTAGTGAAATAACACGTCATACAACAACAATGCTACGCTATATGGGTTAGCGCTTAACCCATTAATTTATCGAGGGCCGATTCTGACCTGGATAGCGCACAAGTAAAGCTTTTATTTAGGACGCATCTAGCGGTTGCTAGAAGAAGTTCGTCCGTTCCACTCTGTTTTCACCTCGTTTCACCCCAATTCGATTCAATGGTTTTCCACATTTTTTCCAATTGGAAAAGCCATTTTTTTCCGAAATACATATTAGGAAACTACTCGGAATTAATTAGTTTCTTCTATCAAAGTTGTATTTGATAGGTTGCTTGCTCTTGATGTAATAGAATGAAGTTTGTTTTTAATATTTTTCAAGGAGTGGTGAGACTTCTGAGACGAAATCCATTTTATGTGAAATTGTGCATGGGTCAGATACATCTTTTTTTTGCATAAAAGCTCGGGTTAACTACCCTTGATCTGGATAGTTGCAAAAGAACGCGCCTAATATTAACTTTTAAATAAAAAGGTAAAAAAAAAAACAAAAATTAACTAACTTATATTCACTGCAAAAAAAAAGACTTTCAAATGGTTTTTTTTCGCCAGATGGATGGTTTTTTTTTTGCGCTAGAACGGTAAAAAAAATGGTTATTTGCTTATATTTACTTCGAAAAACCATAGAACGTAACAAACACCATTCCAAAGCCCAAAGACAATTTTTGTATAAATTTCTGGTTTGATGACCTGATCGTTATAAAATACGCATTTATTTTTCCAATGAAAAATCAAATTTAAAGCGGTATTATTTTGGGCCTATATAAATCTCGCAAACAGCAAAGTATAATATTCAATTTGAAATTTTATATACAGGGTGTCCCAAACCCAAACGTCAACCCGGAAACCGGTGATAGGCCAAGTGGTGGCAGTTATCAGAAAAGTATTAAAAAAAAGTCTCCGTCAATTATTTTTTGACTTATAGACATTCAAAAAAGAATTGGAAAAATTCATACCCTGTGATGATTTTTTAAGTACTGTTATTAAAATACAAATTTTAATTTTTTTTTTTTTATGAAGCAACCCTGACTAACTGTTCTATAAATCACAATCTAAAAGTAAAAATTACTGTATTGGTTTTAAATAAAATATGACTTTTTTCCCCAATTTTGTACTCAAAATTATCACTTATACCAACTACAACTGACTGCACTGTAAAAAAAATATACCACGCGGTTTTGGCAAGTAACTGTAAAAGATGGCGCATTTTGTCCAGATTCCAAAATGGTACGACATATGTAGCACATGTAACCTTATGAATGATTTAGTGATTCAGTAACAATTTAATTATAGGACGCATTTAACTGCCATTATGCCATACAGATACAGTGACATGCTATCATGCATCTTATTTATGGGGAATGCAAATGCAATGCTAGTGCTGCAGCCAGACTTTATCGTGAGAGATATCCAAATGCTGAACGTTATCCGGATCACCGAATATTTATAAACGTACATCAGTCATTCTCAGAGGGTCGAATTCCACACCACATGACAGGAGAGTCAAATTCCATCATGCCCTACGAGGAGGAAGTCTTACAAGCAGTCCAACAAGACCCCAGTGCCTCAGTACGTGCAATTGAATGTAGCACAGGAGTACCCAAAAGTACAGTACAACGAATTCTACGGAGAAACAAGATGCACCCGTACCATGTTCAACGAGTCCAAAGTCTGCTACCTCGAGATTATCCGCAGAGAGTACAATTTTGTCAAACGATGTTGCGTGAGTACCTATATAGAGAAGATCGCCGATTCTTTGACAAAATTCTATGGACCGATAAAAATAAATAAATAACTGGCGCAACAGTCCAATTTGAACCACGGCCTCGAGATGAGTTAGCATCATCTCATTTTCTAGATCTTGACGGTTTTTGTGCAGAGGTATGTGATCAGCAACACGCTCAACCGAGTTATTTACCCCATAATGGGTACTCATTTAGCAGCTGAGTGGGCTCATAGTCCGACACGTAAATCCCCGGAATCGAACCGGGGCCCAGTGCGTTGAAAGCGAACGTGCTAACCGTTGCGCCATCCGGACTACTGGACCGATGAATCCACATTTTCTAAAGATGCTTACATTAACCTCCACATTTAATGCGGCAAAATAGAGCGCAGCATCGCTTTAAAGTGAACATGTGGACTGGAATTTTAAATGGCCAAATTATTGGACCATTCGAGCTTTCGGAGAACTTAAGTGCCGAGACATATTTAGATTTTTTAATGAATCATTTACCCAATTTATTGGAAGACGTGCCCACTCAGTACTTTTGCAAATATGTGGTATCAGCACGATGGCTGCCCGCCCAGCGCATTATGCCCGTACAGTAAGAGAGTTCCTCGATCGAGAATATCCCGAGAGGTGGATAGGGCGGTCTGGTACAATTTCGTGGCCGACACGTTCACCTGACCTAAATCTGGGGAGCGGTAAAAGAAAAGGTTTACACTAGAAAATTTGGAGGAACTGCGCCGAAAAATTACGGAAGCCGCTGAAGCCATTAGTTCCGGAAGATTCGCCCGGCTTATAACTCGACCCTTTTTAAGAAGATGTCGTGCTTGCATTGCAGCTGAAGGCAAACATTTTAAACATTTGTTGTAAATTGAAGTTCTAACGTTTAATTGTAAATTGATAAATTTTTTTGTTCAATAAATTACACTTTTGCCTAAATGAGATTATTACTTCTTTTCACCTCAATTAAGAGATAATATAGGAAGTGTCGTACCATTTTGGAATCTGGACAAAATGCGCCATCTTTTACAGTTACTTGCCAAAACCGCGTGGTATATTTTTTTTTACAGTGCAGTCAGTTGAAGTTGGGATAAGTGATAATTTTGAGTACAAAATTGGGGAAAAAAGTCATATTTTATTCAAAACCAATACAGTAATTTTTACTTTTAGATTGTGATTTATAGAACAGTTAGTCAGGGTTGCTTCATAAAAAAAAATAATAAAAAAAATGAAAATTTGTAATAACAGTACTTAAAAAATCATCACAGGGTATGAATTTTTCCAATTCTTTTTTGAATGTCTATGAGTCAAAAAATAATTGACGGAGACTTTTTAAATAATTTTCTGATAACTGCCACCACTTGGCCTATCACCGGTTTCCGGGTTGACGTTGGGGTTTGGGACACCCTGTATATACTGAAAATCAGGATAAAATTTTTGTATTCAAAAATCGGGAGACTACTCGTATATTGTTTTTTGTTACAAAGTTCACGTTTCAACAGTGTGTGGGGTCCAACATCGTTCCAAACTATTTTACTACAATTTTTTTTTGAAAATTTTGCACTATTGTTTTGATCTTCGGCTTCCATTTGAAAAAACTGCAGCTGAGGCTCATTGAATGCTCTCAGATACTTACGGTGAGGTTGCTCTGAGTGACAGAACATGTCGTGAGTGGTTTGAACGTTTTAAAAGTGGCGATTTCCATGTCGAGGAGAAGCATGGTGGTGGGAGAAAAAAAAAATCAAAGACGACGAATTGGAAGCACTGCTCGATGAAGATTCGTGCCAAACGCAAGAAAAATTAGCTGAATCACTGGGAGTGACTCAGCAAGCCATCTCGAAACGCCTCAAGGCCATGGGCATGATTCAGTAACAAAGAAATTGGGTTCCGTACGAGTTAAAACCGAGAGATATTGAACGGCGATTATTTGCATGCGAACAACTGCTTCAAAGGCAGAATCGGAAGGGATTTCTACATCGCATCGTAACCGGCGACGAAAAATCGGTCCGTTACGATAATCCCAAGCGCAGAAAGTTATGGGGAATGCCCGGACATGCCTCAACGTCGACGGCGAAACCGAATATTCACGGCGCCAAGGTTATGCTTTGCATTTGGTGGGACCAGCTCGGTGTGATATACTACGAGCTACTGAAACCGAATGAAACTATCACAGTAGATCGGTACCGAACGCAATTGATGCGTTTAAGTCGAGCATTAAGGGAACAACGACCACAGTACCAAGAGAGACACGACAAAGTCATCCTCCAGCATGAAAATGCTCGGCTACACGTCGCAAAACTGGTCAAGACATACTTGGAAACCCTGAAATGGGAAATCTTGTCCCTCCCGCCGTACTACCCAGACATCGCTCCTTCCGACTACCATCTGTTTCGTTCCATGGCGCACGGCGTGGCTGATCAGAATTTTCGTTCGTACGAGGAAGCCGAAAAATGGATCCAATCATGGATCGCGTCGAAAAATGCCTCCTTTTTCCGAGATGGAATCCAAAAATTGCCGGAGAGATGGACGAAAGTTGTCGCTAGCGATGGACAGTACTTTGAATAATACGTCTGTAAGTACTTTTTGACAAGAAGCGTTGAATTCCAGGAAAAAACGGCAGAAGCAAAGTTGTACACCCAATACAATTTCTTGTACGTTTTGTCTTCCGTTTAATTTTACGATAGAACGTTCGATAAAACAATGAAAACATGGATGTGAAATCCATTGCAGTCTACGCTGTGAACACATCGATGTTCAAAAAATATTTATGTTGCAGTCCTACCATGTAGAAAACTTTTTAATTAAAAAATATATCTTTATGTATTAACATTTCCAGGTAGTTTAAAAACATGCCGCGTCCTTTTGCATCTGGAAGTCGACAAGCTCCTGATCCTTATGATCAATATCTTGAGCAAAGTGGATTCTACCGAAAGCACACTGCACGGGACTCGTCGTGTCTATTTCGTACTATTTCCGAACAAATGTATGACACGCAAATGCATCATTTAGAAATTCGAAAAAGATGTGTTGATTACATGAGGAAACATAAACATTTTTTTCAAAAGGTATAAGAATTATATTTTTATAAGAATCATTTTAATAAACACTCAATTGTACGGCAGGGCATTGATAGAGATATCGATGAATATTTGGACGAGATGTCCAAGCCCAAAACCTATGGAACATTAACGGAACTGCGAGCAATTGCTTACATTTACAGGTAAATTCATTAGTTTAGTTAGACAATCACAAAATCGGAAGTTTTCTTTCAGGCGGAATGTAATATTATTCGAAGCTTATAATACTGGCACCTACATGACGAGAGAAAGGGACTTTAAAGCAGTATTTCGTATTTTTTTTACGCCAGAGAAACATTTCGATTCCGTGTTTACGTCCGATTTTATAGAGACAGCGGCATTTTGCCAAGGTAAAAAAAATAAATTTTTTGGAATTGTATATTAATGTTTATATTGTTTTGTGTTAGGCATCTGCTACGAGATTCTATACAAATATGTTTTTAAATTGCCTGATGTAATGTATGCCGTGGAGGAAATGCTGCATGGCAATTCTCTAGAATTTGTAAAATCTAAAGTTCACTACGCTGGTCCGTATGCGAAGAAAATAGTATACACAGATAGTCGTTCATTCGACTTCAATTCCCCAGAGGAGACAAATTGCATTTTGGACAATCGTGTCCTTTGTCATTTCCACAATCCAAATTTTCCACAGTTTGCGGAAACTTTACATCACGACATGCACTTAATTGAAGCTGCCCAATTCGACAATCAAAAAATTACGAAAACACTTGACTCTTTGTTACCGGAAAAATACATATCTTGTGTTCGGCAGTTGTTAAAAGATGGTAAATTTGAAATTTTGTTAGTTTTTGAAATAATTTTACGAGTTACTTTTCATTAATAGGAATCACTCCTTTCCCGTATAAAGTTGCTAAAGCACTTGATCCTGACATATATCGCAATATTGAGTTCGATGCCTGGAGCGAAGAACGAAAAGAGCTACGCTTAAAAAATTGGTATATGGGTGGCAGTAATCTTCAGGTGAGTATATGTGTAGAACCAACATTAGAAATGTCAATAATGTAAATCGTCCTTAACTGAATATTCAGATTGGTGTCAAATGTTTAGTGAGATTGGGATCTCCTCAAAATAGTATATTCAACTGTCATATACAAGAAATGCCTCAAGAAAAAGGTGGTACATGTCTCGTTTATGTTGAGGAGCTAGCTGAGAAATATACGGTAAGACCATTTCTTCGATAAATGCAATAACATTTGCAGTCTGAAGAGTTTCATAAAACTTGCGCTGATTTTGCATTTTCAAGAGGTTGCCTTTACTAAGTAATTTTCATTGTCTAAATCAAACCAGAGAATACGACAAAAACTTGTAAAAATAAGTCAAATTATATAACGCATAAATGAATAAATGGTACAGATAACAGTGTTTTCGCTCGACAATTAAAGCCACCACAATTATCGAAAGAAGAATGATATCATTTTTAAGAATTTAGATCTGAAAAATCACTACGAAAAAAGGATTAGCTGGAACATGCGTTGGGCCCATGATTCAAGAATAGAAGGTTACGCAACGCGCAGGTCCGTTATTCAGCTACTGAATGAAAGAAAAAGCTCTTGATCTCACAGTTTCAATTTGTAATATCTGTGCATGCAATTTATACGAGATATTATGGTTTTTGAAAGAAAAATCGCTTTCAAATTCACAGTTTTATTTCAATGTTGATGAAATTTTTGATTTTGGACTTCCACAATAAGGGGAAGATTACTCTTTGTAGACCATTTTGAAAATCCACCCCATCCCCTTTCCAGCCCACCTTAAAAGCAAATTTACATTTTTGTATACTGTTTTATTATTATCTTGACGAAATTTTGTATCTTGGACCTCCAAGAATAATGTTCACCTAAGATTAAAAAAAAAAAAAACACCTTCATTCCCCTTCCCACCCCTAAAAGTAAATCTGCAGATTTACCGACAGTTTTATTCCGATCTTGATGAAAGTTTGTATATTTGGCCTTCAAGGCAACGGGAGGTATTTACAAAAGATTCTATCTTCCTCGCCCGAAAATGATATTGCGAATTTCCTTTAAGGGGTAAAAAAGAAGGATTATTCGGTTTTCCGAAATCCTATGTAGGCAGCCTCCTTGCCCCCTAGCCTTGAAGGTCTAATATACAAAATTTCATCAATATCGGAATAAAATTGTAGATAAATTTGTAGATTTTTTCTACGGGTGAGAAGGGGGATGGGGGCGGTTTGCGAAAATATATGTAGACAGTCACCTTCTCCTAGTCTTGGAGGTCTAATATACAAAATTTCATCAAAATCGGATAAATTCGCAGATTTTCTTTTAGGGTGGTTTTTTGAAATCTTATGTAAACATTAACCTTCCCTAGTCTTGGATGTCCAATTTCCAAAATTTTATGAAAATCGGATCAAAGCTGTAGATTTGTAAGTGAATTCTCTTTCAAAAGGTATGTGAGATCATATCAAATTCATTCAAAGCTTTCAAAAAGTGAAACTGTGACGTCATGCGCAGAGAGAGCGAAAAATTTGCACACTTCTTTGCGTAACCTTCTATTTTTGAATCATGCGTTGGGCCTACTATAGATGAGAATAGCGAGTAGCAATCGCACAATTAGTTCAATGTTACATATAAAACAAATTGTGTACTCAAATTTCTCACTTGTTGGTGTGTTCTTTTGCTTCGACAAACATTTTCATTCGACATCGATCTAAATCGGTAAAGGGAATAAAAATGAAATCTTTACCCATCGTTTTATTTGAAACTCAACTCGCAGCCGGGGTAAAGGAAGAAGTCATTTTTATGTATAATACTACCTACTAATTGCCTTAACCCCTCCAATGGGACAATGCCCTTTGGTTTTTATGCATAAAGTATGGCTTAAAGCTACTAAATTAATAGACCTCACTAAAATGCACCAGGAGAAATTTGTGCGGTTAATAAAACGGGTTTAAATTTGATCGAGTCGTATGGGCATCTGAATTGCTTTTGAGAAGGTCTTTCGAATAAAAAATTCCAAAATTATAGTATCTCATACTAGTCCAGAATTAGAACTCTTCCCCAAGGTTTTGACACTCTTGATAATCAGCTGCGTTGAGCCAGACGCGAACCAAAACCTGTTACAAGTGTCCTCCACATAGCTCAAGACATACACTTCCAAGAAATCTGATGAAAATTTGTAACGGACCGGTCGGGGGCATCCGAAGATGCCCGTGGAGACGGAGTCTAATGTCGGCCCCACATTAAGGTCTAAACACACAGTGCCCGTACCAGGGCAGCGCCGTAGTCGGTCGTATACTGGCGATCTACGGTAGGCGAATTGTACAATATACATAAAACAGTCTGCTGGTTCACACTTACCCACACGGACAACAGACAGTCATCTGTACATCACAGGGCGGACCGTGCCCGTTTAGTTGGGTTTAATTTTTCTCGCTCACTGTGCGGTACGGAAAGAAATTGGAAACACACATAGCCGAACACGGACCAGCCGCCGCGGGGTGAGTCGTTGTGTAGCTAGCCATCATATGGCGAAGAAAATGTACAATATTGAACCGACAGACGCTTACATCGCATGGCCTGTAGAATGTTTGATTTCACTTGAGACGAACCGTTGCCAAACCGACACATGGGAACATATGGTTGGGCCTGTTGTTGTAGTAGCGACGCGCTGATATCCGATGAATGTGTGTGTCATACAGCTTGGTTGTCCATGTTTCCTTCAATGTCCAGGTGGAGAAACGCAGTTGCTTCAATAGGATTATCCCATAGCGCAGTAGGTGTTAGGCGCGTGGGAGCTGCAGGACAGCTAAAGATGTGCTCAACATCGTGTGGAGTGAGGCCACAGGCTGGACAGGAGTTCTGTATTTCGTTATCAATGGGGGATAGGTACGAGTTTAGACGTGAGCACCAGCCAGAACGAAGTTGAGCGAGTGTAGTCCTGGTTGCTCTAGGAAGTCGAAGTTAGTCTGAAGATATAGCAGGTGGTTGCGTATTTAGTACCCTGTTTGGTGTCATGTCCGCAATTGAGGATAGCACTTCTTCACTATGCAGTGTTGTGATGGCCAATATGGAGCTAGTGTCGAAGGGGACTCTTTTAAACCTTTGGATCTCCCGCTCGCGATCCCTCATATTACGTCTTACATGACGTGGCGGTGGGCTTCTGTCCATAAGGTTAGAGTTAGGATGGTCACTCCGATAACAGCCAACCAGATACTGCTTCGTTAGAAGTGTATTGTGTCTTCTTAGGGGCATCATTTTGGTTTCCTGGTGAAGGTGGTCCTGCGACGACATCAGTAGGCAGCCTGTGACAGTTCTGAGAGCTGCATTTTGGCAGGTCAGGACGTTCCTCCACTGAGTGGCACATAAGTTTTCCGATCAGATGGGAGCAGCTTAATTGGCCACAGATCTCCCGATAGACTTGTAGGTCGTTAGTAGGGTCTCCTTGTCTTTCCCCCAGGAACTGCCAGCAAGAGCAGACAGTGTGATTTTTGCTGACGAAGGTGTTAAGTTCGTCGAGATACCCATTTATCTGTTCGCACATTTGAGTCATATCGTTGCCGGTTGCTAAAATCGTGCAGTCGTCAGCATAACTGACAATTTCAAGTCCGTCAGGTGGCGTAGGGAGTCCTGACATGTAAAGGTTAAACAGGGTGGAAGATAAGACTCCTCCTTGGAGGACACCCTGTTTAATTCGTCTTAGTTTAGATTTCCCGGATCTAAATTCTGTGTAGGACTGTCTGCCGGAAAGATAGTTGGCGATCCACTTTACAATATGCAACGAAAGCGATGTACCGCATATGTCTGACAGTTAGAAACGAGTGGCAGACAGTGTCAAATACCTTTGACAAGTCTAATTCCACCAGAATCGTTCGTTGACAAGGACGTACTTGGTTGAGGCCATTGAGTATTTTCGATGTAATGACATCGAAAGCCGTCGTGGTGCTGTGCATCCTTCTAAAGCCATGTTGGTGGTTGGTCATCTGAGTATGAGTCGCAATTATAGGGTGGAGCAGCGCTTCTAAGGTCTTGGCTACAGGAGACAAAAGTGTGATGGGACGGTATGATTCGCCCAGTGTTGGTTTTTTTCCCCGGTTTTAGAATAGGGATCACTCTTCTTTTCTTCCAATATTCGTCAAGATGTTTGAGCATGACCATCGATATACCGTCTAGTCCAAGGGCTTTGGAACTCTTCGCTCTTTTTATTGCTGCTGCAACTTCCTGAGATGTAAATTGAAGTTGCTGGTCAGCTGGACGGTTACGAATGCTCCTAATAATAATGCGCTTAAGTCTATCAGGAGGTGGATGCTCGATAAACTGTTTGTTAAAGTTGTTGGCGCATTTTGTTGGGTTTGTAAGGGCCCTGACGTGGGAGTTCCATTTTCTTCTCCTGTGATCTGCTACCTGTTTAAAGATATCAAGGTTTAGTTCCTTGATCCTTGGATCGTCCGGGTTAATGCTGCGTATGCGGTCTCTATCATCTGCCAATCTAGCTGCTGAAGTCGGGAAATTTGGTCGAATTTTGGGTATCCGACCTGCTGGGATGAACTTCATAATCGCTTCCTGCAGTATGTGCCTTACATTTCGTTCGGCCGTGCGCACGTCAGTTGGAGCTGGTAAGGCAGCGAAGGCCGTGTTGGTGTAGGACTTGAAGCCATCCCAATCCGCTTTATTGTGGTTGATGAACGTGCGATGATCAGCAACCTGAGTACTTGATGGTTTGTCCAATTTTATTAGGATTGGCAGATGATCCGAGGATAGCGTCAGGACTGGTTCCCATTGAGCATCATTAATAAGTCCAGCGCTAGCAATTGAGATATCGGGCGAGCTGGAACATGTTCCAGCAATACGAGTAGGCGTATCGTCGTTGAGTGGACAGAAGTCTGATGCGTCAAGTTGTTCGGCTATGGCAACCCCTCTGGCATCATTGTCGAGGTTAGAGTGCCATAGTTCGTGATGGGCGTTGAAGTCACCAAGTAGGAGACGATATTGGCCAGCTAGCATTGGTGTGATATTGACATTGTATCCCGAGGCACAACTGGATACAGGTGAGATGTAAACGTTGTAGATTTCAATATCGATGTTACCCGACTGGCCTGTGCCTCCAAGATGTTGTCGGTGACTGTGACGTCGATTTCACGATATGGTACTGATTGATGGATCAGAAATGCTATTCCACCTCCAGCATTTGATACTCTATCCTTCCTAATGACGTTGTAATTGCCATAGGAGTTGAGAAACGAATTTGTGTTAGCTTCGTCTCCAATCATGACGCGGTGTCTATCCATGAAGTCCGATAATTCTGCAGTTTTCCGCTGTAACCCATTGCAGTTAAGTTGCACAATTGATATGGTGTTGAGATTCGCAACAGCTGGTGCAGGTGTCAGGTTGTGTTGCAATGGAACTCTGTTGGTAATGTGGTTCTCTGGAGTTGAGGGGGAGGGCTGGGAACTTGTGTTCGCACTAACAGGTGGTGGTATGTTAGGTGTTTGTGATGACGTTGATGCTTGCTGCCCTCTGAATCTACATTGGCTCGCAGTGAAGGAGGAATTCCATTGTCGGTGGTGTTTCAGCCCGGAACAATTTGTAAGGTGACACCAGTTGTTGCAGCAAGTACATCTTACGTTGGGGTGCAGCGTTCTATTACAGACGCAGCAGATCCAAAGACCTGGACCTGGGTTGAGCTCGATTCCGGCGCGTTGAAGGAGTATTGAGAGCAGTAGCGCCGGCATGTGTTGCTCCCAATTTCCGGAAAAAATGAATAGTCAAGTTGTGTGACACACACATAGATCTTACTTCTTGCATCGAAGGGGTTGTGGCAGCTCTTGGCCGTGTGACGAGGTTGTTCCAGGCAACACGGGTCGCTCCGGTGCGTAGAACCGGCTGCCGCAGGAACGATGGTTGGGCCTCGGTAAGGGTAGTGTGTGGTTTCGCTTGTAATGTGCGGTCATGTACCCGGTATACGGGCGGCTATGGCGCTCCCCTGGTACGGGGACTGTGTGTTTAGACCTTTATACTTTACGTAGCTCGCCGAGTCACGAGTCAAGTGGCTAGCTCCTTGTGCACACCCATACATCTTGCGTCTGTCCCGTCCAGCGATTCATCGAGTGAACAAATTACTCGGTGTTTGACGATTGTTCACAATCACTACGTTTATATCGCGGGACTATCTTCGACGTTTAACTAAATCGATCTAACTCACGACGATGGAAACGTATCGGTTTAGAGTTTTGGTACTAACCTTTATCTCCCCTTGCCATGCAGAACTGGCCTAAAAAATTGGGATTAGGTGGTGTTGCTGTCTTCGCTAATGGTGTTGTTGGTGGTAATTCCATTTTATATGTTATATTTATGAGGATGAGGTATTTATCCCTTTCCGAAATTCTGCATTCGCTTCATGCTTTGATTGGTGGCGGTATAAACGCGCTTTTATTAGGAGGTTACTGCCTCTTGACATTTTCCAAACCAAAGTCACAAACCAACAACTAACATCTTTCACAATTAGTACCTCTACGTATGGTCGGTATAAACACACCACGAACATGTACTAACACTAAAACGATTTAGTTGAATCGTCTTTTAGTTCCACGATATAAACGTGGCCAATATCCGCAGCGTATGGATATCACGAACTGCGGTGTGAGAATTACAGGGGCATCTCACTAGTTTGTACGTCCTATAAAATTTTGACGAAAATTCTGGAAAATAGAATAAAACCGTACGCAGAACGAGTCATTGGCGAATATCAAAGCGGTTTCAGACCTGGTCGCTCCACAACCGATCAGCTCTTCTCAGTTAAACTGATACTCCAGAGGTGCTGGGAATACAACGTAAACGTATACCAAATCTTTGTCGACTTCAAGCAGGCATACGACAGTATCGATCGTGGAGTACTGTACAACATCATGCTGCAATTTGGTATACCAGCAAAATTAGTGCGACTGACAAAGATGACGATGACCAACTCCGTCTCACAAGTCAGGATCCAGAATAGACTTACTGATCTATTTGAAACACGCACTGGTTTGAAACAGGGCGATGGACTGGCACCTACGCTCTTCAACCTAGCACTGGAATACGTTATTCGGGCCATGAATATGGACAACAGCAAGACGCTACTCATCAAGTCGACACAATTAGCAGCGTACGCCGACGACATCAACATCATGTCCCGAAGATTGGCTGACGCAGAAGAACTTCTGCATACGCTCGATACCGCTGCAAAGGAAGTTGGATTACGTATTAACGAGGGTAAAACTAAAATAATGATGCAATCGGTGACAAGGACACCTGCACAACCGAGCATCAACGTGGGGGACCTCAACATCGAGTTCGTGAACAACTTCATCTACCTGGGTTGCAACCTGTCAAGGGACGCCAACGAAACTGACGAAATCAAGCGACGGATACAGTTAGCTAATAAGACTTTTTTCTCGGTTCTCCCCATAATGAAATCGAAACATGTGCACAGAAACACGAAGCTCCGCGTGTACAAAACCATTATACGACCAGTGCTATGCTATGGCTGCGAAGCATGGACCCTAACTCAAGCCTCCGAAAACATGCTAGACACTTTCGAACGTAAGGTTCTACGGCGAATTTTCGGGGCTGTTTGCGATCGAGATGGATGGCGCATCCGGTACAACCATGAGTTGTATGAAATGTACGATGAGCTGCAAGTCTCGAAAATCGTCAAACTACAACGACTTCAATGGGCAGGGCATGTACAAAGAATGTACGATGATCGCATGCCTAAGAGAGTAATGAATGCAGAACGAGTCGACGGAGCGAGACTGCGAGGACGACCGAGATCTCGTTGGGAGAGCTCAGTAGGTGTGGACGCCGCGCAGCTGCTGGGCTCCCAAAATTGGAGGACGCGGTCACGTGACCGAGATAATTGGAGGACAATGATCCAGGCGGCCAAGGCCCGACGTCGGGCTGTCGCGCCACGATGATGATGATGGATATCACGAGTATTTGCTCGATATTCGTTGCAATGGGTGAAATTTGTTCACTCGATGAATCGATGGACAGGAGAGATGCAAGGTGCTTGGGTGTGTACAAGGTGCTAGCCACTTGTTGACCGTGAGGTCGGACCGTGCCATCTGGCGAAGAAAAAAAAGGCCACCTCAACGAACTAAGCAGCGGCCTATGCTTGCTGTAGCTCAGTTCGGGAGACGTGGGCGGGGTTTTAATACAAATTCATAGGCCTGGCTAGATTAGGCCGCTTCTAAACGATGCTACGAACACCTTCCAACCAGAGCCGTGATATCTTTATAATAAAAATCCAATACCGATACGAATATAAAGAGAGAACATGTGTTTGAATACGATATTTTTTTTTTAAATATGTTCAGCTGTGTTCGAATATGATAAAGTATTCGTACAAATAAAAATATTAATATCGATATTTTGTGATATTTTTTACAAAGTTAACCAAAATATCGGTTCATCCTTGCAAGCATAATTTCATCAAATTTAAAAAAAAAAAAAAATAAATAACGCGCAACAGTCCAATTTGAACTACGGCCTCGAGATGAGTTAGCATCATCTCATTTTCTAGATCGTCACGGTTTTTTTTGTGCAGAGGTATGTGATCAGCAACACGCTCAACCGAGTTATTTACCCCATAATGGGTACTCATTTAACAGCTGAGTGGGCTCATAGTCCGACACGTAAATCCCCGGAATCGAACCGGGGCCCAGTGCGTTGAAGGCGAACGTGCTAACCGTTGCGCCATCCAGACTACAAGTTTTTTTTTGCCTAGGCTTAATCTTATATCGTTAGCAATTAACTTGAAGCTGCTTAATAATCTCTCTACAGAGACTTGAGTAACCGGGTGACTCAATATCGCTTAAGCGACTTTATTCAAATACCACGAAAAAATATCCTTTTTATGACACCATCGAAAAACGTCTGTATTTCGCCACTCGATCGGAAGGCCGTGGACAAATTTTCTCTTACAGTTCTTAGCACTGCGTCAATGTACATTTAAAACATTTGAAATTGTCAGCTAACTAATGAACAAAACAATTACTTTCAGATTGAATGTGGAATTAGATATGTTCGTTCCGTCTTCACACTAACGTGTCGGTCCGTCTATCAAGTTTCTGTGATATTTCATACAAATTTGACAGATGGATCGACGGAGCGGAAACGGAATGGACGTATCGGGTTTCACTAAAAAGCTTACGACTGTCCGCTTGTTACTGATGCTGGAAGCTGCACTTAATTTTCCCAAAAATACTGCATAGGCGTCTAAGTCGTCTTTATTGTTTAAATCTTTGGCAATTTTAGAAAATACACTGTTCCATAAGGGTACCAAAAATCAAAACTCCACCAAAACTTTCCTTTATTTGCCATTTTAGAGCACGTAGCGCTTACACTAAGAATCCATCACTTGAATAGCAAACTCTAAACTACACAATGAACCGCTGAAGACTGACGGAGGTATCAAAAATAACAAAAAAGAACGGGAGCTCTTGCCCGACCAGATTGCCGGCAGAAGAAAAGCAGCGGCGGCAGCAGCATTATCTGTGTGTTGGGTAAATGTGCTTTCTTACACATACCTTGCACCCACGAAATTTCCATATAAATCTTAGCTTTTTGTTCAGATGATTTGCGAGTGAGATGTAAGAAAGCACATTTACCCAAGACAGGCAATGCTGCTGCCGCGGCCGCTGCTTTGCTTCTGTCGACAATCTGGTTCAGGCATCTTTCATGTTTAAGCTAAATTTACCGTTATGTTGGAAACTAACATTTTAAAATATGTGGTACGTTTCGTTCTTTCTTTACTAATACCAAAACTACAGTCTCGGCTTCCTTCTTTGTATTAGCCGGAAGAATTGGTGTTTTTTTAAGTGGCCCTTTAATAAATTGATTTGCTGTGTGGTAGTAGTGCTTCATACGAAAGGGCCACTTTTATGCTTAGCACATTCTTGAATATCCGATGATTAAAAAGGGATCAATGCCCATCCGTCTACCAAATGAGCCCTTTGTTTTAACAAAGTTATCTCTACTCATGCTCAAATTGCCCTAACCCCTTGCGGGGCATAGCGCGTCAACTGTTCCATGTGGCCCAATTGACATTTCGTTGGCATAAACTAGTTTCGGAGAATGCAGTTGCCAGCTTGCACCTCCTGCTCACCCATTTAGTCTGGCATTACACTGCGTTTTTCTGCAGGAAGAGCAATCCCGCAAAAAACGCATTGTCGTCCAAGAAGAGGAACGTGTACATTTAAATGGAACGCTTTACACTTATGCGTAACGACAATGCTGCAGTTTGCAGGAATCGTTTTGCAGCAGCAAGGGAAAACTTCTCCCGCAAAAAACGCAGTGAGAAGATGAACACACGGTGGTATATGAAAAGCATTACACCTTCCGTTTTTTGGTTCAACGACAAACTAGAAACTCATGCACCCAGTGACGAAATTCATGCAGTGCATCCATTGAGGACTGGCTTAAATTGTATCGGCCTCCCGACTTCTACCTACTATATTGCCACAAAAATAAAACCATCAATATCCTCACTGGGATATATTTATTTCTGTCACAAGCTTCTCCCGCAGAAAAACGCAATGTGTAATTATAGGGTTCTCTTCTTTTACGACAATGCATTTTTTTTTGCGGGATTGCTCTTCCTGCAGAAAAACGCAAAGTGTAATGCCAGACGCCTACTTGCGACAAGTCGAGAGATGCTGTGCCTAATTATTACGCCCCGCACAACAGTGGGAAGACAAAACAAACATTCATTCTACGCACTGAGGTAGCGGTCGGTTGTTGTAGTTATTTGCCTTGACCTCTCCAGAGGCATGGGCGCGTTAACATCTCTTGCATAGCTATGCATTGTTCACGTTTCGATAGTATACAAACTTGATGGTGCAGTTGTTAGCATGCACTTCCTATCCGAGCCGTCTTTTAATGACGAGGAACGCTGTGGGAGTTCTAATAATGCCCACAGTTAGTTTTTATTAACGTGCCGGGGATTAAATCCCTAATTCTCTAGACGCAGCATTGTTGAGTGGCGTGCGAGACCTCACGGCTACCGACGACGTCTTTTTCTTTAATGTAAAACGATTTTCCGTGTCATTCTTGTGCAGAAGCCATGTTAATCTATTCTGTATCGTTCTAATTTTTAGTATATGTTTTGCTGAAGCGAGAACTGATTGTTTAAGAAGCGCCAATATCCACGTTCAATAGGACAGATGTGTAGGGTTTTTACAGCGCCCGATGTCCAATAAAATAAAAATAAAATTCGTTAATCCCTGGAAAAAAATTAAATTTATGAATTGAAGGCCTTGTAGCAAGAACGGGGTAGCTCCATTTTGTGAAATCGAGTTTGGTTTACTGTCTAACCACGTCTAACCTATTTTAGAAACCAATTTCTTCCATCGATGTAAGCAAAACGAAATTAGCTCCATTTCTTAAAAAATATATCAAACAAATTCGAATTCATTTCCTTCCTGCATGAACTGAAGGAAAATTTGGTTTTTAAACTAGAACGTAGACATCTACGAATATTCCGAATGATAGAAATGGAGCTGCCCGTTCTTGGTGCAATCCCTTATGTTTTTTGTTATAAAGTACATTGAAAAGAATTAAATAATAATAATAAATTATTAAATAATGTAAATTAAAAGACATAGGAACGTTTTCTCAGTGTCCTGTTAAACTGCTCAACAGGGACATCAGTTTATCCAAGCTACTGCCCGGTAAATATCCATTTTCCCATACGCCGGCTAAATTACCAAGCCAAAGGGTGTGGAACGAACAGTTCCAGCTGTGAAAATATCAGCAGCCGGTGTCAGGTGTTGGGCTTTTGCTTTGGGTAAACTTCTAACCGGAGGCCAAGTGTTGGGTTTTGTGTTTTGGATAAACGATTAACCGGAGGAGAGCAATCGAGCCTTAGAGGGGTTTACCTTATACTACAAGCTTTTTATTTTTCGGCATACAATTCTTTCGGAAGCAACGTACTACCTTCTTCAGTGCTAACCTAATTCAATTCTTATCCAGGCTGTCTTTGGGTGATCCTAGATTTGTCCTTAGCTGTTGGCTCTTGTGTTTATTACGTCAATGTTGTGTTTCCCCCCATATATATGTATATGTATACTGAGTGTGTCAGACTTGCTCTTGAGGGTGGTTTAACCTTTATTTGCCTGAAGTGAGTTGATCTTTCTCTATGTAATTTTTTTTGTTTCATTCGGAAATTTTTTGCGATGATATCCCTGCTGTATCCGTTAACCTCCGCATTGTTTTGGTACATTTCGAAATTGTTTATACGTTATATTTGAAATTGTTTATACGTTAGTGATGTTGTAGTTAATCTATGTATCATGTGGTGGTAGTAGTATGTTTGGTGCTTTGGTATTACTGCCGAAACATCGTTTACATACCGCGCCTAAAATTTTAGCATTATACCCCGTTTCTTTATATTTTCTGACTCAATTGTGCTCATGGAAATCTCACTGGTTAGAGGTAAAAGAGAGATATCCATTGGTGGTTCCTGCAGTAGTTTTATGATCTTTTTCTCTCGATGTAAAATAATTATCGTTCATGCGTAAGCAGCAAGTTTTGCATAGGTCTTGGCTTTCTTTGTGTCTTCCATGGTTGTTCGCGTTGATTAGCCAATCTTCCAGTTTCCATATGGCTTCCCTGGTTGGTATGCTGAGTTACAGGCAATCTTCTTCATGCAAGTTTTTTAGTTCGCCTAACTTCTCGATTAATTCATTGGTATTTTTCACGACGTATTCACTATAAGAATAATAATATTTCCCGCATCGACGCATTCACAAGCAGACCAGGCTATATCCACACGCACATACCGTCAACCAAATTGATTACGTCCTCATTTGCAGGAGATGGGCGTCTACTGTGATGGATGCCCGCTCCTATCGAGGAGCAAACTGCGACTCAGATCATCACTAGGTAAAGACGACGGTGAGCGATGCTACGGCGGTGGCGTATACTACCGCCCTTGAGGAAAGACTATCGCCTATGCTACACAACATCAGCAACACAGGCGTCCATGGGTTCTGGGAAGAACTCAAGGGTACCATCAGGGATGTCGCAGAGAAGGTCTTGGGATATAAACCGGCGAGCGCGAAATGACTGGTTCGACGAAGAATGCAAAAATTCACTAAAAGAGAAGAATATGACGAGCTACGGCGAATATCGAATAGAATAATTAGACGTAAGAAACGTAAATACTTTAACGAGCAGTTGCTGAATATTAAAGAAAACTTAGCTAATAGGAACACCAGACAAGCGTACAAACTAGTAAATACAATTAAGAACGGTTATCAACCCAGGACTAGCCTTTGTAAGAACAAGGATGGGAACATCATCAGCGACATCGATGGTATTAACAAACGATGGGTCTCTTATTTTGAAGAGCTTCTGAACCTACCATCTAACATCCCCACACAAGAAGCTCTCGACTATATACCCATACAACCTCCGACAGGAGAGGAAGTTAATCTCGCGTTGCGGTCACTAAAGCGAAATAACGAGATTCCAGCTGATCTGCTAAAATTTGGTGGAACGGGTCTAATTAATGCCATAGGAGGACGAGGTGATCCCAGACGATTTGCGCAGAAGCATCATCTGTCCAATTCACAAAAAGGGAGATAAACTGCGCTGTGAGAATCACAGGGGCATATCACTAGCTTGTACGTCCTATAAAATATTGACGAAAATTCTGGAAAATAGATTAAAACCGTACGCAGAACGAATCATTGGCGAATATCAAAGCGGTTTCAGACCTGGTCGCTCCACAACCGATCAGCTCTTTACGGTCAAAATGATACTCCAGAAGTGCTGGGAATACAACGTAGACGTATATAAAATCTTTGTCGACTTCAAGCAGGTATACGACAGTATCGATCGTGGAGTACTGTACAACATCATTCTGCAATTTAGTATACCGGCAAAATTAGTTGCACTGGCAAAGATGACGATGACCAACTCCGTCTCACAGGTCAGGATCCATAATGGACTTACTGATCTATTTGAAACACGCACTGGTCTGAAACAGGGCGATGGACTGGCACCTACGGTTTTCAACCTAGCATACGCTATTCGGGCTATGAGTATGGACAACAGCAAGACGCTACTCATCAAGTCGACACAATTAGCAGTGTACGTCGACGAAATCAACACCATGTCCCGAAGATTGGCCGACGCAGAAGAACTTCTGCATACGCTCGATACCGCTGCAAAAGGAAGTTGGACTACGTACCAACGAGGATAAAACTAAAATAATGATGCAATCGACGACAAGAACACCTGCACAAACGAGCATAATTGTGGGGGACCTCAACATCGAGTTTGTGAACGACTTCATATACCTGGGTTGCAACTTGTCAACGGACGCCAACGAAACTGACGAAATCAAGCGACGGATAGAGTTACTACTTTGCCTTAACCCCTAGCGGGGCATAGCGCGTCAACTACTCCTGCGCGCCATCGTACTCTGTTCTGGGCAATGGGGCGCAACTCCCCAAAAGACTTACCCAGTACCTGACACTCCTTTGCCACAGATCGACGCCATGTGATTCGAGGACCCCCTCTTGGTCGGCCTTGGTTGGAAATGGGGTTCCATTTCATGGCATGCAAAGCAATGCAGTTATCACTCTTCCGCAATGTGTGACCTATCGACCTCCATTTTCGCCTGCGTATCAATTCGTCGATTGGCATCTGACCCGTACGCCGACTTAGCTCTTCATTTGATATTGTTTCGGGCCAGAAAATTCTTAAAATTCGACGAAGACATGAGTTGACGAAAACTTGCAGCTTTCTGGTAACTCCTACGGAAACTTTCCATGTACTGCTCCCATACAAAAGCACTGATAGTACCAGGGAGCGAAACAGGCCCAGCTTGGTCTTGATGCTGAGATAACTGCCCTGCCAGATTTTGGACAGCATGCCGTATGCGCGTTTAGCCTGGTTAATACGACGAGCGATATCCAGCTCCGTACCACCATTTTCGGCAACAGTGCTACCCAGGTAGACGAAGTTGTCCACCTTCTCCACAGGCTGCCCATTAATATTGATGGCAATAGGTGTCGGATTTCTAATTCAAGCCTCCGGAAACATGCTAGACACATTTGAACGTAAGGTTCTGCAGCGAATTTTCGAGGCTGTTTGCGATCGAGGATACAACCATGAGTTGTATGAACTGTACGATGAGCTGGAAGTTTCGAAAATCGTCAAACTACAATACAACGACCTCAATAGGCAGGGCATGTACAACGAATGGATGATGATCGCATGCCAAAGAGAGTAATGAACGCATAACGAGTCGACGGAGCGAGACTGCCTAGACGACCGAGATCTCTTTGGGAGAGCTCAGTATATGCGTACGCCGAGCAACTACTGGGCTTTCAAAATTGGAGGACACGGTCACGTGACCGAGATAATTGGGGGACAACGATCCAGGCGACCAAGGCCCGACGTCGGGCTGTCGCGCCACGATGATGATGATTCACTATAATAACTAACCATTCTTTCAATTGAATTTCGCTATTTTGTACGTGGGCGAGTTTATTTTAGATATTATTTCACGTGCTTCATTCTCCGGTTTGTGGATCTTTGGCTTGATCCTGATTTTTTGGTAAAGATGGATTTGACATTCTTAGTTCCGCGATGTTCCCAATGATGATGTTCTTCTTTTCCTTTTTTTCCTTTTTTTCTGCGTCTTTTCTACTCTTTTTATTGAGTCGGGTAGCGGATTGGAACGCAGTTCGGAGAGTTGCCATTGTCTTCGTCCGACAAAGTAGTGTAATTAAGCTGATGACCACAAGCCAGTGCCGGATAAAGGCAGCGCGGGGCCCGTAGCAAATTTGAACAAGGGGCCCTTGATTTGCATTAGGTACTAAAGTTTAGAATACACTGGAACCTCGATTAACCGGAATAATTGTTGTCGTAAGTCATTCCCATTCGGATAACCGAAAATCCGGATAATTGAATGATAACCTACGTCACACGCATATGGCCATTTTTTGGGTACGTTGCCATATGGTTATCTTTCTAGGGTTAATATGAGTTTATTCAAAACAACAAAATCAAGTTAAACTTATTACAATCAACAAAAACTAATGTTAATTAAGAGATGAATGATACATTTTCGTACATACGTATACATATTTTTTTAAGATTACCTAAATACGGCAACCTTAATCATGAAATAACTCGCCGCTGGCAGTCCGAATAATCGAGGATTCATTTAAAAGAGGTCCGGATAAATGAGGTTCCACTGTTTAAAGTAAAACAGCACATTTACAAATAGACTTTTCGTGATTTAATGTGGGCAAATTTAAAGATAACACTTGTCAAATCAATATTTCTAAGTAAGTCGTTTTCAATGTTCATTATCGTGAGATCATTTAACCGTTCTTGTCCCATTGTATTTCTTAACACATTTTTAATGCACTTCAACGTTGAAAACCGCTGCAGTTGGTGATCATCAAACTCAAGTAAATGCGTAACACTATTTCTACATTTGGGAAGTATGATTCTAATGAATTTTTCATTAAAAGCTTATACAATTGAAGTTCCAGAGCCTCGTGCTTTTTGATGTCAATATCGGCAGTCACATCTGATTTCAGTAGCTCAGCAAACTGCAGCAGTTCATTTTCCAGACTATCTTCCACATCATCTGGGTAAGAACTGACGATAATTGAAATTCTTTCCAAGATCTCTTCTGCCGTTGAAGTCCTTAATTGCCGAAGTATACCAAATACACTGGTCACTTGATGGTAAGCTTCCATGCGTTTAGCTAATGCAGACAGTATATTATCAATGATGACAATGAACACATTAATTTCAAAACGTTGTCCAGGTGTTTGATTTTCTACAACTTCATCGAGTATAGTAGAGCTGCTGAAATGGTCGTACTTTGTATTTCGCTTGTGTTTTCTTAAAATCGATTGCTGATATTCTTCACAGCCAAACTAGGGCTTTGGCCTTTGTCTCTATATCTGAATATGTATTGTAGATCGCATTGCTTGAACGTAGCCATGTAATGTTTTATAAAGAGCGTATCCTGTGTTAAGGTCTTGACCAGCCGACTGTAATGAAACGTTAGTCGCTTGCAATCGTTCGTTTTGTACAAAAACTTGACGACAAATTTTTGAACAAAATATTGAACGCCGTGGATCCCTCACACGACGCCAAATTATTGTTCAATATTTTGTTCAAATTTTTGAAGAAAATATTGAACAACAATTCAGTAAAGTCGATGTGCATGGTTGTGGTTGACGATTAATATCGACCATGTATTCTCAGCATGTGGCGCCATATTCGGCGAATTTGGCGTATGCCTTGTCGCCCAGAGTTCGAAACTTTATGAAATACACCCAAATTGTAACCCACGACACGATGGTCGCCTTACCATCACCGAACATTGATGTTTTAACTCATATAATTTTTAAAATGTTGAGGCCTAAGATTTATTTTTACTATTTTATTTATTAACTATACCCAATTCATTTGAACATCGATTTATTTAAATTCGCATCGATTAAACATCATATGAACAGACCCTAAAACTACAATACAACTCAACACAATTTGTTGCCGAAAGCCCTCACACGGATATTTCTTCGAAAAATATCGAATGGTCTGCAATAAATTTCAAAGCCGCTTGAATATGTGGCTAGCGCTCGCTTTTAAAATTTGAATGGTACCTTACTTGACAGTTATTTTTTTGCGGACAAGCGCGAGGCCCTCCAAGGCGCGGGGCTCGTAGCATTTGCTGACTTCTGCTACGTGGCTAATCCGGCACTGCCACAAGCCTTTACCTATATATACAACAGTAAGAATTTATTTGTGGATACTTATTAGGTGCGAACAGATATTTGGCCCAGGGTTAGAATATTTAACGATGCTGTTTCGGCAACTTAGAGATGAGTTGCCATTCAAATGCCGGCAAATCGGTTTAACTAGACAAATACGTTAATGGTTGGTCGTAATATGAAAAGTTGGTTTCAAGTCCATGTATTATTTTGTTGCCAATTGTTTCACCGTATGCTATCATTTAGGTGCAGTGTTAAATTGTCGACATCTAGATTATGACTTCGGTCCCTTGATCGTGTCTAAATTTGATAGATTTCCCATTATTTTCTAAGATGGTGACTTAACCCTCTAATAGGGCTATGAAGGTTTACCTGAAACATATCTATTATTGAGATTTGAATTGAGGGGAAAGGACCACTAGTCCAAACTTCTCGCTTTGGATGAGCCCACTAGCTACTGATTGTATCTGCCGCAGATTGTGTTTTAACCAGAATATCTGAGAATTTAGATTTACTGTCGACTCTTAGGTTATCTGTAAGTGGTTTTGTTTTCATATGATTTGTTTCGTGGAGCAGAAAATCATGGCTATTATGTTACTGCTGGTAGTACTCGTAGTTTAAATGAATATGTCCTTGCAATCAGCACGATCAGTGCACGAATTCCAACTGGACTGTTTATAGATGTTTGAAAGTTGCACATCATTTTATTATGTTGTAATATCACTAATTTTTTTTTTTTTAAGAAGTTTACACATAGCTTGCCTGTGTGGTAATTTTGTAGATTTTAACAGTTGTATGATTGAATTATTGCAACGATTATTTCGTACGATATTTGTAGGTGTCATATATTGGGTTAAACTAGAAGTTTAAATTTGTATATCTACTCAGTCGAAATGAAACGAATGATATGTGTTAAGTGTGAATTCTTAGGCTGGGGCTGAGCGACTTGCGCTTGTGAATGTGAAAAAACTATCATAACGGAGTACTATTCATATTCACTATAGTGAGTAGTGCTCCGTTGTGTTTTTATCGCGAGTCGCTCAGTAGCGGCCTAGGAACTCATATCTTTAAGGTCTGTTTTGCTAAGAAACCACTCCGCATCGATCGCAGGCTATTATCAAAAACATACACACAGTGCTCCGTGGTATATGGCTTGATCGCGTACAATGGTCGACGATCGTGTGCCTAGCAAAACAGACCTTTAGACTTCATATTTCAAGGTCATTAGCTGCAAAAAGTAGTAGTAGTGTAATGTGCCCTTATAGTTGTTTGGCTGCAAATGTTATGTTAAAAAAAAATATTTTATTATTGTTATTCCTCTTTTCATGATTGGCTATTTGCCCTTGTTAATTAAATTTATTTACAGGTTCCGTATGAGTCACTACAACCATTACCGTCCGATCTGGCCAAACCTTGGCCATTACCTTATCGTTACCAAAAAAACCTTCAAAAAACTATAGTTGATCCGAAAAAATGCAGAAAGATAAACAGCATTAATGGAAAAAGTCGCTATCGCGAACTATTCTCAAGTATTAAAAAAGACATTTATACTGAGGAGGAAATGTCATCTGGGAAGGATGATGTTTCGTATCAATTGAAATCGTTTACATCGATTGAAAACTATTGTCCGCCATCGTATGAGGTGCTAGCGATGCCTTTCAATGTAGATCACGGTAATAGTAATGAAACAATTCGAAATTCTCGACGGAATAGTGCGAATTCAGTTTTATCTCACTTAACGGGAGCAACCGATGTTAAGACGGAACCGAAGAAAGAAGATGATCACGATTTAGATTTTGCATCGGCTGATAACTTTACCCAATTTGGCTATGAAGGTTTACCCGAACCATATTATCCATATCCGTACGAAGGCGGAGTTGTTCATCCAGGCACACATAATCCATTTTATTGCATGTATAACGCCCAACCAACAGGCCCTGTAGTTCCACATGGAGTTTACATTCAACCAACCGTTTCATGCTCCCAGTCTGGTTCAAATCCCTACTATCCTACTCATACGGGGACTGTTCCTCCTTCAGTCCCAATTTTTTCAGCTCCATCGGCCGTTCCGCCTACGGCAATGCCAAATGCGAATGTTTGTCGCCAGTATACTGGGCCGTTACCTACAGGTCAGGGACGAATAAACTTTTCTGTAAATCGGTCCGTGCTACCATCAGGAGATGATCTCCCACATGACATACCAACTTTACAGTATTTCTACAACTTGGGATATGAATATTACAAACAAAACCAGAAAAAGGTTGTAGGTAAGATATATTGATCTATTTATTTAAAAATATAATATATTGATTGTTAAACTTTTAATAATTACAGTAACTGCTTCATTCCGAAAATAATTTGAGAATGATTTTTGATTGATTGGTTTTTATACTGTACAGTGCTATGCAAAAAAAGTTCCTTAAGTTCTCTTATTTTTGCAAAAGTTCGTGGCAGTAGTTAAAGTGCCAATGTTATATGGCTCAGATAATAACAAATTATCTGTATCCTGTCTAGGAATAGTGAAAACTTTTTGAAAGAAATTAATTTAAGCTTAAGGGATAAGATATCGTAAAATCTTTAAATAATACAAACAAAGTTTTTTGCCGGGCGACGGCCATCGACTATCATACAACGTGCATGATGCTTAACATGCCGTCGCCCTTACCAGCCATTAGTGTGGCTACACGTAATAAAAAAAGAGTTTTTAAGAATGATTTCCCCCTCGAAGGGGGCCCCAAAAAGCGTGATTCGCCGGTTTCGACCGCTGGTGCGAAGCGCGTCTCATCAGACGCCTCTGCTCCGCGCATCGCACCAGTGGGAGAGGCGTGACCGGGAATGACCCAAGACAGATGTTGTTTTGCCTTATATAGGCCGACCAACACGCCATGGGTGTGAATTCATACCGAAAGCAAACTGCAACGTGCAGTTTGTAGATATGGAATTCATTTCATTGTTCTGGCTTGGCATCGACTATCATACAACGTGCATGATGCTTAACATGCCGTCGCCCTTACCAGCCATTAGTGTGGCTACACGTAATAAAAAAAGAGTTTTTAAGAATCACGCTTTTTGGGGCCTCCTTCGAGGGGGAAATCATTCTTAAAAACTCTTTTTTTTTTACGTGTAGCCACACTAATGGCTGGTAATAGGGTCAATAGTCTCTTCCATGAGAGAAGCCGCATCAGTAGAGAATGAGATTGACTTAGCGTCCCTCTTCGCATCACTCTTGTACACCTTCAGAGTGACCGGAGTGAAGCTGTAGTCAATCACACCGTTTTTTTTAAGGAGAACCAGAGATTCAGTGTTGATGGCGAGAATAGCGCAACACATATCGTCCATGGGTTCAACCTTCACCACCCTCCAATCGTGAGTAGAGAGATCGTAATTGCTCATTTGAATGAGGCGCAGGATCGACGGCGCGTATGGCTGTTTTAAATAAGTCGTCCGAACGCTGATTAGCAAACTGTATGAGTTTGATTCGCCCTTGATACCAGCCGGCATCCATACACTTGGGAGCAGGTCCAGGAAATTCTTCCATTATTCGAAGGAAGTTAGAGGCCAATTCACCTGTCACCTTCCTCCATTTAGCGATCGAGATGCTACCATCCGGATCATTATGGTCAATGATCGCCAGCTTAATCCACTCCTTCACTGCATAAATAAATAAATAACTGGCGCAACAGTCCAATTTGAACCACGGCCTCGAGATGAGTTAGCATCATCTCATTTTCTAGATCGTGACGGTTTTTGTGCAGAGGTATGTGATCAGCAACACGCTCAACCGAGTTATTTACCCCATAATGGGTACTCATTTAGCAGCTGAGTGGGCTCATAGTCCGACACGTAAATCCCCGGAATCGAACCGGGGCCCAGTGCGTTGAAGGCGAACGTGCTAACCGTTGCGCCATCCGGACTACCTTCACTGCATCCGCGTATGAAAGACGCGAGCCAGCATCATCGGCAATCTTTTGTTTTTTTAATTCCTTAGGAGACTCGCCATCCGACCGATTTCGTTTGGAGGTGGTTGGCTTAGATTGATCTCCAGATATCACGCTGATAGCCCATTCTAAAGACGCCTTTTGCTGCTCGGACAGTCAAGCAGCACTAAAGTCGCTGCAGTCCGTTATTATCAAGTCAAAGACAGTGCATAACTGCCTAACAGCTCTACAGGCACTGCGATCAGCTAGGACCGTGGAACGCACTAGAAGGTGCTTTGAGTTTCTTCCGGTGTTTACTACTTAATTGCCCTGTCCAAAATCTGGCAGAGCAGTTATCTCAGCATCAAGACCAAGCTGGGCCTGTTTCGCTCCCTGGTACTGTCAGTGCTTTTGTATGGGAGCAGGAGCAGTACATGGAAAGTTTCCGTAGGAGTTACCAGAAAGCTGCAAGTTTTCGTCAATTCATGTCTTCGTCGAATTTTAAGAATTTTCTGGCCCGAAACAATATCAAATGAAGAACTAAGTCGGCGTACGGGTCAGATGCCAATCGACGAATTGATACGCAGGCGAAAATGGCAGTGGATAGGTCACACATTGCGGAAGAGTGATAACTGCATTGCTTTGCATGCCATGAAGTGGAACCCCATTTCCAACCAAGGCCGACCAAGAGGGGGTCCTCGAATCACATGGCGTCGATCTGTGGCAAAGGAGTGTCAGGCACTGGGTAAGTCTTTTGGGGAGTTGCGCCCTATTGCCCAGAACAGAGTACGATGGCGCGCAGGAGTAGTTGACGCGCTATGCCCCGCTAGGGGTTAAGGCAAAGTAGTAGTACTTAATTGCCCTAACCCCTCGTGGGGCATAGCGTGTCAACTGTTCCATGTGGTTCAGTTGACGTTTCGTTGGCATAAACTGATTTCGGAGAATGCAGTTGCCAGTATGCACCTCCTGCACATCCAAGGCCACGAATGTCGTCGTGGACGGGATTCGAACCCGAAACGCCGGTAGTCAAACATGAGACTGATGCCTCAACGCACTGTGCTACCGGTCGCACCTCTTTCGTGTTTGGTATCTGGCAATTCCTGCAGTCACCGTTAGTTATTAGCTAAGTCTGTACGCGTGTTGCCCTATCAAGCAGTGGCCCGCTAGTATGCCTACTAATAGTGCACACTGACTTCTGGGTAGTCCTAACAAGTTTTTGGTTTTCCGTTTGTCATAAGAGCTCCAAAATATTTTCGTTATTCTGGAGTCGTTTGTGTTAAGCCAATTAGCGTTGGCTTTTTCGTACATTCTGTCACCCAGTATCTTCTTGCATGTTTGTATTGGCATCGGCAACTTTTGGGCTGTACTTCGTTCGAGGCTAGCTTCTTGTTTCGCCAGTCCATCCGCTATTCCGTTACCTAGAACTCGGCTATGGCCGGAACCCACCGGAGTTCCACGGTCCTAGCTGATCGCAGTGCCTGTAGAGCTGTTAGGCAGTTATGCACTGTCTTTGACTTGATAATAACGGACTGCAGCACCTTTAGTGCTGCTTGACTGTCCGAATGTATAACGATTCTATTCTTTTTCCGGGATGATATCATCACCTCGGCTGCCTTTTGGATCGCAAGTACCTCCGCTTGAAAAATGCTACACTCATTTGGTAGTCTGAAGGATAGGTTGCATGGAAGTTCCGACGAATAGACTGCTGTATCAACTCCGGCTTCCACCTTGGAACCATCCGTGTAGAGGTTCAGCGTCTTCCTGCGTCCATGATCAACTACCGGGTTCTGTTCCCTATCGGGGATGTTGACTCCGAAAACGCAAGTGCTAAGAAGGACTGAAACATTCCTGGTTTACCGGGCGACGCATAATGGTCCGCGTTTTTGACGAATAGTGGGTTTTCAATTAAGATGATTTCGCACTCCCCTTGCGTGGAGTTGCGACCCTCAGTATACCGCCCTAGAACGATCGATCTCTATGCTCACCACGAACCACTATGCGTCGCCCGATGAAATAGGATTATATCGATGTCCTTATTGCTGCATAGTAATTTGTTCGATACAGGCTTGTGTTGCGTTAAGCGCTTTCACTTTTAGTCAGCATTAAGTTGTGGAACTACGATTTTATAAATGCCGGGTACAAATAATGTAATTTATGAGAATTCAAGATAATTGAGGTGTTGCGATTAATGTTTCTTTTAACTTGTGTAAATGAAAGTTTTTCACGAACCCGGATTTCCGGTTCCAGATTCCATTCAGGGTCGCGACCTATAGTTGGATCTCACAGTTTTGTTGAAAATATCTCCGTCAGCTTCGTTGACCGTTTGTATTAAAAAAAACTGAAAGTTTTTCACGAACCCGGATTTCCGGTTCCAGATTCCATTCAGGGTCACGACCTATAGTTGGATCTCACAGTTTTGTTGAAAATATCTCCGTCAGCTTCGTTGACCGTTTGTATATAAAAAAAATCTGATCTGATTGCTGGCATACACTCCATTATTTAGTCGCCCTTTACTCCAAGAACATCGCCCTAACAAGGGTGTTGATAGCAAATATAAAATGATTCATCACGCAGTTTAAATGACACTTTTTTTTACTTTTTTTTAATTATATTTAGAAGCAAACAAAAGTAACGACCAAAATGACCCCATTAACAAACTTTCGAACGATATGCAAATCAATTTAAAATTAGAGAAGGATAATTTGGTAAGGCTATATTATAGGCATCTAACACATAAAAATATACATACCCATATCATCTTTGGTATTCAAAGCAAAAAGCCGACCATATCTCTTCGAATCCTGGAAGCGTTCATCACAACGGCAAGAAGTACTCATCGCGCTATTTTAACAGCAAGAGAACCGACAAACCAATCTACAGAACAAACGGCAATGGGGGAGGAAATTCAGATCGCGTTTCACATACTGACATGCAAGGGAAGCCAATGAATATTGGAAAAAGGAGTAATGGCCAAGTCTCTGGATCGACAACAAATAGCAGCTGCCAAAGTAACAAAGCCGCTATGAGTTCTATTAGTAGTACTAAAAATTGCTCTGAGCAGGCTATCCAGACAAGCCCTACATCCGCTTCGGAAACCACTGAAACTTGGACTAATGATTTAATAAACAACGTAGGTTGTCATAATTCAATGTATGTTTCTTTTGTTAGAGATTTTTTTTTGCAGAATTTACCAATATATAACGCACAGGCTGGACCTATGTCTTTCAACGGGCCATGTATTCCACTGTATCCGGAAGGTGATTCACAAGGAGTTTACGTACAGGCGCCAACTATAATGACGGTACCTTATGGAATGTATCCAATACCACAAGCAGCGCATCCTACTCAAACTTACCAAACATACGTACCACCGCCTCCAAATCCTCCGCCTATAATTCCTGCACCGCAACCTCCTTACGCCAATAATCCCTTTACTAGTCCCGGAGGTGGAAATGAAACAACACCGATTGTTCTCAACCCAGATCCCGTTGATAATAATCCTTTCACCTTTATGGGTTATCCCCCCATGTATTTCCCAACTAATGGAGGCGGTATAACTTCGAATGGAGCTCCAGTTCAGACGGTATATATACAGTAATTGTTATCTGTTTGTTGTATGTCTGTATTATGTGGTGCTCAATACTTGTTTATCCTTATTGGAGACATTATAGAAACCTAACTAAAATTCGTAGGGCTATTGGTATTCTGTAACGCCGCCATTTCCATCAAGTATGACACCGACACAAGCTGCTAACAATTCTACTACTTCAACACCGTCGGCAATAAGTATTCCCTCGCGTTAATTATATAGTTTGAACAATTTTAAATTAAATTGATTGGATATTACTAAGGATAGATGATGAAAAAGCACATACAATTATATTTTTATATCTCTTTAAAACTAGGCATCTAATGTAAACAATAAACTTTTTAATTCCACTTTTATACCGCCATAGTTTTTATAAAAAAAAATCCGTTTTTTATTGGATGGAATTCGGATACATACATACATACCTGACATCAGTGTTGGTAAATTCTTAAAAAAAACTCAATTTTTAAGACCGTTATTTATATAAATTGACATATTCTAGAAGCGTGCCATATATTAAAATCAACAAATGCGGTGTAAAATGCAATTGAGTGTCAATAATAAATCTAATGTTGTAAAACGAAAGTAAGCATTTTATTTCATTTCATGATACCTCGAATATTTATAAGTTCAATAAATGATAAATAGTCAGCTTCCTGACTGTAAAGGAACTCGATGTTCCTTAGATTGCATTCCGTGCGCCCATAAAAATTCGGATTTATACAATATAAACCATGAATCGGGGAAATAAACCGGAAAAAATTGTAGTTAATATACCGGATTCATGGTTAGTATAGGTATACGTGATTCTGAATTCCATATTTTTTTGAACGTAGGCAGTGCGCACTTTGATGGCATCTCAGCTGCTTTCCGCGCAAGATCGTTGTACTAAATCAAAGAAGACGCAGCTTTCCCAAACTACGTTGTACTGCTATTTGTTATACGACAGTTGGATTTTTGAGTCGGCGGCATCGAATTTGCAGGTCCTGAATTTCGAAGCATTTGCGAACATAATCTAATTCTATTATTTTATTTCGCACGAAGAAGGCAATTTTTGAATCTTTTGTTAATCCGCCTTATTTTCTGTTCTGTGCCGATCAAATGATTTTATAGCAGTCCCCGCAAATACACTGCTCGTCACCAGAGTAGGTTTCATTTACGTTTTCTCTCATATCTCAAAAAGTATAACATGTACATTTTATTTTTGTTGGATGTTTTCTACTTTCTTTTGTTTAGACTTGATACTACAAAAATGAGGACATTTCTGTGACTGTATCTATGTTAAATCTTGCTTCGATTGTTTTGTTCACTCAAAACACTACATTTTTTTTTGGTCATCAGAATAGGTTCAACGGTAATTCATTTAGTTTGCGATGTGCAGTTGCTATCAAACAGTGTGAAATCTTTTATTTTTAACAATTCAGGTAGTGTAGAGTGATTTTAGTGCAAAATGGGTCGCGGTAAACAACTGGATGGCTTATAAAATGGTCAAATAAAAGGTTACCTCGAATGTGGCCTAAATCAGCGAGAAATTGCCAGAAATGGTCGAAGTCAAAATGTAGTGAGCAATTTTATCCGAAAAGGTGCAAATTACGGAAAAAATATGAAAGGATGTCTTTATTCAGCAACAACAGCAACAGACAGAAGACATATTGTCCGAGCTGCGTCAAATTCTCGCCATTCTGCATCGAAGATCCGGGAAATAAAGCGGTGTTAAAGCGAGCCTATCAACTGTAACACGTGTAATGCGCAACACTTGCAACTTAAAAAGACTAAAACTAAAAAAAATCATCGCTTAATGGTGCTCATTTTGCTCGAGAGCATATGACCTGGAATAAGGAGTGGCACACTATCGTCTTTTCCGACGAAAAAAAGTTCAACCTCGACGGACTTGATAAATATTACTTTTATTTCCACGATATAAGAACGCCTGAAAGCTATTTAAGTCGTCATCACAGCTGTGCAGGCGGTGTAATGGTATGCGGAGCCATTTCATATTATGGGACTTGTGAGTTACAATTTTTAACTCCCAAAATGAACGCGAACGCTTACAAATCGGTATTGGAAAAGGCATTTCCACACTTCTCGAATATTTTTGGACCAATTACATGGATGTTCCAACATGATAATACCGCCATTCATACTGCGAGAGAGGTAAAATCGTGAATCAAGGGTCAAAATGTCAATTTGCTTAAATGGCCGCCATACTATCCTGATCGTAATATTATAGAAAATATGTGGGGACTTTTACCACGGAGGGTGTATGAAGGGGGAGACAGTACGAAGATACTGAGACCCTAAAGGAAGTCATTAAAAGGGCGTGGGTTCAAATCCCCCTTCGAGATATTGGAAATTATTATGCTTCATTGCCAGACCGGATTTACAAAGTCATTTTGAACCACGCACTATTAAAATATGTTAAAACTAATCACTTTTATGTTACAACCAATGTAAGCTTGAATTTTTGCTTTAGATATGAATTTTTATACTATTTTGTGTTTGAACCTACTATGGTGACCAAAAAAAAAGAACTTTTTGTTGTTTTTTAGAAAAAAAATTATAAATAAATTATAATGTGTGGTTTAAACCCCAAACTATTTTATTTCATTAATAACATCTTGGGCTACCGATAAAAATTCATCATCATCATCGTGGCGCGACAGCCCGACGTCGGGCCTTGGCCGCCTGGATCATTGTCCTCCAATTATCTCGGTCACGTGACCGCGTCCTCCAATTTTGGGAGCCCAGCAGCTGCGCGGCGTCCACACCTACTGAGCTCTCCCAACGAGATCTCGGTCGTCCTCGCAGTCTCGCTCCGTCGACTCGTTCTGCATTCATTACTCTCTTAGGCATGCGATCATCGTCCATTCTTTGTACATGCCCTGCCCATTGAAGTCGTTGTAGTTTGACGATTTTCGAGACTTGCAGCTCATCGTACATTTCATACAACTCATGGTTGTACCGGATGCGCCATCCATCTCGATCGCAAACAGCCCCGAAAATTCGCCGTAGAACCTTACGTTCGAAAGTGTCTAGCATGTTTTCGGAGGCTTGAGTTAGGGTCCATGCTTCGCAGCCATAGCATAGCACTGGTCGTATAATGGTTTTGTACACGCGGAGCTTCGTGTTTCTGTGCACATGCTTCGATTTCATTATGGGGAGAACCGAGAAAAAAGTCTTATTAGCTAACTGTATCCGTCGCTTGATTTCGTCAGTTTCGTTGGCGTCCCTTGACAGGTTGCAACCCAGGTAGATGAAGTTGTTCACGAACTCGATGTTGAGGTCCCCCACGTTGATGCTCGGTTGTGCAGGTGTCCTTGTCACCGATTGCATCATTATTTTAGTTTTACCCTCGTTAATACGTAATCCAACTTCCTTTGCAGCGGTATCGAGCGTATGCAGAAGTTCTTCTGCGTCAGCCAATCTTCGGGACATGATGTTGATGTCGTCGGCGTACGCTGCTAATTGTGTCGACTTGATGAGCAGCGTCTTGCTGTTGTCCATATTCATGGCCCGAATAACGTATTCCAGTGCTAGGTTGAAGAGCGTCGGTGCCAGTCCATCGCCCTGTTTCAAACCAGTGCGTGTTTCAAATAGATCAGTAAGTCTATTCTGGATCCTGACTTGTGAGACGGAGTTGGTCATCGTCATCTTTGTCAGTCGCACTAATTTTGCTGGTATACCAAATTGCAGCATGATGTTGTACAGTACTCCACGATCGATACTGTCGTATGCCTGCTTGAAGTCGACAAAGATTTGGTATACGTTTACGTTGTATTCCCAGCACCTCTGGAGTATCAGTTTGACTGAGAAGAGCTGATCGGTTGTGGAGCGACCAGGTCTGAAACCGCTTTGATATTCGCCAATGACTCGTTCTGCGTACGGTTTTATTCTATTTTCCAGAATTTTCGTCAAAATTTTATAGGACGTACAAACTAGTGAGATGCCCCTGTAATTCTCACATCGCAATTTATCTCCCTTTTTATGGATTGGACAGATGATGCTTCTGCGCCAATCGTCTGGGATCTCCTCGTTCTCCCATACTCGCAGGAGTAATTGATGTATGGCATCAACTAGACTCGTTCCACCGAATCTTAGCAGTTCAGCTGGGATCTCGTCAGCGCCCGGCGCTTTATTTCGTTTTAGTGACCGCAACGCGAGATCAACTTCCTCTACTGTCGGGGGTTGAATGGGTGGGCCTAGATCAACAATATCATCGAGAGCTTCCTGTGTGGGGATGTTAGATGGTCGGTTTAGAAGCTCTTCAAAATAAGAGGCCCATCGTTTGTTAATACCATCGGTGTCGCTGATGATGTTTCCATCCTTGTCCTTACAAAGGCTAGTCCTGGGTTGGTAGCCGTTCTTAATTGTATTTACTAGTTTGTACGCTTGTCTGGTGTTCCTATTAGCTAAGTTTTCGTTTATGTTCAGCAACTGCTCGTCAAAGTATTTACGTTTCTTACGTCTAATTATTCTATTCGATATTCGCCGTAGCTCGTCATATTTTTCTCTTCTGGCTCTGGTTCCTCGTTGAATCCATTGTCTGTAGGCCTCGTTTTTCGCGTCAAGTGAATTTTTGCATTCTTCGTCGAACCAGTCATTTCGCGCTCGCCGGGCTTTATATCCCACGACCTTCTCTGCGACATCCTTGATGGTACCCTTGAGTTCTTCCCAGAACCCATGGACGCCTGTGTTGCTGATGTTGTGTAGCATAGGTGATAGTTTTTCTTCAAGGGCGGTAGTATACGCCACCGCTGTAGCATCACTCAAGAGCTTATCAACCGCAAAGATTTTGGGAGGGCTGATTCTTGACTGGTGCACTGAGGAAATTCTACATCTGTAGGTCGTCTTCACCAAGTGATGATCTGAGTCGCAGTTTGCTCCTCGATAGGAGCGGACATCCATGACACTAGACGCCCATCTCCTGCAAATGAGGACGTGGTCAATTTGGTTGACGGTATGTGCGTCTGGAGACTTCCAGGTCTGCTTGTGAATGCGTCGATGCGGGAAACACGTAGAGCTTACGACTAGATTCCTGCTGCAGGCGAAGTCGATAAGTCGCTGGCCGTTATCGTTACATTCTTCATGGAGGCTGTGGCCTCCAGAGGTCCCCCGATGCCAACTTTCATTCCCGACTTTCGCGTTGAAGTCTCCCAGCAGCAATTTGACGTCATTTGTTGGAAGTGAGTCGAAGAGAGTTTCAAGGCGGGCGTAGAACTCGTCTTTTACTGCGTCTTCTTTAACTTCAGTGGGGGCATGCACATTGATGAGCCAGAGATTGAAGAATCGAGTCTTGATGCGAATCGCACACAGCCGTTCATTTATGGGTTTGAAGTCAGTAATATGCGGTTTGAGGTGATTGTCCACTATAAATGCTACTCCAAACTCCTTGCGGCCCGATGGTTTGCCACTTGTAAAAATTGTGTGCGATTTCTTGTCATTAATCTCGCTGCCAAGCCAATTTGTTTCCTGGACTGCAGTAATGCTCAGTTTGTACTTTTCGACCTGTTGAAGGAGGGCCTTCTCGGCCCCCGGTTTGTTCAGGGAGCGTACATTCCAGGATCCGAAAGAATAATCCTTTATTCGTTTGCGTGGTCGTCGTTGTTGATCCGTCCAATCCGAGGCTTTTGTTCCAGGTTTCTTGACATGGAGTGGTTTTTACAAGGACGAGTTGTCAGCACGTCGCTTAACCCCATTCGGGGGATGGCCTCGGAGATAGCTGCTTCAGATGGTTTAATAAACGTGCTGGAGCCCACACAACTATGTAGCAGGTCCAACTACGCAAGTCATTCCATCCTACTAGACCTGAGACGCTTAGGTGTTTGTCAGCCATTCAGGCTACAGCTATCTGCCTTTTCCAAACTGTCTTATCGCTAAGACATTGGCCGTCAGCGAATTGATACACTGCCGTTACCAGGGGGCGCCCACGTGGAGGACTATGGAAAAGGTCTTTGCCCCCCCGATAAAAATTGATTTCATTGAAATCGTCCGGTTGGTTACAGAGTTAGAGCTATTTTACTTTTGCACAAACGTTGAACCTATTCTGGTGACGAGCAGTGTATGTGTTCATAATTCAAATTCCTTTTATGTGCCTTTCACCACATATCCAAGGTTCCTGAATAAGCACTACATCGTATGATGTTGTCGGCCGCCAGAGTCAAGGTATCTATGCCTAAATCCTTTTCCATTTCGTTGACTTCGAGTGTGTTATCGTTGCCGCTCATGGGGTCACATTTCTTGAGTTTCAGGAAAACGCTCTCCAGGCCCCGTGCCATCCTCCCGTATCTGGGGTATAGGCCGTCTACTGCTTCCTTGTTGATTTGCAGGATTAGTGTCTGTTTAACGCCGGTGGATTTCTCAATGGTATGTAAGTGTCACCACCCACTGTCGAACTCGGAACACGAACCTGGTACAAATATCCTCTGACACATACACACTTCACATAGATGTGAAGAAAACCGGTTGACGGTGAGTGGTGACACTAAGACTGTTCGATCTGCTGTGGGAATATCGGGATTTTACCTAGAGATGGGTATCGACCAACAAGTAATCGATTAATGAAATCGATTATAATTTTTTACGAATTAATCGATACACCGATTATTTGTGACTTGAAAAATCGATTAATAGACAATTTCAAAAAAGGTTGGGAAAAAATTAAAAACTAGGTACAATGAAAACAGCGAACTCCAAGTAAAAAATAAATAAATAACTGGCGCAACAGTCCAATTTGAACCACGGCCTCGAGATGAGTTAGCATCATCTCATTTTCTAGATCGTGACGGTTTTTGTGCAGAGGTATGTGATCAGCAACACGCTCAACCGAGTTATTTACCCCATAATGGGTACTCATTTAACAGCTGAGTGGGCTCATAGTCCGACACGTAAATCCCCGGAATCGAACCGGGGCCCTGTGCGTTGAAGGCGAACGTGCTAACCGCTGCGCCATCCGGACTACAAAAAATAAAAATAGTCCTTATTTATTCACATGAAAACAGAAGAAAGATCATCAAACAGAGAAATAATAATTACACCTACTGGAAGCAGTTACCTGAAACGTTCCCAGTAGCTGCAGAAATAATAGTAATTATTGAGTTGTGAGAAGTATTGAGCTTATTTATTAATCCCAATACTTATCATGAACGTCCTTAAAGAATATAAGTGTATTGGCCATGTCGGCGGTCAGCCGGCTTCTCTGTTCCCTCAGAATTTGACCAGCTTCAGAGAAAAATTGTGGTAGATAGGTAAAAATGGAATGAGAAAAGTAGTAGGTAAATACTATACACGACTGTGATATGTGATTTTTCGCAATGAAAGAAAAATATATCGCTCTTGAAATCTGAAGTCTCAGCGAAGAAAAAAGTTTAATAATCGTTATAAAATAATCGATTAATCGAGTAAATCGACCCTAATGTAATCGATTAAATAAAAACCGATTATTCGACAAAATAATCGATTATTTCGATTAATCGATATCCACCCCTAATTTTACCCCTGCAGTAGTTTGAGCGAGATCTCAGCCGGTAAGGTCTTTGGCAGTAAAACCTTCGCCTCATGTAATTCGAATCGAATTGCTTTGGAAAGAATGAAAATGATACACTCGAAAACGACTTTCTCGATTTCAATAATCATCGAATATTCGCTAAGAAATATTAAATTCGAAGCGAGTTCTCGATGATTTTTTAAATTTGGGAAATTCCTTTCGAGTTATATGGTACCATTTTCATCCTTTTCGAAAGCAATTCGATTCGAATCGAATCGAATTACATGATAGGACCCTATGATCCCTTTCGACTAACTACAGTTGTGCTGCTTCCCATAACTCGCCAAGCGCACCCACTGTGTCCTTGCACTACAATAGTTGCGCGTCGCTTCGTCCTTGCAGTTGATGATCTTCACGCCATTGAATAATGTTCCATCGAATGATGACGTGTGCTGATCATCGTTTTGTATTAGTTTTTTTATTAGCTTCGTCTCCACTAGTTTCCATCTATTTTGGGTTAGTTTGTTTAGATGCTCACCGCGGTCGATCAATGCTACCGGTGTTTTTAACCACATCACTTATGCTAGTTTCCATTCTACAATAGTTTTCTTCGCTTTCCTCATTTTTTGGCAAAAGTAGTCGCTTGTATTCTTGTCGCCCCGTCTCCGGGTATTTGGTCGTTGGACTCGAGGTCGGTCTTTTCGTCGCATGGCCTTCTGTCGCTGGACATTGCCGTTTGCTTGTGGAGGTTGTTGCTCTTCTTTCGAACCTTTTGATTGGAGGTTGTTGCTCTTCTTTCGAACCTTTTGATTGGCAACTTGCGTAACTCATTTACTGCGGATCGTTGCTAGCGAAGCCTTTGCGAGTTGCAAAGTGCTTCCTGCCGCTGTCGATGGTTTTCTCGACCCATGCCAACCTTTTCGACTCTTCTGGAATCAGATGTTTTCGGGTACAGTTCCTCTTTCGTTCTCATGGCTTCCTTGTAGTGGTTGGAAGGCCTAAGTTCCTGCTTCGACGGTTTGGACCTTCCGTTTTTTTTTGTTTTCAGAACCCTTACTTGACGATTGAGAATTAAGCAGAAGATCCTCGTCCGCCGGGGTTAGATTAGTGTCATGACCCTGATCCGGACGATCTTCGTCAAGCTCGGTATCCAGGGTGTTTACCGTAATAATTCTTTGCAGTTTGCGATTGGAACCAGTAGTAACGAGGTACGTTCACCTCCCGAGCCCATGTCGGTAGTGGCAGCCACGCCTCCTACCGACACTTGGGTAGATATCCCTACCCGTGTTAAAATCTTTTTCTCCATAATTGGTCCGTACATATTAGACCTTCTTTATAGTCTTCCGGCCCTGAAAAGGCTTTAAAAATCTAACACTTTCTACATTGTGTTCACAGCTATATTAAGCATGCCGAGAGCTGGAGGTTCCTTGGCTCGGACACCTGAGGATTCTTCTTTAGATTAAGATCGCCGCCTCGAACTTCATCCTCTTCATCACCCTCTTGGCAACTATACAGAGGGTTATTTTCTTTTTTAATAGATCCCGACTTTTTTTAAGGAGTTGTGGACCCAATAATGATCAAAGGCATTGTTTATTACTTCTCTAAAATTGCGTGTATGAAGTGATGGTGCGAGGTCTCGGCTTCATGTGAATAAGAAGTATGTGTGTAGGGCTTTTTATGAAAGGTTGTAATGAACCATATTCTGGTCTGGTTGTGCTGCTCCCACCGGCAGATCGAAGCAGCACCTGATGAGTAAGGATCTGTCGGTGGTACGAAACCAGAGGCCAAGGGTCCCATTACACCTGGACCCCAATAGAGCGCGAGGGCAAGCGAGCCATCTGCCAACCATTCCATCCTTATCGCCTCATTTCTTTTATGACCTCCCTTGTTTGTGTTGTCTTCCCTAGGCCTATGAATTTTTGTTAATATGTAAAGGACAGGGGCAACGAGCGGCGAAAACCCCGCCCACGTCTCCCGAACTGAGCTACAGCAAGCATAGGCCGCTGCTTAGCTCGTTGAGGAGCCTTTTTCTTCGCCAGGTGGCACAGCCCGACCTTCACGGTCAATTAAGCTACCTTAGGCTCCGTCCCCACGGGCATCTTCGGATGCCCACACAGTTAAAAATCCTGGTCTATTATCAATGCTAACTCGGTTTACATTTATGACGACACCAAAATTGTTTTAGGTTTTTATGAAATGAAAGTATTACAATTGCTTCCGTAAACTTCACTGGTTTGAATATTAAACTTTACTTATATTATTTTTTTAATCAAATTGTTGGTTTAAAATTTAATCTACAGATATTAGAATCTATGAAAAATATTAATTTTACTGCGTTTTTTTTAACCCCTTTAAGTTTTTTCTCCATTCGTTTTTTTCTTCTTCACTTTTCTAAACTTCCAAATCCTTTGTTAAGCCTATTCGTAGGTTAGCCAGCGAATCTTTAAATTTTTTTGGCCGTGGCGCAGTATCGAACCTGTGAACTCCGTGTTGTAGAGTTGCGACCTAGACCACTCGGCTACGCAGCATAATATTTTGAGCTGACTGCGAGTGGGTATGCTGAGACTCAAAAAATATACTTTGTGGGGCTTACATTTTAATTACATTTGGATTAGAAACTAATGCGAAAACAAAAAGAACACAAAAAGGTCTTAATTGTATTAGAATTTATTATAAATTGGTTTAAAATAGAAGTAAACTTTTGATTGTATTAGAATTTATTACAAATTTGGTTTAAAATAGAAGTAAACTTTGAAAGAGTTTAGATTGCAGAATTAAAATGATTAAAAATGCTGATAGTCCAAGACCAGGTTTAAAAAAAAGTCCGAGATTTTTAACTGTGCACCAAACCGTCCGTTACAAGGTCTATAACACCACCAGGTTCTCTGAATTTTATTTGTTCCAAAAGAGTTCTGTGCTTCGTTTGTGCAATCGTTTTTGTCTGGTTCCGATTTGATTATGTAGGTTGCCTTTTTTAAATGGTGTCTTTTGAGCCTATTGGCTTTTACATCAGCCAAATTATATATCCGTTGCCTAATGAAACGTCACCAGTAGAAGTTTTGACCAACCGCACAGATGGAAAAAAATAAGACAGCAATAAACCCTTCATCAACATATTACTTTAACATAGAAGACTGTCATCCTTCAGAACACAGATTTTTATTTCAATATTGTACGAATTTTATAATCCATACCTTTTTAATACATTTCATATAACATTAAATCACAAAGTGGAAATAAAAGAACTAACTATCCCTTATACGGCGTTCTGTTTGGTGAGGCTGGCATGGTGGTGTCCAAAACTTTTATCAGTTTCCCTGACAAATCCTAGATACGAGTAAACAAAACAATTGCTTTATTCTTGGAATGTATATGATTGTCTTCTTTTCTACACACCTTCAATCGGGGTTAGACTTTCACTTTCTGCATGGGCAAACCTTTGGCGCCAATGTTAGATACTTTATAGGTTGCACCAGCGGGGAGGGGTTTGCCTCCAAATGAAGCGGTTGTAACATATAGGATGTCAAGGTTCGGTCCACCAAATGCACATGACGTGATCTGCTCGCACGGGAATTCAAATGACTGAATAATTTGGCCATCCCTACAAAATAATTATCCAATTGGCTGTGTTATATTTATAAAAAAAGACACATACTTAGGGTCAATTTTTAAGATTTTCGATCCTCCCCAAGTTGCTACATATAAAAATCCTTCACTATCAATCGTCATGCCATCGGGTGCAAACGATGGTCTTTTGCCTTGAATATGAAAGTCTGCTAAAACTCTGTTTTCAGCTGGAGAAATGAGAGGGATAATGTTTCAAATTTTACAATGTGAACTATTTGCAGATTCAAGAACAACTTACTTATGGTTCCTTTTCCCAAATCATAGTCAAATTCGCGAACGCGAACATCCGAAGAATCGATATAATACATTTTGTTGTTTTTTGTATTCCATGCTAATCCATTTGAAATTGCGATATTACTACGAAGGCGTGTTACATTATTACCCTTGGAATACGAATAAAGATTTCCTATACGTTCCTCCAGAGGTGCATCATGATTTTTTTCTTGCATAGTTCCGGCAACTAGACGGCCTACAGGATCAGCTTTTCCATCGTTAAAGCGATTTCCCTTCAATTCATCTTCAGTCTCGACTTCGAATTGGATTCTTTCGACTTTAGCCGTGGAAGAGAAGCCATCCCAATCAATTATACCGACCTTGTGATCAATTCCTACGGCGAACTTATCCTTTTCATCTTCGACAGGTATGATGAATGATACATGTTCCTGATTTTCTAAGCGAACAGTGGAAATATAAATTAAAAAAATTTCGCAAGAAAAAATGGTATTAGAACATTAAGTATTTATTTACATGTTATACGAATTTTTACACTTGCATAGGTTTTTTAGGGGTTGTGTATAGTATTAAAATTCATTCCAAATGTTAAAATTAGGTGCAGAACAGGTGTAATGGCACTCTACCAATTGCAGTTATTTATCGCACTTTGAATATCAAGCAGTGTGCATTATAGTCCAGGGGGGGGGGGGGGGGGGTATTTCACTGGAGGAGCAATCATGGTTTGAAATATTTGCATTCAATAGCAATCAATTTGGTACATATTCGTCGACATTGAATCCCTGTACTTTTAGAGGATCTATTTGATGTCTAAAGGTCTAAAATCCTCTTAATATTTTCCAATCTTCTGGTTTATCGATTACATTGAGTGAGTTTACTGGCTGCAAGCCGGCAAATTTATTAGCTGTCGGTATAAACTGACGATAATCTTGTAGGAAAATCTGACGAAAAACGGTAGGTATATATATAAATTAAAAATGTATATAAAAAATATATATGAAATAAAAATATATATAAAATACAATATAATAAATTACTACAATCTTCATCCTATCGATTTTCGTCAGTTTCCTACAAGATTCTCGTCAGTTAAACAATATAAACTGAACGGACTTGTTAAAATTACGTACACACGAAATATCCAGGCAAATGCAAACACGGTTTTGTTGTTATTTGATTTGGCTGAATGTTCTTAATTGTTCAGGTGTGGACGCACTATAAGATTATTAAATAAAACCAACGTCACATTGATTTGATTCAACGTAATTACATACAATCTGCATATGCAACTACAAATTAAAAGAAGCGAATGCCCAAAAACCGATTCTATTGTATGATAGAGTCAAGCAATTTATTCAATTGATGTTCCTGTTGGTAAAATCGAATAATTCGAATGCAAAATGTATCATCCATCGGCCGATATTGATATCGGGCGACGGATGACTACAGCAGACAGCACTAATGTTGACAGCTGGGAACTGTCATGTGTACATGCCTGCCACTCTCCATTCGTCGTCAACAAAATGGCGTCGAGTGTACCTTCCTTTTTAGTGCTCTAATGGCTGCGTTCCTATTTTGGACCGTGTTGGAAGCGCGTCGACACGGTTTCATAGATCCTTTGCGAGAACGGTACGATTTCAGACACCGATGCTACCTATAATTTTTGAGAAGGGGAAATGTATCGCGTTTTTTTTCCGATCAAATTTTCCCTTTCATGATTCCTAAGGGCTTTGACAGTTCGCTTTTGACAAGTTCTGTCACTCCATTTGTAAATAACTGTTTGTTGGCCTCAAAGTGCGTATAGTGACCGGAAAGTCTGTCCCTGCTCGTAATTTTATTTGAAAAAATATCCCTTATTAAGTGGCGTATGTTTGTGTGAAATATATTCATGGCGGCAAGGGAATCGTGTCGTTCACCGGAGAAATCACGTATCGGTGAAGGGACAATGGATAAGTAGCGCATTTACGATACTTTTAGGAACGCACCCAATGTGTAACAATTTGAAGGGGATGCTGTTGGCACTGTTGACGATGGATAATGTTCATTGCCGCGAAACATTTGAAATTATTTATCGATTTTTGATTAATGACTCAATAAATAGAAATCGTAGGAATTAACATTATACTGTGAATTCGTAAAGAATTCTTTCCTCTTTAAAATGGCATCTTTTGTTTGTCGATTGGATGAAATTATATGGAATTATGAATGATTTAGGCATTATGATGCCATTTTCCGACTTGTTTTTATTTAAATTACATAATTCGCTGGTAACGTAATGAGTGGCACTTTTTATATGGGAGTTTTCTCGACACGGTGATTATACTTTCATTGACAGGAAAATTATTTCCACCTCAAAGTACAATTTGACTAGTCTATGCTATACATTAAACAAACCCACCGTTGCTGTCATATAAAAAGACGTTGATCTGCCAGTTCTTTTGATGGCAAAGGCGCCTCCTGAGAAAACCATTTTGTTTGTTAAACTCTACGATGAAAGAATACAGGATGTAATATAAGCGAGAATTTTGGGAACCATTTTCTTCATGTGGTTGTGCGCACCAACACTATCTCATTTTCAATGGGCTCATTCACCAAACATGAGCAACAACGCGGCAACTACTGCCGCTCCGGAGCATTCGTTCTGGAATGACTACCTCGCTTTGTTATTGTGTGTGCTATCGGAATCCACATGGCACATGATCCGAACATACAGAAGGTCTTATCAAGACAAATATTTCTATCTCTACGATTTTGTGAAATTTATCCTGAAATACAACTCGAAAACCACGAAACTAGTACGAAATCTTTTTATTTCCGGGACTCTCGCACTTTTCGCTACGGAGGTGAAGTAGCGGCTCAGCAATATGAATGAGCCCAATGGTGAAAATGACAGACGGACATCTGTTTACCTTGCGACTGGCGAGAAATGGCCCGCGGAAGAAAACAATTGTTTTATTAAGAACACAATTGTATTTTATTTATTCCAACGCCACATCACGGTTCCGCACATCTTAAAGGACGCGTTCAACACTTTTACGTGTGTAATGAGATTCTTATTTTCCGGAAATTCCACTTGTTTCGGCGGACTTTTACGACGCGCGCTATTTTTGTAAAATTTGGGTGTTTCGCACTATATTTTACATTTACAAGCCCACAAATAGAATTTAAGATTCGAATCTCGCAAGATTACAAAAAAATTTCACCAAACAAACTTAACTTTCTCTTATTAAACCGCACTTGAAAATTCCACTGCGCCAATTCACTTCTTTAAAACTAGGAACTGTCAACCAAACAATTGTCATCCAGTCTAAACAACCAAAACAGCTGTTAAAGTTTGGTTCCCCACACACATAGTGTATATGTGCGTTAGATCTCATCCATATAGATCGTTGGTTAAACTCGACAAAGGTAAAATGAGAACTAATGTATATTCAACTAAAAAGATGCAGCAACTGGAGTTGAAACTGTGGCGTGAAAATTACAGGGGCATATCACTAGTTTGTACGTCCTATAAAATCTTGACGAAAAATCTGAATAGAATAAAACCGTACGCAGAACGAATCATTGACCTGGTTGCTCCACAACCGATCAGTTCTTTATGGTCAAAATGATACTCCAGAAGTGCTGGGAATACAACGTAGACGTATACCAAATCTTTGACGACTTCAAGCAGGCATACGACAGTATCGATCGTGTACTGTACATCATGGTGTAATTTGGTATACCGGCAAAATAAGGGCGACTGACAAAGATGACGATGACCAACTCCGTCTCACAGGTCAGGATCCATAATAGACTAACTAATCTATTTGAAACACGCACTGGTCTGAAACAGGGCGATGGACTGGCACCGACGCTCTTCAACCTAGCACTGGAATATATTGTACTATTCGGGCTATGAATATGGACAACAGCAAGACGCTACGCTAGTCGACATAATTAGCAGCGTACGCCGACGACATCAACATCATGTCCCGAAAAGTGGCCGACGTAGAACTTCTGAATACGCTCGATATCACTGCAAAAGCATTTGGACTACAATCAACGACGGAAAAACTAAAATAATGATGCAATCGACGACAAGGATACCTGCACAATCGAGCATCAATGTGGAGGATCTCAACATCGAGTTCGTGAACGTCTTCATATCCCGGGGTGCAACTTATCAAGGGACGCCAACGAAACTGACGAAATCAAGCGACGGATACAGTTATCTAATAAAACTTTTTTCTCGGTTCTCCCCATAATGAAATCGAAGCATGTGCACAGAAACACGAAGCTCCGCGTGTACAAAACCATTATACGACCAGTGCTATGCTATGGCTGCGAAGCATGGACCCTAACTCGAAGCCTCCGGAAACAGAGATGGATGGCACATCCGGTACAACCATGAGTTGCATGAACTGTACGATGAGCTGGAAGTTTCGAAAATCGTCAAACTACAACGACTTCAATGGGCAGGGCGTGTATAACGAATGGACGATGAACGCATGCTAAAGAGAGTAATGAATGTCGAACGAGTCGACGCAGCGAGACTGCAAAGACGACCGAGAGCTCAGTATATGCGGACGCCGCGGTCACGTGACCGAGATAATTGGAGGATAACGATCCAGGCGGCCAAGGTTCGACGTCGGCCTGTCGCGCCACGATGATGATGATGATTAAAGAAACCGCTGAAATCTTCTTAATTCAGATTCAAATTCGCTTCAAAATCAGATTGAGAAAGAAGGGATGAAATGTTTCGTAAAATGGTATGATGCGGCCGCTTCGGAGACATCCCTTAACCTGTACCGATATCAAATGAATTTTGGCGAAATTATGTTAGAAACGAAAAGAATTATCGAGGAAATTAAAGAATTAAATTATGATATTTTAATGCTTTCTCTCCCTCTCCTTAGCCTATTCTGGAACTATTTTTACTACAGTAATAACAATCTAGGCTATAGTAGCAATAGCATTGTTTATACCTATATTGTAAACAAAAGAAAATTAAGATAAATGTTTTTAATCGGATTCAGGATAATCCTACTCTAAATGAAGGGTAAGTTACGTCATTATTTCATCCGGACGCTAGAGTCCGTAATTGCGATTCAATTTCGAGACGAAATTCGAGTATGGAAATAGTCAATGCAGAGCTCTATAATAAAAATCCGATACTGATACAAATATAAGGAAAACTCATGTATTTGAATACGATATTTATTTTTCAAAACATTTTCCGTTGCGTTTGAATCCGATATAATATTCAAATAAGGATATAATATTCGATATCTATTTGATATTTGCCAGTTAACCAAAATCTCGGTTTATCTTTGGAAACGTATTTTAATCAACGGTTTTTTGCCTAGATATTATCTTTTATCGCTGACAATAAACTTTGTGCCTCTAAATGGTGATTCAACACCGCTTGAGCAACTTCATTTCAAGTACCGCGAAAAATTATCCTTCTTATGCCATCATTGGCCTCGTTTATGCCGCGGAACTATCTTCAAGTATTAACTAATTCATACTAACTCACGACGATATAAACATGTCGCATTAGCTAGTTTTGGTACTAATTTTAGCTCCACTTGCGATGCAGAACTGGACTGAAAAATTGGGACTAGATGATGTTGCTGTCTTCGCTAATGGCGTTGTCGGTGAAAATTGTATTTTATATGTTATATAAATACCTCATCCTTTCCTGAAACTCTGTATTTGTTTCATCCTTTGATTGTAGCAGTATATAGCGTTTTTATTGGGAGGCTATTGCCTCTTGACAAACCAAAGTCACAAACCAACAGCTGACATCTTTCAAGTTTAGTACCTCTCCGTGTGGTCGGTATAAACACACCACGAACATCCACATATTTTCATAGTCAACGTTTTCGCGAACCTTGGAAACGTTGCATTCTACTCGTTGTGTGGAATAATTATATTTCCAAATTTATACGTTTATTAGCACTCTATGTGATTAGAGTTTTGGCAAAATAATAAAAACTGGAGTGCGTAATAATATCTACAATAAGTGTTTCACTTAAAGTGATTTTAGGTTCTTAAAACAAACCAAACTAAAAATACGTTTTGTGATTAGTTTTGATTCTTCTATCAGATTGATGACCAAAGACTTAGCAATAGTAGAATTGGATCCATCAACAAGTTCTAAATTTTCACCACACTTTTTCTATTTTATTTTCTCCAGTGGCTCCCTTCGTTTTTGAATTAGACAGACACATTCGTTTTTTTCCATTATTTTTCCACCGGAACATTCTAACGCCCTTTAACGGTTGACATGTTCAGAGTACACTTTGCCAAAGTTTGACTTGGAAAAAATATCCACAATTGTGAATTACTACTTTTCCACCTGCAAAAACACCGGATTCAGCATTTCCAGGGAATTTACATCAAAACGCATTATCCAGACCATAACAAATTGGATAAAAACCACCAGCATCTCATTATTTTGCGCTCCAACACTTTTTTCCGTCAACTTATCGATTTATCATGAATTTTTTGATGGAAAGTTGAGCGCCGTGCTACTTTGCTTTGATGGGACACTAAATACTTCAAAGAACTTTGAAAGGGGGTTGACACGTTCAAAGTAACCTCAAACTAGGTAGTCAACGTGCTTTGCCAAAGTGTACTTAGAACGTGTCAACCGGCCTTAACCGGTAGACGCATGGTGAGTCGCGTCTTTGATCAATTGTGGGTTTTAAATTGAGATGATTTCGCACTCCCTTTGCGTGGGCTATGCGAATTCCGTGGCTTAATGGCTTGCTACTCTTAAGGTCGCCACACATGAACGAGCACAACCATGACCGAACTTCCATCGAACCACCAAGTATCATAGAACGGTGCAAATGAGCAGATTTTTTTTCTATAGAATTTGACGTGGGTCGATGCATGCTTGCGACCAAAATGCTTGCCGTGTTCGTCGACCTTTAGTATACCACCCTAGGATGCTTGCTCGGTCCATACACTACACGGTAAACCCAACATACAAACCATGATGCGTCCGTCGCCCAGTGAAATAGGAATACATCGAGATTTCTTTTTTTTCATCATTATCAACTTTGAAGAATGGTAATGTGTTGTGAACCTACCGCATATTTTGTTTCTTTTTTGCTTTTCTCTTTTCGACTACTCCAGACAAGTGTTTATAGACAGGGTTTGACATTGCGTGATGTAATTCACAGAATAAGAAAAAGTTACCTAAGAAAAACGTTGAATGAGTAAAAAACGAATTTTTCAATAACACTATCTCGTAATTGTTACTTGTGTTTTATCGAATTAATTTCCGGGACAATAAAGCAAAGACTAATGTAAAATAAAAGTATTAAGTGTTTTTCATATGAAACCACAAACCACTATGCGGAAAAATTCAGACTTGCACTGGTAAACATTCATTACAATACAAAAACTAGGGTATAATTAACTTCCAATGATTATTAGAGCCCGCGCAGACAGCAAACTTTTTAGTTCGCAGAAAAACTAAATAGTTTAGTCAGAAAAATAGAACACACGGTGTATTAAGAAACCGTATGGAGCTTTTCTTGCCCATGCTATTGCTAAAGCTCAAAATCACATTCATAATTGTCCGGTGTATTCATATAATTTTTCTGTGTGTTATGAATAGATTTTATATAGAAAATCACCGGACAGTTACGAATGTGATGGCAACCTTTTAGTTTCCGGGGCCCCGGCTGGGGGAATCACTTTTCACTCAGATTTTTGTCACTTTTCACTCGCGTCACTCTAAAAGTCAAGAATTTGAAAAAAAAAAAAAATTTTAAATTTTTATTTTTAATTTTTGTTTTAAGTTTTAATTTTTTTTTTTATTTTTAATTTTTTTTTTCATAATTTATACTGAGTGTTTGGAATATTGGAGGCATGGAAGATTGAAATATTCGCAAATCCCCTTGCGTGGGCTCCGCTCGCTACGCTCGCTCCGCGCTTAAGGGATCGCAACCCTCAATATCGCACAAACATGAACGCTCGCTTCGCTCGCTCTGCGTGCAACAGCGTTTTGATCAGTTTTAAACACACCAAACACTCAGTATAAATCATTAGAACAAGAAAATAAGGAAAAAAAAATAAAAAATTAAGATTAAAAATAAAAAAAAATTAAAAATAAAAAAAAAAAATATTTTTTTTGCAAATTTGAGAGTCTTAGGGTGACGCGAGTGATAAGTGACAAAAAATCCGAGTGAAAAACGATTTTTTCACCCCGGGCCCCGGAAACTAAAAATACCCCAATGTGATCTTAAGCTTTAGAAATAGCATGGGGAGGGAAAGCCCCATGGGCACATGAACGTTTTCTCTTCGCTGAGTGTTCACAAGCAAAACGCCAGAATCCAGGCATCAGATTCACTCTGCGGTCGCCCTAAGAAATGACAGGAATGTAGCGATTTTACTTTATGGACGAAATAGAAATCGCTTAGTGCGGCATTATAATACCCTAGTTTGTTTGAATTACGCTTGTTTACGATTTTTTCTTGAAAATTTTCCGATTCCCCTATTCCGAAGGCACCCCGGGCTTTCTGGCTACGGCTTGGCTGGCCAGTACTATGCGAACTGGGCATACCGACAACATATCCCCCTTCACTAAAATCTATCTACGCCTTTACTTGGTACTATAAGGCGATCTTAATGTTAAAGAACTATCCATTGAATTTTACAATGAAGGCCGTGCTATGGTATGTGGTTTCCAAATTAATTTGCTCCAAGACTTTTACAACTGGCACCTTAAAGGCAAACAAGGCAAGTACGATAAACTAACAAAAACATAATTAAGGAGGGTCTCAGTCGAAAAATCGGAAGACAGTCCTTTTATTTCGTGTTATATCATAACTCCGGAAATATTGAGGCTAGCTCAATGAACTTTTTTTTGTTTGATTTGTATAAGTTTTTTCTTGTAAACAATTTGTGAATAATTATTAAATTCGAGCAGGCATTAACGAAATTACAACCATTGAATTCCTTATTTTTTCCTAACCGAGATTCATCTAGTTAATGTACCTTTTTACAAAAACTACTCAAGCTTTTGTCGGAAAATTTAACCCATTTTCACAGCCCTTTGAATTTTTTCCCGATATTTTAATCGAAATTTCAAAAAAAAAAAACGCTGAAATCTTCACATACTATTCAAGAACGGTTCATAAAAATTTGAGCCCCGTAGGATTGATAGATGCCCAGAAAGGGTACCTTGAAGAGGAAAAACCGTGATTTTTCAGGAGAGCACTTTTTCTAACGGATGCGTTTCATAACGTATTTCAGTCTAAAATCGATACTTGGGTTATCGTTGAGACCAAGAATGATATCTAATCGATCGGTGAGATCTTTTAAAACCTTCTTACTAGTGTTTTGTCGAATTCGAACCTACTGTGTTGTGTAAATTTGTTGCTGCTTTTGCCTATACTACGATGCCTCGAAGTGGAAATTCGCTGTTTGTAGTTACTGAGTTCTTCAAGAAAATATTTTTTTTTTATCCATTTATAACTGAGATATTTTCACCACTTTTTACCAACATGACCAGAATGACATGGAGAATTTTTTAAGCGAAAAAAAAATTATCATTTTTTTTCGACTGAGACCCCCCTTAAGTAGACAAAAACCATCTTACCAAGGTGACTAAATACATACAAACACTCCCGGCCACTTGAATTGGGACAGCCGCTTGAAGAATTGCTTTATTCAAAATCTCCAATACCTAAGGTCAGAGAGCAAGACTTAGTATCTGTTATAAAAGGTTACTTTGTTGCTCATACTTTTTTAAAAAATTTGGGAGCTTTGATTAATAACAGGTATACTTCGATAACATTGGGTTGATTCACTAATAAATTTTTCTTTCAAAACTGGGCCACTTGAGTAGGTCCACTAATTCTAAAATTCTGCTTTTAAATAAGGGCACTCATAGTATGGAATTTTTTTCTTAATAGTGAGTACTTCCTTCTTTATTGAAATCTGCGTCAATAGTAAATTATTCGACTTGGATTCGTATAAGGATTGTACGTAATTTAGGTCATCTAGAGCGAAGTGGCTGGCCTCAATTATCTGTTTTTCATCCTCAAACTGCATGCTTCCGTCGTTCTATTTTTCGAGTAAGTCATCCCAATTTTTTTCTTCATAATGTTCAAGTCTTGGGCACGGCAAGTTGGCCAAAAATATTCTGCATTTGTGGAAAAGGCATTTTGCATTACGTATGGTACGATTTTGCTGTCATTTTATACGCAGGACCTAGGACGAAGCTCCCGAAGGTATGACGCAACTTTCTCTTCTATGAGGCTTCTGTGAGGACTCATCAAAAATCATAATTCCTTTGGCATATTCCAGACATAGTAGCCAAGTTCAGCTGGACCATTGAAGTTAATTTTGTTTTCATAAGAAAAAGTATCATTTCCGAAGTCAGCAAAATAAATTTCGCTTTTTGACGAGTCCTCGCAGAAGAGAAATTTGCGACATGTCTTGGGGGCTTTGTCCTAGATCCTGGGGGGAAAAATGACTACAAAATCATATTATACGATATTGAAAACGCTTTCTCCACAAATGCAAAATATTTTCGGTTCACTTAGATGGATATAGCAGCATGATTATGCGCCTGTTCGTTCATATAGCCCGACTGATAAAAATGCGTATTCGATTTTAAGACACGACTCCCGTGCCCCCAGACTTGAATATTATGAAAAATGTTAGGGATGACTTACTAGAAAAAAGAACAAAGGAAACATGCAGTTCAAAGACGAAAAACAGATAATTGAGGCCAGCTAAGACACTCTGGGTGACCTTACGCTAAATTACGTAAAATCCTTATATGCATTCAAGCCGAATAAAATATTTGACGCAATTTTTAATAAAGGAGGAAGTACTCACTATTAAGAAAACAATTGCGTACTATGAGTGTCCTTATTTTGGCGTAGAAGTGGAATTTTACTAGCGTCCCTATTCAAGTGGCCCAATTTGAACGTGTAATTTATTAGTGAATCAAAACAATGTTATCGAAGTATAGCTGTTATTAATCAAAGCTCCTAAATTTATCTCAAAAAGTAGGAGCTTAACATTTTATAACAGATACTAAGTTTTGTTCTTTGACCTTAGGTACTGAAGATTTTAAATAAAAGAATTCTTGTAGCGGCTGTCCCTATTCAAGTGGCCTGGAGTGTAGTACGATACTGTTGACTATCGTCTATCGTTGAACATTGAACACAACTTCCACGATATATATAACGAAAAATTGTAGACTTTTTGAGTTGTATGTATTTAAATATCCATATAACCTGTGAGGACATTTCGCGTTTCTCCTAAACGTAAATTTAATTTTTCGGAAATTGAATCTGATCTAGGTTTGTATTATACTTACCTACATTAGCGGTATATGTTTTGTTCTCTTCGAAGGAGTATCGATGAACACTACCCTGAAGTATATCTACGTAGTACAGACTTTGCTTCTCGATATCCCAATGGGGTCCTTCACCAAGCGTTGATATAGGGCCAGGAAGTTGTTCCACATGATATGTCGACTGAAGTTATATATCATTGAATTAGAGGATTATCTAATTCTAAATTTAAAATTTGATAAACGAACATATGTGGTTTATTCCATTTGAAATTGCAATGCAATGCCTCAATGATAAGCGATTTAAATAAAAGAATGATAATCGGTAATGATTAGACTGCGAATAAAACACACAACTTACGCTATCGACGACACAAGACACAAACAATAGAAAAAATGATTTTAGTACCATGATCTAGCTCGATTGATCCAACCTTTATCGATCCAACCTTGACTTTTACTTTGACTTTGCTTCTTTCTTGAAGACACTACGTCTCGTCTGTTGATACCAAAGGCTACTTCTCGACTCCGAAACTCGTTTCCGCATGTAGCGGCTTGTACGGCTTGTACTATCAGCGTGTGCTTTTGGTCAAGCTTTGTGCAGATGCACGAGTATATCTGCACAAAATATGAGTATGTACGATTCACTTGCAGCATCTTGCAGACAATTTTCTATAAAGGCCGTACCGCCGTACCATATTACTCGTGATGCGCCGAGTTACGACACTGCCATCTAGAATACCAGGCCGCAAGGTCAGCTGTTTGTCAAAGCAACGACGTCATGACAAGCAGTCAACCATTTGTAAACAAAGTGGAGAACGCGTGCGGTCGGCTTTGTAAAATTCTCGCGATTTTCGTGCGTAAGAGTGAGTTTAGTGTTGTTTTTTCGCTAAACAGATGTATGTGAATGGTGCAGCACTAACCTGGGACTAATCCTCGGGCCGGTGAATTGAAAGGCAACTCCTTGAAGTGCCCCACAAACTGACTGTAAAGTGGTTGTCAAATGACAACATTGCAGATAATGTCCGGCCTTTTCATCGGAATTCAGAAGATATGTATGTTTTAACACCGAAAATGTTTATAGGGATCCAATAGAATATTTGTGTACATACTCTATTCCGTAGTTTGTGCACATACTGTACAGCGTATCGTTGATTTTTTGGTGTTACGGAAATGACGTCAACATACTACAGGATGTCGTCATTGGATGTCGGATGCCATCGTTGGCGTTGCATTGCTCACGGTTTATGCATTGGGGTACGAGAGGTTTTTTTTGCTTATTTGTTTACTTATAGAGTCGTGCAAATATGACTTTCGGAATGTACGTTGCAGTAATTACATATAGCCGCCATACATTATGGGATCCGTCGCCCGATCGGTCGGCCGATCATCATCATCGTGGCGCGACAGCCCGACGTCGGGCCTTGGCCGCCTGGATCATTGTCCTCCAATTATCTCGGTCACGTGACCGCGTCCTCCAATTTTGGAAGCCCAGTAGTTGCGCGGCGTCCACACCTACTGAACTCTCCCAACGAGATCTCGGTTGTCCTCGCAGTCTCGCTCCGTCGATTCGTTCTGCATTTATTACTCTCGATAGGCCGATGGATTGCCACAAAATATCAGCTGTTCGAAATTATATGGAACTGTAAATGAAACCGGAAAATAGAGGGCTACGCCCGCAATCCGAGGGTTTTGTAGTGTCCCATGCCAATAGGAGATGAACTATTCTACTCTTGGAGATGCTTAACCATTCATGTTAAGACGATATTGCAAATTGCAATTTTGCGTAAAAAAAAAATATTGAAAATAAATTGTTTGAATAATTATAGAAAGTATAGTCAGCGACCAGCATACCCCCCCCCCCCCCTTCCCTCCTCGCTCCTCTCCTACCAATCATTACCCTTTTGAAAATGGTTAACTCCAATTCGCTCTACGGAAAACAATATGCGAGTATGTTGTACTCGTAGTACTAGTATGTACTATAGTACAAGAGACCTGTTATGTGCATTTTTTGTATGGATGATATCAAAATGACCAAATCTAAATGAATGTACTACTATTAAAATAAATATTACGTGATTATTACGAAATTTGGAGATATTATTGCACATGGTGTTGATTATCGTCGGCCATCAATATTTTCGACTTCGGATGAGTTTGAGAAATGCAGGGGTGTGCTAACTGTAACTATAGAAATATACTATTAGTAACCTATTTTGAGAAGATATCAAAATTCCATAATTTTTTTTTTGTTTTCTGTGCTAGTTGAAAGCCATCTTCCTGTATGTTTTCAAATTTCTAAGTGTAACGGTCCCGAAATGGTAAGGGGGTGAGACAAATTACAATATGATCTCATGTTTTCCTCTCTGCCTCTTTTCCCCTTTCTTCAAATTTGATGAAGACGCCAAAAATGGAATGTACTCGGTAGTACCTTTCTCATGATACCTCACTTGCCCATATCAGATGAAAAAAATGTTAACCTTAATTTCCCCTCTATGGGAACCTCCCCTTAAAGCAGCAACCCACCTACCTCCCTCCTTAAACTTCTCTCCCTTACCACTCCTATACCACCAATCTCCACCTTTTCAGAAATGGTTAACTCCAATTCACTTTACGAAAAACAATATTCAAGTATGCAGTACTAGTACTCGTATGTAGCCGGTTATGTGCGTTTTTTGTATGAATGGCATCAAAATCTCAAAATTGAAATGAATGTACTATTATTAAATATTATGTGATTATAATGAAACTTGAAAGTATTATTGCCTATGATGTTGGTTATCATTGGCCATCAATATTTTTGACCTCGGGTGCGCTTAAGGGGTGCAGGGGTGTGCTAACTGCAACTATAGAAATGTACTATTATTAACCTTTTCTGATGAAATTTCAAAATTGTATTAATCTAGGTTTTCTACGCTAGTAAAATGGCGCTTTTCTGTAAATTTTCATATTTCTAAGTATAACGGTGTCGAAATGCAAGGGGGGGGGGGACAAACTCGGGACACATATTTTCCCCTCTCCCTCTTTTCCCCTTTCTTCAAATTTGAAAAAAAATCCAAAAATGGAATGTACTCAACGGTACCTTTCTTACGATACCCCACCTGCCTGTACCAAACGAAAAAAAAATTTCGACCTTCATTTCCCCTCTATGGGGACCTCCCCTTAAAGTTTACCTATTACGACGCATCGCTTTCTCCGGCGAATTATAGTAATTCTACACATTCTTACAAAATTTCAAGTGTGTAGCTTCAGCCGTTCGTGATATATTCCATGGACAGACGGACAGACAGACATTTTACCGATTTCATAAGGGTTTTGTTTTTAATACAAAACCCTAAAAAAAATCGTCAACGTTAAGCGCATACACAGGCCGAAACATCAGTCGATATCGATATCGGGCGACGGATCGGCCGATCGATCGGTGTGTGTATGGCACGTTTAAGATGTACAATTACATAATTGATTATTGTGGACGAATTATAGATATATGTATATTGAACAGATCTGTAATAGTACTATCCCCACTCTGTGCATCAGGTTATTTTCAAACCAACTGGCGCATGCGCACTGCTACCAATTTTCACGTGGTCGCTATACGTTCGGTAAATGTCGTTACGCCATCGGCCACTCAGCCACAATTTCGACATTTACGAAGCATTTGGCCCCTCGCTCCTCGGGTCCCTGGGCCAAATGTTAATGCGTGTTGTGCGCGTTTCACTGCGCAGACGCGAATATGTCAACCATAACTGGATATTCAAATTTTTACCCCCACTCTGGGCCTATTTCCTATCTGTTCAATATACCTATATCTATGCATTATTCGCAGAGAACAAATTTAATTCGATTCACTACCTTTAGACCGCGGAACTATCTTCGAGATCTAACTAAATCGATCTAACTCTCGACGATATAAACGTATCGATTTAGTTAGTTTTGGACTTGGCTTATCTCTACTTGCGATGCGGAACCGGACTAAAAAAATTGGGACTATGTCGCTGTCATCGCTAATGTTGACTCGGTGGTTGACGTTTCCTTTGTTGTCGTTTTTTTTTTGCTCGGCGTTTGCTTTGTTTGCAATTTCAGGAAAGCAGTGCGTGATCACGGGCAGGAAAAAGTCTTTTTCTGTCGTAAAATTTGTATCTGTAAAATTTATCTGTGTTGTCAACGGAGAAAGAAGAAGAAGAAGTACCTCTCCGTATGGTCGGTATAAACACTCCACCAACAAGTACTAACACTAAAATGATTTAATTAAATCGCCTTCTAGCTCCACGGTCTAAACGTGGCCATTGTTGTCAGCTGTTAACTGCTCAGTTTGGCAGTTTATTAAAAATTGACAGATGACTGATGGATCATAGCGTTTCTAAGGCTGCGCGTACGTTGGGACACGTTCGCGTGTCGCGTTCACGTGTCTTAAACGTGCCATATACACACCGATCGATCGGCCGATCCGTCGCCCGAAATCGATATCGGCCGATGGATCGGCCCGTGTATGCGCTTATCGTTGACGATTTTTTTGACAGTTCCGTATAATTTTTGATCAGTTGACATTTTGTGGCGATCCATCGGCCGATCGATCGAGCAACGGATCGGATAATGTATGGCGGCTATTATGTCAAACGGTTTGAGTCTATGGTTTGCAACCAAAGATGCGAATCTGTCAAATTGACAAATGCTCGACTGTCGTCGTACGTATCACCAAATTAAGTTCATTATTGTGTGTTGCAGCCAATAATTCAGTATGAAGTGTGTGTTTATGCACATCCTACTACTCCCCAGTCGTTTGTTTTGCCACTCGATTCTTACCTAATTATCCATTTTAAAGCACAATAATGAACTCAATTTGTTGATACGACAATAGCCGAGCATTCGTCATATTGACAGATTCGCGTCTTTGGTTGGAAACCATAGACTCAAACCGTTTGACATAAAACACGCCAATGCGACTCGCGAACGTGTGCCAACGTGCGCGCAGCCTTAAGGTGAGTTCACCCAGTTTTGTCGCTTGTCCACATGGCGATAACCAGAAAGATATTTTCGGTTCACAGGTACAACAAATATTTTTGCAATTATTTGCCTTTTTTGTCTAATATTTCTCATTTTTTTCCAAATATTTGACACGTGTATATAATTAAAAGCTGTTGTAAATGAAGTATAATTATGTATTTGTGTAGTTATATTAAACAAAAATTAACAAAGTAAGAGTATTCTAACGTATGCTGCAATCCATTATAACTTAACACTTTGCATGGGCAATCCTCTGGCTCCTAAGCCAGTTACTTTGAATGTTGCGCCCGCTGGTGGAAGTTTATCCTCAACATTTCCCATGGAAGCTGTTGTGGCATATAAAATATCTAAATTTGGACCACCAAACGCGCATGATGTAATCTGCTCACAAGGAAATACAATTTCCAATATAATTTTCCCGGATCTGAAAAAAAAACGTATTATATAAGGCAATTAGCTGGTGAATGATTAAAATAATTTACTTTGGATCAATTTTATATATTTTTGAATCGCCGAATGTTGCAACATATAGAAATCCATCAGTATCTATTGTCATTCCATCTGCCACGAAATGGGGTCTTTTGCCGTTTATTGCGAAGTCGATAACAACTCGACCTTCATCTGGAATTTGAAATTTATCATAGATTTATATACGACTCTTACAAGTCCTACACATTGTAGGCAGAAGCATGGTAGCGGCAGCAGCATCGTCTGTGTCTTGGGTAATGTACTTTCTTACACCTACCCGATATGAACAAAAGTTTTTTTCAAACATTTTTAGAAAACTTATCATGTGAGGTAGTTGCATGAAAGCACATCACCTAAGACGCATTTGATGCCGCTACTATGCTTCTGCCGCCAATGAAATTCACGCATTACTGCTTGCCACACACAATGGCCCACCACTGATGTCTGCTACATACAATGCCCCTTCCCCGGCCATTTGAAGTTACGCATATAGCGGTTAGTGGCGATGGCGTTTTGGCATAAAATTGTATTGAAAGCCATTAAGAGCCAATTGCTGGCAGCCATCATCGCCACAAACCGCTATCTGGCCAGATTCATGATAGCAAATGACAGTGATGGGCGATTGTCTGTGGCAGTCATGAAAGTTGGAAGTCATTGCCATTGTGTACCTCGGCGAATAGCGGCTAGTCGCAATGGTGTCTCTAAGGAATAGGCTAATCATACTTGTCAGTCCATTAGTCCAGGGAATAGAGGCATATTGCCTTGCAAAAGGTTCAGTAGTTCTAATTTGTTGATGTTATATAGGCCGGTTCCGTAGCTCGGAATGTCAGTCTATTAGTCCAGGGAATAGAGGCATATTGCCTTGCAAAAGGTTCGGTAGTTTTAATTTTTTGATGTTATATAGGCCGGTCCCGTAGTTCCGAATCCAAGTTTTTGACCTCCCACCCCTCGCTATAACTATACATCTTAGAGAAAAATTATTTAACACAAAGTTGTGGAGCATCAAATTTTCCATAAATTTGGTTTACTAAGTTCTTCCGTAAGACTATCTTAAGAGTTACGTGCCATCAAAGTTGAAAATTTTTTGTAAAAGCTATACTTTTTTGATAGTTTTGTCGAGTTTTTTTGTTCTATTATCCCGAAAACGGTACGTCTTCGTAGAGAAAGTTACAATATTATTATTATGGTATAGTGTCAATAAAGCATTAATTTAGAAAACTTATATTTTTGTACGTTCAATTTTATACGTTTATTTTTGTGTGGTCTTGAAAACTGAGCTACTTCCTCCTTGACTTCTTCAATAAACACTTGTTTGCCTTCTACGCACTGGCCTGGTTCGATTCCTACTGAATGCAGCAGCTTTCGATAAAAAAGGGGATTTACGTGTCGGTATATCAGCCCACTCAGCTGTTAAATTAATACCCATTTATGGGGTAAATAACTCGGTTGAGCAGAAGACACACCGTAACGATCTAGAAAATGAGAGGATGCTAACTTATCTCGAGGCCATGATTCAGACTGGACTGTTGCGCCAGTTATTTATTTTATTTTTTATTTATTTAGGTTGCTCTTTCTACAACTACAGGCCTTAGTGCGGCCTTTTTTGTACTTGCAGAAAATGTAGGTCAGGATTGATTGAGGAGCTGGATCTCTGGTGGGCCTTGACTGTCCCTTCTCCATCCCCAGTCCAGTGAGTCTTTAATTTTGCCCAGCAATGTTTGAACTTGGTGATAAGTACGGAAAATGTGGTACATAGCTGCATCCTGTGTCGATGGCAACTGTGAAGGATCCAACTTGTTACCTGTAGTAGACTTTGAGAATAGCTGATATCGCAAAGCGTCTAATGTTTTTGTTGTGTCACCGCCATACAGAGCAAGAAGTATACGCTCTCCTGCTTTAAAAATAACCACCAGAAATGGCGTTAGGATTTCTGGAGATATTTACGAATTCGTGCAGTGTTGGTTTGTTAACAAACACAGTGCAAAACTTGGTTTTATCAAATCTAAACAGGGAGGACGTGGTGTCGCACTCATTCAAAACGAAGAACGAAGAACAAGCAGATTTTGAGATGCTGAGTACCTGTAGGATAGCTTTTCGGAAGTAGATGGGGAGATCTTGGGCCAAAGAAGTCATGAGAAGAAGCAAATCAACGTCCTTCCCTATGATCTCCACAACATCATACTCTGCAACAAGGCTTATTGCAGATGTTACAATAACCATAGCAGCATCTTCTTGCTTCACATTTACATTGTTTTTATTGAGTGAAACCTTCTTTTTATAGTGGCTTCAACTAGTGTTTTAATGCCTATTTCTTTGACAACAGCAACTTCACCACTCTCACTAGCATTACATAAAAACCACGGTGGATATGATGATGAAGCCACTTATGTTGTACAATGGACAAACAATTAGAAAAAAAATACGAGTAATTCACACCAACTCACATGTAATTCGAAGCAAAATTCTACACTTCTTCTTTTCCTTTCTCCTATGATCCAGATAAGGTTTGGTTCCTGATGTCACCGCTGTATTACAGAAGTCCACAGGTGGGGCTCCTATCATGGATCGGTGGCTAATCCCTACAGATTGTATTGCCAGCAAATTTCTACACGACTAAAATTAAATGACCGGTATAGGTACTGACCGCATGATTAATTTTAAGGAAAAATGTGCAACTTTGACAGCGCCTAATTCTTAAGATAATAGTTCGACAGAGAAACTTTGTACGTAAAAGATATCAAAAAATTCAGTACTCTATAACTTTCTATTACATTGGTTTTTCTGCATAGTTAAAAATAAATATGCAATAAACTGGAAAATGTACCAAAATTCGTTGGTTTTTGTCGTGCCACAGGGAATACACAAGGGCGGGAGGTCAAAAATGTGAATTCTGAACTACGGGGCTGACCTATAAAATATATCAAAAAATTGGAACTACTGCACCCTTTGCAAGGTAAGGTCACCTTAAAATTAGCTGGCTGTGCAATCGCTGCAAAGTGCGGTAGAGGTCACCTTTTCACTCACTCTATTCCCCGGAGTATATATTCCGATGAAGTCATATCAGCGTGTGAGGAAAACTCCACCGAACAACATATATGTCTTGGCTAATAGTAGGTTTTAACTTGGATTCCCCACTCCCCTTACGTAGGCTTCGCTCGCGTAGCGGCTTAAGGGTTTGAAATCCTCAGTATATCACCCACGTGCGCTTTATACCCTACAGGGGTGAACCCACTATAATAATAATAATAAATAAGGGCAGGCTAAGATACTCATATGGTAGGCACTGCGACCAAAAGATCTATTGTGCCATAGCCTTAACTAATCCAAAAGACCCTCAATCAACCTGATGAAGGCCAATAGGTCCTTTGTAGGAGCACTCTTAATGACAGCGGAGCTCACTATTGAATCTCCAAGAAACGTAAACCTGGAGCCAGCGATCGCCGGGCATTCACAGAGAAGGTGAACTCAATGTCCTCCAGGCAAAGCCGGCATTCTGTCTCAGTGGACAGACCCATCTTGTTTAGGTGATATCTCACCCAGTGGTGTCCCGTGAGGTAACCAACGACCAACCCACTATAAGCCAAGATGCGAAAAAAACATTGAAAAAACGTCGATTAGGACGCGGCGTAATGGTTCGCGTCTTTGACCAATAGGGTTTTTTTAAACTGTGATGATTTCGGACTCCCTTTGTGTGGGCTGCGCTCGCTACGCGAGCTCCGCGGCTTAAGGGGTTGCAACCTTAGACCATTTAGCAATGGACCGTGTTTCGACCATTTAAAAGTGCTCCAACATTTGGGCAGTAAGTCGACAGTTAGCCTACTCCGTTGGCCTTTGATATTAACATATGTTGGCTGTTCTGTCAAATTGTGCACAAACAAACGTCAATTATTGTCAATATTTCAATTTCATAATTAATAAATGGTCTACTGAGTCAGCCGACTGTCGACCACCTGTCGAGTTAGTACCCAGATATTGGAGTCACTGGTTTCTATAGAGATATACAGGACAAGCGCATTCCATGTACTGTATGTTCTAAGGTTGCAACCCTCAGTATACCGCCCTAGAACGCTCACTTCCATCGGTCTATACCTTTGAAGAGAGAGTATATGAGGACGTGAAAAAGAGCGAGAGAAACGAAGTAATTTGGCACAAGTGAGGAAGTAGGAAGGGGGATGGAAATTTGACATCTCTTTTGCTCTATATGGACCGGGCGGGTGTTCCGCGGCAGAGAGACAGACTGGAATGTTATTGTTCCAACTGGAAAAGTAAGAGAGGGGATGACATCTTGCGTGCTTCCTGTGCTTTTATATAGACTGCGCGGGTGTTGCGCAGTGGAGGGCGTGTGTCTCTCTCTTTACTTTTTACGACTGGAATTGCTTCAAATAGTTTAGTGTTGAGTATATGCGGATTGCTCCTCCATAGGTATTCTCTATGGTCTATACGCTACAGCTACCCAAGGCGCGAACCACGATGTGTCGCCCGGTGAAATATGATATACCAAAACAAATATCAAAATTACGTCACAATGCCTAAATCATCCATAATTCCACCTCATTTCATTAAATTGACAAAAGAAAAGATGCCATTTTGAAGTGGAAAGAATTCTCTATAAATTCGTAGTAGGATATTATTTCTACGATTCCTATTTATTGAGTAATCAATAAAATATCAATAAATGAAATCCGAGCTAGTATTTCTTAAGCTGAGGTCTATGTGTAAACATACCACTGCGTTTTGAAACGACGCCAAATTGAAAAGACTGTATTACTATTTTGCCTTAACTCCCGTGGGTCGTTAACTATTGATACGCATTATGTATCTCACTCCAGGGACCTTCTGATCTAGGAATTAGGAGAGTACGCATATTCCAGAAACCAATCTTTGCCACTTAGGCCGAGTTTATCTAAACTGCGGCAGCCACCGCCTCGGAAGCTGCCGTGGTTTACAAATTTCCATTGAATTTAAATGCAATATCGCTGCTCAACAAACCGCGGCGGCTTCCACCGCGGCCGCCGCCGCGTTTTGCTTCGTTTAAATTCAACAGGTGCGTTTTTTTAACAACTGGTTAGGGTAACTTAACTCGTGTCGCAAAAAAAAACGATCGGTGGCTCCAGGTTAACCTTTTAAATGTCAAGTCATGCCAATTAGAGTAGTTTGGATGGCTTTCAAAATTGACCGTACCGACAAGCAATCATGAATATGGCGGCCAATATGTTAGATAATAAATAAATAACTGGCACAACAGTCCAATTTGAACCACGGCCTCGAGATGAGTTAGCATCATCTCATTTTCTAGATCGTGACGGTTTTTTGTGCAGAGGTATGTGATCAGCAACACGCTCAACCGAGTTATTTACCCCATAATGGGTACTCATTTAACAGCTGAGTGGGCTCATAGTCCGACACGTAAATCCCCGGAATCGAACCGGGGCCCAGTGCGTTGAAGGCGAACGTGCTAACCGTTGCACCATCCGGACTAATATGTTAGATAGTAGTGACGAAAATTACGAATGATGTTGTCTGAAGTTAGTACCAATTGTAAAATTAACAACAAGCATACCTATAGGCGCGTTTTGCTGGTACAATTATCCCACCGTACAGGTTTTATAGTATATGCACACCAGATACCTAAATCTTGACAGATTTGCAAACCTCGAAGCCCATGCACACCATTGGTTCTTCTTCCACCACCAAGATTAAGTGTTGTACATGTACATTTTTTTTCACTAGAACATACTACGAAGTATGTGAAATGTGGAAAGAATAAATTCAGGCGAAAAAAGAACATTTCAATAAGATTTCAGCAACATTTGTTTTAAATCTCGGTCGAAATCTAAATTAATTAATGTATGGTAAATTTTGGAGATTTAGGGGTAGATTTGCTAAAATCTCCAGATTTATCCAAATAACCTGTAATGTGTAAGGGACATAAAATTGTTATTAGGTGCGTTTTTTAACAACGGGTTAGGGTAAGTTAACTCGTGGAGCAAAAAAAAAAAAAATGTCGACAGCAGCCATCCAGATTAACCTTTTAAATGTCATGCCAATCAGAGAAGTCTGATTGGCTTTCAAAATTGACCGTAGCGAAAATCTACGATATTATGAATATATGGCCGCCTAAATATTATACAGTACTGACGAGAAATAAATATGAAATGTATACAATATAAAATGAGGAAATTACGAATGAACTGTCGTCGGGACTTCGTAACAAGTGTCAAATTAATGACAAAAATACCTATAGGCGCGTTTTTCTGGAACAATTTTTAATGAACCATATTATGGTTTTGTAGTGCTGCTTCCACCGGCAAATCGATGGCAGCACCTGATGAGTAATGATATTTCGGTGGTACAAAACCAGAGGTCCCATTACACCTGGACTCCAATGCGGGCGCGAGAACAACTGAGTCGTCCGAAAAGCATTCCATCCTCATCGCCCCATTTTTTTTATTCCCCATTTATGCCTCCCATGTTTGTGTTGTCTTTCCTAGGCTTATGAATTTCTGGTAATACGTAAAGGACAGGGGAGTCATATCTAACCCACCATAAATTCGATGCAACGATGTAAAAATTCTTTCCATTTTCAATACCAACCAGCTGGATCCTACTACAAACATTTGACCAAAATTTTAAGTCTCTAGCTTCATTCTATCGGAAATTATCGTGCGAACAAACAGACATAGCTAAGTCGAATCAGGAGGCTCTTTTAAGTTGTTTCGTATGTTCGTCGTGACAAAAACAGTATACCCTATACTACTAGTCTAGGGTATGAAAAAAGAATGTCTACATACCATGTATGTAGTATGGAATCGTATGCGCAGGATGTTATTGGTATTGTTTCCAATGGGATATAGTGTCCACTGTCACCAAAAATTTGAAACTATTTAGAGATTTTGTATTGATTACTCCATAAATAGGAACCGTTGGAAAATTTTACCCAAATGGGAATTTGTACAGAATTCTTTGCAATTCAAAATGGCATCTTTTTTTGTCGAGTGGATGATGTAGTGGAATTATGCATTATACAATATATTATCACGTCATTTTGGGATTTGTGTTTAATTAAATTATATAATTGTGTGACACTTTTCATGTTGTTCGGGAGAGTTTTTTCGACACGCTGATATGACTTTTATCGAAAGGAAAATTATTTCCACCTCAAAGTTCAATTTAACTACGCTAAAATTGCTTTGAAAGTAATCGTGAACTATTTTCCATTAGCCATCGTCGCCGCTATACTATGTCCGTATTCCAAATACACGATGACGACTTCTAATCCAACAGCCAGTGCTGTGCCATTGTGTAACAGGTATAAGACGTGTTTGGGTCGGACCAAATTACTTAATTTGAAAGGTCAAATCCATACTAGATCGGGTCTCAATTAACTAATTTGGTTTAATGCGAAAGTAGTATTATGTACTATACTAGCAAATTACCTAAAATCCGACCATTTTCAAAATCGTAACTGAACTCACGGACATTTAAATCCACTGAATCGATGTAATACATGTTTTTCGTTTTAACGTTCCATGTTAAACCATTAGAGCATCCGATTTTTGTTCGTAATTTTTCAGGTTTTCTGCCTTTAGAAATTGCATACAGACTCCCCAGTCGGTAGTCGAAAATATCAACATCCCGTTCCATGCGCATAGTTCCAGCAATTAAATGTCCGCGGGGATCAGCTTTGGCATCATTAAAACGATTCATTTTGTGATCGTCGTCATTTTCGACTTCCGCGGCTATCCTTTCAACTTTTGCAGTTGCCGATTTTCCATCCCAGTATATAATTCCAACTCTTCGGCCGATACCCACGGCAAATCGATTCTTCTCTCCGTCGACTGGTATAATAAATGACACCACTGGTTCATTATCTATTTAGAAGATGCAATAACAAGTCTAATTAGTAATTAGATTTTCTAAGAAATAAAAAAAATTTACAGAATGTATGTATGTACGTACCTATATTTGCCTTATATTCTTTCTTATCATCGTATGAGTACCGGTGGACTGTTCCATTGTAAATGTCAATAAAATAAAGGCTGTTACTATTGGTATCCCAATGCGGTCCTTCGCCCAGATATGTGAGAGTTGCACCAGGAATTTGTTCTACTTTGTAAGACATCTAATTTGAGAAACAAAAATCATACTAGATTAATATAAAAGTTATAGAGCTTACAAACAAGTTTTTTGCCGGGTTTGTTATAATACGTGGATATAAGACTAGGTGACGAAGACAAACCGAGCAAGGAAGTAAGACATAGTCTGAACCAAGCAAATACCCCATTTTCCTCATAATTCCCCTTTCAGTGTTCTGTATCTTTTCTGCTGTTTACTCTGTTTTGTCTTGCGTTGATTAGCGGCTAATATTAGACGCGTGTTACGATCATAGCCTAGCTATGCTTATGCCGCTCCGATGGAAACATACCTTTAAGCTATGAAAACTGAATTACACTGAGCCAAGGACAAGTGCCCATGGCTAAGGCGGCGTTCAGACTGCCTGCTATGCCATGCTATACTACTTTGCCTTAACCCCTAGTGGGGCATAGGGAATCAACCACTCCTGCGCACCATTGTACTCTGTTCTAGGCAATGGGGCGCAACTCCCCAAACGACTTACCCAGCGCTTTACTCTTTTGGCACCGATCGACGCCATGTGATTTTAGGACCCCCTCTTGTTCGGCCTTGGTTGGAAATGGGGTTCCATTTCATGACCGAGATCTCGTTGGGAGAGCTCAGTATATGTAGACGCCGAGCAGCTACTGGGCCTCCAAGATTGGAGGAAATGCGTATTTTTAACACTTTTCTCCTGCGTGAAGAAAGGCTTGTGTAAATTCAATTGCGTTGTGTATTTTCCAAGCAAGCGTTGGTTTTTTCACCACAAGCGTTCGTTTTTTCAATGTAAATACCCTTGCGGTAGAAATATTGCCGCAAGTTCATTCAGATACACATATCGGAGTGTGGTGCAAAAAAAAAGTTTTAGTTATGATAACTAAGGTCTACACTAGGTCTCGAGGACTTCTGGTGTATAATATATATGATCGAAGGACTTTTGTTAAAAATGGCCATCCAGTTAATTTTATCTTGTATATTTAATAATTATAATGTGGTTGAAATGTAACACAATGTCGACTGGTGGTTCAAAAATATTAAATGATTCGAAAACTGCTTCTTGCACCACACACTTTGATATGTGTATATGAATAAATCTGCGGCAATATTTCCATCGCAAGCGTATTTACATTGAAAAAAAAGGACGCTTGCGGTGGAAAATACGCAACGCAATTGAATTCACAAGAGCGTTTCTTCACGCAAGAGAAAAGCGATAAAAATACGCATTCCTCTTGCGGTAAAAAAACCCGTGTAAAAAATTGAGCCTAAGTCAATGCAATTACCTTTCTTCCACAGTGTGTGTCCTATCCACTGTCATTTTCGCCTTCGTACCAATTTGTCGATTGGCATCTGACCCATAGGCCGACTTAGCTCTTCATTTGAAATTGTTTCGGGCCAGGAAATTTTCAGAAGATATGAGTTGACGAAAACTTGCTGTTTTCTGGTAACTCTATAGCCGGCCGCATCTTGTACGTAGGCAGGGCAGCGCAGCGCGCACATAACATTGTTGTTGTAACAATTGTCAAATCTGATTTTACAACAACAATGCCCTGTGCGCGCTGCGCCGCGCTACCCTTCCTACGTCCAAGATGCGGCCGGCCTTAAGGTCGCCACACGTGAACGCGCACAACCATGACCGAACTTCCACTGAACTGTCAATTTCATAGAACGGTGGAAATGAGAATTTTTTTCGGTACGTTCTATAAAATTGATGGTTCGATGGAAGTTCGGTCGTGGTTCTGTGCGATCATGTGGTGCGACCTTAACGAAAACTTTCCTGCAAAAGCACAGACAGTACCAGGGAGCGAAACAGGCGCATCTTTGTCTTGATGCTGAGATAACTGCTCTGCCAGATTTTGAATAGCAAGCCGTATGCGCATTTAGTCTGGTTGCTATAACCAGCGATATCCTGCTCCGTACCACCATTTTCGGCAACAATGCTACCCAGGTAGCCGAAGTTGTCCACCTTCTCCACAGGCTGCCCATTAATATTGATGGTAATAGGTGTAGGATTTCTTTTTCGCAATGGTGGGCTAAGAACCGTGGTCTTGTTGGTATTAATCTTTAGCTCAGCCAAAGAAGATTGATATTCTACAAGAGCGATCACTCCATAGAAATTTCCCCTCTGCCAGTAGATTTGTATGTATTGAGAAATAGTATAAACTACACAGTATACCTATAGATACACAAGAGAATAAATACCTACAAATCTACCGGCGGAGGCTTAAGTTGTATGGAGTGAGCTTTCTTGTGTAGTCTATACAATTTGTCAATCCATATAAATCTTCTGCCAGAGGCGAAAGTTCTATGGAGTGGTCGCTCTTGTAGAATATCAATCCTCTTTGATTAGGCTAACAAATTTTGTGACGGGAACTCCTTCAAAACTACTGAACCGATTTTAATGATTTTTACACCATTGGAAAGGTATTCTTTCATATGTAGATGTGCACAAATTATATTTTATTAAAATCTGATAGTTTAGGTGTAATCTGCGAAAAATATTACGAGCTTTCGTAGACCCCAAGCTTGATCCTGTGTTGGGAAAAAAATGTGGGAAGAAACCTTTGCGGTTCGGTTCATGTATCCGATGTGGGGTTTGGTTCAGTTCATGTATGTATATAATAAAACCTGATGGGTTGTGGAAGACTTGTTTTAGCGAGTGCTTTCCAGGTGATGACTCCTGCGCCGCCTGCATTTCAAAACGGGGTACTACGCAGCGGTGTGGAATTCCTGCACTGGCAGCTCAGATCAAATTATTAATGTAGTTGTATGGTGTTTATCTGCTCTGCTCTGCACGGCTGTTAAAAAAACGCTCATATTATATTTTCTGGCGATCACTCTGTGAGTCGCCAGTAGCGAGACAGCTAATTGAAAAAGTAGCCTTTTCGTTCCCTTTTGGTTACTTTTATGCATGTATGTGTGCTTTCATTTTTATTTCTTCAAACTACGTTTAAAGAAAATTGAATAAAACGTGACATAAAGGGAGGAGGGGGATGTTCAGGACTATGTGGCCAAAAGGAAAATTAAAAATAGTAAAAAAAAATCGCGCGACGTATTTTGTACACAGTCCTTACAAATTAGAATAAATATAATCAGACAAATGTACATTTGTAGTAAAAGCTTTTCGCTTGCACATTTGAATCGAATATCGAAAACATTCATTTATCAATTAAATAATCTTTTCTTCGGCTCGCACTGTCATAGTCAATAATCCTAAGTGTTTCGTTCAACCGCACTCCATAAGTCCATCGAGGTAACTTATCTAATGCGGGTATTTCATTACCGGCTGAAGCGAAGCAGCGGCATCGTCTGTAGCTTGGGTAAGTGTGCTTTTTTACACCTAGCTCGCACCTCCAAATTTTCTGAACAAAAAGCTTCAGCTTTGTACGAAAATTTCCAAAGTGCGAGGCAGGTGTAAGAAAGAACACACTTACCAAAGACACAGACAATGCTGCTGCCGCTTCTTTGCTTCTGCCGGCAAATTTTCGCATAAGGCGCGCCGCATATTGGACCTAAACATAAACAAAAAAAAAAACTGTTCGACTAGGACGCATTCCCACGCATGCGGGACGACTAAATGAGCTAGCCGTGGGCTAGGTCCAATATGCTATGGTATACGGGCAACATTGAAACACGAAAAGACTCACGCGTGGCTTAGGTTCGGGTTGTGCGTGTGCTGGGTCCAATATGCGGCGCGACTTAAAGGAAGAATTTTTGGGCCTTCCGGTCGTAGCTGCAGTAAGAACAAGCAACATTATGAGCTGTAACCTCGTAACATCGGTTAACTGAGCTCATCCGAGCTAGCGACGATTCCCTGTGAAACGAGGCAGTCCAAAAGACGAACGAAAAATTTCTGTTCTTCAGAACGCAGAACCGTAGGAAAAGTCGACCAAATCAGCGCGAAAACACAGTCCACCTGAAAAATCTAATATAAGTCCGGAAAACTTAGGCACCACACATTTGACCTAAGGACCTCAAATGCCATCACAAAGGGCTTAAAGTTTTTACTCCTAGATCACAACACTAGACTCAAACTCAGAATGCTGTTCTCGTACAGACACAGGGTGTCGACTGTGGAAAGAGCCATACACTTTCTATCTTGTCTTTTGATATGGATACTACTTTGCCTTAACCCTTAGTGGGCATAGCGTATCACCTACTCCTGCGCGCCATCGTACTCGGTTCTCTCCCACAAACTCACTCTTTCGCTACAGATCGGCGTCATGACTTTCCTTTCATGACCCCTTGATTGGAAATGGGGTCCCATTTCATGGCATGCCATGTTCAGCAATGCAGTTATCACCCTTCGGCTGTGTGTGACCTATCCACTGCCATTTACCACTGCGTATCAGTTCGTCGATTGGCATCTGATCCATACGCCGACTCAGCTCTTCATTTGATATTATTTCAGGCTAGGAAATTCTTAAAATTCGACGAAGACACGAGTTAACAAAAACTTTCACCTTGCAAGCCTTTACGGAGACTTTCCATGTTCTGCTCTCATACAACAGCACAGACTGTATCAGGGATCGAAAAACAAGCCCGCCGGTTATTATGGGGAATAGGATCGGTGAGAGGATGCACCCCTGCCGAGCTCCACCCCGAATTTCAAAGTCCTCCGACACCTTACCTTTATGCAGAACGCAACATTTCGCGCCGTCATAGGTTACCTTAATAATAGCCACAAGCTTCTGAGGGATGCCTCTCCTGCACAGGCCGGCTATATAAAATCCCGGTTCACACTATCGAAAGCTTTCTCGAAATCGATGAAAAGCAAGTGAAGCGGAGAATCGTACTAAGCGCATTGCTCGATGGTGATTCGCAAGGTGTTAATGTGATCGAAACAGGAGAATCCAGATCGAAAGCCAGCCTGCTCTTCATCGATTGTGCTTTCTAAGTGAGCTTTTAGTCTTTCCAGGACGATTTTAGCTATTTTCTTGCGAACGGCAGGAGGCACACAAACGCCTCTCCAATTATTACAGTCTGTAAGGCTACCCTTCTTCAGAAGTTTGATGATCAAACCTTCCTGGAGCTGTTCCAGCTGTATCATACCTTCGGCTAGCTTGGTGAAGGTATGATACCCTTCACGCGAAGCGTTGTTGTGACTTATGTTAAATTTGCCACTTTGAAATTATTAGTAAAACGTTTCACTGTTCCTATGAGAGGTATTTGAAATAGTAGGCCGATTTCCAACAAATTTCCGAACGTAGTTTGGCAGTCAATTTCATTGAATAATATGAAATTTTGTAAAGATATTTTCAGAAATAAAAAAGTTTTTCTAACAAAAACTTGCTTTTGGAACGGTCGTTCCTATGACAGCTATATGAGAGAGTAGCCCAAATTTAACCAAATTCAGGAATATGATTTGAATAAAAATACTATTGATTAATGTGAAATTTGAACAGCTATATGACGTAGTGGTCCGATTCCGTTGGTTCCGACATATTTACAGCGTGCAATAGAAACAATGCTTTGTACAAAATTTCAGTTCGATAGCTTTAAAACTGAGGGACAAGTTTGCATAGAACCAGACCAGAACCATCATACTGACCAAGAATATATAGGTAGATAGTTTACATGGTCGGAGATGCTTTCTTCTGTGCGTTGCAAACTTCATGACAAAGTTAATATACCCTATCACATCCGTGAAGGGTATAAAGAATGGAACAACTGCTGTTTTACTTTTATTGATGCAAACCGGATTTGTATTAAGCCAAGATGTAAATGCTTTTCATACCATTATTGGCGAAGCTGAATGCCTCCTCCCAGTTTTCAGCAAATCAACAAAAGCGTGCATGGAACAGTTTACTAATAGTACGTTTACGCTGGACTCGAAATCTCGTAAAATGGGATTTCGGCGAAATCTCCGTGAAATCCGACGGATTTCGCATACATTTTATTGCCAAACGAAATCTTGATACTTAGCAAGGACACCATGAAATCCTCCTGAAATCGCAATTGAAATCCTGATTTGACATGGTAATGCTTAAAATTCTATTGTGGTGAATATTCGAGTGACAGTTAAAAATAAATATTTAATTGTCAACTGTCAAGCAAAGTTAAAATTTGACTATTAATTGACGTAAAAACCCAATTTAATTTATTAATTGTCAAATGAAATCTGAAAAGTATCAGCGTAAACACTTTCGGGATTTCGGAGCCACCTATTCGAAATCTGCGATTTCAAGTCCAGCGTAAACGTACTCTATAAGTCTAATTTCAATAAATCGTTAATATGCATTAAAAACAAAATTCGCCCAAGGACTTTTCCCTGGTGCACTCCAAAGTCAATACTAAGGACTTCACTGGTGTATTCATCTATACGTACTCATTGCATCCTTCCATGCAAATATCACCTATACAGATTTTCCGCTACGCCTCTTATTCCAATTTTATCCACTTTTTTCAGTAGGATTTATGGTTGACAGTGTCAAATGTTCTCTTGAAATCTTGGAATATCCCTATACATTTTCGGTTCATTATTACGTGCTTTTTCTTCCGGTCTCGGCGGCCGTCCGACTAGCTTCGGAGACGGGCCGTGGACGCCACGCGCTTGGTTTTTCCGACCGCCGAACTTAAAAAAAAATCACGATAAGCGCGAATTCGTAATTACCGAAGTCAACAACCGGGAATGCACAATAGAATAAAAACCGTGTCGCTTCGATTTCGTTACAAATTTAATGCTAGGAAGGCTCAATCCAAGCAAGTGGCTGGATCTTAAAGTAGCCTCCTCTCTCTCACTCTTTCAATATGAATGGGCTTACCTGAGCATTCAGGAAACACACACAATCGTTTTCACATGACAGTAATGTTTGTCGGTTTGTTTGCCTGTCAGTACGATGTTTCGTTTTGGATGGACTCTCAGATAAGTATTCCCATTTTCCCGTATTTCTTTATTGTATTTTCTCGATACTGGAATCTTTCATTTTAGGATTTACGTCGATAATATCTGGAGCGCGTTGTGTGGGAAGGAAGTCGATGTCACTGGAATCATATCAGGCATGCATCGACAACATCCTACCGCCACACCCTAATTGCCACCGGTTGTATAATGTAACTATAATTTCTCGTTTCAGGTCAACGACTAGCCGAAAGCACAAGCGATAGCGTAACATCATATCCAAATTTGATACGATTTCTCTTGTAACGCTATATATAGCACCTTCCGTGCTGCGAGAGTTCTTGCTCCTGTTCTGCGAGAGTTCCGTATTGATTTTCAGATAAAATATTGTTTACTTCCAAATATTTAATTAATCTGTTTTTAATAGCTTTTTCGAAAATCCTTGGTGTATTTGATAATAAAGAAATTCGTCTACAATATAATTGTTCACATCTGTCGTATCATTGTATTTATGTAAAGGTACAACAATAGCTGGCTTTAGCAGCAGTGGAGAGTGTCCCTGATTAAAACATAAATGAATTGTGGTTAATATACCCTTAACTTTGTCATGAAGTTTACAACGCACAGAAGCAAGCATCTCCGACCATAGAAACTATATCGGCCCGATAGGGCAGTGAAGGCAAGAACTTGTGAAGTTGAACGGAAACTTTTGAAGTAGACATTGGAAAGTTGATTGTAGGCCGCGATTTCATGACCGAGCGATGAATATAAACTGTCATGCGCATCACTTAGGATGAACGCACGTTGATCGCGTTCGCGTGTTTTCTGTCAAACGGATTGAATCTTTGCTAGAGTGGCACTCCGCCAGTTTGATAAAGACTCGGCTCATTTCTTGCGTCGTCGCTCATTTCTTGCCTAAATATCTGTTGTAAAGCACAACAATCAACCGAATTTTCTGATGCGATGCTGCCCGAGTGTTTGTCAAACTGACGGAGTGTTATTTTAGCATAGGAGGTGTACGCTGGCAACTGGTTTCTCCGAAACCAGTCAGGTACTCAACTTTTGTAGGGGCCCATATATGGCGGCCAGTAGCTCAATGAACAAAAAAAAAGGTCGAAGCGTAGGTTTTTTTAGGGCCGATATATGGCCACCGGTAGCTCAGTGCGTCAGAGTGGTATGAAAGGGCAAGGAGCAAAAAAAAAAGATCAGTGCGTAAATAGGTATTTTTTTTTTTCAATTTTTCTAATTTTCGGGCCCCCGAGAAAAACACGGGCCCGGGGCGTTTCGCCCCTTCCGCCCCCCCCCCCCCTCTCGACGGCCCTGAAACCAGTGTATGCCAAAGAAACGTCAGCCTCATGGAACAGTTGACGCGCTATGCCCCTCATGGGGTTAGGGCAACTGAGAATTCTAGCGTAGATTCAATCCGTTTGACACGAAACACGCGAACACGACGCTGGAACGCGATTAGCGTTCACTCAGCCTTAGGGTTGTTTTCATAATGTCTGGTTAAACTGCCAGTTAGTCATCCGGGACACTAAATTAAAGCTAAGCGTATGTAATGCTCAAAATATGATAATGCAGTAGAAAAATCGGCTGATTTTTTTGGCGGGATTCTGCCGGCTGTTCTATTCTGCGTTTGAGCCATCTCTCAGCATTAATTTGCGGCTGAGTTGTTTTCAACTCCTCTTTCATCCTATGAATTTCCAGAACTCTGTTCTGTATAACCAGTCTAAGGTTGAGCGCACGTTGGTCGCGCTCGCGTTTTTTATGTCAAACGGATTGAATCTTTGCTAGAATGACACCGTCAGTTTAACAAATACTCGGACATCATCGTATCAAAAAATTGGGTTGATTGTTGTTATAAGATAATTAGGCGAGAAATTAGCGAACCCGAACCAGATTGAAAGTGGAAAGCAGCAGTAGCAGCAGCGGCAGCGTCAACCAAATGTTAAGTTAGAAAGCATGCATTTTCCTTAGGCCACCTAGACTGAACGAAGCGGCAGCGACAGCGGCGAAAGTAGACCTGCCTGTTGTGGTTGTTGCTGCTGTCACTGCTGCTGCTTTCTGCGTTAAATCTGGTTCCGGCATAAGACATATACGAGTATCAGCACACATTTCTTACCTTATTGCTCGTTTAAATACACAAGAGTTAACACAATTGGTGAAACGAAAACCGCCGAGTCTTTGTCAAACTGACGTAGTGTCATCCTAGCAAAGATTTAAACCGTTTGACATAAAACACGTGAACTACGTGCGCTCAGCCTAAAGCCGGCCGCACATTGTGTCGTAGGCAGGGCTGCTCGAGCAGCGCGCAGATGGCATTGTTGTTGTAACAATTGTCAAAATCAGATCTTACAACAACAATGCCATGTGCGTGCTGTACGGGCTGCTCTGCCTACGTCGCAATGTGCGGCCGACCTAATTGTCTCTTCTGAATGTGCAAACGTAAGGAGTCCTAGCTGTCAAAATCTTAGCAGCCCGTATCACCTGTTTGGAATTATCGTCCGATAAATTTTTAACTGGAGGTTGGGTTTAGCTTTTATCTATAGGATAAATTTTAACCTGACATTGTGAAAACGGTCCTTAATCAGATAAGTGGTACGTATGACTAACAACACTCAACGCGATTGGCAAAAGTTGCAAGTCTGCTCTTTTTTAATTTTGAACAAACGTGCCGAAGTGAAAACGAAACTAAACTAAAAACTGATAGTCACAAGCCAGGCAAGACCATTTAAAAAATGTACGAGTAATCTATAGAAGAATGCAATTATTCCGCATTTTGGCTTTTCCTATCTTTCAACTTGTATTAATTTTGATAAGAGTTTAAAATGTATATAATATAAAAATTCACTTATAATTGTATCAACAAACGAGACTGTTATGAAAATTGTAACGACTTACAATTTACTGATATTGAATGGACCGGACACGTCAAACGAAAAGTATAGCACTCAAGAAACGACTAATAGAAGACAGCTAGGTGTTTGACTTTTATATGATGGTGCGTTCTTATCAAAGCAATTATTATCACTAATGTCAAGAGGTTAAACCAATTTGTTTAATATTCACAATTAATTCTCATAATCATTTCACTGTTTCCAATTGGAATTGTATTGTATTTGTTCAAAGGGAGTAAGTGTTTAACATAACGGAACATGAGATAAGGCTGGCCGCACATTACATCGTAGGCAAGGCAGCCCGCGCAGCGCGCACATGGCATTATTGTTGTAGAATCTGATTTTGACAATTGTTACAACAACAAGTCAAATTAATTTTTATGACGAAAATATTTCTTTGATTTACAACAGAGGAGCCGTTATTACGATTACAAATCAATACATATACATACAGTAGAAACTCTGTTAACTGAAATAAAGGGGGCGGGGATGGTTTCGTGGATAACCAAAATTTCGGTTAATAAATAAAGTACTATTTTCAAATGCCTGCTTCAGACAATGGCCCATCGTTGTCACTTTCTATCGTGAAGCTGGGCAGATAGCGGTTTGTGGCGATGATAGCTGCTAGCAATTGGCTCATAATGGGTTTAAAAAGAATTTTCTGCGAAATGCCATTGCTACTAACGCTTTACGTGTAGATACACGATGGCAATGGCTTCCAATTGCCAGTCATGGCCCATTGTCTGTAGCAAGCATTAAGCTTAAGCTAAAATATATGAAGAACATGATAAAAAATACACTTTCATAACGTACTTTCACCCTGTACTTACGCATATTTATGCTTCCATTATACTGAACGCAAAAAACCTCCCCAAGTCGCAGACAACGAAAATTAGCTGTTCAGCCTGTTATACATAGTTGAATTTTTTGCTCGCGTTCGTTTGCATTATTTGACCTGTGAAAAATAGATTTTCGAACAAACTTACAATACTTCTTGATATTAAAAATAGAAGCACGCACTCCTAAGAGTATGTAAGTAAAACGAACAAAATTAATAATCGACCACAGTGCTAAAACACTGTCATATCAGAATGGACACTTCGGGGTCTTGATTCAGACAAAGTTGAACTCGTCTCAAATTTCGCGACGTGAACCACGTCTTGGTTGTGCAGAGTATACTTGTCGCCATTTTAAATCGAAAACGAAAACTACACACGAAAACATGACTTGCCGCTATCAGCACCGCCATCTTTATCCTCAGGCCGGAGTGTCAAAGTAATGACGTCATGACAAGCAGTGAACCATATGTAAACAAAGTGAAAAACGCGTGCAGCCGACCTCTTGAAATCTGGTGATTTTCGTGCGTAAAAGTGATTTTAGTGTCGCGATTTTAAGTGCAATTGAAAGTAGTGCTTGTCACTGATATTTGGAAGTGAAAAAAACGCAAGGTGCCGCGAACTTCCGAACAAAATGAACTGCTCGAAAGTGCGCGAGACATGAGTGTGGTTATGAAAGTGCGACACGAAAAATTTCGCATTTTTCGTTAATTTCCCGGTAATTTGGCTAGTGTAAATGGTACAGCACTACTCTGGGACGAATCCTTGGGCCGGTGAGTTCAGTGAAAACTCCCGGAAGTGCCCCAAAAAGTGAATTCAAAGTGGTTGTCAAATGACAACATTACAGGTGATTTCCGGCCTTTTCATCGGAATTCATAGGGTAATTATACGTTTTTTGTTGTGCAAAAATTTTAGTGAATTGATGCGCCCCAAAATACGGGTTTTAAACGCGTTGTTGACGAGCCAGACGAAAGTTTCACTGCAGCTGACAGGACTAGATGCCTAGCAGTGAAACTTTCGTCCGGTTCGTCAACATCGTGGTCAAAATCCACACTTTGGGACGCATCAATCCACTTAAATTCTACCACAACAAAAAACGCATACTTACCCTATGAATTCCGATGAAAAGGCCGGAAATCACCTGTAATGTTGTCATTTGACAACCACTTTAAATTCACTTTTTGGGGCACTTCCGGGAGTTTCCGCTAAACTCACCGGCCCGAGGATTCGTCCCAGAGTAGTGCTGTACCATTCACACTTCCCGAATTGCCGGAAAATAAACGAAAAATGCGAAATTTCCCGTGTCGCACTTTCCTAAACTCGCACTTTTCAATACACCATTTTACTCGATATTTCCCGGCACTTCACGTTTTTTTCACTTTCACACGGCACTGATAGCCACTTCTTTTAGTTACACTTAAAATTCCGACACTAAACTCACTTTTACACACAATTATCCCGATATTTCACCGACCGACCGCACGCGTTCACACTTCGTTGACTGCTTGTCATGTCGTTAGTGCTTTGACAATCAGCTGACACTCCGGCCTGAGAGTAAAGATGGCAGTGCTATCAGTCACCAACCACTAGCTACTTTGGCAGAAACGCACACAAAGGCATCTATGACGTCAAGAACGAAGACTCCGCGATCAGCTGAGCGCCGTGTCTCGTTAGATGGCAGTGGTTCAACTTTATTTGACAGCAGAAGTCGACTTCGATCACCGCCATCTTTATCATCAGGCCGGAGTGTCAAAGTAATGACGTCATGACAAGCAGTGAACCATATGTAAACAAAGTGAAAAACGCGTGCAGTCGACCTCTAAAAATCTGGTGATTTTCGTGCGTAAAAGTGATTTTAGTGTCGCGATTTTAAGTGCAATTGAAAGTAGTGCTTGTCACTGATATTTGGAAGTGAAAAAAACGCAAGGTGCCGCGAACTTCCGAACAAAATGAACTGCTCGAAAGTGCGCGAGACATGAGTGTGGTTATGAAAGTGCGACACGAAAAATTTCGCATTTTTCGTTAATTTTCCGGTAATTTGGCTAGTGTGAATGGTACAGCACTACTCTGGGACGAATCCTTGGGCCGGTGAGTTCAGCGGAAACTCCCGGAAGTGCCCCAAAAAGTGAATTCAAAGTGGTTGTCAAATGACAACATTACAGGTGATTTCCGACCTTTTCATCGGAATTCATAGGGTAATTATACGTTTTTTGTTGTGCAAAAATTTTAGTGAATTGATGCGCCCCAAAATACGGGTTTTAAACGCGTTGTTGACGAGCCAGACGAAAGTTTCACTGCAGCTGACAGGACTAGATGCCTAGCAGTGAAACTTTCGTCCGGTTCGTCAACATCGTGGTCAAAATCCACACTTTGGGGCGAATCAATCCACTTAAATTCTACCACAACAAAAAACTTATACTTACCCTATGAATTCCGATGAAAAGGCCGGAAATCACCTGTAATGTTGTCATTTGACAACCACTTTGAATTCACTTTTTGGGGCACTTCCGGGAGTTTCCGCTAAACTCACCGGCCTGAGGATTCGTCCCAGGGTAGTGCTGTACCATTCACACTTGCCGAATTGCCGGAAAATAAACGAAAAATGCGAAATTTCCCGTGTCGCACTTTCCTAACCTCGCACTTTTCAATACACCATTTTACACGATATTTCCCGGCACTTCACGTTTTTTTCACTTTCACACGGCACTGATAGCCACTTCTTTTAGTTACACTTAAAATTCCGGCACTAAACTCACTTTTACACACAATTATCCCGATATTTCCCCGGGCGACCGCACGCGTTCACACTTCGTTGACTGCTTGTTATGTCGTTAGTGCTTTGACAATCAGCTGACACTCCGGCCTGAGAGTAAAGATGGCAGTGCTTCGATACGCACACTATAACGGAAGTTTTAGGCTGTGCCCGAGCGAATCGCATCGCGCGACGCAACTTCCGGTCGCTATTAGCGACTGAGAGCGGCTAGCGACTTAAAAAAATTCGTTTTTATTTTTTTTTAGTCATGACACCAACTTTCTTCTGTCAGATCAAACGCTGAAGGTGCTTTTATATTACCATATACATTTGACAAATGGTGTCATGAAAAAATATGAAACAAATTGTTTTTGATGAAAATCTTGAGAAATATATGGTATTCGAATCGCAAGTGTCGTATATTTTTCGTAAAAACAATTTGTTTCATATTTTATGTGACCCCATTGTCCAAACGGATACGCTAAGGAATAGCACCTTAATACTCATTAGCAGCGACAAATCGCTGGCAGCGGCTTCAAGCGACTGTCAGTCAGTGCGCGACGCTATTCGCTCGGGCATAAACGCAGCCTTAAGTGTGCTTGTTACTGAGTACCTAAGCGTCACTAGATTCAGCGGCACATTAGTCCAGGGAATTAAGGATTTAACCTCGGAATGTTTTTATTTATTTTTTATGCAATAAGCTGAATTTTTGTATACACGTTCCTTTTGACTTTCTAAACATAGGATAGGGTAGAGTCACATAAAATCACGTGGTCTTGTCTTAAGATATTTAACGGCGAAGTAAAACCACGTAGGTTTTCGACTGATTTTTGAAAATTTGTGGGAGTTAGTAAGGACGTAAATGCATCAATTTTCAAAAGTTACAGCTATATATCGGCAGAATTTTACTTGCAAAATATTTCTATAACGGAAGGGGCTAGCTAAGTAAAACGTGTCCAATTAGTGGCCGCTAGTGAGGAGTAGGCTCCTACTTAATTCCAGCAAAATTTATCAGCCCATTGCAAATCTATCAATAATTTAGGTGTCTGGTGTGCATATATTATAAGTTAAATATCTAAATAACGGTAGAAGCTAGCTGATTCGCCTAATTGGTGGACACTAGTTAGGGCTCGGTTCTTATCTAATTTCAGCGAAATCCATCAAATGGTTTAAAAGTTATATGTATTCAATCTATTTTATTTCTGTACCTTACTATTCAATAGTAATGAATACAATGAATAGTACGGTACCGGAATAAGTAGATTAAATACATGTAACTTATAAACCGTTTGATGGATTATGCTGAAATTAGATAAGAACCTAACCCTTACTATTGCCAATCTCTATAAAACACACTCTCGTAAAGATAGCATAGTGCTCTACGCTGCAGTTCTCTACATGTCTTTATCTACACTCTAATATTTTTTCTCTAGTGTCTAAACGTAGCTTAATGTTTATTAGGTTTGTACTATAAGATGAAACTAAACTAAGTGTTTTGAAATGGTTTTTATCCATAAAAAGTAAAATATTAAGAAGAGGTATAATTAAAGGCTTAGGCTTTCAATCAAAAATAAAAATAACCCATTTAAACTGCATAGCTTTAAAAAAAATCAATCTTAAATGAAAGCTTAGAAACTATTGTATATAAACTACATAAAAAATTAAAATACAAGTTAGCAGTGTTTTTTTTTAACTGTAAGGCACAAAGATAAGCGTTTTTAGGGTTTTGTAGTAAAACAAAACCCTTATGAAATCGGTCAAATGTCTGTCTGTCCGTCTGTCCGTCTGTCCATGGAATATCTCACGAACGGCTGAAGCTACATACATGAAATTTTGTAGGAATGTGTAGAATTACTATAATTCGCCGGAGAAAGCGAATCGTCGTAATAGGTTAACTTTAAGGGGAGGTCCCCATAGAGGGGAAATGAAGGTCGAAATTTTTTTTTCGTTTGGTACAGGCAAGTGGGGTATCATAAGAAAGGTACTGTCGAGTACATTCCATTTTTGGAATTTTTTTCAAATTCGAAGAAACGGGAAAAGAGGGAGAGGGGAAAATATGTCATCCGAGTTTGTCCCCCCCCCCCCCCTTGCATTTCGAGACCGTTATACTTAGAAATATGAAAATTTGCAGAAAAGCGTCATTTTACTAGCGTAGAAAACCTAGATTTCTAGAATTTTGAAATTTTATCAGAAAAGGTTAATAATAGTACATTTCTATAGTTGCAGTTAGCACACCCCTGCACCCGTTAAGCGCACCCGAGGTCCAAAATATTGATGGCCAGTGATAACCAACATCATAGCCAATAATACCTCAAAGTTTCATTACAATCGCATAATATTTAATAATAGTACATTCATTCGAATTTTGAGATTTTGATGCCATCCATTCAAAAAATGCTACATACTAGTACTGCATATTTGAATATTGTTTATTGTTTTTCGTAAAGTGGAGTTGGAGTCAACCATTTCTGAAAGGGTGGAGAGTGGTGGTATAGGAGTGGTAGGGGAGAGAAGTTTAAGGGGGGAGGTAGGTGGGTTGCTGCTTTAAGGGGAGGTTCCCATAGAGGGGAAGTTAAAGTCAAAATTTTTTTTCATCTGATATGGGCAAGTGGCGTATCATGAGAAAGGTACTACCGAGTACATTTCATTTTTGGCGTCTTCATCAAATTTGAAGAAAGGGGAAAAGAGGCAGAGGGGAAAATATGAGATCATATTTTGTCCCACCCCCTTACCATTTTGAGATCGTTACACTTAGAAATATGAAAACATACAGGAAGATGGCTTTCAACTAGCACAGAAAACAAAATTATGGAATTTTGATATCTTCTCAAAATATCATAGGTTAATAATAGTATATTTCTATAGTTTTAGTTAGCACACTCCTGCATTTCTCAAACTCATCCGAGATCGAAAATATTGATGGCCGACGATAATCAACACCATGTGCAATAATATCTCCAAATTTCGTAATAATCCCGTAATATTTAATAGTAGTACATTCATTTAGATTTGGTCATTTTGATATCATCCATACAAAAAATTCACATAACAGGTCTCTTGTACTACTTACTAGTACTACGAGTACAACATACGTGCATATTGTTTTCCGTAGAGCGAATTGGAGTTAACCATTTTCAAAAGGGTAATGATTGGTAGGAGAGGAGGGAGGAGGGGAAGGAGGAGGGGGGAGGGGGGGAGGGGGGGGGGGGGGGTATGCTGGTCGCTAACTCTATTCTCAATAATTATTCAAACAATTTATTTTCAATATTCTTTATGCAAACTTACAATTAGCAATACGAGTATTGTCTTAACATGAATGGTTAAGCATCTCCAAGAGTAGGACAGTTCATCTCCTATTGTCATGGAACACTACAAAACCCTCGGATTGCGGGCGTAGCCCTCTATTTTCCGGTTTCATTTTAGGTAAACATAATGTCGATACGTTACGTGGGGATAGATTTGTTGGAATATAGCCTTAACGGGGATTAAATAAGACAACTGAGGTATTCACAGTTTTCGAGTTTATTAGAAACTAAAAACTTATTTGCTAACATAGACGAGTACAGAATCATAGTAGTAGTAGTAGTAGAATTGATACGTTGGTGATTGCTCTCTAACAAGATTAAAAACAAACATAATTTGGTGCTTTGGTTTTCAAACTAGAACAACTTGGACTATCCATTGTGGTAGAAACGTAAAAAATACATATATACATATACCGACGTTAGGTCTGACAGACCCATCGTCATCTGTCAACTACCTTAACGTTCCGAAAAAACAAGCGACCATACTACTGGAACGCTGTTTCAAAACTGCACTTACTATTTTACATCTTTTAACAATTTCCTCATGATCACCTTTTTGTGAACATTTTTCGTAGATAAGTTTTCGTCTTTACATCTGCTCTACAACTTGTACATAGAGATGTATAAGCTGGTAGAACTCTACCGTTTTTTTTGTCCTTCGATCCTTCGCTTCTTGAAAGTGCATAATACTAAGTTTACGCTGGACTCGAAATCGCGTGATTTCGACCACCTGACTCCGAAATCCTGAAAGTATTGTCGATGCTACTACTAACGACTTTATTTGGCAGTTAATAAATTATATTGTGCTTTTAGGTCAACAACTGTCATGATTTGTTATTATTTAACATTTTATTTTGCATTTTTAATTGTTAACTGTAATTGGAACTCGAAATAGATTGTACGGGCATTGGAAACTTCGCACTTTTATATTGGCATGTGGGGCATTGCCGTATCACATCAGGATTTTAATCGCGATTTCAGAAGGATTTCGTAGTATCCTTGCTAACTATCAAGATTTCGTTTGACAATAAAATGTATGCGAAATCCGGTAGATTTTACGTAGAATTCACCGAAATCCCATTTTACGAGATTTCGGGTCTAGCGTAGCATAACAGAGATGCGTTATTGTGCTTACGAGTAAAAAAAAGTGAAACAACATTTTTATTTCAAAATCCACAAATTCAGAATAAATACATAAGTTCAAAATCATGAATTTTTGTAGGGAAAAGAACCAGTACGAAATCTGTTTCTGTTCAGCGTCCGTTTCTGTTTTATGTGGTAAGCACCTAGAGCCCTCACACCGTGGATTTTTAGTTCCTAATACGGAAATTCCTTGGATGTGGCTTCGGAATCCATTTTCGCTTTGAGTACTAAATATCCATCGTGTGTGCATCATGAACGGCTTCACACAAACCAAACTAGGTTCAACCACCTAAAGCGGAAACAGGGAACATGATATGTATAAGATAAATTTCGAACTCGTATTTTCCATTCAAAAATTTGTAACTTACGGATTTTGAATTTGTGGATTTTGATTTGTGGGTTTTTACATACCCGTCGCGGATGCAGCGAATATTTTTGAAGTTAATGTCATTATTTAAGCCGGAAGTAAATGTATGGTGCACTGTATACGAATCGGTAGGTAAATATTTTATTAAAATTGAGAATTGATTTTTTCGCGGCTATAGAAATAATTTTATTCTTTTTTTTTAAGACTCCACAAAGGAAACACTAAAGCCACACTAGCAAAAGAATTAAATATAAATGCGCGAAATGTCACCGCTAAACTAACAACTTAAGATGCCATTTTAATACTGAAGTGCGAAAAGTGGTGCTGCTCCTTTTCCCCACTTTACAGCAAATGCAAAACAGGAGAAGCCGCAACTTGTCTGGAACTTATTTTTGCAAAACTTTACACAAGGATACAAACCGATTTATTTTCAGAACGTGCTTTGAAGCTAAGCCAGTATTTTCCAGAGAGAAAAATATGTAGCCTATGTAAACACCTGATAGAGCTCTACTGAAAAATACTCTACTGAGTTTACATAGGGTGGCAAAAGACCTTTTCCATAGTCCTCCACGTGGGCGCCCTCTAGTAACGGTAGTGTGTCAAACCGCTGACGGCCAAGTTTTAGCGATAAGACAGTTTGGAAAAAGGCAAATAGCTGTAACCTGAATGGCTGACCAACACCTAAGCGTCTCAGGTTTAGTAGGATGGAATGACTTGCGTAGTTGGACCTGCAATATAGCACGTCTATTAAACCTTTTGAAGCAGCTATCTTCTGAGGCTATCCCCTGCATGCGGTTAAGCGATGTCCTGACAACTCGTCCTTGTAAAAACCACTCCACGTCAAGAAACCTGGAACAAAAGCCTCGGATTGGACGTATCAACAACGACGACCACGCAAACGACTAATGGATTATTCTTTCGTATCCGGGAATGTACGCTCCGTGAACAAAAACAAACCGGGGGCCGAGAAAGCCCTCCTTCAACAGGTCGAAAAGTACAGTCCAGAAAACAAATTCGCTTGACAACGAGATCAATGATAAGAAATCGCACACAATTTTTACAAGTGTCAAACCATCGGGCTGCAAACAGTTTGGAGTAGCATTTATAGTGAACAATAACCTCAAACCACACATCACTGACTTCAAACCCATAAATGAATGGCCGTGTGCCCTTTGAGAATCTCTTCGACTCACTTCCAACAAACGACGCCAAAATGCTGCTGGGAGACTTAAACGCGAAAGTCGGAAATGAAAGTTGGCAACTGGGGACCACTGGAGGCCATAGTCTCCATGAAGAATGTAACGACAATGGCCAGCGACTTATCGACTTCGCCTGCAGTAGGAATCTAGTCGTAAGCTATACGTGTTTCCCGCATCGACGCATTCACAAACAGACCTGGAAATCTCCAGACATGATCGTCCTCATTTGCAGGAGATGGGCGTCTAGTGTGACGGATGTCTGCTTTTATCGAGGAGCAAACTACGACTCAGATCATCACTTGGTGAAGACGACCTACCGATGTAGAATTTCCTCAGTGCACCAATCGAGAATCAGCCCTCACAAAATCTTTGCTGTTGATAAGCTTCTGAGCGATGCCACGGTGCGACGGTGGCGTATACTAACGTCCTTGAGGAAATACTATCTCCTATGCTACACAACATCAGCAACACAGGCGTCCATGGGTTCTGGGAAGAATTCAAGGGTACCATCAGGGATGTCGCAGAGAAGGTCGTGGGATATAAAGCCCGGCGAGCGCGAAATGACTGGTTCGACGGAGAATGCAAAAATTCACTTGACGCGAAAAACGAGGCCTATAGACAATGGATTCAACGAGGAACCAGAGCCAGAAGAGAAAAATATGACGAGCTTCGGCGAATATCGAATAGAATAATTAGACGTATGAAACGTAAATACTTTGACGAGTAGTTGCTGAATACTAACGAAAACCTAGCTAATAGGAACACCAGACAAGCGTACAAACTAGTAAATACAATTAAGAACGGCTATCAGCCCAGGACTAGCCTTTGTAAGGACAAAGATGAAAACATCATCAGCGACACCGATGGCATTAACAAACGATGGGCCTCTTATTTTGAAGAGCTTCTGAATCTACCATCTAACATCCCCACACAAGAGGCTTTCGACGACATTGTTGATCTAGGCCCACCAATACAAGCCCCGGTGGTAGAGGAAGTTGATCTCGCGTTGCGGTCACTAAAATGAAATAAAACGCAGGGCGCTGACGAGATTCCAGCTGAACTGCTAAAATTCGGTGTACCGGTTCTAGTTAATGCCACACATCAATTACTCCTGCGAGTATGGGAGAACGAGGTGATCCCAGACGATTGGTGCAGAAGCATCATCTGTCGAATTGACAAAAAGGGAGATAAACTGCGGTGTGGGAATTACAGGGGCATATCACTAGTTTGTACGTCCTATAAACTTGCCAAATTAGTGCGACTGACAAAGATGACGATGAGTAACTCCATCTCACAAGTCAGGATCCATAATAGACTTACTGATCTATTTGAAACACGCACTGGTCTGAAACAGGGCGATGGACTGGCACCAACGCTCTTCAACCTAGTACTGGAATACGATATTCGGGCTTTGAATATGGATAACAGCAAGACGCTACTCATCAAGTCGACACAATTAGCAGCGTACTCCAACGATAGCAACATCATGTCCCGAAAATTGGCCGACGCAGAACTTCTGCATACGCTCGATACTGCTGCAAAAGAAGTTGGGCTACGTATCAACGAGGTTAAAACTAAATGAAACCGGAATATAGAGGGCTACGCCCGCAATCCGAGGGTTTTGTAGCAAGCGCTTATTTTGGTATATAAATGTCGGCTCCTTGCTCTTCTTGATACCACTCAGATGGACAAAAAAAAACATAATTAAAATGTCTTACTCACTTACATTTTACATGCCAATTCATATTACGTGATTGTAACAAAACTTAGAACATATTATTGCCTAAGGTGTTGGTTATCGTTGGCCATCAGTACTTTTGACCTCGAAAGTGTTTAAGGCATGCAGGGGTGTGCTAACTGTAACTATAGAAATAAACTATTATTGGCCTATTCTGAGAAGATATACAGATTCCATTATTTTCCATTTTATATGCTATTCGGAACCCACCTTCCTGTAAGTTTTCATAATTCAGTCTCGGAATGCCACGGGGGGGGGGGGGGGATTACGAACTAATATTTTCTCCTCCCCCACTATTCACCTTTCGACAAATTTCAAGAAAATGCGAAAAAATGGAATGTACTCAACATAACCTTTCTCACGACACCTCACTTGCCTATACCAGTCGATAAAAAAAAATTGACCTTAATTTCACCTCTATGTGGACCCCTTCCCCTTCCACCCGGTAAAGTTTGCCAATTACGACGCAGCGCCCCCAACTAATCTTTACACTTTCAGAAATGATTAATTAAATAACTGCAATTCGCACTACGAAAAACAACATGAAAGTACAATAGTACTCACATCTATGAGGACGGTAGGTGTAATTTTTGTGTGGATAGTGTCAAAATGCCTACCTTTAAATGAATGTACTATTATTAAATATTATGTGATTGTAATGAAACTTAAAGATGTTATTGCCTATGATGTTGGTTATCATTGGCCATCAATATTTTTGACCTTGGGTGTGTTTGAGGCGTGCAGGGGTATGCTATCTGCAACTATAGAAATGTACTATTATTAACCTTTTTTGATGAGATATCAAAATTCTACGATTTTCGGTTTTCTATACTAGTAAAATGCCGCTTTTCTGAAAATTTTCATATTTCTAAGTATAACGGTATCGAAATGCAAGGGGGGGGGGACAAACTCGGATCACATATTTTCCCCTCTATCTCTTTTCCCCTTTTTTCAAATTTGATGAAAATACCGGAAATGAAATGTACTCGGTGTTACCTTTCTCATGATACCCCACTTTGCCTATACCAGATGAAAAATTTTTTTGACTTTCATTTCCCCTCTATAGGGACATCCCCTTAAAGTCAGTCTATTACAACGAATCGCTTTCTCCGGCGAATTATATTAATTCTACATACTCCCACAAAATTTCATGTATGTAGCTTCAGCCGTTCGTGAGATATTTCATGGACAGACGGACAGACATTTGACCGATTTCATAAGGGTTTTGTTTTTAATACAAAACCCTAAAAAATGATGCAATCGACGACAGGGACACCGAGCACAACCGAGCATCAATGTGTTCGTGAACGACTTCATATACCTGGGTTGCAACTTGTCAAGGGACGCCAACTAAACTGACGAAATCAAGCAACGGATACAGTTAGCTAATAAGACTTTTTTCTCGGTTCTCTCTATAATGATATCGAAGCATGTGCACAGAAACACGAAGCTTCGCGTGTACAAAACCATTATACGACCAGTGATATACTATGGCTGCGAACTCAAACCTCCGGAAACATGCAAGACACATTATTTGAACGTAAGGTTGTGCAGCGAACTTTCGGGGATGTTTGCGATTGAGATGGATGGCGCATCCGGTACAACCATGAGTTGAATGAACTGTATGATGAGCTGGAAGATTCGAAAATCGTCAAACTACAACAACTTCAATGAGCAGGGCATGTACAACGAATGGACGATGATCGCATGCCAAAGAGAGTAATGAACGCAGAACGAGTCGACGGAGCGAGTCTGCCTAGACGACCGAGAGCTCGGTTTATGTGGACGCCGCGCAATTACTGGGCTTCCAATATTGGAGGACGCGGTCACGTGACCAAGATAATTGGAGGACAACGATCTAGGCGGCCAAGGCTGTCGCGCCACGATGATGATGATGAGTTTTCGTAGAGCGAAATTACGGTTGAGGCACACTCTCATCTGAACGCTCTGGTAGAGCAAAGTATCAATTTAAGTAGAGCTCTACCACTTTTTCATAGCTTTATGAATAAATATACAATTTTTACAAAAATGTATGGCAAGTTAAAATCTTTGGTAATTATTTTTGGTGGGTCTATCAGAGCCATTGTCGGTATCTATGTAACATAGACGGCACGTCTGAACTTGAAGGTTAATCATTTTGTCTTTATCTCCTTATGGGGGAATGTTCAATTGCTTAAAAAGCTTTGTACTTGGCTGCCAGAGAAAAGCTCTGAATAATCAAAATAATTATTAAATTTAGCTCCATATGCATGCAACAAAATTGTAACTTCATGATCGCAACCTTCTTCGTATGCAAGGTCAAGTAGCGTTTTCCTCTGTTCGTTGCGGGCATTAACAACTGCTCTTCTACAGCTAAGTTCTACCTTTTCTAAAATACTAACTATGCTCTCCTTGCTTCTGGTTTTAATTGCATCGAATAAATCATTAATAATTTTTAATAATTTAAAAGTTTCAGATGATTGCTCCGAAAATTTGATCATGGATTTCAATACCTCTATTTTGTTTTTCTGACCAACATTATTTAACTCTAGCAAAACTTTATTTAAGAAACCTATACCGTTAGACTCGTTAATTTTTGACATTAGGTCTTCTTCTATATTGCTGTCTTTTATACCTAGAATGTTTAATATTTTATCAGTGTCATAAACCGTCGTTTGAAGCTTTCCTATTGTAGGGAAATTCTTTACACATGACTGTATCCTTTCGCTAAATTTGGATGTTTCCTCTGAAACCTCAGTAAGTGCATCATCAATCTCATAATTTTGATTTATGTAAAGTTCCATTACTCTTTTCAGCAGACTCATAACAGAACAGTTGACAGATTTGAATCTTTCTAATATGTCACTAACTGTGAAACCATGACGCTTTAACTTCACTAGACGCTCTCGGAACTTCTTTGTATGAACAGATAATTCATTTAAAGTATCTCTTATCACTGTGCCTTCAGTATCATCTATTTTATAAGTCTGAAAAAGCAAACTTTGAATATGCTCAGGTAAAAAAGATATTTTTTCACGCGGTGCTCTCGATAATATCTCAAAATCTGACCGACATTCAAAAATTAAATAGTTAGGTGAAAAAGTTATTTTATTTAAATTTAGATCTACGGAAATTTCGTAACCTCGAAAGTGATCAGAATACTGTATACTAGGACTTTTGATCATTAGTTGTAACACTTTATCTGATATTTTATCTAGCAAATCACTAACTGTATCATTTTCTTCATTAGCTGTTTTAAATACTGCTTCGAAAAGCTTATGAATATAATACGTTTGTTTAACAAGTTGCAGTGCATCGCCTTTATCGCATTCTGAATTATCAATAGCACCATATTCTAATAGAGACTTCACCAGATTAAAGAACTTTGAAAACTCTTTATCAGAATAAAAAAAATACCTGAAAAATCTAGGTGTTCCTTCGATATATTGAGGAACACTAAAACTACTATACAGAAATTCAAAACAAACTACGTTTAAAAGTGTTGTACCATTCTTATAACCTGCATTCAAATCAATACCTTTTTCTACAAGAGAGTTTATAAAAATTTTATCGTAACGAATCAAATATCCGATAACATGAACCACAGCTGGCAAATCGCCAATTTTCAATCGATTCATAAAATCAATATCAGTCTTTTCTATTAACAACTCAATTACATCTGATGGTGCATGTTCGCGAATACAATAAACTAGTAAAGAAGTTAATTCCCCAATTCCATACCGAAAAGTATAATTACCATTAACTATATCCAACTTTAAACAAGATCTAAGAACTTCAAATGTTTCTGTTTCAAGTATACGTTGACGTAAATTCTTTCGATCCTTATCTTCCCAAGTAGTTTCATAAGACAGATTTTCAACAAGAATAGTTTTTACAAAATCTAAATGACTATTTTTAGCAGCTAACCATAAAGGAGTATAGTACCATTTATTATGCTTTAGATCATTCTGTAAAAATTGCATAGTAAGTTGTCCTGATGCAACGCTTCTTATGGCATCAGCGAGTTTTATATACCCCATTTCAGCACATACGCATAATAATGACAATTTCCTATCATCTTCTATACCTTGAAGAACATCCGTAATAATCCCTAGATCATCTTTCTCTTGTCTTGACATAAAGAATTCAACTAATCCCAATAGAAATTTAATAGATGGTTTATTGAATTCAGAAGAATCATATTTGCGTATTTTAAAAACAAGGTTTTTCAATAATATCTCAACTTTAAGTTTTCTATCAGGAAAATTAATATTGTTTTTTAAATCCTTCTCTGCTATTAATTGAAAAAACTTACAAGTTTGTAGACTGACACGTTCTGTTAGAATTTTAATGAATACACCTTTAAAATTATTAAATTGAATAGACTTAAACTTTACCCAAAAGTAACTAGCAGTAAAATATTCAGCAAAAGTACGGTGGATAAAGTGAGGCTTACCGTCAATAATTCGAATAATTATTCCTGTCTTTTCTCTTCCTTGCTTTATAATTTCTATTAAACTCTGTGCTTCGCTTATTTCATCTTTAGAAAGTAATTCTGCTAGCGCATCTTTTTCCAATATCGCGTATACAGCTAATTTCCTATGATCTTCAACAAATTTTTCACATTCTTTCTTAATCACCCGCTTCATATCTGGATCGGCATTATGCATACCGGCCTTTTTTTCTCCAAAGCGGATTTCAAAAAACTTTATGTCAATGAAATATTCGTAGAGTGTACCTAAATTTAGCTCTTCACTGAGTTTTTGTTTACAATTGTTAGAAAGCTCTTGGTCTTCAGAATTATAAAATTCTTTAAATAGACTTTGAAAAATCTTAGCAATCATATATGTTTGCAATGGTATACTCATGAATTCGCTTTGTTGCTTGTCAATGGATTTATAAAACGTTTTAAATGGACTTTGAAATTCAACAATGTCAATGGATTGAGAAAACCTTTCCAATAACTCATTAGTGAAACTATTAAACCGATTACTATCTAGCTGACTAAGTTCTAAATCTTTTTTCCAAAATCTTTCTAAAAATTTTTTCTGGTTTTGTGGAGAAAACGGTTCCAGTGTATATGAAAATGTATCTAACACGACTTCTAATTGACCCAGCAGAAAACCGTAAGGACGGGTAGTTACCCATACTCTTCCTGCTTTTGCATCTCTTAAAACTTTCAGTAACCCAAAAACTATATCTTTATAGTCAGGGCTAATCTCGTCAAATCCATCAAATAATAAAGCAATTTCACCCTGGTTATAAAAGTTGTTAAATAATTCTATTTCTAGTAACTTTAAACCCTTAGTCACTTCTTTGTGGCCTTCTAAACTGATTTTATCGTCTTTTATAGTTATGCAACTAAGGAAGCTATCTATAATTTTTTTTTGCTTTCTTACTCCTTCTTCGTTGCTTTCCTTGAAAAATGTAAACAATACAGTTCTATACAGGAATTTTATGGCGTCTATTGTGTCAAATTTTATTTTTCCCTTTTTAAGCCTCTCAAACTCAGTCGAATAGTCCAACAAGTTAATTCTTACAATCCACAGAAGAGGGTCAGATTTTTTTGTTTCTACTGCTAAATGAGCCAGCACAGTAGACTTGCCCATACCAGGTTCAGCAGCAATAATTGCTACATTCTCATCGACATCTTTAATCGTCTTTGGCTCAAATGAGTAAGTGCTTTGCTCACTCCTATCCACACATTCACGTAATTTTTTCAAATTTCCTTGGGATTTTTGCCATATAAATTCATTATTTACTTTTTCGAACCAATGAATGTTACGATCCTTGAATTTATCACATAACCCCTTAAAGTCCTCGCCCGCATTGGAAATTAATACTACATCTTGATTTCCATGCAGATTTGACTCACGAACCTGACTGCTATAAGTGACAAATAAATTCAGTTTTTTTAATTGTTGTTCATCTACTATCTGTTCATTTACTCTAAACTCGTTTTTCATCTTTATATAGCGATTGAAATTTCGACAAATATAATAGTCCTTAACTTCTTCATATTTTGAATTTCTGAGTGGTCTACCTATCTCTATTTTTTCATTTTTAATAAGTTTAGATAATACCTCATTGTCTATTAAATGTTTTAAATTCTCGTCTATTAATACACCTAAAGTTACATCTTCGCCTTGAAATATGACTTTGCTGTTTTCTAGAAGTTTTATCTGTGACTCATATGTAAGATCAACCAAGCTATTCATTTTATCTTCACGTATGTATTTTCCATTGAAATCCTGTTTGAAATTTTCAGCTAAAATAGAATTTTCTTCAGTAACAAGGATAATCTTCTTACTAGATTTACCTTTTAATTCTCTGTATAATTCTTTCATATTTATATTTCCGTCAGAAGAATGTTCTTTGCATCCAATTATTAATATGTCTTGTGTTGCTTCATTGAACTCGGAGATAACTCTTTTATAAAAACCTGTTCTTAAAACATAACCTAAGTCCATAAAAGAATGGTTGTTCGAGTCTCTATTTTCAAAATATTGAACTAATTTAATATCGCTTAGTATATTTTCATTAGTGATAATGTTTAAAACTCGTCCATCAGACGCCGCTATAAATTTACCTAGTTCTAATGTTTCAATTGCATCTTGAGTGAATTCGATGCCATTCCTTTTAACTGTATGAGAATACATAAAGTTTAGAATAGTTAATAATGGAGTCTCAATAATGTCTTTCTTTGCTTGGTCAAGAAATTTGCAGCTCTTTGTTAAGTAAGGTGCTTGTTTTGGTCGCTTCCACCATTTTTGTATTTCATCGTGAAATTGAAGAAAAATTGCATCACTTTTAACCCTAAAGAGTAGTTCATCTTGTTTTTTATGGACGTAATGTCTATCTATTTCTTCTTTCAGAATTTTTTCTACTTCATCTTCTTTAGCCTGATTTGTATAAAACCTTAGCTTACTTAGAAAGTCTTCTAACAAACTTTTATCGTACTTTTCATCAACTAGTGAAAGTCTAGGAAAACCGGAAAAATTAATCTCGAATCTACATCTGTTTAGTTTATCTTCTGATATTTTATCTTTCAACTTCTTATAAAGTTGCTTAGCATTCGCTGGCAATGATCCTTCGTCTTTATTAAATTTCAGTATCCTTGTTCTTTCATCCAAGATAAGTAGATTACCTGCTAAACCTCCAATACCTCCATTGATTGCCATGTCTCCATCAGTTAACATTTTTCCATGACCAACCATATCATCGTCAATTTTGACAACATAATTGCTTGCAACCCCGTCATTTTCTAACAACTCGATAAATTTTGATACTAGATGTTCTAATCTTTTTTCCTTTACCTTGAAATCAAGATTTCCAAAAGCACTAGGAAGTCTGAAAAATTTTAACGATTTTAATTTTTTCTTTCCTGCTATCGCAATAGCTTCTTCTACTATTTCTTTCCTTACTTTCTTTTCTTCTAGATCACCCTTTAACTTGGTAATCTCCTGCGATGTTTCGTTTTTAATAAATTTAAGTGTGCTACTTTCAGCATCGAATACAAGTGTACTTCCCATCAGCTTGCTGATTGCATCTGCCGATGGATTTTTTAATATTTCATTAACTAAACTCATGATTTCTTCTGGTTGAAGTGTTGATTGCTTATAGTGTGTTAATACTATTTTTCTGTAGAGTGTTTCCCTCAATATGGACAACAGATTTTCATTACTATCAAAAAACGTAGGGAGAAACTCACCTTCGCGATAATTCCCAGGTTTTATATCAGAAACTTTAATAACTTGTTGTGCTAAGACAACATGATAGCTTTTTATAAGCTTATCTGACATCATATTACTGTAGTGGTTTTTACTAGATAAAATGAACTCTGCCAAATTTTCAGCCAATAGTTTAATACGCAACTCTGATGCAGTTTTCACTAGAAGATTGATGTCACCGTCTTCATATTTAAATTGAAATGTCTTGCCTGCCTGGTTTGTTTGAATTAGATTACTTTTGCTTGTATGGTGTTCTTTTAGGTCTTTTCCCCTACTAAATTTTTTTGCACCAGGTGTGAAAATAACAAAATCACAATCTACACTTTTAAATTCACCTTTGAATACAATATCCTTACTTTTTGGATTAAATTTCTGTATAATACTTAAGTAACTATCAAAATACTTGAGTAAACTTAGATCTCCATCTTTCTTTAGTACTTTTTCAACAGTGATTTTGTCCTTATCAGGATTATCTCTGTGCTTAGCTTGTATAAATATGACTCTTGTTTTTGTTTCATGTTCATGTTTTATGTCATACCTAAAAATTATGTCATCAAAAGCTCCTACACCATCGACATTTGTCCCAATGTAAAATCTGACTATTTCTTCGTCATTTAAAGCTCTGAGCAAAAGCAACCCCAATAATTTAGTCTCATAAAGCTGTCCACTGATACCTGTAGTTCCACACCTTTTTGAATAAACACACTGATACTTTTCGTCCTTATTTCTTTTAGAATTTTCTGTAGTTTGTTTTTGCTGAGGTTGTTGCTGAGCTGATAACTGTCCGGATGATTGTTCAACGGAAGCTTGCTGATTAGAGAGTTGTAAAATACTTCCAAGATATGTTCCAATAATATTAACAATCTCTTGCCCATTAGGTGTATTAGGTAACTTAGCAATATCTAATGGAGTTTTGTTTGCAGCATTTTTCTTATCAACAATTGCTCCCCTTTTTAAAAGCAATTCAATAATCGTTGGCTCACCTTTAAGCACTGCAATGTGCAAAGGTGTGTTGTTTCTATCATTAGCATCTGTAGTATTAACATCTGCCCCTTTATCCAAGTGCTTCTGAACTTTCTTCAATTTTTCCTCAGAAGTTTTATTTTTACGTATAGCATTAAGTAGTTGTCCATTCTTCAGTATTTTATCGTCTCCACTCAATTCCTTACTTTCTTGTTGCTGCTGAGGTAACCACGGTGTATCCAGAACTTGACTTCTCTGATTTAAGGGTTTGGGTTTAGACGGACAATTATTATCAGAGATAGGTCGCTGGTCTCCTTGCCTATCATTAGAATGTCCTGTTTTATTGAAATCATTTCCTACATCGCTATCTAATGGGCTTAAGGGTTGTTTTCTTGAACTGCTGCCTTGACGAGGAAAATCTTGCTGACGTTTCTGGCTTGATTTGGGAGGTTTTTGTTGAAATATACCCTCTTCAGGTCCAGAACATGATTTATCTTCACTTTCTTTTTTTTGTTTCTCATCTGTTACACCATAAACTTCTTCTCCAAAAACTTCGACATACTGAACGTCATGATGTTTTTGTTGTGCCGCCACCTGGTGAGGCTGGATGCGCTGATGTAATTGCTGCTTCTGTTGCAATTGTTGTTGAGGCAAATGGAGGCGGCTCGTAGAATTGGACGGTTGCCGATGCACCGATTGGACGTCATGTTGCTGTTGCAATGTATTCCCCACTTGATACTGCTGTTGTTGCTGTTCAATCAGACCGGCCACTGAAGCAGCTGTAGCGCCTTGTTGAACAGCTTCTCCGCTAGCGGGGTCCATTTGGCTTCTTCCTTTGTAACGATTACGTTTTTTCCCTGAAATCAATGGAAAGAAAAATATTATTTAAAATATATTTTGAACATTTTTTGGAAACTTTTGAGATTCGCAATGACCCTATATTCAACAAGCAGCAAAAGGCATAACTATTTCAAAATCGGGACCTTGGAAATGCATCGTCAATACGTAAGGCTTTCATTACAAAACTGTATCGAAATAACCAAATCAACTTTTGGCTTGACTTTACTCCTTTCAAATTAGTGATCGGCACAATGACTATTTGCTGTGCCGGCACATAAGTTCTGACTCTTTTCACTGAGCGTTTAAAAAATAGTCCTTCCAAGATTCAAGAGAGTATTCAAAATTGACGAGGTACCGTATCTGTGTAATGAGCAGCAATTTAAAACAAATTTGTTAATTTTATATATTTAATATTCTTGCAATGTGCAAGTGCGAATTATTTGAGTGAAAATTGGAACTTTTTGTGACACTTGGTTTCATTCTGCGCACCAACTTAGTATGCGTCTGTAGCTTAGCGCGGTAACGCACCGGGCATTTTTTGCTAGTCAGAACACGGTCGTCGGCGGTTCAAGCCACGCAACGGGACCAAAATTTTTTTTTTCTCAAATTCCCTCTGTTTTTAATTTCTCCAAGCTTAGATTTCGTACAGATAGAATCACTCTTCAGGTCTTGGAGAAATTAAAAACAGAGGTAATTTGAGAGCAAAAGACACCTGGCGCAGTGAAGCCAGGGGAACTGATTTTTGATAGGCTAATTCGGGATCATTTATGAGTTTATGTATAATTATGACATGGGTGGGATACTTAACTGCAGTTGTCCGTACCAGGCGCGGCTGCAGAATTTTGTATTTCGATATTTGTGGAGATATTTGCAGATGATGAAACTTTTTATCTGTTCGATTGATTTTACTATATGAATTTATCTCCAGTTTCATTTAAGTTTCATCAACTAAATGCCTTTTGTGTAGGTAAATCTTTGCTTATTACTTTTTGCTGTTGTATTACTGCAACCTTTCGACTGTACTGTGGATTTTTCTGAAACTGCACCGGAAGCTATTCCTCACTAATTTTCATCAATTAGACAAGTTTCGCTCAACTAGCTTTTTCCGTTATTAATTAATTGAGTTCCCAAAATTTTGCGGTTATATAGCTGTAATTCTGGAACTGACTCATTGATGTTGCTGAAATTAAATAGGAACCCAGCCTTGATGATTGCCCACAAATTAGAAAAGTTTCACTCAAGTAGCTTCTTGCGTTATACCATAGAGTTATTTCGCTTAAAAATTTTTGCCGTTATATGGCTGTAACTTTTGAACCGTTTGATGTATTTTTCTATTGTAAAATCAGATAGGAGTTGAGTCCTCCCTAACATCCACCAACTGGGTAAGTTTCGCTGAGCTAGCTTGTTCCGTTATGTAGCTATTTTGTCTATAAAATTATGCAGTTATATAGCTGTAACTTTTTAACCTCTTGACGGATTTTGGCTAAAACTCAATAATAGGCTAGTTCCTATTGACATCTACTTACTGGGCAAGTTTGGTTTAGCTAGCGTCTTCCGTTATAAAGTTATTAGGCTCAGATACTTTTGCCGTAATATAGCTGTAACTTTTTAACCGCTTTGTCGATAGTGCTGGATTTCAATAGCAGCCGGCTCCCTATTGACATCTATCAACTGGAAAAGTTTCACTTTGCTTACGACTTCCGTTTGACTGTTATCGTGTCCACAACATTTTGCGGATATATATATTATATATAAAGGACACTAAAAAAATCTAATGATGCCAATCGATTTCTGGGGTCATGAAACGTAAAGAAAACCAACTCCGGGGTCGAAACTCGTTATTGAAGGAGGGTCGAATAACTGATTTTTTCTTCAAAAATCAGTTAAAAATATTTGGTGCCATTGCGGAACCTGAACCGCAGATGACCGTGTTTCGAGTAGCAAAAAATGCCCGGTGCGTTACCGCGCTAAGCTACAGAAATTGGTTAATATCTACATTGAAATGGGGCAAAAGACCTTTTCCATAGTCCTCCGCGTGGGCGCCCCCTGGTAACGGCAGTGTATCAAATCGCTGACGGCCAATGTCTTAGCGATAAGACAGTTTGGAAAAAGGCAGATAGCTGTAGCCTGAATGGCTGAACAGCATCTAAGCGTCTCAGGTTTAGTAGGATGGAATGACTTGCGTAGTTGGACCTGCAACATAGTTGTGTGAACTCCAGTACGTTTATTAAACCATCTGAAGCAGCTATCTTCCGAGGCCATCCCCTAAATGGGGTGAAGCGACGTGCTGACAACTCGTCCTTGCAAAAACCACTTCATGTCAAGAAACCTGGAACAAAAGCCTCGGATTGGACGGATCAACAACGACGACCACGCAAACGACTGAAGGATTATTCTTTCGGATCCTGGAATGTACGCTCCCTGAACAAACCGGGGGCCGAAAAGGCCCTCCTTCAACAGGTCGAAAAGTAAAAACTGAGCTTTACTGCAGTCCAGGAAACAAATTGGCTTGGCAGCGAAATTAATGACAAGAAATCGCACACCATTTTTACAAGTGGCAAACCATCGTGCCGCAAAGAGTTTGGAGTAGCATTTATAGTGAACAATCACCTCAAACCGCACATTACTGACTTCAAACCCATAAATGAGCGGCTAAGTGCGATTCGCATCAAGACTCGATTCTTCAATCTCTGGCTCATCAGTGTGCATGCCCCCACTGAAGTTAAAGAAGACGCAGTAAAAGACGAGTTCTACGCCCGCCTTGAGACTCTCTTCGACTCACTTCCAACAAACGACGTCAAATTACTGCTAGGAGACTTTAACGCGAAAGTCCATACACTCAATTAAACTTTCTCTATGCTCAAATATGACGTTAACTGTACGTAGGTTGAAATTTCATTGGGTGGTTACTCCATGGGGCATTTTGCTTTTAACAATTCGAGCCAGTACTGCAATTCTTAAGGGACAGTTATTGAAAAATCCTCGGATCTCTTCCAAAAAACACACGTATTCGGGAGTTTGACGATGCAGCTTTCGTCATTATCAAATTTAATTGATGCGCATAGCAGTGTATAAAATGCACATACTTATATTTATTTCTAATAACAGCTTGAACTCCAGCTCGTTGTCCGTTCATTACAGCCGCTCCATCATAGCTTTGCGCTATCAACTTTTCGACTGAATTTTAAAATAATGGATTTACAATATTTAATATATTGTACTATTACTAAGAGTTTCCGCATCCAGTTTCGGAGGATTTAAATTACACCAAAAACGTTCCGTGGGGTTTCTATTTATAATATATCGAAGAATTATCACAAGCTGTGACTTTGAGGATACATCAAATGCCTCATCTGCCATTACTCCAAGGAATGAAGCTTCTTTAATCTCGTCGGAAATTTTTTCGTGTTTCTATGATAAAATTTAGCAAATCACTTTGGATGCTCTTTGAAGTGCCTATAAAAATTGTGGTGTTTATACTCTAGATGAAATCTGAGAGTATTATAAGTTTGCCACAAAGTTTGTAACGCTAAGAAATAAGGCTCGCAGAAAAAAATGAATGATACAGAAGTTCATATTATCACTCGAATATCTCAAAACCGGATGTCCGTCTGTCCGTCTGTCCGTCTGTCCGTCCGTCCGTCCGTGACCTCTCTAGCTCGAGAACGCGTTGAGCTATGAAGTTCAAATTTTGCACACGTTATTTTTGACAAAAAATGAAGGCTAAGTTCGTGAACGGGCTAAATCGCTCCACCCCTTCTACCCCCTCCCATACAAAATGACACATTTTTGAAAATTTACAATAATCAGATTTTCTCAGAAACTATAAAACATATTGCTTTGAAATTTTGAATATATCACTTTAATGATAATTGTAACCTACATTATAAAATTTATTGTAATCCTCACCCTCCTTCTACCCCCTCCCATACAAACTGCACTATTTCATGAAATACGTTAAGCCAATTTACTCAGTACGTATACAATTTATCGGGCTGAAATTTTGTACTTAACACTTAATTAACAATATCAGTTAGATTCAAAAAAACTAATCGATTACCCTTACTCCGTCTACCCCCTCCCATACAAAATAACACATTTTTGATAATTTACAATAATCAGATTTTCTCAGAAACTATAAAACATCTTGCTTTGAAATTTTGAATATATCACTTTAATGATAATTGTAACCTACATTATAAAATTTATTGTAATCCTCACCCTCCTTCTACCCCCTCCCATACAAACTGCACTATTTCATGAAATACGTTAAGCCAATTTACTCATTACCTATACAATTTATCGGGCTGAAATTTTGTACTTAACACTTAATTAACAATATCAGTTAGATTCAAAAAAAGTAATCGATTACCCTTACTCCGTCTACCCCCTCCCATACAAAATGACACATTTTTGATAATTTACAATAATCAGATTTTCTCAGAAACTATAAAACATATTGCTTTGAAATTTTGAATATATCACTTTTATGATAATTGTAACCTACATTATAAAATTTATTGTAATCCTCACCCTCCTTCTACCCCCTCCCATACAAACTGCACTATTTCGTGAAATACGTCTTAACGTCTTAACGACTTACGTCTTACGTCTTAACGATGCATCGGAGATTGCAACCAAAACTATTTATTGGCTTTAACCAGGTTCAAATTCATCTAGAGTATTGCAGGATTGGGGTTTACCCCAATCGTAGTTCTTTTATGTTTTTTAAATGTTCTTGCAACGAATTATCGAGTTCCGCTGAAAAATTTATAAGCCCGCGAAATACAATTCGGATGCCCCACAAAACTTAATACAGTTTTTAATTTTCGATAAAACATATCGGTTTCGAATGGCATCCTCACTTTGTTTTTGGATGTTTCCCCAATAAGCTGAGTCAAGTTGAGCTTGTATGTTTGCCGAACTGCCGAACTCAATATAATTAACTCCGTTTGATTATAAAGATGGTTTCTGGAGTTCTCTTGCCTCTTAATTTTTTCAAAGAGGTGATTTAGATCACTAACTCCCACCTGTATCCACAGTTTTTCACCGCAAACAGCAAGCAAGGGAAACAGAATAATTTATTTGCTTTATTACATCCACAAATCTAATTAGTTCTGGAGTAAAATATATATCTGCATTTAATGGACGTTTTTTGTTGTTGTTGCTTCAATCGAAATATTAGGTAAAGGTCTACCCTTATTTTTAATTTTAATTTTTTTCCTCTAATGTATAAGGATTGCATTTTTTTCACATTTTAGAAAACTAGACAAAGTCATTTTCAGTTCACTTAAGCACTGCACACACAATTCAAAATACTTGTAAATGCATGGTCACAAAGAGTGCTGCATAGCCGCAGAACCCGCTAATAGCGAAACTGTGGGTGGCGGAGAAGTTGATTTCGGGGTGACTTCTGCTTATGGCAAGAGAACATCGAAATATAAATATGGGATGTTAAGTTGTAATATTTCCTTTTCAATCCTATTAGATAATTGCATAAAAGAATGTAAAAATGGTTTATCGCACCAAAAACATGCATTTTCAACGATTATGCAACTATTCAGCACCTATACAGCAGCCGCCACTATTCGTTGCTATGCAATAAGGCCGAACCAGATTGGCCGCGGTCCTGGAAGCCTTCTGATATGAATCTGACTTTTCTGTTTTCTCCTCTATATGCTTTCCCCTCCGGTAAATTTAGTACAGACAACTGACAATTTTTGGATCTGAGAAATATTCCCACAGACGGCATACCCCGCTGTCTTGTCAAAAAAATCTGTCAAGTGTTCCAAAAAGTACACGTAAAATTCACGGAACACTGGAATGCACGCTCCGAATTTGAGTATAGCGCTATGTTGCTTTTTTTCTCTTCTCCTGTGACTATGCGGGCTTTGTTCTCGATGTCACCGCTGATAAAATCAGAAGTCCACGAGTGAGGCTCCAAACACAGTCGGTTGGCTAATCCACAAAAGGGATTGTACTGCCAGGGTTTGTAAATCGTTTTTGAAATGTTTTTGATCGCCTACTCCTGCCATTTTAGACGATTCTGAACCACGTGAGCCATCTACCAAAATCCAGTTATAACGTGTACTAATTCGCAGCACAATCACTCCACTATAAGGCAATTCACTAACAAATTTCTCAGGGAATTTTTAACTAGTTTGCTCAAATAGGTTTGTAGGCTATAGGCGCAGCAAATTAATAATAAAACACTTCGCAACACGTCCTGGACGCTGGCTAACGGATGACTGGCTATGTTGCTTCGGTGACGGGCGTCGGTGACATCTGAGAACTGTCAAAATTGCTGATTCTAGGAATTGATCGGAAAAATATTCAGATCCAGAGGGGGAATTGTCAAATCCAAAAAGTGACAGTTGTCTGTACTAAATTTACCGGAGGGGAAATCATGTAGAAAGAATTTGAGAAATGTCAAACCCTGATCCGCTCGCAGGAACGCAGCCATGGAACGCACCAACAGAGTCAGCGAAATGTCAAGTTACTACTTTGCCTTAAAGCGCGTTGACATGATCAAACTACGGTTTGACAAACTAGCATTTGATGAAAAGTTTAGCACCGCCCAACTACGGTTTGACAGGAGCACAAGACTTGAAACCAGTTTGACAAGGGGTTCACACGTTCAAATAGGTGGTTTGTCAAACCGTAGTTTGATCATGTCAACGCGCCTTTAGCCACCGCCATCTTTACTAACAGGCCGGAGTGTCAAAGCAATGACGTCATGACAAGCAGTGAACCATATGTAAACAAAGTGAAGCACGCGTGCGGTCGACCTCTTCAAATTTCGCGATTTTCGTGCGTAAAAGTGATTTTAGTGCATAGAGAATACCTATGGAGGAGCAATCCGCATATACTCAACACTAAACTATTTGAAGCAATTCCAGTCGTAAGAAGTAAACAGAGAGACACACGCCCTCCACTGCGCAACACCCGCGCAGTCTACACACAAGCACAGGAAGCACGTAAGACGTCATCCCCTCTCCCACTTTTCCAATTGGAACAATAGCATTCCAGTCTGTCTCTCTGCCGCGGAACACCCGCCCGGTCCAAATAGAGCAAAAGAGATGTCAAATTTCCATCCCCCTTCCTACTTCCTCACTTGTGCCGAATTGCTTCGTTTCTCTCGCTCTTTTTCACTTTCTCATATACTCTCTCTTCAAAGTTTTAGTGTCGCGATTTTAAGTGCAATTAAAGTAGTTCTTGCCAGTGACATGTGAAAGTGGAAAAAACGCAATATGCCGCGATCTACCGACCAAAATGAACTGCTAGGAAGTCCGCGAGGCTAATGTAAATGATGCAGTACTACCCTGGGACGAATCCTCGATCCGGAGAGTTCAGCGAAAACTCCCGGAAGTGCCCCAAAAAGTGAATGAAAGGTGGTTGTCAAATGACAACATTACAGGTGATTTCCGGCTTTTCATCGGAATTCATATTGTAAGTATACGTTTTTTGTTGTGCTAATATTTTAGTGGATTGATGCATCCGAAAATGCGGATTTTGACGACGATGTTGACGAACCGGACCAAAGTTTCACTGCCAGCCATCTAGTCCTGTCAGCTGCAGTAAAACTTTCGTCCGGCTCGTCAACAACGTGTTTAAGGCTGCGCGCACGTTGGGACACGTTCGCGTACCGCGTTCACGTGTTTTATGTCAAACGGTTCGAGTCTATGGTTCGCAACCAAAGATGCGAATCTGTCGAATTGACAAATGCTCGGCTGTTGTCGTATCACCAAATTAAGTTCATTATTGTGTGTTATAGCCAATAATTTAGTATGAAATGTGTGTTTATGCACATCCTACTACTCCCCAGTCGGTTGTTTTACCACTCAATTCTTACCTAATTATCCATTTTAAAGCACAATAATGAATAATGTTGATACGACAATAGCCGAGCATTTGTCATATTGACAGATTCGCGTCTTTGGCTGGAAACCATAGACTCAAACCGTTTGACATAAAACACGTGAACGCGACACGCGAACGTGTGCTAACGTTCACATATGGTTGACTGCTTGTCATGTCGTTGGTGCTTCGACAATCAGCTGACACTGCGGCCTGTTGCTAAAGATGGCGGTGCCTTATAATACGTTTACACTATCCCCAGATTATTTCATCTGCGCCGGCTGAACTAATCTGGAACTGTCAAATACATATATTGCAATTTTAAACTCACCACACCCAGATTAAGCAGCAAATGAAGTAATCTGGGGATAGTGTAAACGTAATATTAGCCCATAGTGAGACATAGCACGTCATTTGCATTTCCCTCAACCGACCTACATTAAACACAGCGACAGCGACTGCTCTTGTTATTGCCGCCACACTGCACTGCAATGCGATTTGACAAAAACAACCTTCGCTAATATTACGTTTACACTATCCCCAGATTACTTGATCTGCAGCGTCATCTGGGTGTGGTGAGTTCAAAATTGTATGTATGGCGTAGATGAAGTAATCTGGGGATAGTGTAAACGTAATATAACCTCAAGCTTTGTATCTGATTTTACTGAAAAATTAGCCAAATTAGCTTCCTCCTCGATGGTGGCTATCCGATCAGACATGTAGTGCCATGCACTGGTAACACTAGTATTAGTTCATTACTGTAAATGTTGAGAGAGAATAAAATAGTCAGTTCCTGACGAACCTGAAAACCAACCAGACGTGCTTTCTTTTATTTCACCAACAATTTTGTTTCCCTTCCGTAGAGTTTATTACAGCTTCAGAAGTGGGATATTACCGTGCGTGCATAAAAATGAACGTAATTAAAATAAAAAGTTTATCCGTAAACGCGCTTCGTAAGTTGCTGAGAGACCGCGGCTTATCAGATTCGGGCAACAAAGCGCAGCTAGTGTCTCGGTTAAAAATGGCCGTGAATAGTGACAATGTTGAACTCGACGATACGGAAGAAATTGACGTCGAAAAATTAACTGGTGATGTGAAAAATTTGCAAGGAATCGTATTAACGCTTGCAGACGCTATTAAAACCATGAGTGCGCAAATGTCCGCCATTGTTTCAAATCGAGCAAACGATACGGATCCACCGATGATTTCCCATACAAACGCAATTGCTCATGGACACGAATACGAACACGGCTCACGCATACATGCCGAAGCAAACGAGACAACGATATTGGCAAACGAAATGAGAAGCCAAAACGCTAACAGGAATACAACGAACGAGAACGAGCGGGAATGCTCTACCCAACGACAGCAGCATATAACACTGCAAACGGAGACGCAACGATCAACAACGAACTATCGCCTAAACGAATACAGTCCTAACGTCTTGGGCTTTGATAACGCAACGACACACGTACACACGAATGCGATCGGCTCTAGTTGTAACGCAGTTCGAGGAACAAACCCTCATACCAACGTACATCAAGAATCATGGCGAAATACGGCCAATTTCAACGACAATACAACGGAATGTGGAGTGAAATATCCACAGCAATGCCAATGTGCTGATGTGCATTGCAAAAATATCAACATGTCGCCGAACATGGAGCAACCAACGAGCGGTCCAGCTGCGGTAATGTCTTCGCGTCCCTACTTTGCCGTCAGAGACATCGTCGAAGTATTGCCTGACTTTAATCCATCATTGACGACATCTCCAACACCATCTCAATTTGTCAAACGTGTTGAGAACTTGTGGAAAATATATGAATGGGACGAGAGAGCGCTAATGTGTGCGATTATGTCAAAAATGAAGGGGAACGCACGAATCTGGGCTGATGGTGTTCAGCTAACCGAGGCGAAGTTCAGCAAGTTCGCTTAAAAATTAATGACCAACTTTCCAGTCATGACAAGTAGTGCTGATATACATTTTGCAAATGATAGCAGCACAACGACACCATCCAACTGAAAGTGTGGAGGAATTTCTATACCGAATTATGGCTATCGGTCGGCGAGCTAACTTATGCGATACTGATATTATTAAATATTTCAGACGCGGGGTGCGACACATCGGGCTGCAGAATTCAATTGCCAGCATTCATTTTTCGACAATCGCAGAATTGTTGTCAGCAGTCTACCGCTTCACAACGAATCTGCAACCAACACAAACGCACGTAACAGATCAGCATCAGCTGATGAAAAGAGAAACTTCTTCATACGCAGGAACAGAGAAGCGTTCGGGTTCGGTTCGCCATTAGCGCCACAACCACTTACAAACAAGCGCACGATTACATGTTACAATTGTAACAAAACGGGGCATATTGCAATTGATTGTCCGCAACCACAACGACGACCACGCTGTGTCACTTGTAGGAAAACGTCACACGCCAGTGATAGATGTCCAGAAAAGAGCGAAAATAGAATCAATTTAATTGCTACTCAAAGTTACGTTTTTGTTTTGCTAATTTTGCTCCAATATGATCAGCATCCAATGATCGAAACACAAGCGCTTATTGATACCGGTAGTGTAATTAATTTAATTAAAAGAAAATCACAAGTTTTTGTCGATATTAATACTAAGGATCGACCGTCGAACTTTTCGGGAATAAACGGTTCGAAACTGATCATATTGGGAAGCATAAAACTTAATGTTAAGATCAAGGAAATGATTATAAATTTAAATTGTTTTGTTGTGCCGGACAATACGATGTCCTACGATGTGCTATTGGGTCGTTCGTTTATTTACGAAAATAGCGTTAACTTTGACGGGAACGAAATTCATATCAAGTCAAATAGTGACGATAACTTTTTTGATGAATTGCTGCAAATAGATATAGTTGATGACCGGCCTGCAACTCTCACGGATATACAGGTAAATTCAAATATTTCGCTGGAGTTGCAAACTCAGTTAAACGAACTCTATAACGAATTTCTAACGAGACCGCGAGTCGCGCATCCTAAAATAAATCACGAAATGGAAATTAAACTGCTCGCTAATATTACGTTTACACTATCCCCAGATTACTTCATCTGCAGCGTAATCTGGGTGTGGTGAGTTTAAAATTGTATGTATTTGACAGTTCCAGATTAAATCAGCCGGCGCAGATGAAGTAATCTGCGGATAGTGTAAACGTAATATAACCGAGAAATTCATCATAGTCCGAAATGATTGTCATTCGCGGAGAAACGCATCGTAGACGAAATAATATCCGATTTATTGGCACGGGGAGTTATTCAGAAAAGTTCTTCACAGTACGCTAGTAGAATTGTGTTAGTTCAGAAGAAGAACAGAAAAACGCCCCTCTGTGTTGATAACAGAGATTTAAATAAAGTGACCGCGAAAGATCGCTACCCTTTACCCGTGATAGAGGATGTTCTGAATAATTTGAGAACTAAGCGCTATTTCTCAAAAATTGACCTAAAATCTGGATTTTATCATATCCGTTTGGCTGAAAACTCTTCAAAATATACCGCTTTCGTCACGCCTACCGGGCAATACGAATTCGTATGTATGCCATTTGGACTGGCTAATGCTCCGTCAGTCTTTTCTCGTTTTATTTACACCATATTCGAAAATTTAATAACGAGGGGAGTACTGGTAATATTCATTGACGACTTTCTTATTGCTACAGAAACTATTGAAGAACATTTTTCGGTCTTGAAGGAGGTATTTAACCTCATGGCAGAAAATAACCTTGAGTTACAGCCAACGAAATGCAGTTCAGTGCGAAATTCTATCGAATTTCTGGGATATAGAATTGACGATAGAGGAATTACTCCCAGCGATGATCATGTTAAGGCAATTAAAAAATTTCCTGTTCCAACTGATTTAAGATCCCTTCAACGGTTTTTGGGACTTTCTAGTTACTTCAGAAAATTTGTAAAGTCTTTCGCAACTATAGCCAAACCATTATATGATATGCTGAAGCAAAACGCAAAATTTGAATTTGGGGACTTGCAGTTAAAGGCATTTGACGCACTAAAAGAATGTCTTATATCACGTCCGATTCTTTCTATTTATGATCCTAGTGCATATACTGAAATGCATACTGACGCTAGCGCTAATGGTTTCGGAGCCATTTTATTGCAAAAGCAAAACGATGGAAAATTACATCCAATTTCTTATTTTAGTAGGCGAACCACAGCTGTTGAGCAGCGACAACATTCTTACATTCTCGAAACGATGGCTATTGTATATGCTCTGGAACGATTTCGTATTTATTTGTACGGTATTGATTTCACAGTAGTCACAGACGGCAACGCACTTAAATTAATAGACCAAGAGGCGACTGTCGTAAAAGTGTGGTGTCCGAACTGTCGGGATTTGGTATTATAAAAAGAAGCACATAATAATGTTGAATAAGAAATCGTAGGTCGGCCGAAGCAAAACTTGACCATTAATACACAATTAACCTAATTATCTAGGAAATTAAGGGGCCAAAATGCGGTGTCCGAACTGTCGGATCAAACCTTTTCTATTCGAAAGACAAAGTTGCTCTCATGTCAAAAACCCCGGTCGGCCGAGCCGCATCCTGTCGGAAGTGCTCGGCCGACCACTTTGAAAGTACCGATTTTTATGGTCTAGCACCGGTGTCCGAACTGTCGGATCGAACCTTTTCTATTCGAAAGACAAACTTGCTCTCATGTCAAAAACCCCGGTCGGCCGAGCCGCGTCCTGTCGGAAGTGCTCGGCCGACCACTTTGAAAGTACCGATTTTTGTGGTCTAGCACCGGTGTCCGAACTGTCGGATCAAACCTTTTCTATTCGAAAGACAAACTTGCTCTCATGTCAAAAACCTCGGTCGGCCGAGCCGCATCCTGTCGGAAGTGCTCGGCCGACCACTTTGAAAGTACCGATTTTTGTGGTCTAGCACCGGTGTCCGAACTGTCGGATCGAACCTTTTCTATTCGAAAGACAAACTTGCTCTCATGATAAAAACCCCGGTCGGCCGAGCCGCATCCTGTCGGAAGTGCTCGGCCGACCACTTTGAAAGTACCGATTTTTGTGGTTTAGCACCGGTGTCCGAACTGTCGGATCAAACCTTTTCTATTCGAAAGACAAACTTGGTCTCATGTCAAAAACCCCGGTCGGCCGAGCCGCATCCTGTCGGAAGTGCTCGGCCGACCACTTTGAAAGTACCGATTTTTGTGGTCTAGCACCGGTGTCCGAACTGTCGGATCAAACCTTTTCTATTCGAAAGACAAACTTGGTCTCATGTCAAAAACCCCGGTCGGCCGAGCCGCATCCTGTCGGAAGTGCTCGGCCGACCACTTTGAAAGTACCGATTTTTGTGGTCTAGCACCGGTGTCCGAACTGTCGGATCGAACCTTTTCTATTCGAAAGACAAACTTGCTCTCATGTCAAAAACCCCGGTCGGCCGAGCCGCATCCTGTCGGAAGTGCTCGGCCGACCACTTTGAAAGTACCGATTTTTGTGGTCCAGCACCGGTGTCGGAACTGTCGGATCAAACCTTTTCTATTCGAAAGACAAACTTGTTCTCATGTCAAAAACCCCGGTCGGCCGAGCCGCATCCTGTCGGAAGTGCTCGGCCGACCACTTTGAAAGTACCGATTTTTGTGGTCTAGCACCGGTGTCCGAACTGTCGGATCGAACCTTTTCTATTCGAAAGACAAACTTGTTCTCATGTCAAAAACCCCGGTCGGCCGAGCCGCATCCTGTCGGAAGTGCTCGGCCGACCACTTTGAAAGTACCGACTTTTGAGGGCTACCACCGGTGTCCGGCTTATTTACGGAGATATTTTGCACTAAGTCAGTTTCGTACGATAATTTCCCCAAAAACGTTTTCTTACTTTTTTTTAACTAATGGGACTATAGGATTTGTATTTACATATATGGCCACGTTTATATCGTGGAATTAAAAGGCGAGATAACTAAATCGTGTGTTTATACCAACCATACGGAGAGGTGCTAAATATGAAAAATATCAGTTATTGGTTTGTGGCTTTGGTTTGGTCAAATCAAATGTCAAGATGCAGTGGCCTCCTAATAAGCACTTTTATACCGCTACCATCAAAGGATGAAACTAATGCAGAGTTTCAGGAATGTATGAGATATTTATATGTATAACATATAAAATAGAATTATCAACAACAACATTAACGAAGACAGCAACACCATCTAGTAACGATTTTTCAGTCTAGTTCTGCATAAGTGGAGCTAAAAGCTAGTACCAGAACTAACTAACTCGATATCTTTACTTCGTCGTGATTTAGATCGATTTAGTTAGGTCTCGAAGATAATCTCGCGATATAAACGCAGTGACTATTATTCCAACATAATTGAATAAACCAGTGATCTACAATCAACTTATCAGTAGTGTATAAAGTCAAAGATAATAAAATTTGCTATCAACTCATTTCTGATTGCTTTCCCCAAGGAATGAGTATTTTTTCCACATTAGTAAAAACTATCACTAAAACGAACATATTACATGTCAGTTCATGATATTGGCCAAAAAAGGGTTCATTCGCCGAAATTTTCGTTGGCAAAGCTCATTATCTTAACAGTGAAACTATTTACCATAAGTGTCACCATACACTGTCGAGCTCGAACACGAACCTAGTACAAGTGGACAGGTTTTCTTCACACCTATGTGAAGTGGATGTGTGTGTCAGAAGACATTTGTACCAGATTCGTGTTCGAGTTCGACAGTGTATAGTGACACTAAAATAACCGCCCAAAGTTAGCAAAAAAAGTGAATAGTTATAAGTTTCCCAAACCGCGCGGTTTGTCAAAAGAATTCGGTAAAAATTCAGCACCTTAAAATAAATGTAAGTGCACAAATGAAACCGGAATATAGAGGGCTACGCCCGCAATCCGAGGGTTTTGTAGCAAGCGCTTATTTTGGTATATAAATATCGGCTCCTTGCTCTTCTTGATATCACTCAGATGGATAGAAAAAACGTAATTAAAATGCCTTACCCACTTACATTTTACATGCTAATTCATATTACGTGATTGTAACGAAACTTAGAACATATTATTGCTTAAGGTGTTGGTTATGGTTGGCCATCAGTACTTTTGACCTCGAACGTGTTTAAGGCGTGCAAGGGTGTGCTAACTGTAACTATACAAATAAACTATTATTGACCTATTCTGAGAAGATATACAAATTCCACTATTTTCCATTTTAAATGTTTTTCGAAACCCACTTCCTGTAAGTTTTCATAATTCTAAGTATAACGGTCTCAAAATGCAGGCAAGGGGGGGGGGGTCAAATTACGAACTAATATTTTCTCCTCCCCCACTGTTCCCCTTTCTATAAATTTCGAGAAAATGCGAAAAAATGGAATGTACTCATCATTACCTTTCTCACGACACCTCATTTGCTTATACCAATCGATTAACAAATTTGACCTTAATTTCGCCTCTATGTGGACCCCCCCCCCCCCCCCCCCCCCCCCCTTCCACCCGGTAAAGTTGGCCAATTAAGACACAGCGCCCCCAACAAATCTTTACCCTTTCAAAAATGATTCATTAAATAACTGCAATTCGCACTACGAAAAACAACATGAAAGTATAGTAGTACTCACACCTATGAGGCCGGTAGGTGTATTTTTTGTGTGGATAGTGTCAAAATGCCGAACTTTAAATGAATGTACTATTATTAAATATTATGTGATTATAATGAAACTAAGAGATATTATTGCCTATGATGTTCGTCATCAATGGCCATCAATATTTTTGACCTCGGGTACGTGTAAGGGGTGCAGGGTTGTGCTAACTGAAACTATAGAAATGTACTATTATTAACCTTTTCTGATGAAATTTCAAAATTCTAGAAATCTAGGTTTTCTACACTAGTAAAATGGCGCTTTTCTGTAAATTTTCATATTTCTAAGTATAACGGTCTCGAAATGCAAGGGGGGGGGGGGACAAACTCGGATGACATATTTTCCCCTCTCCCTCTTTTCCCGTTTCTTCAAATTTGAAAAAAATTTCAAAAATGGAATATACTCGATGGTACCTTTCATATGATACCCCACTTGCCTGTACTAAACGAAAAAAAAATTTCGACCTTCATTTCCCCTCTATGGAGACCTCCCCTTAAAGTTGACCTATTACGACGATTCGCTTTCTCCGCCGAATTATAGTAATTCTACACATTCCCACAAAATTTCATGTATGTAGCTTCAGCCGTTCGTGAGATATTCCATGGACAGACGGACAGACGGACAGACAGACATTTGACCGATTTCATAAGGGTTTTGTTTTACTACAAAACCCTAAAAACAAAACAACTGCAAAGCTTTCACCTTGGCCGCTTATATGAACCTGCAATCTTGGCCTATTTTCATTTTCCTATATTGATCGCAGCTAGCCCATCGACAATATATTAAAAGGTGTGTTTTGCTAGGCACACGATCGTCGCATATTGTATGCGAAAGCAATCAACCCATAGAGCACGGAGCACTATTTGTGTGTATATTTTACATCGTCCGGTGCCTAGCAAAACTCACATTTATGATATTTGCACAATTTTCGGGTTGTTGATTTGATGCCAGCCTCGAACACGAAGCCGAAACGGAAAAACAACAATGTTAACTGCGAAAAGTCGAATGACCCCAACTCTAAGCGATGCTATAGGAACAGAAAGCACGGGAATAATGTAACTTATCAGTATTTCCCGCGTTTTCTTTGCTTTTGCTCTTTGAATCACATATTTTGAGTTGAGGACTATGCGACTTTTCGACATTGCTGTGAAAACCAGTCCTGAGTATGGTGTTTTGTAGAAATAAAATCAATCAGGGAACCCAAGCAATAGGCGCGTTCTTTTGCGTATCTATCCAGTCCAGTCCAGGGTAGGGTAACCAACTCGTATTACATAAGCAACAAGTCGCTTGTTGATTGTGTAATGCGCGTTTGATACTCTACACTACACTAGACCTGAAAAATACGCAAAAGAACGCGCCTAATGTATCTATGAGAAGATACCTTTTTGCATTTCGGCCAAATGAGCATGTTGAGGATGATACTTGCGGCCACTGCCTTTAATTTTTCACAATTGCATTTTCTGGATCTACCCGAGGAAAAATAGGCACGGAAACATCAAATGGAGGAAATATGTAATTTATAAACTTTTGAAACTTTGGAGAAACGTTCATATGTAGACGTGCAGTAATAGTAAGAAACAGAAAAGTTCCTCCTCCCTCCCAGGTGAACGCCCCCGCCCCTTTCGCCCTTAAAAGACTACTTTTAGCCTTTTACTTTTATCTCCATAACTGTTAACCCTCGCAAAAAACTTTCTAGAACAAAGTTGAAGATCACAGAAAAATACATGGAAAACAAGCTAGATACCCTTCACGCGAAGGTGCCTTTGTCACTTTGAAATTAGTAATAAAACTTGTTCCGATTTCACTCTTCCTATGAGAGGTATATGAAATAGTGGGGCGATATCAACCAAATTTAGGAACGTGGTTTGGCAGTCGATATGATATAATAATATGAAATTCGGTAAAGATATCTTCAGAAATAAAAAAGTTTTTCTAATGAAAACTTGCTTTTTGAACTGTCGTTCCTATTACAGCTATATGATAGAGTATTCCGATTTCAACCAAATTCGGGAATGTGATTTGACTAAAAATGCATGCATAGAACCAGACGGACAGACGAACAAAGCTTAATCGACTCGTCGCATCATACTGACCAAGAATATTATGTAGTTTATATGGTGATGGAGATGCTTCCTGCTGTGCGTTGCAAACCTCATGACAAAGTTAATATACCCTATCACATCCGTGAAGGGTATAATGATCCAACCATTTGTTTCCGTGAGTGTTCAAGACAATCTCATTTGATAACATCTTTTGTGAATTGCTCGTTTGTTCCCACGAGGTGGTAAAATCATCGCTTTTGTGATGTATTTAATCCAATAACGAGTAGAATACTAACCCCACGAGGAAAATGTAATAGCCCCCATATACGATGCAATCCGTCGTCAGATCCCTTTTTGGCCAATCCAATATCATCTTCAACATGCTCATTTGGCCGAAATGCAAAAAGGTATCTTCTCATAAAATAGATACATTAGGCGCGTTCTTTTGCGTATTTTTCAGGTCTAGTGTAGTGTAGAGTATCAAACACGCATTACACAAGCAACAAGCGACTTGTTGCTTATGTAATACGAGTTGGTTACCCTACCCTGGACTGGACTGGATAGATACGCAAAAGAACGCGCCTATTGCTTAGGTTCCCTGATTGATTTTATTTCTACAAAACACCATACTCAGGACTGGCTTTCACAGCAATGTCGAAAAGTCGCATAGTCCTCTACTCAAAATATGTGATTCAAAGAGCAAAAGCAAAGAAAACGCGGGAAATACTGATAAGTACATTATTCCCGTGCTCTCTGTTCCTATAGCATTGCTTAGAGTTGGGGTCATTCGACTTTTCGCAGTTAACATTGTTGTTTTTCCGTTTCGGTTTCGTGTTCGAGGCTGGCATCAAATCAACAACCCGAAAATTGTGCAAATATCATAAATGTGAGTTCTGCTAGGCACCGGACGATGTAAAATATACACACAAATAGTGCTCCGTGCTCTATGGGTTGATTGCTTTCGCATACAATATGCGACGATCGTGTGCCTAGCAAAACACACCTTTTAATATATTGTCGATGGGCTAGCTGCGATCAATATAGGAAAATGAAAATAGGCCAAGATTGCAGGTTCATATAAGCGGCCAAGGTGAAAGCTTTGCAGTTGTTTTGTTTTTTGTGCACTTTCATTTATTTTAAGGTGCTGAATTTTTACCGAATTTTTTTGACAAACCGCGCGGTTTGGGAAACTTATAACTATTCACTTTTTTTGCTAACTTTGGGCGGTTATTTTAGTGTCACTATACACTGTCGAACTCGAACACGAATCTGGTACAAATGTCTTCTGACACACACATCCACTTCACATAGGTGTGAAGAAAACCTGTCCACTTGTACTAGGTTCGTGTTCGAGCTCGACAGTGTATGGTGACACTTATGGTAAATAGTTTCACTGTTAAGATAATGAGCTTTGCCAACGAAAATTTCGGCGAATGAACCCTTTTTTGGCCAATATCATGAACTGACATGTAATATGTTCGTTTTAGTGATGGTTTTTGCTAAAGTGGAAAAAATACTCATTCCTTGGGGAAAGCAATCAGAAATGAGTTGATAGCAAATTTTATTATCTTTGACTTTATACACTACTGATAAGTTGATTGTAGATCACTGGTTTATTCAATTATGTTGGAATAATAGTCACTGCGTTTATATCGCGAGATTATCTTCGAGACCTAACTAAATCGATCTAAATCACGACGAAGTAAAGATATCGAGTTAGTTAGTTCTGGTACTAGCTTTTAGCTCCACTTATGCAGAACTAGACTGAAAAATCGTTACTAGATGGTGTTGCTGTCTTCGTTAATGTTGTTGTTGATAATTCTATTTTATATGTTATACATATAAATATCTCATACATTCCTGAAACTCTGCATTAGTTTCATCCTTTGATGGTAGCGGTATAAAAGTGCTTATTAGGAGGCCACTGCATCTTGACATTTGATTTGACCAAACCAAAGCCACAAACCAATAACTGACATCTTTCATATTTAGCACCTCTCCGTATGGTTGGTATAAACACACGATTTAGTTATCTCGCCTTTTAATTCCACGATATAAACGTGGCCATATATGTAAGTACAAATCCTATAGTCCCATTAGTTAAAAAAAGTAAGAAAACGTTTTTGGGGGAATTATCGTACGAAACTGACTTAGTGCAAAATATCTCCGTAAATAAGCCGGACACCGGTGGTAGCCCTCAAAAGTCGGTACTTTCAAAGTGGTCGGCCGAGCACTTCCGACAGGATGCGGCTCGGCCGACCGAGGTTTTTGACATGAGAACAAGTTTGTCTTTCGAATAGAAAAGGTTCGATCCGACAGTTCGGACACCGGTGCTAGACCACAAAAATCGGTACTTTCAAAGTGGTCGGCCGAGCACTTCCGACAGGATGCGGCTCGGCCGACCGGGGTTTTTGACATGAGAACAAGTTTGTCTTTCGAATAGAAAAGGTTCGATCCGACAGTTCGGACACCGGTGCTAGACCACAAAAATCGGTACTTTCAAAGTGGTCGGCCGAGCACTTCCGACAGGATGCGGCTCGGCCGACCGGGGTTTTTGACATGAGAGCAAGTTTGTCTTTCGAATAGAAAACGTTCGATCCGACAGTTCGGACACCGGTGCAAGACCACAAAAATTAGTACTTTCAAAGTGGTCGGCCGAGCACTTCCGACAGGATGCGGCTCGGCCGACCAGCATTTTTGACATGAGAGCAAGTTTGTCTTTCGAATAGAAAAGGTTCGATCCGACAGTTCGGACACCGGTGCTAGACCACAAAAATTGGTACTTTCAAAGTGGTCGGCCGAGCACTTCCGACAGGATGCGGCTCGGCCGACCGGGGTTTTTGACATGAGAGCAACTTTGTCTTTCGAATAGAAAAGGTTTGATCCGACAGTTCGGACACCGCATTTTGGCCCCTTAATTTCCTAGATAATTAGGTTAATTGTGTATTAATGGTCAAGTTTTGCTTCGGCCGACCAACGATTTCTTATTCAACATTATTATGTGCTTCTTTTTATAATACCAAATCCCGACAGTTCGGACACCACACTTTTACGACAGTCGCCTCTTGGTCTATACGATACGGGCCGTCGCGACGCACAGAATTTTGACGAAGGTAAATTTGTTATGATCGAAAACAGAGTTGTAGAGCCTGGATCAACAAAAAACTACTACCTAAATATAAAGGTTTAGTAGTAGTTTAGTAGTCCGGATGGCGCAACGGTTAGCACGTTCGCCTTCAACGCACTGGGCCCCGGTTCGATTCCGGGGATTTACGTGTCGGACTATGAGCCCACTCAGCTGTTAAATGAGTACCCATTATGGGGTAAATAACTCGGTTGAGCGTGTTGCTGATCACATACCTCTGCACAAAAACTGGCCTAAAGGTCTCCACATAAGATCGTGCAGAACCACGACCGCACCATAGAGGAACTAGATAAGAGGTGGAACTCAGCACAAATAATTTTGTAGACAGGGACGCACGTACTCCAACGCACACATACTTACCCCGTTGAGCTGAAAACGACAGCTACAATTAGGAGGAAATTGCCATTTAGAGCGATAAGGACAAAAGCAATTCCGAACAGCTGCTCAAAAGTCAAATTGGGCCTAATCAGTTTTAGTTGCGATTGTATAAGTAACACGGTGGATAGGTTACGTATGTGTGCGTGCATATGGTTTTGGTTAGATTTCCCTGTATGCGTGCGATTTGACGATATTTAGTATTGCCAGAATCGAAAAACAAGAGAATGAACGCACTTTTGGTATTACTCGATCGATCGGCTGTGATAGTCTTATCTCTTTCTGGTAAACGGAAACATATGACGCGGTGGTTTTGCTATCTGCTTTCCGCAATTCCATTGTGTACCGACAGTGGAATTCAATACATATGCAACAAATCCAATAGGAACAACCATCGTCTCAGTTGTACTAAGTTCCACCTCTTATCTAGTTCCTCTATGACCGCACTTCCATCTAACCATCAAATATCACAGGACGGAAATAGGAATTTTTTTCTAATTTGGCGTGGTTCGATGGATTATGACGACTTTACGCCTAGTACGCACTGCGACTCTTGAATAGATTCTTTTACGTCTCGCCAGAATCCCGCCGGCCTCGACTTATTGCAAGATGCAAAAAATACAAACAAAATTCACGACGACAATGAGTCGAGGCACATGAAATTCTGGCGAGACGCAAAAGAATCTCAGTGCGTGCTGGGCGTTAGACTTAATAAATCTCCACACTGAACTCGTTCATTGGACAAACTCCACTCCACTACTAAAATACGATCTGCATTCGTTTCGAATATTTGTAGAATCAACTTTGTTGACCCGAGGTACGTACGTTTTAATGTCACACAATTATATCCACGACACCAACAACAAGTTTTGTGTTCTTCCGACCACAATACTCTAAAGTCTAAACTATACGGAGAGATTACACTCACGAATGCAACGACAAATGAATTTATTGTGTGCGTTCAGAAGGAACTGAGCAACTTCCGCTCAGCGAACATGTTCAGAACGAGCGGGTTCAGAAGTGACTGAGCAACTTCCGCTCGGGTGATCATGATCAAATTTCACCGAGCAAGAAATATTTCTGCTCACTGATCAGTGCTCAGTGCTCAGGTTCTTCTTCTTCTTTTTCAACCTCACGCTCAAGTTGCGACTTTCGAATTTTGACAGTTATCAAGTTGGTTGTTGTGTTTTCGCCGCTTTCGGCTTCTAGTTCTTTGGTTTTCGGGTGCTTTTGATTTTGTTTTCTCGTTGTTCGTGATTTTTGTAAAGGACAGCGTGGGATTCATGTATGTTCCACTTTTCGGCACTCGACGTCTGAAATTGTCATCGTCAGCTCTCAGCTGGTCGATTTTTCAGCTGGTGAAGTAGCGTTCAGCAGGTGCAGACTCCAAACCGAGCTGCTCCGGAGCTGCTCGCGAGCAGTTGCGGAGCAGCTCGCGAGCGGTTTCCGCTCTTTTGCCACCTTCTGAACGCACTCATTGCGAAATTGAGTGCGTTCAGAAGGTGGCAAAAGAGCAGAAACCGCTCGCGAGCAGCTCCGGAGCTGCTCGGTTTGGAGTCTGCACCTGCTGAACGCTACTTCACCAGCTGACAAATCGACCAGCTGAAAGCTGACGATGACAATTTTAGACGTCAAGTGCCGAAAAGTGGAAAATACATGAATCCCACGCTGTCCATTACAAAAATCACGAACAACGAAGAAACAAATTCAAAAGCACCCGAAAACCAAAGAACTAGAAGCCGAAAACGGCGAAAACACAACAACCAATTTGATAACTGTCAAAACTCGCAACATGAGCGTGAGGTTGAAAAGAAGAAGAAGAACCTGAGCACTGAGCACTGATCAGTGAGCAGAAATATTTCTTCCTCGGTGAAATTTGATCATGCACACCCGAGCAGAAGTTGCTCGGTCACTTTTGAACCCGCTCGTTCTGAACATGTTCGCTGAGCGGAAGTTGCTCAGTTCCTTCTGAACGCACACATTATCTTATCTTATATTACGTTTACACTATCCGCAGATTACTTCATCTGCGCCGGCTGACTTCATCTGCAATTGCCAAATACATACAATTTTAAACTCACCACACCCAGATTAAGCAGCAGATGAAGTAATCTAGGGATAGTGTAAACATAATATTATATTACGTTTATCCCCAGATTACTTCATCTGCGCCGGCTGATTTAATCTGCAATTGTCAAATACATACAATTTTAAACTCACCACACCCAGATTATATTATGTTTACACTATCCCCAGATTACTTCATCTGCTGCTTAATCTGGGTGTGGTGAGTTTAAAATTGTATGTATTTGACAGTTCCAGATTAATATTACGTTTACACTATCCCCAGATTACTTCATCTGCAGCGTAATCTGGGTGTGGTGAGTTCAAAATTGTATGTATTTGACAGTCGCAGATTATCTCAGCTGGCGCAGATGAAGTAATCTGGGGATAGTGTAAACTTAATTTAAATCAGCCGGCGCAGATGAAGTAATCTGGGGATAGTGTAAACGTATTATTACGCCGCTGATGAAGTAATCAGGGTATAGTGTAAACGTAATATTAAAAAGCACGACGCCGAAAATATAGAACAAAATCTTTGAGGTGGACGAAAAATTCAAGATATTTTTTTTTCTTTGGCCTTTTCTTATCGTTTTATATTACGTTTACACTATCCCCAGATTACTTCATCTGCGCCAGTTGAGATAATAGGGGGATTCACGCTCATTTCGTATTTCGTAAATGTCGTATATCGTATTTAAATACGACAAATGAGAATGAACACCCCTCAAACGACCCGTCGAGTTTCCAGTGGTGATGATCACAGCTGATTTCAGGTAACAGCTGACTGATTGTCAATCACTGCAATTATTATGCAGTAGCACTGCAAAGTGACTTCCAGTCAAGAACAATCCCTGAGAAAATTTATTCGGGTTTAAAAATGGGTCAGATTTGCAATGTCCCGTTCGTTTAAAGTGCGCAGTTTTGTCTGTTCTACATCGAGTTGAGCAGTGAGGTTAGATTGTGTAAGTTGTCAATTTGACAAGTGCGTTAATTCGTTCTGTTGACATCCGGCTAGAACTATATTCTTCATCCTAGTATAGATGTGCGCGAAACTCGTCGGACCAGTTCAAGCCTAGTCATCTAAACACGCCAAATTGGCCATAGAGAGTAACCTGAGCCACGAACTACGTAACAACAACCGCCATCACCACCACAAAAGGAACCTGTACTAGAACCGAAGCATAAAGCTCCACTACCTCCGGTAACATATTTCAATTATGTCTTTTCAGTGAACTATTTTGACTAGACTCATTTGTTTATAGCCCGCTACTGCATATTGCACCTATGCCTACAGCACCGAATGCTATGATGCCACAATAAGTTATCTGGCAGTTTCCGCAAACGAAACGGTTGAAACGTCGCCGGTACCGCCATCGTTTTCTCCAGTATTTCCCAACACACGGTCATGGCCCATCCATCTTAGGGCGGATATCAATCACCACCATGCTGCACAGTATGGCCCTCATCAACTATACGAGCAATATACCCCATATACGGATATAAGGCATATTGCCATTAAAAATATAGTCCAGGACTACCATGTTACTATATGACCGGGCCGCCAGCTAGCGGTCCACTTATGAATTCGGCGGTAAATATGGTGCACCGGGTCAACAATGCCAGACGCAGCACCCATGGAAAGCTAGCATGCTGGTTATGGACCAACACAAATGCTGGAAGATAATACTCTACCGACAACAACGCCTCCACCATCTGGTGAAAGTAGTAAGTGCCACCGAATGAACATGCTAAAAAAGGACCCTCAAATTTAAATATATAATATTTGTTTATATAACTCTTTCCTCAGTGTTGGCGAAAGTGCGGAAGGCATTCGACATTCACTGCCACACTCGTGAATCATGATTCAACAGCCGCCGGGCGGTGCTCAGAGAGCGACTGACATCCAATTGAAGAAACTAATCGGAAGCATACACTAAGCATACAAACAACAGTTTGAGAATTTACACCACGCGATATCATGGAGCGCGATCAGTTCATGAGTCCGAAGGAAGCCAAAAAGCTTGGATTTATCGACACGGTCCTTGCACACCCGCCCAAGACATCGGGTAAGGCTGCGCGCATGTTGGCTCACGTTCGCGTGTCGCGTTCACATGTTTGCTGTCAAACGGTTTGGGTCTATGGTTTCCAACCAAAGATGCGAATCTGTCAATATGACAAATGCTCGGCTATTGTCGTATCAACAATTTGAGTTCATTATTGTGCTTTAAAATGGATAACTAGGTAAGAATTGAGTGGCAAAACAAACGACTGGGGACTAGTAGGATGTGCATAAACACACATTTCATACTAAACTATTGGCATTAATACACAATAATGAATCCAATTTGGTGATACGACAACAGCCGAGCATCTATCAAGTTGACAGATTCGCATCTTTGGTTGCAAACCATAGACACAAACCGTTTGATATAAAACACGTGAACGCGACACGCGAACGTGTGCCAACTTGCGCGCAGCCTAAGGGTGATACGTAGTCAGGAGCTACGTCCTCGTAGTAGACAGAATACTGGATTAGCGGACATTTTTAATTTTGTTAATTACATTACGTTTAGGTAATAATAAAAACGACATTGGGTGGTATGCATAATAATGAGGATATACTCAAGAATGAAGTCTATTGAGGACATTCCTGAGTCTGCTATGTTCGGTGAATCGAGTGAAAAAGTTGTATGCATAAAACTACTCTCCGCTCCATAGTGAAAATTGAGTGGAATTCTGTCAACTCAGCTTTACTCCACTCGACTCACTTTATGCATACCACCCATTGTGTAGTTTTCGCCAATTTTGTCTTTTTTTCTTCTTAAACTTCCGCTTTTTTCCCTTCACAATTGTCTCAATCCGTGATGAAGACATCATATCCGTTTTCCGTGTTTGGGCCCGTGTCCTTGGGTCAGCCGTCAACTTGCCAAGCGTAGAAAGGGTTGGGCACTTGGATTTGGAATCTTTGGCATAACGACTCAGACCGCCGTTTCTCCCACTTAATCGATCATAGTCTTCGGAATCAGTATGCCTCGTTCGATAGATCATATTTCTACCAGGCAATGAGATGTAGTCTATCTCAGCTCTAACTTTCTAAGAAGTCTTCTTAAGAGACTATTCGCTGTTCGCTATCACTAGAGGTTGAAGTTACGCTCATAGTCAATGCCGGAATGATCGATGAAGATTGGTTACCACCAAAAGCGTCAGCGACTTGACCCGGGGCGGTGAAATTATTTCCTTAAAAAAATAATCAATAAATTAGAAGCTATTCAAAGCTGACAATTTAGTGCGCAGCTGGTGCTTACCTCCATTATTCGACGACTAGCCTGGACAGATTAAGGCTGCACTCAACAGATCTGAATAGTAGTCACTGGGAAGCACCAAATTAACAAGAATCGTCAGTCGTCCCATAAGTTGGACCTCTCAGGGAGAATCCGGTCAAAGAACTCTGGTCTTTACGGCCGCTCTTATTTCCATTGTTTATCACCTGGCTGTTCTGCAAATTACTGCAATGGGACGGGCGACGCCTGACCAATGCTACAAATGTTTCTAGGAGCCCAGTAGGAGTGGCTGTCTCCACTTTATTGTTGTGATCACTGATGGTAGTGGTCGTTAGATTTGGTACACTAACGGCCATCGGACACAGCCGGAGCTGTTGACGTGTTCTACGGATTACCACCGGATGTCTGTTGGTTGCCACAGGTTGTATCGACTGACTGCGGTAGCGATGTGTTCTTATTGTTGTCCTTCATCGAACACTCGTCGCTTCCGGTCAATGGAAGCTTCTCTCCTCGATTAACTTGCTACGCGAATTAGCTACACTGAGTGGTTCACACGTTTTGGTGAATCCAATCTTGCAATAAATATCGGATCGAAATTTGCATTGTTCCGAATCATGTCGCGAATTTTATTAAAAACTTCTATCACTCCGGAACAGAATTGCAACACTCACGAACTAACACACAAATTGACCATCAGACTTGTACTTGTCAATTTGACAAATATGAATACGAAATACGACTTTATATTACGTTTACACTATCCCCAGATTACTTCATCTGCATCGTAATCTGGGTGTGGTGAGTTCAAAATTGTATGTATTTGACAGTCGCAGATTATCTCAACTGGCGCAGATGAAGTAATCTGCGGACAGTGTAATATTACGTTTACACTATCCGCAGATTACTTCATCTGCGCCGGCTGATTTAATCTGGAACTGTCAAATACATACAATTTTAAACTCACCACACCCAGATTACGCCGCTGATGAAGTAATCTGGGTATAGTGTAAACGTAATTTAATATTACGTTTACACTATCCCCAGATTACTTCATCTGCTGCTTAATCTGGGTGTGGTGAGTTTAAAATTGTATGTATTTGACAGTTCCAGATTAAATCAGCCGGCGCAGATGAAGTAATCTGGGGATAGTGTAAACGTAATATAAACGTAATATTTGTAACGAAAGCCAAACTAAGCCGGATGAGGAAGCACCTGCTGGAGGGCAGCTCTGTTCGGGAGGAAAAAATGGTCGCGGGTCACACAAAAAAAACAATCTCCGGCGTTGACTCCATCACGTCAAAATTCAGGTGCTAATAATCACTAGAGAGTTTAAGAGAGCGAAACGCGAAAAGGACAATAAAGTGGACACCATGCCGACAAATTCAGGCCCTCTCGGAGCTCACTGAAGGCACTTCACCAGAGGGCGATGCACGACCCCGGACACTTCATACCGATCGGAGGGAAGGAGCGAAGACACCTTTAAAACAAATAACTAACACATATTTTTCACGTTATAACACATATTTATTAAATAAATTTTTTTTCTCTTTTTACTTAATTTAACATATCCGTTGCCTACTCACTTCTGAATCAAATATATATCTTTACTATTAAACTATAAATTCCTCGAAGTGAAAATTTGTTGTTGCGCGTAAACCGTATACACAAAAAAATTAATTTACTGGTTTTTTTCTCTTTTTTTTTTTTTCAAATAATTTATCCAAAGACTAATACTACATTCCGGTGGCGGCCGCTACAGGACGATACACAGTGTATTTATAATACACAAAGATTAAAGTGCGAATTACGCAGCACAACAATAGAAACAAAACTATAAATTTTTTCTTACAAAGGCATGCACATTTTTCGCAATTTTGCTTTACACACGAACAAATATATATATTTTTTTTTTTTTTTTTTTTTATACAACACACAAAAAAAACGTATTCACGGCGGGCGGATCCCTTACACAAAAAAAATAATCTTTTTTGGACGCAATACTGACCGTATAATTCGAGTTACGGAGCAGACGCTGCCACCGAAGTCTCACGTGTTGAAATCGATTGGGGCGCTGGACGGGGCTTCGATTGACGGAACAGACGCTGCCACCGAAGTCTCACGTGTTGAAACTGATTGGGGCGCTGGACGGGGCTTCGATTGACGGAACAGACGCTGCCACCGAAGTCTCACGTGTTGAAATCGATTGGGGCGCTGGACGGGGCTTCGATTGACGGAACAGACGCTGTCACAGTCAAATAAGCAATTTTGAAAGCATTTAAACAAGAAAAATCGAATATAAATTCTCCATCTCTAAATAAATCCACAAGTTTCCTCCAATACGACAAACAAACTTCAAAGTCTGTGCGTGGTCAGCTGCTGCTGGGCTACTCCATAGGTGAAAGAAAAAGAAGAGAAGACAGCCATTTAAGCCAATTTCCCTCTCGTGTAGGGCCTTAACGACACAAAACTCGCTTACCCCTTTCTTTATTTTTAACGCTGCTATTCTATTGTTTCTTTTGGCTGCGGCCAAGAGGTCCGCACCGCGCCACTGTCAATGGAAGAAAGACATGAGGTCGTAAAAATTTCATGGTTGCCCCCTCTGCCGGAAAAAGGAGAAAAGAAATTCCCCCGACGAAAAAGTGGGAAATGGCAAAAAAAATACACTTTCCGCACTATCCCCATAACTCCATATGGCAGCACTGTTACATTTCCCCATAATAGAAAAATGTCATTCTGACAATTCTCAATTGTCAAAACAAGCTAAGTGTTTGTTGACTGTATTTATTGACTGGTGACTTCCTCTTTTTTTCTCTTTGTAGGATTATTGAAGCAGCGTCCTCAGCATCCCAGGCCTTAACCGGAGCGCCGAATAAGGACGAAGAAGAAGGAAAGCTACAACACCCTCAACTGCTAGGCAGGAGTCCGGATTCTGGCGGGGACGCGCTACCTCTCCCGATAAGGAGCATCACTGATTTTTGGTATCGTCTCGCTAATTGGATCTCGCGAAACCTCCATCTAGACGAGTGACAGGTAATTGTTTTGCATTTCTTTTACAAAAATAAATATCGCATTCTGGCCTTGAGGTGTATCCGTTTTCGAATTGGTTGAGTTGTCAAAACTAATTCGATTCAACAATTTGAAAACGGAAGTGATGCCTCTAGGCCCATTCACCGAATTACAGGCTTCATTACATATTACTCGACGGAGAAATAACACACTCCAACCTATGTTATCCGTCGAGTGTCGTATTTGGTGCCAAATATCTGCGCCGGCTGATTTAATCTGTCTGTCAAATATAGGTACATACAATTTTAAACTCACCACACTCAGATTACGCCGCTAATGAAGTAATCTGGGGATAGTGTAAACGTAATATTAGCATAGAAATTTTAAGTGTGACCAGTGAGAGAAGTTTTTGTGACAGAGTACAAATTAAATCAACATCTTTTTAAACAAAAAATAAAATAAATAAAAATATACGTCACAAATGAAGTCTAATTCACCACGATCAGCTGAGTTGAGGCCTGTTTATCTAGATGGCGTTGGATGAAGTAATCTGCGGATAGTATCACTGCCATCTTTAAGGCCGGTTGACACGTTCAAAGTGCACTTTGGCAAAGTATGACTTGAAAAGAATGTCCACCATTGTGAATTACCACTTTGCTACTTGCAAAAAACGCTGGATTTAGCATTTCTTGGGAATTTATACCAAAACACATTGTTCAGACCACCGTAAATTGAATAAAAACCACCAACAACTCACTATTTCCCGCCCCAACACCTTTTTTCTGTGAACTTGTCTATTTACAATCAATTCTTTGATGGAAAGTTGAGCACCATCCTACTTTGCTTTGATGGGACGCTAGAGACTTCAAAGCACTTTGAAGGGGGTTGATACGTTCAAAGTAACATCAAAGTAGGTTGTCAACGTAGTTTGTCAAAGCGTACTTTGAACGTGTCAACCGGCCTTTACTCTCAGGCCGGAGTGTCAGCTGATTGTCAAAGCACTAACGACATGACAAGCAGTCAACGAAGTGTGAACGCGTGCGGTCGCCCGGTGAAATATCGGGATAATTGTCTGTAAAAGTGAGTTTAGTGCCGGAATTTTAAGTGTAACTAAAAGAAGTGGTTATCAGTGCCGTGTGAAAGTGAAAAAAAACGTGAAGTGCCGGGAAATATCGAGTAAAATTGTGTATTGAAAAGTGCGAGGTTAGGAAAGTGCGACACGGGAAATTTCGCATTTTTCGTTTATTTTCCGGCAATTCGGGAAGTGTGAATGGTACAGCACTACTCTGGGACGAATCCTCGGGTCGGTGAGTTTAGCGGAAACTCCCGGAAGTGCCCCAAAAAGTGAATTTAAAGTGGTTGTCAAATGACAACATTACAGGTGATTTCCGGCCTTTTCATCGGAATTCATAGGGTAAGTATGCGTTTTTTGTTGTGGTAGAATTTAAGTGGATTGATGCGCCCCAAAGTGTGGATTTTGACCACGATGTTGACGAACCTGACGAAAGTTTCACTGCTAGGCATCTAGTCCCGTCAGCTGCAGTGAAACTTTCGTCTGGCTCGTCAACAACGCGTTTAAAACCCGTATTTTGGGGCGCATCAATTCACTAAAATTTTTGCACAACAAAAAACATATAATTACCCTATGAATTCCGATGAAAAGGCCGGAAATCACCTGTAATGTTGTCATTTGACAACCACTTTAAATTCACTTTTTGGGGCACTTCCGGGAGTTTCCGCTAAACTCACCGGCCCGAGGATTCGTCCCAGAGTAGTGCTGTACCATTCACACTTCCCGAATTTCCGGAAAATAAACGAAAAATGCGAAATTTTTCGTGTCGCACTTTCATAACCACACTCATGTCTCGCGCACGTTCGAGCAGTTCATTTTGTTCGGAAGTTCGCGGCACCTTGCGTTTTTTTCACTTCCAAATATCAGTGACAGGCACTACTTTCAATTGCACTTAAAATCGCGACACTAAAATCACTTTTACGCACGAAAATCACCAGATTTCAAGAGGTCGACTGCACGCGTTTTTCACTTTGTTTACATATGGTTCACTGCTTGTCATGACGTCATTACTTTGACACTCCGGCCTGAGGATAAAGATGGCGGTGATAGTATAAACAACGCCATCTAGATAATCAGGCCTCAACTCAGCTGATCGTGGTGAATTAGACTTCATTTGTGACGTCTATTTTACGTCATTAATTCACTGCCAAAGCAGTGACTGCACACGACGATGTCCCCGGCACGACATATTTTTACAATTGGAATTGCGTCGGGCGGCACTTTAGTCCTCTAAAAACACACTTTCTGCACACTTGCAGCAATTTGGTCGAAGCCGCAGCCCCGGCGATCAGTCGCAGAGCGTCGTGGAACAGTACACACTTGACAAAATACATCTTTTGACCGCACGACACACTTTCATCGCGCACGTGTTTGTTTGCCCGGATCACTAGATGAAATTATACTAACAAATAAACACTGAACGCGGAAAACGAAAACTAAACACGGAACGCACAAATACCGGAGACTCGCCAGCACCAGTCGCCGACCACTGAATTGTGGATACGATGGCGTCATTGGGTGGTATGCATAAAGTGAGTCGAGTGGAGTAAAGCTGAGTTGACAGAATTCCACTCAATTTTCACTATGGAGCGGAGAGTAGTTTTATGCATACAACTTTTTCACTCGATTCACCGAACATAGCAGACTCAGGAATGTCCTCAATAGACTTCACTCTTGAGTATATCCTCATTATTATGCATACCACCCATTGAAGGAAATAATTGCGTAATTTAGCCGTCAAAAACAGCTGAGTTGAGGCCTGTTTATCTAGATGTCGTTGGTATAAACAACGCCATCTAGATAGACAGGCCTCCACTCAGCTGATCGTGGTGAATTAGACTTCATATGTGACGTCAATTTTACGTCACTAAGGCGGCTATTACATTATAAAAGTTCTTTTACAATTATATTTGACGAACGATATTTCAAAAGAACTTTTATGAATGATATTAGCCGCTAAAGGGGGAAGGTGTGCAAGCATATTAGAAAAGTAGTTGAAACAAGCAACGTCCATGTTGCAAATCTTTTCTTAGGCGGCTATTACACTATAAAAGTTCTTTGAAAATAGCTTTCATAAAAGATATTTGTAAAGAACTTTTATAGTGTAATAGCCGCCTAATTCAATGCCAAAGCAGCGACTGCACACGACTATGTCCCCGGCACGACATATGTTTACAATTGGAATTGCGTCGGGCGGCATTTTAGTCTTCTAAAGTAGCGTTTACACATGCCACTACACCGTGCAAGTACGTACATTTTACAGGCATTGCAAGTGCTTTGCAAGTAACTTGCAAGCTGTCACTTGCATATGTGTAAACACCCGTGGCTGTAAACTGCCAGGCCAGGAAACCCGCACGGTGCCTTGCAAGTAGCTGGCCTCCCGGGCCAATTGATTTCCTACTGGCATTCCAGTAGAGACTTGCGAACATATTGTTATATGTTCGAAGTACGTCTCTCTTACGACACGCACTGTAGTAAGTTTCATCATTGTACAAATTGAATACACACTAGACGATTCTCGAGCCATCTGTAGTCTAGACAAACAGAACTATTGATAATGAATTGGATTCTCGAACCTTCGTTAAGTAGTGGAGACCCGAACATCTCGAAAAATCTGGAGTCTTCACTAAATTGACGAAAGCATGGATCTCCAACTATAAAAGGCAGATGTCACCGGGGACGATAAGTAGTAGTTCTCAACGAAAGCTCATTGGTGTCAGACATCCGCCGGAAGCGAATAGTTATCCGTACATTGTCGGTTGCGCGTGTATATAGTTAGTTCGTTTAGTAAATAAAGTGTGTGTTTTTCAATCGAAGTGTTTCATTATTCAGCACAAGAATATCTAACGAACCTGCTTTGGTTTCGTGGTTTCGCTCAACAGAGGAAACATTACAATTGGTGTCAGAAGTGGGATATTCGCGTGCGTGTAGTGGACGTTCGTTTGAAAAGTGAAAGTCGTGCGTGATATTTACGGAAGTGTAAATAAACGGAAAGTTTCGAGAAACTTTAGAGTGAAGCGCCGGGAAGTTCTGAGTGGATAGAACTTGCGCGATCGTGTATTTTGTGTAAGGCGTGCGGGATATTTAGGCTGCGCGCAAGTTGACACACGTTTGCGTGTCGCGTTCACGTGTTTTATGTCAAACGGTTTGAGTCTATGGTTTTCAACCAAAGACGCGAATCTGTCAATATGACAAATGCTCGACTATTGTCGTATCAACAAATTGAGTTCGTTATTGTGCTTTAAAATGGATAATTAGGTAAAAATTGAGTGGAAAAACAAACAACTGAGGAGTAGTAGGATGTGCATAAACACACATTTCATACTAAATTATTGGCGTTAATACACAATAATGAATCCAATTTGGTGATACGACAACAGCCGAGCATCTATCAAATTGACAGCTTCGCATTTATGGTTGCAAACCATAGACTCAAACCGTTTGACATAAAACACGTGAACGCGACACGCGAAGGTGTGCCAACTTGCGCGCTGCCTTACGGTAGTGTAAATAAGCACGGGAAGTTTTGAGAAACTTTGTAGTGAAGTGCGGGAACATTCTACGCGGGTAGAATTGGCACGACTGACTGTTGTGAAATTGTAAATTGAATAACGAACTAAAATGCCGCGTACACTGTGGGAATTAACAGCCGCGGAGTTAAAAAACGAATTGGCAAAACGGGATTCGTCTACGACGGGAAATAAGTCCGCGCTGTGTGCTCGGTTAGCAGAAGTGATAAGAGCCAGTGGACAGGACTCCAACACGGTCGAATTTCCAGACAAGGACGAATCGACGAGAAATCTCGACGAATCGGGAGTGGAACAGGTTTCAACTGGGGACCCTGGCATCCAGCAGCTACTGTCGATGTTCAAGCAATTTAGCGAGCAATACAAGGAACAAGCAGAGCAACAATCTGAGCGGTTTGACCGGTTTGAGAAGCGATTTGATGAGCAATCCGAGCGGCTAGACGAGCAATTGTAGAAACAGTCGTCGGAAATATCGAACTTAATCGACGAAAAGCTGCGAGAAGCCTCCAAGAAATTCGAACACGAACTCATGCAAATGGATGGCAAATTTGAGACGGTTACCGTGGAAGTCGAAAAATTAAAAAGCGAGCTGGAACGCGTTAAAACATCGGGAGTCGTCAAGACTGAATCGGCCGTGAAAAATCTGAAGGCGCCAGTCTTTGATGGACAAACGTCCTGGAGCATATACAGGACACAGTTCGAGGCCGCTGCAGTAGTGAACAACTGGACCGATAGCGAGCGTGCCACTGCTCTCATTTTGGCATTGCGAGGTCCTGCGGCGGAAATATTGCAGTCCGTTCCGGCTTCGCAGCATAGTTCGTATTCCGAGTTGGTGAAAGCATTAGATGTTCGGTATGGAGATGACCATATGAAACAAATCTATCGGTCACAACTCCGAAACCGTATACAGAAGCCAGGAGAGACTCTGCAGCAACTGGCTCAGGATATCGAAAGGCTGGCTCTCCTGTCTTATCCGACTTCTGATCCGGAACATCGAAACGAGACAGCAGTCGAAGTGTTCACAACTGCGCTACAAGATCGGGAATTACAACAGACATTGCGGCTTGCTGATAAGAGGACGCTTAGAGATGCGCTCGCCTACAGCTTGACTTTCGAAGCTGCCAAACAAGCTGCCCGTAATTGTGCTCGTGTTCGCGAAGTGGTCGATTAATGTGTCTGCCAGCGAGTTAACACATCGGATAAATCAACCAGCGCAGGTTCTGTCAAATGCTACAATTGCGGCAAACAGGGTCATATTCAAAGAAATTGTAAGAAACCAAGAAAACCGTGGACGCTCTGCTGCAAATGCGCTGAAAAGGATGGAACATCAAGTCGACTAAGTGGGAACCAACCCGCTCCCACTGTTAGGGAGTCGGGAAACATCTAAAAGCCAACTTCGCGGGGCAGAGGTTGGCTTGTGGAAACGATGCCCCCAGAACTACCATCACCGTCTCGCGAGTGCATAGGGGCGAAAACGATCTGTGCTTGTCCGGTTTGATTGGTGACAAACAGTTCATCATCACAATTGATACGGGAGCAACAAAATCAATCCTGAGACCAAACATCGCGAAAGGAGTACAATTCACGAACGACGGGAAATTTGTGCTACGAACAGCGACTGGAGCAACGATATCAGTACATGGTGAGATCGCCAGACGAGTTCAGCTGGGAGATGTGATTTTCACCCATAAGTTCCTGGTTGCAGACATAACCGACGAATGTATCCTTGGAATGGATTTCCTGAAATCGCATGGATTTACCCTGGATTTGGGTCAAAGGATACTCAAATGGCGAAACGTGGAGATCGTCGCAGAAATTCCCGATAATGAAACACCGAAGCTGCGAGTCTTGGTTACCGAGGATGCACACGTACCGAAAACATCGGAGACAATACTGCGAGCCAAGCTTGATGGGGGTCCTGGAGGTCATCCTTTCTACGTGGTAGAGCCAACAAAACTACCAGCGCTAAGGAACTTGATAGTAGCACGAAGTCTGGTGAAGGTCGGCGAAGACAACTATGTGCCGATAAGAGTAATGAATGTTTCAGATAGAGACGTGAGAGTGAAGGAAGGTGATCTACTGGGAAACTGTCAGCCTATTGTTTCTGTGACATCGATGAACGTTCCAGACGAATCTCTCATCCATGAGGCTAGCGAGACTACAGCTAGGAATGATTTGGCCGATACGATGATAATGACAAACAATTTGTCGCCAGAACAACGATCATGTGCTGTGCAATTAATCACCGAGTTTGCAGATGTCTTTTCCACGCATGATGGTGACCAAGGCAGGACAAATAAGGTCACACACCGAATCGATACTCAGGGTGCCAAACCGATCAGGCAAACCCCCAGACGATTACCGATTGCCAAGCGCGAAGAAACGAATAAAATGATCCAGGATATGGAGAAACAAGGCGTCATCGAACCTTCGAATAGTCCATGGACATCGCCAGTAGTGCTTGTGAAGAAAAAGGACGGAAGCACTCGGTTTTGTGTGGACTATAGGCTGCTGAATAATGTGACGAAGAAGGATAGTTATCCGCTGCCTCGAATCGACGACATTATGGACACCTTGGGTGATGCGAAATGGTTCTCGACGTTGGATCTAAAGAGCGGATATTGGCAAGTGGAAATAGAGAAGAGTGACCGCGAAAAAACAGCATTCTCGGTTGGATCCGGACTGTGGCAATTTGTTGTAATGCCTTTTGGGCTGTGTAACGCACCGGCTACATTTGAGCGTCTGATGGAGTGTGTACTACGCGGCTTAAGCTGGAAGACTTGCCTCGTGTACTTGGACGACATAATCGTAATTGGCAAAAGCTTCGACGAACATGTAACAAATCTCAAAGAGGTTTTAGCAAGGCTTCGTGCATCCAATTTGAAGTTAAGTCCGAAGAAGTGCACTTTCTTCAGCAAAGAGGTCAGGTACTTAGGACATATAGTATCAGCGGAAGGTATACGGACGGATCCCGAGAAAACTGAAGCTGTAAAGAACTGGCCGGTACCTAAGGATAAACACCAGCTCCGAAGTTTTCTGGGTTTGGCAACCTACTACCGACGATTCGTGAAGGATTTCGCCAAAATCGCCAAATGTCTTCACCGAAAAGAATCAGCCATTTTTATGGGACAGGGAATGCCAGCTTGCATTTGAAATGCTAAAGAAAGAATTATGTGAAGCACCCGTGTTAACGTATCCCAGGCCCAAGGAAACATTCATCCTCGATACTGACGCGAGCAATACCGGAATCGGCGCAGTACTTTCTCAACAGGTTGACGGCGAGGAAAAAGTCTTATCTTACTTCAGTCGCGTGTTATCCAAGAGCGAGCGGAACTACTGCGTGACAAGAAGGGAGCTACTGGCTGTGATCGAAGCGACGAAACATTTCCACAAGTACCTATATGGCCAGAAGTTTATTCTGCGAACAGATCATTCGGCATTAAGATGGTTACTGAACTTCAAGAATCCGGAAGGGCAGGTAGCACGATGGGTCGAACGACTGCAGTCATACGAATTCGAGACAGTCCATCGAAGGGGTAAAGTCCATAGCAATGCTGACGCTTTGTCGCGCCGTCCATGCCCAGTGATGTGCAATCACTGTAACCGCTTAGAGAAGACGGAAGCTGCGAATGCGCGAATTCTGACTATGCTGCCCATGGAAGGATGGAGTTCAGCGGAAATCCGGAAAGCCCAGCTAAACGATGAAGACATCGGCTCGATTCTTGTCTGGAAGGAGGCTGGGGAGAGGCCCAGCTGGAGCAAGGTGTCAGCATATGGGCCAACCACGAAGGGCTATTGGGCGCAGTGGAACTCTCTTCATGTTGAGGATGGTCTGCTGAAACGAAAGTGGGAATCAACAGATGGATCATCAAGTATAATGCAGTTGGTACTTCCACGGAATAAAGTCGCTGAAGTGTTGCACGAATTACACGAAGGAACTTTCGGTGGACATCTTGGCGTTAATAAAACCCTGTCAAAGGTACGAGAAAGGTTTTACTGGCTGCACGCTCGACGCGATATTGAGGAGTGGTGCCGCAGATGTGCAAGTTGCGCTGCTGTAAAAGGACCAGCTAAAAAGCCAAGAGGCGCCCTTAGGACCTATATAGTTGGAGCGCCGTTCGAAAGAATCGCAGTGGATGCTGCTGGACCGTTCCCAGCCACCGATCCAGGAAACCGGTATACCTTGGTGGTGGCTGACTACTTCAGTAAATGGACGGAGGTGTACCCTATTCCGAACCAAGAAGCGACAACGGTGGCAGAACAGATTGTAGAAAATTGGGTGTGTCGATACGGAGTACCGTGTGAGCTGCATTCTGACCAAGGGAGAAATTTCGAGTCTGGAGTATTCAGCGAAATGTGCCGACTGTTGGGAATACGGAAAACCAGGACAACACCACTTCATCCTCAGTCTGACGGTATGGTCGAGCGTTTCAATAAAACGCTGAACGAACACTTAGCCAAGGTTGTGTCGGACAATCCGCGAACGTGGGACCAACACATATCACCGTTCCTCATGGCATACCGCGCAGCTGAACACACGTCCACGGGAGAAACACCATCTAAAGTTCTGTTCGGTAGAACGATTCGGTTGCCAGCTGATGTCAAATTCGGAACTGCACCAATGGAACCGTCAACATCACTCCCCGATTATGTGTCTGACCTGAGACAACGTTTGAACAGCGTGCATGAAATGGTGCGAGGACGACTTAAACTGAATACAGATCGCATGAAAAGGAGATACGATTTGAAAGCTAACGCAGCTGGTTTCAATGAAGGTGACCTCGTTTGGTTATACAATCCTCGTCGGAGGAAAGGAATATGCCCGAAGCTGCAACATAATTGGGAAGGACCATACGAGATTATTACCCGATTGAATGATGTGGTGTATCGCATCCAGGAGCATCAGAAACCGAGAGTGAAAATGAAAATCGTTCATGTGGACCGACTGGCACCATATCAAGGAGATGACGTGGGCGGGGCCGTAGCGTCTTCTGTTCGGGACGAGCAGGCTTAAGGAGGAGGCAGTGTTGTATGTTCGAAGTACGTCTCTCTTACGACACGCACTGTAGTAAGTTTCATCATAATCTCGAATGATCGATGACAAGTACAAATTGAATACACACTAGACGATTCTCGAGCCATCTGTAGTCTAGACAAACAGAACTATTGATAATGAATTGGATTCTCGAACCTTCGTTAAGTAGTGGAGACCCGAACATCTCGAAAAATCTGGAGTCTTCACTAAATTGACGAAAGCATGGATCTCCAACTATAAAAGGCAGATGTCACCGGGGACGATAAGTAGTAGTTCTCAACGAAAGCTCTGTTACACTCAGAATTGGATGGTGGAAAATAACGGTCGGCCGACTGTTCAACGGAGCTAGGCCGTGGGCGCCACGTACTTGAATTACGACCGTTTCGGCAAGGGAAGGACGCCAAGTACGAATGCGTCCTGTCACGCGCGATTTCCACCGTACCACAAATTGCTTTACCACCCCAGAAGGCACTTCACATAAAACAATTCTTGTTCAATTCACTATTCTATTATTTTAGCTTCGCACTTACAAACTATTTCCTTAATCACTAATCTAACCTAACCGAAACAACTAATTGATAAAATAAAGGATATTGACAGACTTACGGTGGTGGCGGCTTGCTACGCTACTTATCTTAACTACACTCCTATGAACAAACGAACGATACTTGTTCCGGCTGATCGCACCCTGATCTCCTTCTCGAACTTCTTCGTTGTGGTGTCTCCTTCTCGCACTTCTTCTTCTCTTCTTCTTGTTTTCCAGACAAAAATTCCTCCAAGTCCACGTTCTTCAGCTTCAGTTGCAAATCCTTCAGTTGCAAATCCAACAAGACAAAAGAGGGAATATTAATTATTCAAAATTCCGCTTTGTGAAAATTTCGGTGAGTTACCTTCAGTTGCAAATCCAACAAGACAAAAGAGGACTCACCGTTAATTTTCACTCGTATTTATACAAATTTATCTAGCGGCTTATTCCTCGGCAGTTAGTTCTTCCAGTCGTGCAATTCTAGTAATTATTTCCTTCCAGTGCCGGTAATGCAGTTTTCACTGTCAAGCGTGACATGTAAACATTCCGGACAGGCAACAAACCGCCGCGAATTCCTTTAATCGTTCATCGCAGTGCAAGATTGAGGTTTCTTGTGTTCGCGTACCGGCGGGAGTCGTACATAAGTCACCATCGTTCGGGTATTGTGTCGCAGTCGACGAATTCCGCGTGTAAAACAAATAAATTGATCGAGGGTCGCGTTTTCACAATTCGGGTAGGTGCCGAAGAGGAAGCCGATCAAATGTAACATCCTCCGGCCGTTGTCGTTGACATTTGACTGTTGTGTTATTGTGGTTACGGATTCATCATCTGTGTTTTGTTTGTTGATCGTCGATATAAATATGATGGCAAGTATTTCGTTGTGTTATGATTCTAGTGTAGGTTGTTCGATATCGCTATCCGGCGGAGGCGTGTTGTGTATCTCATTCGATGCGTCCCTCGGATCGTGTTATTATAGCAGCCATCCCCTTCAGTTCGAATCATCACCGTGAATAATTGCTTTTACTATACTACTAACTATCGCCTACCTTACTGCGCCACCTCCTATTCCCTAATCCGCCACCTACATATAAAATATTAACATCAAAATAAAAGAAATAGTGTCCTCTGGGGCTTCCATTTGAACCCGTAATAACTCCCCCCTTATCAAAAGAGATTTTCTGCGATAGCAAAAAGAAAATCTCTACAAATCTAAAAAAGAATCCAGTTGACATGCAACTAAAGTCTGCGCGCTTCAAGGAACATATGCCTTCAAATCCTTGGCATTCCACACCCCTGCGTCCTTCCCATGTTTGTCGATCAAACGGTATGTGTAACCCGATAGCTTTTGCTCGATTGTGAAGGGACCGATATATTCCGGAGCTAATTTCGCCGAGAAAAATTTTGAAGCTTCCGAGAGTACAAAGTTCCGTCTCAAAACTTGGTCTTTGGGTAGGAACTCTATAGGTCTGTGTCGCAAATTATACCGGCATTTGCTCGCCTCCGCGGCCCGATGCATCCTATAGGCGACCTCCTTACGCATTTCCTCCAGACGACTTGCTCTCGCGATAGGATCCGCGACCGCACCGAACTCGTCCGGACGAGTAAAACGTTCACGAAACGTAATCATGTCGCGGCCGAAATTCACGAAATACGGAGTGACGCCGGTCACTTCGTGTGTAAACGTCCGAAGAGCGCAGCCTATCTTCGCCAAATCCTTATCCCATTCCCGGTGATTCTCAGACACATACGAACGTAGCATGCGCTTAACATTCTGATTGACCCGCTCCGCCGGATTGGCTTGTGGATGATACAACGCTGTGAACTTTGCCTGACTCCCATACGCATCGAGAAGTTCCCCAAGTTTCGCGCTACGGAACTGCGCGCCGTTGTCACAGACGACCCACTTCGGAACACCGAACACCAAGAACACTCGTTCCTCTAACAATCGGGTGACTTCAGCCGCAGTGGCTGATCGCACAGGGAATATGAGAGGAAATTTTGAAAAGTAGTCCACGACGGTTAAAATATGTGTAAACCCGCGAGAAGAACGAGGTAGTGGTCCAACCAAATCCACGCAAACCATCTCCCAAGGTTGCGTGGCCTCGCCTACTCTTGAAACCATCTCTCCTATCGGACGATTCCGTTCCACCTTAACCGCCTGGCAAACCTTGCATCTCCTCACATATTCCCTCACATCAGCTGCCATCTTGGGCCAATAATAGTTTTGCGCCACCCGATCGTGGGTTCGGCGCGATCCCATGTGACCAGCAGTCTGTTCGTCATGACACTTTGCCAATATATCAGCGCGCTCCGACTTGGGAATTACCCGCTTCCAGACATCTCTCCCCACTAGTTCAGGATAACGGGTAATAGCATGTTTCCACAGCGTTCTATCACTCACACGCCAATCCGAGAATTTATCTGGATCTGCCTTCACTTTCTCAATCATCTGACTATACCAGCGGTCCGCACACGACTCCACAGCAGCGGACTCCAGCACTGGAACTGATCGAGATAATGCATCCGGCACTAGATGTTCCTTGCCCTTACGATGCACTACCTCGAAGTCGAATTGCTGTAACCGCACCGCCCATCTCGTTAACCGTCCGATTGGGTCCTTCAGGTTGTTCAACCAGACCAAGGAGTGGTGATCTGTTACCACGCTGAACTTCATTCCCTCAATGTAGGGCCTCAATTTCTCCACTGCCCACAATACGGCTAAGCACTCTCTTTCTGTGGTGGAGTACTTCCGTTCAGCCTTCGTCAATGTTCGACTCAGATAACAGACCACCTTCTCGCCATCGGGATGAGTCTGAGTGAGTACCGCACCCAAACCGACATTTGAAGCATCTGTCTGGACTGAGAATGGCAGACTGTAGTCCGGACAAGTAAGAATGGGCGCGGTTGATAATTTTACTTTCGCTCGAGCGAAGGCGAGATCACATTCCTCGGTCCACTTGAAGCTTCGGTTTTTCTTGAGCAGGTTTGTCAATGGCGCCATCAATGACGAAAACTCCGGAATAAACCGCCGGTACCATGACACCATACCCAAGAATTGCCTCACTTCCTTTACGTTTGTGGGCCGCGGAATTTTAATCAGACACTCTACCTTATCCGGGTCCACACTCAGACCATTCTCGTCCACCACATACCCCAGATACTTGATTTGAGCACGGCAAAACTCACACTTATCCCGCGATACTTTCAGTCCAGCCTGATGTAACCTCCTGAAGACCTCCTCTAGGATTTCAAGATGTTTGCGGAAATCCTGTGTTACCACTACTATGTCATCAAGATACGTGAAGACATAGGGCTCCAGATCAGGTCCTAAGACCTGGTCGATTAAACGTTGCCACGTCGCTGGGGCGTTGTGAAGTCCAAACGGCATTCTTCGGAACTGAAATAATCCCCGATTTGGGACCGTGAATGCCGTGAACTTCTTAGACGATTCCGACATTGGAACCTGCCAGTATGCGGATTTAATGTCTATCGTGGAAAGAAACTTGCCGTTACTAAGCTTATCCAAGGTCGATGATATATACGGCAGAGGATAAGCATCACGATCCGACACCGCATTAAGCTTCCGGAAGTCCACGCAGAAGCGATAACTCCCATCCTTCTTTTTCACCAAAAGGATTGGAGAAGCCCACGGGCTCGAGGACGGCTCAACGATACCCATCTCCAACATCTCGTTGAGTTCTCGGTCAATGTGAGACTGAACGGCCGGAGAAACAGGATAGTAGCGCTGTTTGATGGGAGGAGAAGTTGTTTGGATGGTGTGTTCCACTAGATTAGTGCATCCAACTCCCTCCCCCATCTTTTCAAACCCTTTAGCGAGTACCAACTGCAGCTCTTTCTCCTGTTCTGGAGTTAATCTTGTTCGCGGTTGCAGTTGGTCTACCATACTGCTCTCCAACGCGCTCAAGAAGTCCCATTGACCGTCCCTCAAGTTGACTACGACTCCGAATTGACGAATGAAGTCTACACCTAATATTAGTGTGTGCGGCAATGAAGGCACCACTAACACTCTGAGCCACCTCACCTGCTCCTTCAACCTAAATGGTACCCATACCGCACCTTCAATTTTACACCCCACATCATTCGCCAATCGGATCGTACGTTGCTCGCTGGATATTGTTTCGACACCCAACTCCCGTAAGATTCTCCAACCCTCCCGTCCCAGTACGGAATTGGACGCCCCAGAGTCGAGGAGGCCAAGAAATGTCCTTCCATGAATATCAACCTCCAAATGAGGTCGATTATCCCCATGCCTCTCGTCTAAAACATATTCTACTCTTGCGGACCCAATTCTACCCGTTGTGCTCCGTCGGCCGCTTACTGAGCACGGGGCTCGTTTCCCGACGGCTGCGACACTTTTTGCTGTTGGTTGCAAGTCGGGCACGCTGATCGCACTATTCCAATTCTACCACAGCCGAAACATTTTCTTGGGGATTGACAGTCTCGCGAAAGATGCCCAATACGACCACAATTATAGCACTTGCGTCCCTCACCTTGACTCACCGCTGCAACCTCGCTATCTTCAACAGGTTCCAAATAGGCGAGGTCGGGTTCTAACAGCCTATTTGTCCTTCTTAAAGGAGGAGGCATGAATGACTCCACTGATAACTTTGTCGCCTCTAGCGTTCTGCCCAGTCTAACCAGCTCACGGACCGATCTTACCTCGGTCAACGCTAGCTGTGTCTGGTAGAAGGGAGTTATATTTCTCCGCAAAACTTTTAATTTCTCAACTTCATCTTTAGACACACTAAGTCGCCTAAAAAGCCCCTCCATGGCGGCGACATACACCCCAATAGACTCGTGCGGACCCTGAGTCCTTTTACTGATCTCTTCCCACAGACGATCATCGTAATCAGGGGGTAGAAACTCTGCTCTTAGCTCCGTCACTAACCCTGTCCAATCGTTCACCAACCCTCGGTTGGCACGGAACCAAATCAACGCCTTCCCTTCGAACAATTCCACAGCCGCTCGAAACAAGTCGACGTTGCTGACTCCCCGAGCTTGTTGCAGCTCCTCCACTCGTTCCAGGAAGGCGCTGAGCGAACAAGGTGAGTCACCTGCAAATTTCAGGCCCCACTTTGCAATGTCTACCGGCTTCGTACAACAGGTAGATGGACCGGGCACAGTATGCTGTGGCGTAGAATAGGCTGCCGGAGCACATCCTGGCTCTTCATCAGAGCCCACTTCCGTTTTCTCCTCCAATTCACCCATAGCCAAAATGAAGTTGTTTCGCAGATCCCTCTTCGCCATCAGCTGCTCTTCTCCCTCTGCATGCATCCTCTCAGCTCTGCGGAGCCCAAACCCTATTTTCGTCCGGATTTTCTCATATTCCGCCGCAGGTCCTTTCCCGGTGAATCCTTCCATCAAGCCTTCTATCTCCGTAAATTTGGCTTTTAACGCCTCGTTATCCTCTTCGAAGGTGAACGGATACTCTTTCACTTCGAATGAAAATTCCAAGGATGCTTCCGCCTTCAACGCCAAACGTAACTTCTTCCTCATCACCTCAACGTTGTCCGCTGGGATGTTGATCTATCTGAATTTTCGACATTTCAGGAAGAAACAAACCAAATAAAACAAAAAACACGTACTTTTATAATAACTTTATTTAAATTACAATTTATTTATTTTTTTTGTACAGACAGAACTGTCTCTTACGCGCACCGAACACCTTATCACTTCCACTCCCGCAAATGCACGAGATTTCCGCGAAAACACTTCAACGCCACTTGGTACTTGACTCAACGAATCGCGTAACCGACAAATGTAACCGATTGCCGTTTCGTAAGTCGGCTGGACGATAGATACGAAGAGAATCGCGTTATAGAATGTCGGGAACGGAAAGCGACCAAATGCTCAGAATATATCGCGACACAAAGCAAACTCGGTATCACCTCAAAATCCCTTAACGTTGGGCGCCAATTGTTACACTCAGAATTGGATGGTGGAAAATAACGGTCGGCCGACTGTTCAACGGAGCTAGGCCGTGGGCGCCACGTACTTGAATTACGACCGTTTCGGCAAGGGAAGGACGCCAAGTACGAATGCGTCCTGTCACGCGCGATTTCCACCGTACCACAAATTGCTTTACCACCCCAGAAGGCACTTCACATAAAACAATTCTTGTTCAATTCACTATTCTATTATTTTAGCTTCGCACTTACAAACTATTTCCTTAATCACTAATCTAACCTAACCGAAACAACTAATTGATAAAATAAAGGATATTGACAGACTTACGGTGGTGGCGGCTTGCTACGCTACTTATCTTAACTACACTCCTATGAACAAACGAACGATACTTGTTCCGGCTGATCGCACCCTGATCTCCTTCTCGAACTTCTTCGTTGTGGTGTCTCCTTCTCGCACTTCTTCTTCTCTTCTTCTTGTTTTCCAGACAAAAATTCCTCCAAGTCCACGTTCTTCAGCTTCAGTTGCAAATCCTTCAGTTGCAAATCCAACAAGACAAAAGAGGGAATATTAATTATTCAAAATTCCGCTTTGTGAAAATTTCGGTGAGTTACCTTCAGTTGCAAATCCAACAAGACAAAAGAGGACTCACCGTTAATTTTCACTCGTATTTATACAAATTTATCTAGCGGCTTATTCCTCGGCAGTTAGTTCTTCCAGTCGTGCAATTCTAGTAATTATTTCCTTCCAGTGCCGGTAATGCAGTTTTCACTGTCAAGCGTGACATGTAAACATTCCGGACAGGCAACAAACCGCCGCGAATTCCTTTAATCGTTCATCGCAGTGCAAGATTGAGGTTTCTTGTGTTCGCGTACCGGCGGGAGTCGTACATAAGTCACCATCGTTCGGGTATTGTGTCGCAGTCGACGAATTCCGCGTGTAAAACAAATAAATTGATCGAGGGTCGCGTTTTCACAATTCGGGTAGGTGCCGAAGAGGAAGCCGATCAAATGTAACATCCTCCGGCCGTTGTCGTTGACATTTGACTGTTGTGTTATTGTGGTTACGGATTCATCATCTGTGTTTTGTTTGTTGATCGTCGATATAAATATGATGGCAAGTATTTCGTTGTGTTATGATTCTAGTGTAGGTTGTTCGATATCGCTATCCGGCGGAGGCGTGTTGTGTATCTCATTCGATGCGTCCCTCGGATCGTGTTATTATAGCAGCCATCCCCTTCAGTTCGAATCATCACCGTGTATAATTGCTTTTACTATACTACTAACTATCGCCTACCTTACTGCGCCACCTCCTATTCCCTAATCCGCCACCTACATATAAAATATTAACATCAAAATAAAAGAAATAGTGTCCTCTGGGGCTTCCATTTGAACCCGTAATAGCTCATTGGTGTCAGACATCCGCCGGAAGCGAATAGTTATCCGTAAATTGTCGGTTGCGCGTGTATATAGTTAGTTCGTTTAGTAAATAAAGTGTGTGTTTTTCAATCGAAGTGTTTCATTATTCAGCACAAGAATATCTAACGAACCTGCTTTGGTTTCGTGGTTTCGCTCAACAGAGGAAACATTACAATATGTTTCTCGTCGTTCGTAAATTTGCTGACAAGTGTACTGGCATGCCTGTGCACTGGCAAATGTAAACGAGCCATAAGGCTGTGCGCAAGATGGCACACGTTCGCGTGTCGCGTTCACGTGTTTTATGTCAAACAGTTTGGGTCTATGGTTTGAAACCAAAGATGCGAATCTGTCAATTTGATAGATGCTCGGCTGTTGTCGTATCACCAAATTGGATTCATTATTGTGTATTAACGCCAATAATTTAGAATGAAATGTGTGTTTATGCACATCCTACTACTCCCCAGTCGTTTGTTATGCCACTCAATTGTTACCTAATTATCCATTTTAAAGCACAATAATGAACTCAATTTGTTGATACGACAATAGCCGAGCATTTGTCATACGAGGGTTGCCTTTTATATTTCGGGATTAGAGAACAAAAACAAATATTAATCATTGAAAATCGCTTTATTGTTTTTCAAAATATTCCCCATGAATATCTATACACTTTTGCATGCGTTTGAACCAATTGTCAAAGCACTTTTGCCACTCTGATTGAGGTGTCTCCAAAACATGCATTCTGAACGCAGCAACCGCTTCTTCAGGTGTTGAAAAACGTTGACCTCTCAGTTTGTTTTTTACGTACGGGAATAAAAAGAAGTCATCCGGTGCCAAGTCAAGACTATACAGCGGATGACCCATCAAATCTATGTTTTGAGTGCTCAAAAATGCAGTTGTTTGAGCTGATGTGTGAGAGCTCGCATTGTTGTGGTGAAGAGTGATCCGTCTTCGGCGGTTGGTTTTCCTGATTTCTTGGAACACAACTGGCAAACAAATGGTTGTGTACCACTCAGAATTGACTGTTCTGCGTTGTTCTAGTGGTACGGTTGCGACATGTCCAGTTTTTCCGAAAAAACAGGCGACCATTTGCTTGGAAGTGGTTCGTGCGCGAACAACTTTTGTTTGGCTCATCTTGAAACACCCGTACAGTCGACTGCTGTTTACTTTCGGGCTCATACGCGTAAATCCACGATTCATCACCTGTCACGATGTCATAGACGTGTTTCGAAGCACCGCGATCGTATTTTTTGAGCATTTCTTCCGACCAATCGACACGAGCCTTTTTTTGAGCGATTGACAAATTGTGTGGGATCCAACGCGAACAAATTTTTTTGACAGTCAAATGTTCATGCAATATTGATGTATGCTGGTCCCACTAATGCCTAATGTTGCTGAGTTAATCCACGTAGAAAGTTGTAAAAAATAATCGCACGAAAATGTTCACGATTGAATTCCATTATTTGCACGAGATTAATCTTTTAAGTTCCTGTAAAAAATACAAATAGTGCTCGTATTTCAAAACGTTCTGAGTACGTATAACCTCAAAAATGTCAAACTTTACAATAGAGCTGTCAGTTGCTAGATTGCAACACTAGGGTTGTCCAATCCCGAAATATAAAAGGCAACCTCCGTATTAGCAGATTCGCGTCTTTGGTTGAAAACCATAGACTCCAATCGTTTGACATAAAACACGTGAACGCGACATGCGAACGTGAGCCAACTTGCGCGCAGCCCAAGAACACACTTTCTGGACACTTGGAGCAATTTGGTCGAAGCCGCAGCCCCGGGGATCAGTCGCAGAGCATCGTGGAACAGTACACACTTGACAAAATACATCCTTTGACCGCACGACACACTTTCATCGCGCACGTGTTTGTTTTCCCGGAACACTAGATGAAATTTTACTAACAAATAAACACTGAAGGCGGAAAACGAAAACTAAACACGGAACGCACAAATACCGGAGACTCGCCAGCACCAGTCGCCGACCACTGAATTGTGGATACGATGGCGTCATTGAAGGAAATAATTGCGTGATTTAGCCGTCAGAAACAGCTGAGTTGAGGCCTGTATATCTAGATGGCGCTGGTATAAACGTAATATTGGGCGCATTCGGGAGTCACGGTTGCTAGCTAGCTTTAAGTGTTGCCTCGTGATTTGTATTCCGAATGGTGCGCGAAACCACTGCTAAACTTAGCGCAAATAGCTAGGCGCTAACACTTTTAGGCAGCATAAAATTTGTTCGCTGTCTTGGCTTAGGCGGCTATTACACTATAAAAGTTCTTTTACAAATATCTTTTATGAAAGCTATTTTCAAAGAACTTTTATAGTGTAATAGCCGCCTAAGAAAAGATTTGCGACATGGATGTTGCTTGTTTCAACTACTTTTCTAATATGCTTGCACACCTTCCCCCTAATAAGCGGCTAATATCATTCATAAAAGTTCTTTTGGAATATCGTTCGTCAAATATATTTGTAAAAGAACTTTTATAGTGTAATAGCCGCCTTAGCGGAGATTTGACAGTTCGAACGAACTGCCTGCATTGACAAATCATACCGCTACCCGAGCGCTCCCATTTTTGTTGTTGTAATTCAGTGCAAAATTGGGACAAAAACAGGAGCGCTCAAGTTGCGCTACCGATTTGTGAATGCAGGCATGTCAATTTACAACAGGTGAGCCAGCAAACCATTCGGCCGTCACAAGAAAAATTGGTTTGTGCTGCTTAGGAATTCGCTATTTCTATGCAGCGCATTACGCTGTTTTCCGTGACGCCCGAATGCGCCCATTATATTACGTTTACACTATCCCCAGATTACTTCATCTGCTGCGTAATCTGGGTGTGGTGAGTTTAAAATTGTATGTATCGGACAGTTGCAGATTACGTTTATGCCTGCTACAGATAATGGCCCATCGCGATGGTGACTTTGATGGCCGCCATCGCACACCAAATGTCAATTCAAATATTTTTAAATACCGTCCGTCCACTTGGGCGACCCAGGTGCCGCGATTTTCGAAGGGATTGTAAACGCCGCGAATCATTCGCAAAAAAATTGGGCGGTGTTATGTGCCACCCACAATGCGTCACATAAACAACAGAGACGCAAAAACACCACAATGGTACATCTTTCCTTCCTTCCTTCCTTCCACGAAAGAAGTGATCAACACCATGACCTGCACTTCGCTAGAACCGTCCTTTTACGCACATTTGTGTACAATATGTGTAGCACAATCTTCTGAGAAATGATTCGAACGGAACCATATATCTTAAATTGGGTAATTTACACCAGTTGAGAATTTTATGGTTTCCCAAGAAAGGATCGTTCTATTTTAGAAATGTCCTGGTGTGTGGGAACCAGGCATGGAAAAAAGAAGATATAAAATAGCATAGCGCAGGACGATCTTCGCTCATTACTCAAACAGGAAATCCTCGCGTGAAGTTTAAGATACATAATTTTGTAAAAGTAAATTTGGTAAAAGTAAATTTTTTAAAAGTAAATTTTGTTTCAAATGTTAACTTAAAATTAAGTATTAAGTGTTAAGATTACAAGTTGTTAATAAAAATTTAATAGAGTTATAAACGAATACAGTGTTTCAATAATGGACCGGTGAAGCCGTCCATAACAGAGAAAATTTTGGTGTCAGAAGTGGGATGGTGTCAAAAATTAAACACCATCTAGTGATCGAACTATTTAAATAAAACACAAAAGTATAAATGTCACTGTAACTCTATTAAAAAAAAAAAACCCAGATTAAAAACCCAAGACAAACCAAATAATAATAATCCTAATAAAATATCACACTAATAAACTGTGGACTTTAATAAAATAAAGTGTAATACAAGAAATTAATACTTTGCTATAAATCGTACAAAGCTTATGCTTGTGACAAAAACAACAAATACAACAACGATAAACACAACGGTTACAAACTTTGCATGTCGAGCAAAGCAACGTGAAAGCCAATCTGTATCTGGCGAAAAATAGTAAGAGGCAGCAATTCCAAATTTACTCTATCGGACGGATAGAGGCAGCAATTCCAAATTCACCCTATCGGACGGATAGAGGCAGCAATTCCAAATTCACCCTATCGGACGGATAGAGGCAGCAATTCCATATTCACTCTATCGGACGGATAGAGGCAGCAATTTCAAATTCACCCTATCGGACGGATAGAGGCAGTGCTATAATCCACTTTGTCGGACGGACAAAGGCAGTTTTACAATCAGCAAATAATTTTCGAATTCAACAAAAGTCGAGACAATAATGGTAACAACCAAGTAAGTGTTTATGAATGATAAGAATAAAATAAGAAATATTGTACAAAATTCAAAATATGTCAACTTCAACTAAGCCAGAAAACTCAAATATCGGTCAAGCCGATAGAACACGACGCGATTCCGAGGAGAATGAGTCCTGCAGCGATATGCTGACAGAAAAAGTTAATTTGTCCATCCTCATTAAATTTATTAAACCTTTTAATGGGGATCGCGACAAATTAAATTCATATCTAACTGGGTGCAAAAGAGCTTTTAAGTTAGCATACCCAGAACAAGAAGCAGTTTTGTTAGATTACGCTATAACTCAGCTAGAGGGTAAAGCTGAAATAGCCGTTTCTAATCATACTTTTAGTGAATGGTCCGAACTGAGTGATTTTCTGAAATTGCTATATGGTGATCGGAAACATTACAATCATTTATTAATCGAACTGCAACAATGCAAGCAAATGCAAAAAGAAACAATTTCTCAATATATAGTGAGAATAGAAACTGCAGCAAAAAACTTAATTACTTGCGTGCAACAATCAGTTGAAAACGAAGAAGAATTAAAAGGTCGAGTTGCAGCAATGAATGACCTTATCCTTCACACTTTCATCTTAAATGTTGATCCTGAAATAAGTAAAATTATCAGAGCACGAAATGTAAAATCCCTTACGGAAGCCATGCAAGTAGCTATTGAAGAAGAGAAAATTATTACTCTCACAAAAAGGCACTACACAGGTACTAATGGCTCTAATCAAAACTCAAAATTTTGTAAGGTTTGCAAAATGAAAAATCATAATACTGCAGACTGCTACCGAAAACAGAAATCGGGTGCAGCTTTCAATGTTGGTACAGCCGGTGAAAAATTCTGTAAATATTGCAAAAATAAAGGGCATATAATAGAAGAGTGTAGGAAGCGTGCCTACAATCAAAAGAAGAATAATTCCCCATCTAATACTGGTGCAAAGACTTCAAACAAAAATGAATCTATAAACTCTGTAAAACTCCATTCAAAAAACGAGGTTATTTCTCGTCAACAACAACCTTCAAAAAACGGGAACAACTCGTCAAATGTGAGGAAACGGGACATATCGGCTTTATTACTCCTAGAGGGGAATTAGCCAAAAGTTACAACGTCACGTATTCCTCTAGTGACAACAACCTTTTTATAAAAGTTCAAAGTCCTGATTCCAAGTTTAAATTCTTCAGATTCTTAATAGATACAGGAGCCTCAATTTCAATAGTTAAAGCTCAAACGTTAGTAGGGAATACACTCATTGATGAAACAACAAAAATTGATTTACATGGTATCTGCTCATCTACTTCAACCGTAGGAACAGCAGATATTAAGCTTCTATTTCCAACACGGAATATAAATCACACGTTTTCTGTCATTATAAAACAATCGAATATTCCATTTGATGGAATAATTGGTAATGATTTCCTCCTTAATCGAAATTGTTTTCTGGATTTTCCCCAACGAGTCCTGATGGTAGGGAAAGTAAAAATCCCTTTACATACATCTACTATACATAGTAGTCAAAGCGATGAGTTCCAAAGGAATCATTGTACTACAGATGATCAAATTAAAGAATCTTTAGCAGATTCTAGATCTCATGAAGATCAATATAAAGATCATTCCAAAATGTATAGAAAAGATGTTGTAAAACAAAAGATAAAAGCAAGATCGATCACTTACGTTAAAGTGAAAATTCAAAATCCAGAAATCAAAGAAGGTATTGTTAAAAGACAGGAAATAGGTCCAGGAATATATTTAAGCGAAGCCTTAACCAAAGTAAATAATCAAAACGAAGCAATTGTATCCATCCTAAATTCTACCGAAAAGGATGAAATACTAAAATATAGCGAGGTTTATCTCGAACCATTAGAAGAGATTACTGGATCTGAGCCAGTATATACTTTTCAAAATAATCCTACAAACCATTCAAACCGTCATGAAAGACTAAAGGAATCCATTAGACTTGACCATCTAAACAGGGAAGAAAAGGAGTCGATTTCAAGAATCGTCACTGAATATTCGGAAATATTCCACTTAGATGGTGATCCTTTAACAAGTACAAATCTCATTGACCACGAAATTAATTTGACAGATAACAGACCGATTTCTGCAAAGACTTATCGTTATCCAGAAGTCCACAAGAGTGAAGTTAATAAGCAAATAAATAAAATGCTTGATCAAGGTATAATACAACAATCAAACTCCCCATGGTCAGCTCCACTTTGGGTAGTCCCTAAAAAACAGGACGCCTCTGGAGAGAAAAAATGGAGAGTTGTTGTTGATTACAGGAAATTAAACAACGTTACTGAATGCGACGTATTTCCAATTCCTAATATTACTGAAATATTGGACCAATTGGGTCATTCTAAATACTTCACTACCTTGGATTTAGCCAGTGGATTTCATCAAATTAATATGAGACACGAAGATAGAGCAAAAACAGCATTCACTACACCTCTAGGTCATTACGAATATACCAGAATGCCTTTTGGTTTAAAGAATGCGCCAGCAACGTTTCAACGTCTCATGAATACTGTATTGTCTGGTCTACAAGGGCTAGAATGCTTTGTTTATCTCGATGACGTCGTTATATATGCAAGTTCAATCCAAGATCACGAAATGAAACTGAAAAACGTATTTGAAAGAATGAAAGATAGTGGCCTAAAATTAGAGCCATTCAAATGCGAATTCATGCGACATGAAGTTGTATATCTAGGTCATGTTATTTCAGGAGACGGAGTTTCCCCCAATCCGGAAAAGGTTTTAGCTGTAGAAAAATTTCCAATACCAAAGAATCAGAAAGAAATAAAATCTTTTCTTGGCCTCTGTGGTTATTATAGAAGATTTATTGAGAATTTCTCCAAGCTTACCAAACCACTTACAAAGTTACTCCGAAAGGATATCAAATTCGAATGGTCACGCGAACAAACAGAAGCTTTTGAGACGTTAAAATCTAAACTCATATCAGCCCCGATTCTGCAATATCCAAACTTTTCTAAGGAATTCATAGTCACAACCGATGCATCCAATTTCGCAATTGGTGCTATCTTAAGTCAATTAAGTGATAAAAATATTGATCTTCCAGTCTCGTACGCAAGTCGTACAATGAATAGGGCAGAGTCTAATTATAGTACTACCGAAAGGGAATTGCTAGCAATAGTTTGGGCTGTGCAGAACTTCCGTCCTTACCTTTACGGAAGAAAGTTCAAGATAGTTACAGATCATCGACCACTAACTTGGCTTTTCAACTGCAAGGATCCAGGAAGCAAACTTATTCGATGGAGATTAAAACTCGAAGAATTTGACTATGAGATAGTTTACAAACAAGGTCGAGTAAATGCGAATGCAGACGCTTTATCGCGAATTAAAATTGGCAATGATGTCGATATTCCTATCCCTACCCAGAACCATGAAAATAAGGCCAATATCACGGAAAATGTGTTAATTGCTCAATCTGATGATACGTACGAAGATTACATAAAATTCTATTACAATTCAGAGTTCCCTAAAATATATGACTATAATGACATTAACGATAATATACGCAGTACAATATCACATGTTGCATACTTTACAGCAACAGATAAAAGTGATGAGAATCCTCATATGACATTATTCCTAGATAAAAGTCCAAATAGAGAAATTATCGTGAACAAAAACCACTCTCTCTATGAAATAGAGAAGTCTGTCTCAAAAGATAAACAAATTATATACCATTGCTTCTACAAACATTCATTCTTCGAAAAACCTTCTTATAAAGATTTCTTTTATTGTATAATAAACTTGAAAGGAAAACTTAAGACAGACAAAATTAATGAAATAAATATTCCAAACCCTGTTGACCAATTCAACCAGTTTAATTATAACAAACTACGCGACATTATACAATTCGTATTTCGGAATGAAAAAATTAGAATCAATATTTACCATAATAAAATAGTAACTCCGACTGCAGATCAAATCCCAGCAATTCTGAAGGAGTTTCATGATACTCCAAGCTCTGGGCATAATGGTTTTCATAAAACTTATAATCAAATAAAACAGTATTACAAATGGACTTATATGAAAAAACAGATAAAAATCTACATAAAGAATTGTGAATCATGCCAATTAAATAAAACATCTAGAAAGTTAACAAAAGCTCCAATGGAGATAACTTCTACGGCGAGTAGCCCTTTTGAAAAAATTAGTCTCGATATCGTGGGTCCCTTACCTATTACAGAAGAAGGTAATCGATTCATCCTAACTCTCCAAGATGATCTTACTAAATATTCAAATGCATATCCTATTCCTAATCACGAAGCAAAAACTGTGGCAAACAGATTACTACAGTTTATCACTCGCTTCGGGATACCAAAACAAATTCTTACCGATCAAGGTTCCGACTTCACTTCACTGCTGATGAAAGAAGTAGCTAAACTGTTCCAAATCAAGCTCCTTAATACAACAGCATATCACCCTCAATCTAATGGTGCACTAGAACGTTCTCATTCAACACTAAAAGATTATTTAAAACATTATATTAATAGTCAGCAAAATGATTGGGACGAATATGTACCTTTAGCAATCTTTGCATATAATACGGCAGTACATTCAACCACCAAATATGCACCATACGAATTAGTATTCGGGACAAAACCAGTTTTACCTAGTTCTATAACGAGTACCCCAGAATTTCGGTATACATATGATTCCTATGTTGAACAGCTTAGATACAAATTGAACAAATCTTTTCAAATCGCCAAACAAAATATAATAAAATCAAAAGAAATTAGTAAAACGTACTACGATAGGAAAATTCATAACCCAAAGTATAAGACAGGAGATTTTGTTCTAATGAAGAACTATTCCACGAAATCAGGAACAACGAAAAAACTTACACCAAATTGGAAAGGTCCGTTTGAGATAGCAGAAATATGCGACAACAATAAAAATATTATTATACGTCTAAAAAATAATAAAACTATAAAAGTCCATACCAACCAATTAAAACCAACCTCTCTTACAGGTTAATCGTTCTTCTCATCGTATGCTTTAATGCATATTCATGCAATCCCTTGCCAGGATACGAAGTTCAAACAATAGATGCTGGAAGCGGATTATTTTATGAACACACTGGTACCACTAAATTTTATTTCGATTACCTTAAGATAGTTACCCATATAGATATAGATTCATATACCGATAGATTAAAACTTATTAAAAGAACTTCAGAATCCTCCTTTAAACTATGCGACCTAATGCACACCGAGCAGGTTAAAGTTTTTTGTACTCAAAATGCAAATATATTTAAAATTAAACTGCCAGAATTGGTAAATAAAGAGGAATCGATTAGGGACATGTTAGGATATGATACTGATAGATCAAAAAGAGGTATTCTAAATATTGTAGGATCAGTCGCAAAATTTTTGTTCGGAACAATGGATTCCAATGATGCCGAATATTATGACAAAGTCATCGGTAATGTTGGAAAAGATGACACCGACATTCAGCAATTAATGAAAGATCAAATTCGTGTTATCAAAACCACTATCACAAATTTCAACAATACAATTTCTCAATTGAAAATATCTGAGAAGCAATTAAATGAAAATATCAGACGTTTTAATTCCTTCTTAAGAAGTCAATATCTAATTAACACAGAAACTAGATTAACTGAGGATATAATTGAACATTTCAGCATATTGCTATTCTTGATAAATGAAATCGATATTAAATTCGAGGAAATTGTAAACATAATCCTTTCTGCAAGACAGAATACCATCCATCCAAGTCTAATTAGCCCAAAGCAGTTACTTGAAGAGCTAACAAATTCTATCAAATACCTTAAAAGTGGCCACGAATATCCAGTAGAATTGAAAAGGCGACATATCAATAAAATTCTAGAGATTGCTCAAATTCAATACACTTTCATTAACCGACGAATGATATACGTCATACTGATTCCAATTGTAGACAGCACAACTTTCAATTTATATCACCTCATACCTTTACCGATCCCTCATGCAAATCATCAAACATATGCGTACATTGAACCAAGTTTCAAACATCTTGCTATATCAACAAACAAGATGCAATATGCACAATTCCAAAACTTAGATCACTGTAAACAATTGGAGAATAACAAATACGGGTGCGAAAATCACATTATATATGCGACACTCAGTAAACCAATCTGTGAAGTGTCATTATTAACGAACGTGAACAAAAATATCCCAAAAGATTGCAAAACCAGATTTTTAACAGGGCAAATAGAAATTTGGCAAAACCTTTTAAATAATAGATGGATCTATGTTGTAAGTGAACCAAAAATACTTACAATATCTTGTAATAGCTCAATCCAAGACACTGAGATTACAAAAACCGGAATTTTATCCCTAGAACCTGGTTGTAAAGCATATTCCCCACAAACTCAATTGATTGCAAATTCTGAAATGATTATTCCTTATCAAAACATAATCCCAAGACTCAACATCATAGAAGATGACTGCTGCAATCAAGAGAAACTAAATCAGACTGAAGTTCAATTCTACCTCGATGAAATTCATTTGTCAAACATTAAATTAGACGAACTCAACATTGCATCACATAAGCTTGAGAGTCTTAACGATCAAATAAATAAATTACATTCAGCACCACATCTCCTGAAATATGGAAGTTTCTATAAATATGTCATCATAATGACTTCATCTATAATAGTAATATTTGTACTGTTCAAAGTATATAAATGCATAAAACCATTCTTACCCTCTTTTCTGAGAATAGACCGTCACTGCTGTTGCAGGCCAATAATAGTAACCCAATACAATACACCACGTTCACCTCCTACTCCAATAAACAACATTGAAAGGAATAGTGTGCCCGAAAATCCACCAGAGGTTTTACCTTCAACTTCAAATTCAGCTGCTAATCAAACAACTCCAATTCGCCAAACGCGATCGACACGGTCTAGATTGAGGCCTTCCATCGGAAGACTTAATTACGACGAATAATAAATTTAAAATCAATTTATCATCCGTCTTCCCCAAGGGGGGTGTTGTTATGTGCCACCCACAATGCGTCACATAAACAACAGAGACGCAAAAACACCACAATGGTACATCTTTCCTTCCTTCCTTCCTTCCACGAAAGAAGTGATCAACACCATGACCTGCACTTCGCTAGAACCGTCCTTTTACGCACATTTGTGTACAATATGTGTAGCACAATCTTCTGAGAAATGATTCGAACGGAACCATATATCTTAAATTGGGTAATTTACACCAGTTGAGAATTTTATGGTTTCCCAAGAAAGGATCGTTCTATTTTAGAAATGTCCTGGTGTGTGGGAACCAGGCATGGAAAAAAGAAGATATAAAATAGCATAGCGCAGGACGATCTTCGCTCATTACTCAAACAGGAAATCCTCGCGTGAAGTTTAAGATACATAATTTTGTAAAAGTAAATTTGGTAAAAGTAAATTTTTTAAAAGTAAATTTTGTTTCAAATGTTAACTTAAAATTAAGTATTAAGTGTTAAGATTACAAGTTGTTAATAAAAATTTAATAGAGTTATAAACGAATACAGTGTTTCAATAATGGACCGGTGAAGCCGTCCATAACAGCGGCTCAGGTGACGCGATTTTGCAGGGGATTGCGAACGCGGCGAATCATTCGGAAAAAAATTGGGTGATCCAATTGGCGTACGTTTGCAGATGATAGAGCGTGTGTGTATGGCCGGCTTATACCCACTATTGAAATTGAAAGCTGTCACTCTGTGCATCACGGCAGCTATTATCAAACGGATCGCGTATGACAGAAGGTCGGTGGTAGTAGCACAGCACTGTGATAATTGTGTAGTGGCCCGTCAACTTAAATCAGCTGTTCAAAGTTGTGGACACGATGGGCCATCGCGTGGAGGAAAATGGCTCTCGAAGCCATTTGTAGCCATCCGATGGCCCATCGCTGTTGACAGAAATGACGGTTACGCGGCATTGGCCACTGAACGCCATCCGCCCGTCCACACAGTGGCGAAGGCCCCGAATAGCCGGGGCTGGGCCATTGTCTGTAGCAGGCATTACACTATCCGCAGATTACTTCATCTGCGGCCGTGGTGAGTTTAAAATTGCTAAGGTGTTTACACTGTTCCGGCGTAATCTGTCGTTTGACACATCTATGACATTTCATAGATTGACAGTTTGCGAGTCTTGTGTATTTCAAAAGTTGTTTCCCTTCGTGAAAATTTGTTAGTGAATTACTTTATAGTGGAGTGATTGTGCCGCGAATCCGCGCGTATTAACATACGTCTGAAACTGGATGTTTTTGGTAGATGGCCCAAGTGCTCCAGAATCGGAGTAGGCGATCAAAACGAGCGTTGTTGTTGTGTATTTCAAAAGTTTTTTTGTAACAGTTTCTTACGTGAATATTTGTTATATCTACATTCTTAAGTATTTTTTTAATAACTTCATTACCATTTCGAATTTCTTTTAATACTTGTAATTGAACATTTTTTGTTTCTTTTTAGGAGGGTGCACATCATTGGCCGGTCTGCTTCCTGTTTGCCTTCTCGTCATTGGGATCGACGGCGCGCGTACATTACGTGGCATCAAATTTTCTGATTCTCGTAAGGACTACTATTTATTTTCTGTTTCACTTTTAACAATCTAATTGCACGATGGGTAATGGTCCTGATTCGAACATTAAATCTGGAAATGTAAGTCTTAGTTAATATAATCGTTTCGATCTACAATTTTTTTTGCGTTTCACTTACCATCCATTTGTTCAATGGAAAGTTGATTTGCCAACTGCCTGCTCGTCATCTGGCTAGGAGACGCCCCTCCATCAGGTGGAGTCGAATCTGATTCTAACATTAAGTCCAGATATATTTAAATTTTAGTTGATATGCTCATATCTTTGAAGAGAGAGTATCAGAGGAAATGAAAAAGAGCGAGAGAAACGAAGCAATTCGGCACAAGTGAGGAAGTAGGAAGGGGGATTGAAATTTGACATCTCTTTTGCTCTATATGGAACGGGCGGGTGTTCCGCGGCAGAGAGACAGACTGGAATGTTATTGTTCAAATTGGAAAAGTAGGAGAGGGGATGACATCTTACGTGCTTCGTGTGCTTTTATATAGACTGCGCGGGTGTTGCGCAGTGGAGGGCGTGTGTCTCTCTGTTTACTTTTTACGACTGGAATTGCTTCAAATAGTTTGCTCCTCCATAGTTATTCACTATGGCTCATATGGATCGGCTATTTACTTCGTGTTTCACTACCATGCAATTGGTCGATGTATTCAAATTCCACTTGACTTTTTCGAGGCGGTCCATTGTCTGTTCGTCGTACAACTTAAATACACGCCCTCTTTATGGTGTATCGAATTGTTTGATTCAAATGTTGAATCTGGGTATGTAAATTTCAGTTTGCTGGTGATTCACTCACCATCCAATTATTCAAAGTTTAACAATGCAGGATTCATGTGATATTTGATTTCTGGGAATACAAATTATGGTGCAAGCAAATAGGAAAATTTTACAAGGCAAGGGGGTACTGGATGAGTCCTACTTTTGTCGTGTTCGAAGCGCAGATATTACCTAGTAACAGTAATGCCCACCAGAATGAACGCAGGAAGCAGCAGCAGCGGCAGCGACAATAACAACAACATGTAGATCTGCTTTTGCCGCTGCGTTCAATCTAGGTCAGGGAAATGCATGCTTTCTAACTTTCCATTTCGCATGCCGGTGCTGCTGCATTCTGCGTTCATTCTCGTTCGAGCATAAGGGTTTTCTTTCAGAAGAAGAATTAATCCTGTAATTTTACTATGTAAAATTTTTTATTTGCATCTTCGGAACGTTATGGCAATAAAACAACACTAAATCGTTGTCGATTTGAAACAACCGTACGACAGTATCCATCGAAATGTACTGTACAATATCACGCTGCAATTTGATATACCAGCAAAACTAGTTCGACTAATGAAGATGTTAACGACCAATCCCATCTTACAGTCATCATCATCATCGACAAAAAAGGAAACGAATCTTTTCTTAAAGTAACATTTAATGAAAACAATAGACAAACAAGATAATATAATAATATTCATAACGACTAGCTTCAGACCTATATCCTTATAGAGAATAAAATACGAGGTTATCCGGTTCGTGATCGATCTCCTCTACGTCGTTAGAAACGATGGCCGGGTCCATTCGATGCATATGCGCTTGCAATATGGTTTCGTTTTTAAACTCGCCATACACACCCCACAGTTGAACCGCTTCGTGGGCGTTTGTCGGTCGCTATGTTTTATAAAGATTCCTCTTTTCTCGAAATCCCATCCCGCATTCCTTACACTCGTACTTCATTTCCCTGCTGTGTATTTTCGCATGAATTTTTTTCCGATACACCGTGGTGAAACGTTTTCCGCAAAGATCGCAAGCGTATGGTTTATCGCCCAGATACCCTTGGATGTGTGTCTTCAGTTCGCTGACCATACGAAATGAGGAGTTGCATAGCGGGTGAACAAACGGCCTGCTGTCGTCGTGACTGACAAGATGCGATGTGCGATATCCTCGTTGAGGAAAGTTTTCGGGCATTGATTGCACAGATACGGATCATCCGGACTGTGTTTCATCTCATGCTTATGTCGCGCCAGAGGTGTTTGGAATGTTGCGTAGGCGGCTATTACACTATAAAAGTTCTTTTACAAATATCTTTTATAGAAGACATTTTTGAAGGACTTTTATAGTGTAATAACCGCCTGAGGAAAGATTTGCGACAAGAATGTTGCTTGTTTCAAGTACTTTTCTTACAAGCTTGCACTCCTTCCCCCTTAGGCGGCTAGTATCATTCATAAAAGTTCTTTTAAAATATCGTGCGTCAACGATATTTGTAAAAGAACTTTTACAGTGTAATAGCCGCCGTAGCATCGGTCGCAAGCAAGATATGTGGGATCATTTTTGAGCAATTTCGGTATGCTGTTGCCATGATTCGAGACAACATGCATTTGGAAATATCGTCGGCTTTTGAACGTGTCCTTCTCGTCCTTGTTGGTTCTGAACACCGAGCACTATTCCGCGCTGCAACGAACACAAAAATCAATGACATGATAACCAAGAGCACCCACTTTCACTCGGACGATCGTGGTGAATTAGACTTCATTTGTGACGTCTATTTTACGTCATTAATTCACTGCCAAAGCAGTGACTGCACACGACGATGTCCCCGGCACGACATATTTTTACAATTGGAATTGCGTCGGGCGGCACTTTAGTCCTCTAAAAACACACTTTCTGGACACTTGCAGCAATTTGGTCGAAGCCGCAGCCCCGGGGATCAGTTGCAGAGCATCGTGAAACAGTTCACACTTGACAAAATATGTACATCTTTTGACCGCACGACACACTTTCATCGCGCACGTGTTTGTTTGCCCGCATCACTAGATAAAATTTTACTAACAAATAAAGGGCATTGTACACTTCACCGTGAACGTGAAAACGGAAAAATGTTTTCTTGAAAAATATCTATGAAAATGACATTTTACGTCCGGGGATTATATTGAAATAAATGAAGAATTCCCTAAACTACATTTTGAATACCTATATATTTGCACAATTTAATATTGATATTTCATATACTTTTTTTAAATTCCCCGTATATTTCATCGTGAACAGAAAAATTCATCGTGGAATCAATTTCACACAGAAGTGTAGACGCGCGAACGTGAAAGTGAACGACCGAAATGTGAAATTCACCACGATATTTTTCCACGATGCTGTTCACGTTCGAATTGCATTTGCATTCTGAAAAGTTGTTTATCGTGAAAAAAAGAAACTATTTTTTTTTGTTTATTTATGAAATAATATAAGCGAATGAATCATTTGATACAAATATGATTGTTTTAATTATAAATATATGTATTATAAATCCTAAAGTTTAACGGGGTGGGAGAATCGCGTTAAAGGGACATTTGAGGAGGAGGAGTGAAAATCAGAAGATTGTTATTAAACATGTTGAATGATCCTACTTATAAAAACATGCTCATTTATTGTACGTGTACAACGTAATGGTACTACATATAATCGAACACGGAAAAGAGTTATGAGGTCAAGAAAAACAATTAAGAACAAAAAGGAGTCGTTGTAACTTCCGATTTAAGAAAGTAGGATGGAATGATAAATGTAATTTAATCGGATCAAGATGTAAGACTAAAGCGTCCCAATTATTTGTGTGATTATGTGTGGTTATATCAAGATATAGTTACGTTCGTAAATCTCAATTGACCACACATCAACAGCCTGATCCTACGATGGACTTAAGATCGTTGTGAGTGGCCAAATTACGATTTTTGTGATATCTGGCCGCCGTGGGTCCGGCCATGAGCTATCAGTCTGCTCATTGATGCTCACGTCTGGGTACCGAAAGGCACCATGAAAATAGCCAATAATAGACAATTTCGGCTGAGTCCGAAAGTGGCCATGCCCACTTTCGATTCGCAATTAATGTTCACTTTCGTTTAAAAACGAAAGTGAGTATGTACATACTTAGTTATTTTCGCTTTTCTTTGCATACCTTACTTCAATTAGAGACCGAAATTGTACATAGACAAAAAAGAATGTTTGATGCAGATATGCTAGGACGAAATGGATGCTGGTGCATATAGAAGGAGTGAAACGAGCGACCTTGGGCTATATACCGAGCGTCGCAATCTCTTGGGGGTGGAGCTAGCGCAGCTCGTTCCAAACCGAACTTGTCCATGCACACTTTGTGCGATACTAAGAGTTGTGAATCAACAGTCCCTGTGTGGGCGATTTGTTCCATTTCAATTCAATGTAAATTTTAAACCGCGAGTGCTCCCACAGCTTCTAAACTCTGACCAATATCCTTCATTAATTCCTTTCTACAACCGACATTTTTATTTTCTTCTTAAATAAGCGACGTTTTGCATATTTCAAATAAATTTCCCGGTGAACTGTAAATATGACTGTGAACAGGAAAAATAATTCTCACCATGCGATAACTGTCAAATCTTTTCACGGAGCTTTTGATCGTGGAAAATTTTTATTTTCATGTTCACGTTCACGGTGAAGTGTAAAGAGCTCTTAAACACTGAACGCGGAAAACGAAAACTAAACATGGAACGCACAAATACCGAGGACTCGCCAGCACCGGTCGCCGACCATTGAATTGTGGATACGATGGCGTCATTGAAGGAAGTAATTGCGTAATTTAGCCGTCAAAAACAGCTGAGTTGAGGCCTGTTTATCTAGATGGCGTTGGTGTAGATGAATCCTTCACGTCCTTGTTGGTCTGATGAGCACTATTCCGCGCTGCAACAACACAAAAACACAAATAAAATGGGCATATCGCCATTTACACGGTAATTGACATATTGACAATTGTGACATTTCAATTTGTCATTTATTTTCACCATACGTGTGGTGAGTTTACGTCGAGATAATCAGAGTGCGTAATCTGCTGCAGATGAAGCTCCCCAGATGAAGTAATCTGCTGTGTAATCAGGCCCTGATTAAATAATCAGCGCGCAGATGAAGTAATCTGCGGATAGCGTAAACGTAATTTTAAACGGTATAGCCTGCACAAGAATCAAGACAACGCCATCTAGATAGACAGGCCTGCGCACGACGATGTTCCCGGCACGACATATGTTTACAATTGGAATTGCGCCAGACGGCATTTTAGTCCTCTAAAAACACACTTTCTGGACACTTGCACCAGTTTGGTCGAAGCCGCAGCCCCGGGGATCAGTCGCAGAGTATCGTGGAACAGTACACACTTGACAAAATACATCTTTCGACCGCACGACACACTTTCATCGCGCACGTCTTTGTTTTCTCGGATCACTAGATGAAATTTAACTAACAAAGAAACACTCAACGCGGACAACGAAAACTAATCACGGAACGCACAAATACCGGGGACTCGCCGCCATCAATCGCCGACCACTGGATTGTGGATACGATGGCGTCATCAAAGGACATAATTGCGTCAAAACCAGCTGAGCGCAGGCCTGTCTATATATAGGTAGATGGCGTCCAGGCCGGAGTGTCAAAGTAATGACGTCATGACAAGCAGTGTACCATACGTAAACAAAGTGAAAAACCACCGCCATCTTTATTCTCAGGCCGGAGTATCAAAGTAATGACGTCATGACAAGCGGTGAACCATATGTAAACAAAGTGAAGAACGCGTGCAGTCGACTTCATGAAATCTGGCGATTTTCGTGCGTAAAAGTTATTTTAGTGTCGCGATTTTAAGTGCAATTGAAAGTAGTGTTTATCACTGATATTTAAAAGTGAAAAAACCCAAGGTGCCGCGAGCTTCCGAACTAAATGAACTGCTCGAAGTGCGCGAGACATGAGTAAGGCTATGAAAGTGCGACACGGAAAATTTCGCATTTTTCATTAATTTTCCGCCAATTTGGCTAGTGTGAATGGTGCAGCACTACCATGGGACGAATCCTTGGGCCGGTGAGTTCAGCGGAAACTCCGGAAGTGCTCCAAAAAGTGAATTCAAAGTGGTTGTCAAATGACAACATTACAGGTGATTTCCGGCCTTTTCATCGGAACTCATAGGGTAAGTATACGTTTTTTGTTGTGCTAAAATTTTAGTGGATTGATGCGTCAGGTCGTTAGTGCTTTGGCAATCAGCTGACACTCCAGCCTGAGAGTAAAGATGGCAGTGTAGAGATACACAAGAGAATCAATCACAGAGCCATATAGGAGATGAAACCCGCACTTACTGTGCACAAAATTCTGGACGTAATTCCACACGAACTAGTTAAAAGTAAACAGAGAGACACACGCCCTCCACTGCGCAACACCCACGCAGTCTATATAAAAGCACATGAGATGTCTTCCCATCTACTTATTATAGTTTGCGCGAACAACGCGGCTTCTGCCGCCAAATAAAGTTGAACCAATGTATTTCATATGGCGATAAGTATACTGTGCGCGAACAACACGTCGCTCACGTCGCAAAAGTTGAGACGAGTTCAACTTTGTCGCAATCAACGAGCCGCGAAACATCCATTCACAATAGGCATGTGGTTTAACACTGTGGGTGATCATTTGTTTTGTTGTAAGTTACTGTTATGCGCCTGGAAGTGTATGTTTCTTTTCCTAATTCATAAAAGTGTTTCAAGTTTGTTAGGAAGGCAGTTTTTCACAGCTCAAATGTGTCAAAAGAACGCGAACAAGAGATTTGACTATAACTGGCTGAACAGCTAATTTTCGTTGACTGCGACTTGTGGACGTAATTCGCGCACAGTATAATTCCGAGGAAATGCTTGTCGTGTATGTCGGCCTTTATACATTCCATTGGAATAATGGCGGGATCATTGATATACAAGAGAAGGATAGAGACAAAAGCTATACGTGACTGTCTGTGAAAGTAACCAAACTGTTGTTTTCCTTTTTTTAGCTGCGATCAGCTGTTCTTAGTTTCGATTTCGTGGGATGACATTTCTCGCCGGTCATTTTGTGCTGAACACGAGATTGCAGTGAAAAATTACATTTTTTCAAGTGAAAACTCTATTAGTTTTGTGAAAATTACATCAAGAACTGTAAAGTGTTGTTTATGTGTTCACTTAGTGGCCTATTTTAAGTGAGACAAGCTACTAATCCCATTAATTTTGGAAAATGGAGTGTGCTATGGAACATTGCCACAACAGATGGATTTCCAGGAAAAGTGGAGTTTCATTTCACAGGTAAGTGTCCTGATTTTGTATCGCTATTAAGTGCATCGTCGCTCTACGTAGCTGAAATGCTTTTAGAACAAAGATATTCCCCGGTAAGTAAGTGTTTTTGTTCGTGGTCCGCGGGTAATTAAAATCTGAACACTTGGGTTATCAGCTGCTTAGTTTTGATTCAGTAGCGCAGCCTTGAAAGTGCAATGTGTGGGTGACCTCTTGAGAGAAGTTGCATAAAACGCAAACGCCACTGGAAAGATGTGATAGTGGTCGTGTAACAACCACATCTAAGCGAATGGTTACCAAAATTTTCCCTTTGTCTACTTCCTGGTCTCCCTATTCCAAGGGCGGGATGAAAGCAAAACTGACACAATAAACACACACTGTATTGCGATGTGGGCCCGACTTCAGTGTGCGTGCAAGTGCAATGGAAAAGTGGTACTGATGGTGTTTGGGTGAACTGCGGCTGACAAGTGCGAGCGAGATGGCCAACGTGTTGTGTTTACAAAAGCGGTGTTCCGAAGTGTTCGACTGGAAGCGGATGGAGAACGCGAAGGCGCGTGGAACGGTGGCAAGTGGGCCGCCCGATTTGTATCAATTTGGCAATACCATAGCCGAACTGTGGCTCGTAAAGTGTGGAAGTTGAAGTGCGCTAGATCAAGAAGCGAGCGCTGGGAAGCCGCGAATAGTTTGGATTGCGGATTTGGACAGCGAAAAGTTGCAATTTAGTGACCATTGGATGTGAAATACCCAAAGTGTTGAAGCAATGACGGACGAGATAATTGTACGGGCACGGCAAAATTGCTGTCGCCTGTGCCTGGCCCCGGACAGTGAATGTGTTCCGATTCTGACGAGTTTGGCTGCTGATAGGGAACCTCTTTCATCGAAAATTCAAGCGTGCGTCAACGTGAAGGTTAGTACTATGGCTTTTCATGAATAATTCTGTTCTCGGAGGAATGTGGCAGCGAAGCAGCCGACTGGCATCGGACAAGGACCCTACAACGTCTTCATGGAGAAACTTGCTTCCGCAAAGAAAAACACTCGAAACACTTGATGGGCTTGGCTCCTTGTGGCGATGGCGACGTTGACATGCCTGGGCTACTGGTATCGTGGCGCGGGCAGCATGTGGTGTGTATGTCTGAGGGCTGCAGGAAGTGGGAATCGGAGCCTGGCGATTGTGACGGTCGGTAGCCCGGCTGCAGGTCGTAACCAGACATGACCACTATCCGATTACGGTTTCCTGTAGGTGTGCAGATGTTCGTGGCTTCTTAAATGCCAGTGGCAGGGAGATATCTGGCTGGTCGATGGACTGGTTCGTCCACCATCTTGATTGTGTCATGCGATTGATTGCTCCGCAGTTAACTTCTCAATGTCCAATGTGCGGAACAGCTTCGAGCAATCTGGTTCCGATGTAATTTTGGTGTGACGCTGGCACCGTTCATCATTCAGGGCTGCCATCTGCTACCCACGGCGAAGTGGTTGCCTGCCAGAGTGCGGAGAGTAGGAAGATATGGACCCTGCATAGGTCTGCATTGGGATCCTCGGTTGAGGACAAAGAATTTTATTTGAACTGACGTCCAGGTGTTCAGTGTCGGTGTTATCTTTTATACTTCACGTAGTTCGTCATCGTGTTGGACTTTCTGACAGCCTCGCTGCGAACTAGGTCATTAGAGATGAATGCATTACACAACTGCAGAAACTAAATGATTTTTCTTTTGCGTCCTGGGCAAAAGAACAGACAATGAACCCTGTGGCATTTCGAGATGTCGCATAGAGAATTCGATCTGGATATAAAGAACGGCTTCACAGTGCGTTCTTTTTGAAGGGTATCATATTGCAACCTGCGGGTTTTGTTTTGTTGGAAGATCACATTGGGAGTAAGAGGAATTTGGAGTGAACATCAGGTTGAAGGCATTTACAAGGCAAAGAAAATTGTGGTAGGAGTTTGAGGTTTTCATGAAATATTCTGTGGGCGCTTTACTGCTTACGACTATGTTTTTGTTCTAAATGTTTTTTTTTTCATGTTGTGTTTTGCTTTGAGTTTTGATTATCTTTTTCACATCCTATGCACTTATGTACATTGCACCACTGTACAATCAGTTCTAAAATCAATTTTATCTCAAACATTGTAATAATCATGAGTAATCTTTCTTTTTTCAACTCAGTGAAAAAAGAAAGATTCCTCTGGAACAAAAAAAAAAACGTTATTCATTTAAGTTCATGAAAAGTCATTGTCGTGTTGTTTGTGCTGTAGTTCATATACGCTGTTTACTTTAGTATCTCCCAGACTATTTTGCGTTGGTATAAGGGATGATATCTATTGGTTCCATTATGGCTTACATCAGGTCAATGTTTATTTGGAAGTTTTCAGTGTTCCGCGTTACTATCTTTGCTTTGTTCTACAAAGGAACATTTAAGACTCGTTGAAATCTGTTATTGTGGCCATACTGCCGTCGACAACTTTAAGTCAATAAAGTTATTGTTTTGTTTGTTATGAATGTCAAACTTTTTTCTCGCGTATATTGGGGTAAAAGTCTTCGTTAAACGAGAGGGCAACAAGAGTTTGTTCAGTTATGAAAACTCCAGAGTTTCTTCCTCCATTCCATTTGTATGAAGGTTACGATAGGCAGGGTGGCAGCCTAACGGCTCCGCATAGACGGCTGGGGTCCATAGCGATACCATATATTTCAGGTACTCATCCCGTGTCGTTGCTAGCCCTTACTGGAATATCGTTGTTGAGCTGGAAGGAACCTGACTCATTGGCGAAGCTCAAGAGGCTTCTCCAGCTGAATCCTGCGACTCCTTCAAGGTTGTTGCAGAAGTAAGCTCATAGGCACTTTAATCTTCATCTAGCGGTTGCAGGACATTCACATATAAGGTGCTTTAGATTTTCTTTCGTGTTTGGTATCTGGCATTTCCGGCGCCATCGCTACTTATTAGCTTTAGTCTGTACGCGTATTCCCCTATCAGGCAGTGCCCCGTTAGTACACTGACTTCTGGGTAGTGTTAAGAGGCTTTTCCTTTTGTCATAACAGAATATTTTCGTTACTCTGTAGTCGTTTGTGTTAAGCCAGTTAGCATTGGCTTTTTCGTGCATACTGTCGTCCAGCATCTTCTTGCATGTTTGTATTGGCGTCGGCAGCTCTTGGGCTGTCTCTCATTCGAGGCTAGCCCCCTGTTTGGCTAGTCCGTCCCCTATTTCATTACCTAGAACTTCTGGAACCCACCAGAGTTCCACGGCCCTAGCTGATCTCAGTGCCTGTAGAGCTGTTAGGCAGTTATGCAGTTTTATATTTGATAGTAACGGACTGTAGGCCTTAAGTGCTGCTTGACTGTCCGAGTGTATGTCGGTTCTACCCTTTTTCCGGGATGATATCATCATCTCGGCTGCCTTTTGGATCGCAAACACCTTCGCCTGGAAAATGCTGCACTCATTGGGCAGTCTGTAGGGTAGGTTGTATGGAAGTTCCGACGAGTAGACTGCTGCACTAACTCCGGCTTCCATCTTGGAGCCATCCGTGTAGAGGTTCAGAGCCTTTCGGCGTCCATGATCAACTACCGGGATCTTTTCCCTATAGGGTATATTGACTTCGAAGTTTGTGTTGAAACCTACTTGTGGTTTCATGTAGTCAGTATTTATAGATGGCAGCCAAATACTGCGGTGGCTGTATGGCCTTTCCTTGAAGTGCCCTTCCTTTCTAAGCCTTAGGGCACATTTAGCAGCCTCATTCCTCAGATATAGGTCAATCGGAGGCAGGTTTAGAAAAGTATTCAGAGAGAGCGAAGATATTGTTCGTAAAGCACCAGTGATCCCCAAGCATGTTGTCTCTGTATCCTCTTCATTTTCTGTAGGATTCTTTTCGTGTTGAGTGCTGTCCACGAGACCACAGCTCCGTACGTTAGTATCGGTCTTACGACAGCCGTGTATATCCAGTGAGTTATTCTCGGTTTTAGGCCCCACTTTTTACCAAGCAATCTTTTGCAGGTGTAAAAGGCGATGTTGGCCTTCCTGTTTCGCTCCTCGGCGTTACGACTCCAGGATCATCCCCTCCGTGTCACCCACCTTTGGCGGTTTACAAATTTACATTGAATTTTAATGGAACCTCGGCGGCTGCAGCCGCGGGTTATTGAGCGGCGAGATTGCATTTAAATTCAATGTAATTTTGTAAACCGCGGCGGCTCTCGCAGTTTGGGTAAATGCGGTCTTATGCGTGGCGTACCCGACTGTGATAATAGAGATTAATTTATTTCGAAACGTTTCGTGGTATTTCCAACAATGTATCAATTTTGGATGACGGGTCTAAAGTTAATCCGTTTGTTTGAAATATCACGAATGACTATTCTTGTAATCTTAAGCTGGACATTCAAGGCGACGCTACGGGAACAAATGACTGCGGTCGAAGCCAAAACTCACCGTGTATGGGGATCAACTGATGGCTCTGTAATCCAAGTGTCGTTTGCGGAAGCCAAGTCGACACAATGGGAGCCGGTCCTAACACTGTCTTCAGACCACTTACCAATCGTGATAAGGCTTGACAAACCGACAAATATCATATCTGCCACGTTTGTCACCCACAATAAGGCTGATTAGAACGGTTTCACCTCCTATACCAACGCTAAATTCCTCGATCTGCCAACGCCAACCAACGTCGCCGAATCCAACATAAGGAAAGTCCTGAACAAAGCGTCTGCGAAGTTCATTCCTGTAGGACGGATTCCGAAAATTCGGCCTAACTTTCCAACCACTGCCGCCAGATTGGCAGACGAAAGAGACAGAATCAGGAGCGTAAATCCGGACGACCCTAGAATCCACGAGATGAACTGCGAGATCCATAGACAAGTAGCCGAACACATGAGGTCAAAATGGAGCACCCATCTGAATAACTGCAATCTACCCACAGGGTTGAGCAAGTTGTGGTCGGCTGTCCGTGCCCTTTCCAATCCGCCAAAACAGAAAGGGAACGTCGCCATTTAGGTCGGTGAAAATTCAACAAGTGACCCTACCCACTGCGCAAGCCGTTTCAATAAACAATTTATTGAACACCCCGCATCAGACAGACTTAAGCGCAAAATTTGTAGGAAGATTCACAACCGAACCACAGACAGCATACCTGTTTTCACCACGAATGAAGTAATTGCAGCTATAAATAAGACGAAAGCATTGGGACCAGATGGCATTTCAATGACTATGCTTAAACACCTCGATCTGGCAGCCATCAACTATCTCATGACCACGGCCTTGGATGCCATTACATCCCGCATCCATAATGGTCTCAACCAGGCTCGTCCATGTCAAAGAACAATACTGGTGGCGCTTGACCTGTCGAAGGCCTTCGACACTGTCAGCCATTCAGCGCTTCTGTCTGACATCAACTGTTGATCGCTTCCGACGCAAGTAGTGAAATGGATTGCCAATTATCTCGCTGGCAGGCAATCCTATACATAACTCAGGAGCAGCAAATCAAAGCTTAGGAAGATTAAACAAGGTGTACCTCAAGGAGGAGTTCTATCTCCTACATACCTTGTATAATCTATACTTATCAGGACTCCCAACACCACCTGAAGGTATCGACATCATCTCCTACGCTGACGACTGCTCCATTCTGGCAACAGGGAACAACATAGCGGATATGTTCGAAAACATCAACGGATATCTTGAAGAACTTAACTCGTTCTTCATAAGCAAGAACCTTACCGTCTCAACGTCTAAATCCTTGGTAACTCTATTTACCACCTGGAAGAAGGAGGTCAAGATGCAGCTTGAAATCTCGATTGGGAATCATCCAATTCCTACTATAAACAATCCTAGGAGTCACGCTGGACAGCATGGCCACATCATCACCCCATGCCTCAACCGTGTGCGACAGGATGCGTAGTAGGAATAAGATCCTAAAAGCCTTGGCCGGTAGTACCTGGGGCAAAGATAAGGGAACTCTACTGGTCACGTATAAAGCAGTCGGAAGATCAGTGGCCAACTATGCGGCTCCTGTGTGGTCGCAGAATCTCTGTGACACACAGTGGAAAAAGGTTCAAGCGTGCCAAAATGCCGCTCTCCGTGCTGTTACTGGCTGTCTCCTGATGTCAACCCAGGACCATCTACATCAGGAAACCAGGATGATGCCTTTAAGGGACCACAACCAACTTCTTGCCAAGCAATACCTGGTGGGTTGCTACCGAAGTGATCACCCAAACAACCTCATGAACAAGACGCCGCCGCCCAGACATGTCAGGCGCGACTTGAGGGACCTAGTAAGGGATGTCCAGAGGTACAAAAGGGTACCCTTTGATAGTGGCGACACAGGTCGGCCATCGCAGCGATACATCAGGAGGAGGTTCATCACTCATCAGTCAATCTCAGGTTTAGGTCCGAATCCAGTTCTCTCGTCCATACCACCAATGATATCTCCGGAAGAGGACAGACTTCCGAGAGCTACGAGAACGACACTCGCCCAACTTCGGTCAGGCTGGTGTTCACGACTGAACTCCTACCGATCCCGCATCGACCAGGACGTCTTAACCATCTGTCCTGCATGTAATGGAGCCTCTCACGACGTAGACCACATCTTTCACTGCCCAGCTGCACCCACGCACCTGACTCCCAGATCGCTGTAGGAGAACCCAATAGAGGCAGCTAACTTTCTATCCCTCGACACCGGGGATGAAGATGAACCGTAGGTATGTAACCAACCAACACACCGAATTCCGATCATTGCTACAACAACAACAGGAATCGATCTAGCTGCGTTCGCTGTAGTGAATAAATAAGTTATTGAGATCGAATAAGGAACGATGTTCATAAGAATAGTTAATATTATCAATAGCAAATTGATGACTGTTTGAAAGAAAAATCAATTTGAAAAATCAATCGCATCGAATATAGCCAAGGAGTTCCTGCGGCAGTCGGCTCTACATACCGGAACGACCCGTACTACGACACATTTTACGGCCAATATCTGCCAAACCCCTTCAATGCGAGAAGGAAGATGTATGTGTGCTATATTCTAAATATTTTACACACACACAATTGAACTTCTTAGTTTTCTACAACAACAACATAGCCAATAAATATTTGAACTTTTGATGTTTTCATAGAAAACTTAAATGAAACCGGAAAATAGAGGGCTACGCCCGCAATCCGAGGGTTTTGTAGAGTCCCATGCCAATAGGAGATGAACTATTCTACTCTTGGAGATGTTAAAACGATATTGCATATTGCAATTTTGCGTAGAAAATATTGAAAATAAATTGTTTGAATAATTATAGAAGGTAGAGTCAGCGACCAGCATACCTCTTGAGAAGATATCAAAATTCCATATTTTTTTTTGTTTTCTGCGCTAGTTGAAAGCCATCTTCCTGCATGTTTTCATATTTCTAAGTGTAACGGTCTCGAAATGGTAAGGGGGGTGGGACAAATTATGATCTCATATTTTCCCCTCTGCCTCTTTTCCCCTTTCTTCAAATTTGATGAAGACGCCAAAAATGGAATGTACTCGGTAGTACCTTTCTCATGATACCCCACTTGCCCATATCAGATGAAAAAAAAATGTTGACCTTCATTTCCCCTCTCCCCTCCTCGCCTTAAAGCAGCAACCCAACTACCTCCCTCCTTAAACTTCTCTCCCATCCCACTCCTATACCACCAATCTAACCTTTCAGAAATGGTCACTTTACGAAAAACAATAAACAATATCCAAGTATGCAGTGCTCGTAGTACTAGTACGTAGCAGAGGCCGGTTATGTGCATTTTTTGTATGGATGGTGTTAAAATGTCAAAATTTAAATGAATGTACTATTATTAAATATTATGTGATTGTAATGAATCTTTGAGGTATTATTGCCTATGATGTTGGCTATCATTGGCCATCAATAGTTTTGACCTCGGGTGCGCTTAAGGGGTGCAGGGGTGTGTTAACTGCAACTATAGAAATGTACTATTATTAACCTTTTCTGATGAAATTTTAAAACTCTATTAATATAGGTTTTCTACGCTAGTAAAATGGCGCTTTTCTGCAAATTTTCATATTTCTAAGTATAACGGTGTCGAAATGCAAGGGGGGGACAAACTCGGGACTCATATTTTCCCCTCTCCCTCTTTTCCCCTTTCTTCAAATTTGAAAAAAAATTCCAAAAATGGAATGTACTCGACGGTACCTTTCTTACGATACCCCACTTGCCTGTACCAAACGAAAAAAAAATTCGACCTTCATTTCCCCTCTATGGGGACCTCCCCTTAAAGTTGACCTATTACGACGCATCGCTTTCTCCGGCGAATTATAGTAATTCTACACATTCCTACAAAATTTCAAGTATGTAGCTTCAGCCGTTCGTGATATATTCCATGGACAGACGGAGAGACATTTGACCGATTTCATAAGGGTTTTGTTTTTAATACAAAACCCTAAAAAGGTCATCGAAAAATTGTCGATGACATACCAAAGTGTGTCAACTTACAATCGGATCCAATTTTCTAATTCGAAACAAATTGATGGCTAGCATCGTTGCATGATTGAAGCCATTTCGATTGCATAGCCATCAAAGGCAAACCGATATCAAGTTTAAAAAATTTCATTATGATTGGAATAAAACTGACAAACATTCCATTTTGTTAGACGCGACTATCGTCGCGGCTGTGAACCAAAAAAAAAACGATCACAGCGGAGCACTATTCGTGTGTTCTTTAAGTCGCGCAGCCGTGCCTAGCAAAATAAACCTTGAACATTGGATTGACTATGCTAAGGCGTGTTTTTTTGTACTGCGGTAGGGGTTAATTGAGGGCTATCCGGGTTAACTTACACACATTACACAAACAACAAGGGTATGTTGTTTGTGTAATGTGTGTAAGTTATCCCGGATAGCCCCCAATTAACCTGCACCGCAGTACAAAAAAACACGCCTTAGCAGTGGTCTGCGTATAAACCCATGTGTTTATTACAATTACTTCAATCCCAACACTTCTGCTTTTGCTCGTTTCCCTTTTTTAGTTATTTTAATTTGTTATCCTTTTACACAAACGGCTTTACATGATTGCATATTGTTTCCATTTCTAGGTCAATCAATCAGACAATTTGTCTCTTCGAGTGTGTCACTCTTGCATCAGCTTCTTGAATTCATGGCAAAGTTTCAAAAACCGTTGTCTAGCCGCACAAATGAAACAAGCGAATTGGTTGGAAATGGCTAAGAATACAATACGTCGCAAAATGGTACAAACACAACAGCTAAGAACTAGATCTACAATGAATTCTGGTGATGGGCGACCTGTTCAGAATCAAACTAAGGCACCCACAGGACGGCCTATGGTAATTATACATTATATCATGTTATATAATTGTGAATTTCCTTCTAATTTGTTTTTTATTATAGCCTCTACCTATAATTATCAAAGAGGAGCCTGTCGATGAAGAGGCTGATGCCCAGGAACAAGCAGCCACGAGAATGAATTTAGATCCAAGAGAGTTTTTAGATGGTAACTCACTGGTAGCCAAACAAGAGGATGATGATGAATATGCTGACCGCAATGATGATGGTCCGCAAATCTTGCGATCATTGGGTTTGACACACATAAAAAAATTAAATACGTATAATAAATTGGTAAGTAAGATAATTTCATGTTTGATAGCTTCGCTGCTGTTGTGATAGCAATGGTCGGAAGTTCGGTGTGTGAGTGTGTTACATGTTATGGTTCGTTGTGTGGTAGCGATGCTTCAAATACTGCAGTTCTTGCATCGAGGGGGTTTGGCAGCTCTTGGTCGTTGAAAAATGGGTCGTTCCGGTACGAAGAACCGGCTGCCGCAGGAACGACATGCTACGGTTCCTCGTCTTCCTCGGTGTTAAGGGATAGGAAAATGGCTGCTTCTACGGGGTTCTCCAACAGCGACCTGGGAGTCAGGTGTGTGGGTGCAGCTAGGCAATTGAAGACGTGGTCCACGTCATGAGGCGTATCATTGGAGGCGTGACGTGTGTTCGTGACGTCCCGGTCAATGCGAGACAGGCTAAGGAGTTAAGGACGCGAACAGCAGCCTGATCGAAGTTGGGCAAATGTCGTTCTCGCTGCTCTTCAGGAGAAATGGTGGTGGTCCCGAGAGAACTACATTTGGACCTAGACCTGCAATTAATGTTTGTATCTCCTTGAGATGTATTCCTTCGATGGCTGATCTGTATACGTCGTTGTCAAAGGGAACCCTTTTGCACCTCTGGACATCTCTTTCGAGGTTCCTCAAATCACGTCTAACATGTCTTGCTGGCGGCGTCTTGTCCATGAGGTTAGGCTTGGGGTGTTCCCTCCGGTAACAACCCACCAGATATTGTTTGGCAAGAAGCTTGTTGTGTTCTCTTAGTGTCACCACCCACTGTCGATCTCGAAATCGAAAATGAACCTGGTACAAATGCCCTCTGACGCACACACACACTTCACATAAATGTGAAGAAAACCACTTGTACCAGGTTCGTGTTCGAGATCGACAGTGGGTGGTGACACTTAGAGGCATCATCTTGGTTTCCTGATGCAGATGGTCCTGCGCTGACATCAGAAGACAGACAGTTACAGTACGGAGAGTGGCATTTTGACAAACCTGAATATTTTCCATTGTGTGACCACACAGGAGCCGCATAGTTGACAAATGATCTTCCGACTGCTTTGTATGTGATTAGTAGAGTTTCTTTGTCTTTGCCGTGCTACCGGCCAAGGCTTTGAGGATTTTATGGTTCACGGTAGGAATAGATTGACTGCCATTTGAGATCCCAAGTTGCATCTTGACATCCTTCGTTTAGGTGGTAAATAAGATTGCCGAGAATTTAAGCGCTGAAACGGTTAAATTCTTGCCTGTGAAGAATGCCTTAAGCTCTCCAAGATAATCGTTTATACGTTTGCATATTTCCATGATGTTGTTCCCTGTTGCCAGAATGGAGATAATTTCGATTCCTTCAGGTGGTGTCGGGAGTCGAGATTTAAGGTTTAACAAGGAGATGGAACACTTCCTTGTGGCACACCTTGTTTGATTTTCCTTAGCTTTGATTTCTTTCTCTTGAATTCTGTGTAGGACTTCCTGCTTGCAAGATAATCCATTTGGTTATTTGCGTTGGAAGCGATGCACAATTCAAGTCAGACAGAAGTGATGAGTGGCTGACTGTCGAAGGCTTTCGACAGGTCAAGTGCCACCTGAATTATTCTGTGATAAGCCAGAAGCCGTGTTGGTGGTTTGCTAGCTGGACTTGGGGCGCAAGAACAGGATGGATTAGTGCTTCGAGCGTTTTGGCAACTGGTGATAGAAGTGTGATGGGGCGATAGGAGTCGCCGTGTCACTCACCTTTTCTTCCAGAGTTCCGAAATGATCAGTGATGTGATGGATAGGTTAAATGTAGCCATGAGATATTCGATAGCTGGAATATGGAGGTATTTGAGCATTGTCATTGAGACTCCATCGGGTCCTAAGGCTTTCGAGTTATGTATTTGCCTTCCTTATAGCTGCAACCACTTCGTCCGTGGTGAAGACAAGTATGTATGTTGTTTGCGGTTCGGTTATGGGTCCTCCCGCGGATTATGCGCTTAAGTCTGTCTGGTGTCTGAAGCGACTTGTGCAGTGGGTAGGGTCGCTAATTGAATTGTCTCCAAACTGGATGGCGACATTCACTTTCTGTTTTGGTGGATTAGAGAGGGCACGGACTGTCGACTATAGTTTGCTCACACCCGTGGTAAGGTTGCAATAATTCAGATAAGTACTCCATTTTAACTTCCTGTGTTCGGCTACTTGTCTATAATTTGATAGTTCATTTCGTGAATTTTGGGATCGTCTGGGTTTACGCTTCTGATGCTGTCTCTCTCGTCTACCAACCTGGTGGCTGAAGTAGGAAAGATAGGACGCATTTCTGGAATACGTCCTGCAGGAATGAATTTCGCAGCCGCTTTGTTTAGGACTTTCCTGATGTTGGATCGGGCCTTACGTACATCGGTAGGAGTTGGCAGGGCGAGGAATTTAGCATTGGTATATTCGGTGAAGCGGAATGGCTTCAGCCTAATTGTGGTTGACAAAAGTGCGATAATGGACAGATACGACATTTGTCGTTTTGTCAAGCTTTATCACGATAGGTAAATGGTCTGAAGATAGTGTAAGGACCGGCTCCCAATAAGCTTCGTTTATGAGGCTAGCACTGGCAATCGTGATATCTGAAGAGCTGGAACAGGTACCGGCAAAACGAGTGGGCGTGTCGTCATTCAATGTACAGAAATCTGAAACGTCAAGTTGCTTTGCTATTCACATACCTCTGGCGTCGTTGTTCAGATGTGAGTACCAGAGTTCATGGTGCGCTTTAAAGTCACCAAGCAGGAGACATGACCAGTGAGGAAAGTGTTGATGTTTACATGGTAACCCGAGGCACATGGATACCGGTGAAACATATTTGTTGTAAATTTCAATATCAACATTGCCCGATTTGATGGCGATGGCTTGCAGTTCTTGCACTTCCATGGGGATATCGTTGTTGGTGACATCTATTTCTCAGTATTGCACGGAATGGTGAATGATGAATGCCAACCTTCCTCCAGCGTTGGTAAATCTGTCTTTCCTGATAATGGCGTAATCTCCATTAGCGTTGCGGGACGAATTGGGATGTAGCTTCGTCTCCTATATGGCTCCGACTTGAATGCGGTGTCTGCTCATGAATGGGGCGAGTTTAGCGATTTTATTTCGCAGCCCATTACAAGTGAGAGTGAGTGAGAGCGTATCAAAAATGGCGATCGCTGGTATTGGCGTAAGGTTGCTTTGTAGGGGAATCTATTAGAACTATTCGCAGGGGTCGTTGGGGTTGATTAGAAGCTCGTTTGGGTGCTAACTGATGCAGGAAGGTGAGGCGTGATAGATGTGATGTTCCTGTTCCTGCACTGACTGGTAGTAAATGAAGAATTTCAGTGCCTCAGTTCCTATTAGAACTATTCGCAGGGGTCGTTGGGGTTGATTAGAAGCTCGTTTGGGTGCTAACTGATGCAGGAAGGTGAGGCGTGATAGATGTGATGTTCCTGTTCCTGCACTGACTGGTAGTAAATGAAGAATTTCAGTGCCTGTGATGGTTTAATCCGGAGCAGTTCCTCAGATGACACCACTTGTCGCAGCAGTTGCATCTCATTGACATCGCATAGGGGCGCAGCTCCCTGTTGCATACGCAACAGATCCATGGACCTGGGTTACTTTCAATGCCGGCGCGGAGAAGTAGTATCGACATTGACACATTTTCCTTCTTGCATTGAAGGTGCTTGGCAGCTCTTGGCCGTTGTGAAACGGGTCGCTCCGGTGCGTAGAACCGGCTGCTGCGGGAACAGATAGCTTCGCTTTCGATACATAGTTTTAAGATAGGGGTCCGGCGGCGTAGGTACTGGCGTCTTTTGCATTTTTAAATTACAATGACATTTTTTCCAGAAGCATGTTAAGCTCCTGGTAGGAATAATTTGATATTTCTTACCTCTCATGACCCATGTGTTCGAACCTTAGCCAATTCCACACTCGAAAGAATTTACCGGTGACTTTTCTTGTAGAGCTTTTTCCGTCTTGGCAGGTTTCCGGCTTGTAAGGGGCCGACAAAAACAAAAACAAAAAAAAAACATTTTGTTTAATTCATCTTATATGTATTTAATATGAGCAGTTCTATACGCAAATAATGATTTTTTATTATGAAATATAGCAAAAAATACTTATGTTGCAAACAGCTCATATCAATACAAATATAATAGAGCAAGATCCCAGGGCCGCCAGACGTTACTTATTTTCTGAGTAACAAAATTTGTGGGATTGAGTAGTGTTAGTATGTAAATACTTTGAACATATGGATACTTGTTAGCTTGGGCCGACGGCCAATTTACAGCTAGAAGGTGGCAAAGGTACGTAAAAAAATTAGTAACTTTTCTTACATTCTGAGTGCTGATTTTTACGTATGTTTTACAGAAAATTGTCAAAAGTTAATAATTAACACTGCCAGACACTTCCCGCCGGCGGTTATTGCCCCCAGACGCTTTAAAACTCGCAAAAAAATTGTTAATTTTACTTATAGTCTGATTCATGATTTTTATATATGATACTTAGGGAACTACATATTTCAAGACTTTTTGTAAGCTGCCAGACCAATCTAAGGGGCCAAAAATCGCCCAGACACATTTAAAATGTCGCTATCAGTATGAGCGCGGTGCATTTCTAGCAAGAGATTTGTCTCCGAAACCCAGTGGAATTGAAAAGTTTTCGATCCTATAGCGGTTCCATTCATTGGTTTGCCTCCGAAGCTAAATGTTTTCGATTATATACCGACCTTTGTCATCGGTTTGTCTCTGATGTGGAAGAAATCGAAATATCTTCAATTATGCATCGATTCTGGTAACCAATTTGCCTGAAATTTGAATTCATTTTAAAGTATCTTTGGTGACGCATGTTGCCATATCATCAAATACGCAATATGTTTTGTTGAGCTCATTAAAAAAAAAGGAAGTCCTTACCTTATTGGCGAAAAACCTCAACTTACGTTCCGCCAGAAATTAGGGAGTAGGAGTAAGGTGCTCCAATTCGACCGCCGCCTCGGGGCCAATTTGCTTCAAAGAGCAACCCGCACGCACACACTAGCACTTCGCACTTGCACAGCCGCAACACCTTAGCCGATTTTACAGACGCACTGACTAACTAACCGGAAGAATTGGTGCAAGAGGCCACACGGTTACGGTTCAGCACCACTGTACTGTACGCGGCCCATGACGGAGCATGAATTTAGAAAGACTTACTGTACACAACCAAGAGGGGATTTGTTTCGGGAGATTCGCCGCGGAAACCACGATAGCAGAGACACAATCACTACACTCTGAGAATAAACATATCACTAAACTTTGGAACTGTTTATGGGGAAAAGAATTGTAACTACCTACGCGACGCGTTGACGATCACGCTTTCGCGGGCAAAAAATCACCACAAACAATCCGATACACAGGTATTTTGGGAAGAAGCTCAGAAGTGAAAACACTGTAGCGAATTGTGAACTAAGAACTGTGAACGACCTCGCACCGGTCCCCAAAACAGTAAGTGTTGACCGTTACCGCACCCATAAAAAGTTAACCATACACACAGCACGATAGAGAGATTATTTCAAAAAACAAAAAGAAAAATGCCTAGAAATAAAAAGATGCTCGTATTCGGCTGTTTGTGCGCTACACAATGAAAAAAAAAATAGTATATGATATTATAATAATAATAAAACAATGAAAACACGTCGCTCGAGGCAAAGAATACGAAACTCGAGAGAAACGCGCGACACGTCCGCCCTAGTCGACAGTCGAAGTGTAAGCCTCCCCAAGCCATAACGCCGCCGACTCGAGGGATACAACTATTAATTCCATGAATTGAGGAAGGAGACTCACCAGTTGGATCGTTTGCACAGTCGAGTCGGCGGCGTTATGGCTTGGGGAGTCATATCATACTATGGCACTTGCGAACTCCAATTCATGGACTCAACTATGAATGCTAAATCGTATCAAGGTGTTGCATTCTGAACAATAATAAATTATCTTCAATGCATAAAAAGTTAATTAATATAAGTTTAAAAAAAGTGTGCTATTCAAGTGAAACAGAATTCATGCGCTATTTCTTCGGTCTTTTACTTTCTTAGATTTTAATTAAAAAAATGTTGAACAAATTTAAGTTCTTTTTATTTCAAATTAAAGATTGTTAATCAAATTTCAAATAAAAAATACAAAGTATCTGTTGTCTTTATTTTTTCAAAAGATATTGAGAAAATAAATTTAATGTATAGAGTGTGCTATTCAAGTGAAACGCAGTGTATTTCGATTTCATCCACATCAGAGACAAACCGATGACAAAGGTCGGTATATAATCGAAAACATTTAGCTTCGGAGGCAAACCGATGAATGGAACCGCTATAGGATCGAAAACTTTTCAATTCCACTGGGTATCGGAGACAAATCTCTTGCTAGAAATGCACCGCGCTCATACTGACAGCGACATTTTAAATGTGTCTGGGCGATTTTTGGCCCCTTTGATTGGTCTGGCAGCTTACAAAAAGTCATGAAATAGTTCCCTAAGTATCATATACATATAAAAATCTAGAATCAGACTATAAGTAAAATTAATAATTTTTTTTTGCGAGTTTTAAAGCGTCTGGGGGCAATAACCGCCGGCGGGAAGTGTCTGGCAGTGTTGATTATTAACTTTTGACAATATTCTGTAAAACATACGTAAAAATCAGCACTCAGAATTTAAGAAAAGTTAATAATTTTTTTACGTACCTTTGCCACCTTCTAGCTGTAAATTGGCCGTCGGCCCAAGCTAACAAGTATCCATATGTTCAAAGTACATACTAACACTACTCAATCCCACAAATTTTGTTACTCAGAAAATAAGTAACGTCTGGCGGCCCTGGGATCTTGGACTATAAGCACTATAATAAACTTATTATATCAACGATGAAAAAAGTTGAGGATAGCGGCCTGTCTTTTCTTTACTTGCAAAACGTCGCTTTCGATTTGGCTCTTAATAGTCTATATTGTGCTTAGTACTCGTACATCTGCATTTCCAGGTTCTGTTGCATAATTTCGAATAATTTGCAATGCTTGTCAAGCTTGAGCGGCTGTAGCTTCCGATGGTAGGTTGGTTTTCTGTCTCCTCGTCTGAAGAAACATTCACACTCAATTCCAAATCTCCAAAATCTTCGATATTCTCTGATTCAGTTAGTACGTTGGAATCGATATTTACATATTCTCTGGCTGAAACATCTTCAACATCAGCTCTAAGAAGTAGAGGTAGAAGCTCATCAGCGTTAACATCATTGTCTTAAAAACTGTACAAATTTCATGCTTATGTTCAAATATAACGTTAATAATACGCGAATGATAATGTCAACGCGTTTTGGAAACCGATGGTAAACGACGATTTACTATATTTGCAAAAAGGATGTAATAATAGATAATAATAGATGTATTGAAAAATGATGCGATTTTATTGATGTGCACGAAAAATAATTTAATTTCCGGAATAAACTCAACTGCTTTAGACAATACTAGATTTAGTGAATGAGCGTAACATGTAACGAAAATTGCCGATTTATGTTTTTCCCGAATTAAAGTCTGAACTCCACGAATTTGAGAACTCATTACTGCTGCGCCATCGTAACATTGTGCAATTAATTTTTTACCGATATTACAATTTTCCAACTGTTTTAAAATGTGAGAGCTTATTGCTGTAGCTGTACGATTAGCGCTTACATCTAAAAATCCGATAAATCTTTCTTCAATCTCATTTGATACTGTATATCTAAAAATCATCGTTAATTGTTCCCGACCGCTAACATCTGGCGTTTCGTCGACCATTACAGCTACAAATGGAACCTCCTTTATTTCCAAATTGATTTTATTTCGAACCACATTAGCTATAGCGGAAACAAGATCGTTTTGGATTCTATTAGATAAACCCGAAAACGCTGCATTTGCTTCTATAGAATCTATGTGGGACTCAATTATCCGATCGTACAAACTTAAGAAATTTACAGTTTTGGTAAAATTACCACGATTATTTGAAGAAGAGTCTTCATTATTTCCGCGAAAAGGAAGCTCCTGTTTTGCCAAAAAAATTACAGTATCGATTAAACGTTTTAAAATATTACGATTACGCTCAACTTTTTCATTATACAGACTAACAGATATTGCCACCTGGCTACTAAGCATAAACTCTATACGCTTGGGGCGACCGGTAGCGCAATGTGTTGAGGCATCAGTCTCATGTTTGACTACCGGCGTTTCGGGTTCGAATCCCGTCCACGACGACGTTCGTGGCCATGGATGTGCAGGAGGTGCATGCTGGCAACTGCATTCTCCGAAACCAATTTATGCCAACGAAACGTCAACTGGGCCACATGGAACAGTTGACGCGCTATGCCCCACAAGGGGTTAGGGCAATTGAGTAAAATTATCTAGTTTAATTAACGACTGAAGATGTTTTTCGGAATTTGAATGCTTTGCTGCTGAACCCGTAAAATTATTCAAATCACTAAACCTAGCTTTATTCCAAACAGATTTTTTATTCGTGAACAAGAGACACGGCCAGCAAAATAACTTATTTAATTTACAGCTTCCCGTTAACCAAATGTACTTTTCATACGTTTCGAAATGGAATTTTCGCGTAATATTTCTTAATTTAAACTCTAAACGAAGATCTGGCTTCGGTCTATCCGATTCTATAATTTCTCTTTTCTTAGCAAAGGAAAGAGTCAAAAATCCCGCTTTTAGTACGAAATTCGTCGCGCAGCAATACTCCGACATAATGCAAAAAGAAAACTTACCACTTTTATCGCAAATCAAATCAATCAAATCAATCAGATCACTTCACTACAAACGGCCAAAAAACTTCAAATCACAATATAATCAAAATCAACCGATTGCACTGATTTCCTCCTTTAAATTGCAACGGAAAATTCATTACATAACAAAAACAAAAGCTCTATTGGAAAAATCAAATTCCCATAAACATTCCCTGCATTGGCAACATTTCATTAACAAGCATCATTAGGCTTTATCCCACACAAAATCAGTCGCGCCAGTGCTTGACTTGTCTCATATAAATTTGCGAATAAAACAACAAAAAAATCGTTGCCCAATGTACTACCGAAATCCAGGATTCGCATTTTTGACATGGATATGTCTTATAGTTGGGGGTTATCCTAAAAATCTGTCCGTCACACGAAATGTCTGTTTTTCGACTCGGGGGTCAGAAGAGGAAACAAGCCCATTGAAAATTTTTCTTTTCTGGTTGTGCATGTCGTTTGAGTGAAGTGGCCATTGTGCATGGCTGTTGCTTGTAGATCCGCGCGGGCGGCGCGCTTGCGGGGATCCTGTGTGTACATGTTGGGATGTTGATTTGATAGCGATAAAGGTTGACGTTGTGGACGGCAAGAAATAACATAGTGTACGGGTGAACAGGCGCTCTCTGTGCTCTCTGTCCCACGCTCTCAGTCAACGCGACGCCATAATCAAAATTCCTGCATACACACCATACCATACATTCAAAATCCTAAAAAATATAGAGTACGCCCCGTACTACCTAACTTGAATAGGCCCCAGAACACGTCGCAAGAAGTCGTCTCTCCTCGGTCGACATGCTCACACGCAATTTATGGTCTCTGAATGTATGCGAAATTTCGCTCAGGGCAGCGGACCTCCTCCTCTCATTCATTCATATCATTCTCATTCTCACCATTTCATTAAACAAATTGTGCACTCCCGACATGCACATGCATAGACCCAATCTGAGGTCACAATGAATGAAATTCCATTTTTACTCATTATTTAGGTCAAGGACGTCAAAGGACTTTCAATGACCTTCAATTTCCACCAATTCCCATTCATCATTTAATAAAATAGCCCTTGTTGTACTATCTGAGTCACTAGGGTTCCAGAAAAAGTAGCAAGTAGTCAGTTCGACTAACATTTGGACATGCGCAGACGCAATTTGAGAGAGTGTACATAGTTCCCGCCCCCCCGAAGATGAGCGAGAGCGGATGAAGTTCATTCGAGCCAAATCGGGTGATCCAGCGACTGTGTTTGTGCATTTGCAATGGCGGCGATTTGAGGTCTGACTGGTCCACAATGAGGGCCCCCATCACACCTGCAATAAACATGTAGAACAAAATGGCGGATTTATACTAGGCGAGTTAGAATCTCTCAAGCCCCGAAATTGAGAAATATTCGTCGCAGGATGTTATACTTCCGGGCAGCTCATCGTGACATGATGTACATTCAGAGGTCTGCAGAAGATCAAATGCCCCCCTTCCGCAAAAATTCCAAAATGTTTAAAATGGCTGGAATCCAAATAAATAAAATAGCGCGCGTTGTACTACATATCTGAATCAATAGGGTCCCAGAAAAAGTAGCAAGTAGTCAGTTCCACTAACATTTGGACATGCGCAGACGCAATTTGAGAGTGTGTACATTACATACATAGTTCCCGCCCCCCGAAGATAGAGAGCGAGAGCCATCGTGGATGAAGTTCATTCTATCCAAATCGGGTGATTCAGCAACTGTGGTTGTGCATTTGCAATGGCGGCGATTTGAGGTCTGACTGGCCCACAATGTGGGCCCCCACCACACGTGCAATAAACATATCATAAAACAAAATGGCGGATTCGTACTGCGCGAGTTAAAATCTCCCAAGCCCCGAAATAGAGAAATATTCGTCGCAGGATGTTATAGTTCCGGGCAGCTCATCGTGACATGATGTACATTCAGAGGTCTGCAGAAGGTCAAATGCCCCCCCCCCCCCTTTTGCAAAAATTCCAAAATTTTTCTTGTGCATTCTCTTTGTGCGTGTGTTGGAATATTTTGTTTACTTTTGTTAGTTTCCCTTTCTGTTTGCCGGACACAATCGCATAGAGTCGCACGCGTTACTTGAGAAACGGATTGTGTGTGCCGGACCCGGACTGTTGATTAAAGGGGCGGGATGAGGCGGATAGTGTGGGAGCGATTTTTCAATAGATACACAAACACAATACACGTCCGATTGAGAAAAGATGGTGGAAAGCGTGATTGCGATTAGCAGAAACTTACTCAGAGAAATGTCGATAGGCTGCAGTCTGCAAACTGTACCGAACTTGTAGATGGAACAGGGTGCACGAGAGGAGGAGAATATTGCACACACGCGATACAAACGAAAACGAAACGATCCCGCGAGAGAAAGGAGCCCGAGCGGACAGGACAAAGCAAAGCCGAATTTATGACGGAGTATCTACACTGCCACCAGATACATCGGTACATGGATATGTCTTATGCCTACCGAAAGCGTGGGACGTGTTTTTTCGAATGATTCCATCCAGTATAACTATACTGGGATCTTTGTAAAACTTACGTCGATATCTTCAACACAACAGGTTCCACGCAGTCGGTAGTCATAGACATATCCATGTTCCGATGTATCTGCATGCAGTGTAGATACTTTGTATTTTTTGGAATCAACATGTCTCTATTATGTATTTGGATGCACACATGGTACATGCATTAAAGACTAGGCACATTTTCCGATTCTAAGTTTGGTGTCTATGGTGTCTAGTTGCATGTTTGCAGAAATATTGCAAAATGTGGGAGGTTTGAGTATTATCTAAAGTAATTGAACGAATGTTTTTTAACAAAAAGATGGCGCGGATCAGAATTTGAATGTGTAAAGGAATATTTGAATGATAATATTCTTCAGCTTAAAGAAAAACATTGACTGAAATGACGGTATGTGTATTGGTAAAGTTTATTATTGAATTGCTTATTTCGGTAAGTCAAGCAGTTTGGAATTGTTTACTACGAGTGTACGTCACTGCAAGAAATAGGCAAATTTTGCGCCCTTATGCTTTCATTTTTTCATTGAATTCAATAAGTCACTCCTCCATTATCGTAGATGTGATCCACGCCTTTTTATTTGATTTCCACGTGACTGGTAAGTTTCTTATGTCAATACGGCGGAAACAAGGTTTCTTGGCTTTACCGAAAATCAAGGGTTTTTCAAAAGAGCCGTCAGCAAAGACAAATAAATGAAGAGTTAGTCTTTCCTTCGAATGCTTTCCACCATAGCATTTTTCTCATTTCAACTGAAGTGTTTTGTCTGGTAAAACACGGAAAAATAGCGAAGTCTAGTCTACATCGGCAATATCTTTTATATCATAGATCTTTATCATTTGACCAACTCTCAATTTCCAATCATCTGCTTCAACTTGCGACACATCTCTTGATTCTCCGCAAATTTTAGTGAATGTAAGCGAGTGTCGTTTCCAGAAGCTCTCCAGCCATCCGTTAGAGGCTTTAAATGTATGGAGATTCAGTGAATTTGCTATATCTCTTGCCTTTTGCTGGAGGATTGGCCCCGAAATAAAATAGGTAGATTTTTTGCCCTAGCTGTAACAAACCACGTATGCCCTCCATTTCCTGTCTCTTTAAGACGCTTTTTAATATGCGTACTGGCACCCGCCAACCATTCGCCTTTAAATTTGGCTTTATTTTTCAGAATTACACTTGCGTCTTGCCGCAGCCGTTCTTCCGTTGCAATATCTTCACAGCAACACCTTTTTCATGTTCTTCGATGCTATTTTTTCCTTCAAGCTCAATGTCTTCATTTCACCTACATAAAAACAATCAATAATACGCGAAACACCGTTACCTGTTTACGTACAACGCTGTATATTCGAAACTTTGCGTCAAAGCTTATAGATTTAATAATCGGTCGTACTCAAACCTAAATACAACATGTACGTTAAACCCAAATGAACAATTTCATTAAAAGACTGATTTACCGTCTTAAGAACTAAAAAACAAGGCCAAGTAGACACAGCTGCATTCTGAAACTGATTTCAATAGTGAAGCGCTTAAAAACCTATACGCCGAATGAAAAAATAACATTGCATAATTATTTCTCGCCTGGGGTTTTACATAAGATGAGCCGTTGCCAAGTGTTTACCTATCACTGTCGCTTGATCTCTTTGGTTTTTCACCAGAAGCTTTCAAACTGTTTCATTGATCTTATTTTGCAAGAAGACAATTCCGGGTTATATAGGTTCTAAATGATCAAAATATCGCAAGTTTGGTATTCCGAATTCGCGTTAAACAGGTTCCGGCTTATACAGATTCAAGTCACATGAAAATCATGAGTAAATGCTTGGGACCCTCGATTTTTTTTCCGGGTAACCAGGTTTTCGGCTTATAAAAATTCCGGCTTAAACAGGTTTTACTGTACATTCGGATCCTCAACGCTTCGGTCTGAGGCGCATTCTTCTTACTTAATTTCAGTTGTTGTTGTGGTAGCGATGCTTCGAATACTGCAGTTCTTGTTACGTCGAGGGGGGTTTGGCAGGTCTTGGCCGTCGAAAAACGGGTCGTTCCGGTACAAAGAACCGGCTGCCGCAGGAACGACTTAACTTCAGTTGAAACCTTCGCTTGTGCCACATAATTCATGATTAGAGCAATGCAAGTTTGTCTTCATTCCATTCTTATGCAAACATTTTAGACACCTCTTACATAGTAATGCTAAAAAATTATTTAGTAAATCTTGGATGAAATTAAAATCCGAAGAAAAAAAACATGACCTGAACAAAATGACTGGATTTTTCAAAGTATTTTTCTATTTTATTTACAGAACACAAATAACGATGCAGCAAAGAAAACTTCCGAAAGTGGTAATAAAACATCACCCGAAATCCCGCCGACACAATGTCGTTTCTGTAATATGAAATTCTCCTCGGCGACAAATGCTCGACGACATGAACGCAATATTCATCGATCAGGTGATTCGAATCCCGAAACACCGAAAATTTGCATTAAGCCGACCACTGCCCGTTCTCTACTAAAACCTCTTCAGACACTGCGTCCGCAATCGACACCAGTTCTATCAACCATAAGTGTGTCTAAAACGTCTCCGGCGGCAACTACGACACCAGAGATGATGGGCTTCTTCGATTACGATAAGCCCGAACAATATCGACATCTCTTAACAGATTCTAAACTGGTATTTATTCGAAAAAATGTAGAATTCTTGGAACAGTACCAGACTATGACATGTACCTGTTGTCCTCAAACATTCCCGTCATATAAAGCGTTCATGGCGCATATGCGAAGAAAGTATACCAATTTGGGGCGAAATCTTTGCTTCAAGTGCCTGAGGCAATTCCAGGCAAAGGCACCGTTTGTCACCCACTTAAGGAAGAAGAATTGTATAAACTTGTATAAATTGTATAAGATGGATAAGGAGATCCCCAAAACGGGAACAATAACATCCCCGGAGAAGCAAGGCACGAAAGAACTCTTAAATAATAAATTGTACGAATGTACATTATGTTCAAAAACATTCCGCTTGAAGTTGGACTTCCGTAGTCATGTTTACGAGGCGCATGGAGACAGCATAAAGAAGGACGCATCACCAGGCCGTTGTGGGTTTTGCAATACAGGACTAGATGATCCCGCATTACGACGTCGACACTACAATAATATGGAATGCATCGTAAAGATACACTGCGGTACATGTAATGAGAAGTTCGAATTACATCAACAATTTACTGATCACGTGTATGAGACGCACTTGTCAAACAACACAAACAATAATGTTGCTGTAGCGGATGCGGCCGCGAACTCAGAACCGTCAGGCAGTGCTAATCTTTCGTATGCGGAGAACGTGAATTCGCGACTTCCGCACAGTTGTAATATTTGCGGACAGACGTATAACAATTACTACAATGTACTACGTCATATGGAAGGTAAACATCCCGATCAAGTTCCAAAACGGTATATGTGTGACAAGTGCGATGCAGGCTTCTCTCGTCAGGGTCCATTGCGAGATCATATGTACGAGGTACATGGGACAACTCTTCCAAGAGTTCGTCGTGAAATGCTTTCATGTCGAATGTGTTCAGAACAAATAGAATCGAGAGACAAGTGGATTCAGCATCAGACTGAGCAACATTCACGCTACACCTGCTGTTGTTGTGCTTTCCAGTCTAAGAACTTGGATCTTTTTAAAGAGCACATTGAAAATCATCCCCAATTGTCAATGAAAAATCATCCGATTTTAGCGTCTAACGTTCTGTCAGCAACAAATGGTGGGAATGAAGGAGATGACGAGGCAGAAGACGACGACGCTTTGCCACCAGCAAAAAAGATTAAATTAGAACCGTCCGATTTTGAATGTGACGTATGTCACGCTTCATTTTCGGGAAATGTGGCTCTTTCAAATCACATGCGAGTTCATTATCACAATGAAGACGCGAAAAGCCTGCTCACACCCATGAGCGAAACACCAGCTCCAAATGTTAATTCGTCTGAATCAGCTTTAGGTGAACAATCTCGTCGGATACGATGCCATTTGTGTTCAAAAAGATTTACATCGAAAATAACGTACCGAAAACACATGCTAGGTGAACATCAAATTCGCAACGTGAGTTTTATAAAGTGTAGTATCTGCAAAGCTGTGTTCACTCATGAACGAGGATTGCGAGTGCATTTACATAAATCTCACGACAGTGCGCTGATCAATGAAACAGTGACAGCAATTTACGAGTGTGAAGTATGCGATGCTGAGTTTAAGAGCGAAAAATCTCTAAATCAACACAGAAGCATGGCGCATAGGAATTTGGGAATTGCGATACCAACTGGATCATCGGTGGAACCTGTAGAGCCCGGTCCGGTTTATTGGTATCAGTGCAGCTATTGTCCAGGTCACTTCGACACGAGTAAAAAACTTGCCATCCATTTAAATGTCCATACCGAACATGACTCAACTGACTATTCATGTAAGGATTGCGGGAACGTTTACAATGGGCGTAAGAGTCTTTGGGTCCATCGTCACAAGAAGCATCGCGAGATTCCAGATCCATCGCCATGTCCAATTTGCAAAAAACTTTTCTTTTCAAAGAAAATGCTGGAAATGCACGTGAAACATCATAGTAGCGATGATCAAGAAGATGATCACCAAGTTGATGAAACCACTGGCACCGTGGACTATGACGCAGCAGACAATGAACATGGTAACAATGAGGCGTACGAACAACAAGATCAGCAAGACGTCGAATTCACTGATCCACGAGGACAAGCGCTACTTGACGTGAAGGTTCACTGTACAGTGTGTAATGAAGAATTTAGCGATCAGGATCTGTTCGATAAGCATATGGAGACGCATCAAATTGATTTATACAGCGACAATCCGCTGGCAGCAATGTTCGACACCGGACCTGAAGATCCCAATCAAATTTTCATGAACCAAATGAGTGAGAATGGCGCATATACATGTGATATATGTGCGAAAACCTTCCCCGCGCTGACAGCACTTAAAGTACATCGTAATTGGCATTTTCGACAAGACGCTAAACTGGTGAGTACGGGACTTATATTCAAAATTATTACTTTTTAATCGTTTTTGTTTTCTACAAGTCCTTGTTTGTGAGGATGAGCACATGCACAGTGAAGCTATATCATTGATCGGGAAGCAGCTTTGTAGAGAATTTAGACTTCATGTGAATAAAAGGATAAACATTTGGACAGACCAGGTCTGCAAGAGAGTTAAAAGTCAGCTGAGTCTAAGGAAAAGTCTCGATACTTACGTGTTTAGACTAGGGAACATTTTGAGTGTTTTATCTGCATTGCGTTTAATTTTCGCGACTTTGTTGCGTTGTTGTTTGTTGAAAGAAACGAGCTGAAGGTTCGTTTGGCTGCAGCATCAGACGGCAATTGAAGCAGCATCGAACTCCTTTACCGTCAGAAAGCTCGAGAATTTCAGCGTAGTGCGATAAAAGAGTTTATGCGAATTGTCTTTTAGCCTCAGCAGAAGAAGCCGCAAGAAGTAACAACTTAAACGCCGTATACAGTGTCATTAAGGAGTTTACAGGTGGTCGCAACTCCTGCCAACATCCGGTGAAGGATAGTGATGGAAAGCTACTTATCTTGGAAGAAGATCAAATGAGGCGGTGGAAACAACACTTCGCTGCAGTCTTGAACCGTGTAACCTCCGGTGAAGTTCCCCCTCATACCTATATATAATTTAGCTAACCATCAAAATGTGCGTATACGGTCCACTGCCCGGACTAAAGAGGAAATAGTCACTGCAATTATTGCACTAAGACGAGGAAAGGCCGCCGGACTCGACGGTATCCCTGCCGAACTTTATCAAGCAGCGCCAAGCGTAACTGCCGATTTGCTGCACCCACTTGTTGATAAAGCGTGGAATACAGAGACCTTTTCCACTGAGTGGAAGAAAAGTTTGAAAGTCATCAAACTTCCAAAGAAGCGTAGCCTCACAAACTGTAATAATTGGAGAGGCATTTGTGTGCTTCCTGCCGTTGCCAAGATAATAGCTAAAATCATCCTGGAAAAACTAAAGCCCCACTTAGAAAGCACAATTGATGAAGAGCAGGCTGGCTTTCGATCCGGATTCTCCTGTGCCGATCATATTAACACCTTGCGAATCATCATCGAGCAATGCGCTGAATACGATTCTCCGCTTCACTTGCTTTTCATCGATTTCGAAAAGGCTTTCGATAGTGTGAAGCGGGATTCTATATGGGCGGCCTTGCGCAGGAGAGGCATACTTGAGAAGCTTGTGGCTATTATTAAGGCAACTTATGACGGCGCGAAATATCGCGTTCTGCATAAAGGTAAGGTGTCGGGGGCTTTGAGATTCGCAGTGTCAGCGATGTGTTGCATGCAGCCCTATCCGGACTAGACATTGGAATCCAATGGACTTTGACATTTTATTTACAATATCTTGACTACGCTGACGACATATGCCTACTCTCTCACAAAATCATGGATCTGTCCGCAATGGCGTTACCTTCTTGATTCTAGGATCATCCGGATTTGCACTGCGAATGCGATCTCTTTCATCTGCTAATCTAGCTGCTGATGTTGGAAAGTTTGGCTAAATTATGGGTATGCGGCCGGCTGGAATAAATTTGGCAGCCGCTTCCTGTATAATGTGTCTTACATTTCGTTCAGCTATACGCACATAAATTGGGACTGGTAAGGCATCAAAGGCCCAGTCTGCTTTGTTGTGGTTAATGAATGTGCGATGATCAGTAAACTGGGTGTTTGTTCAGTTTAATAATGATTGGGAGACGTTCGGATGACAGTGTCAGGACTGGTTCCCATTGTGCGTCATTGATTAATCCTGCGCTGGCAATCGAGATATCGGGCGAACTGAAACAGGTTCCAGCAATGCGAGTGGGCGTGTCGTTATTTAGTGGGCAGATGTATCAAGTTGCCCTGCTAAAGCAAGCAGATGTATCAAGTTGCTCTGCTATAGCAACCCCTCTAGAATCGTTGTCCAGGTTGGAGTGCCACAACTCATGATGAGCAGGGAAGTCACCGAGGAGGAGTCGATGTTGTCCAGTGAGCAGCGAGCTGATATTGACGTTGTATTCGGAGGGACAGCTAGATACTGGTGGAATATAGCTGTTGAAGATTTCAATATCAGTGTTGCCCGACTGAATGACAATGGTCTGAACCTCCAGGATATTGTTGTTGTAGTAATGGTCAGAAGTTCGTTGTGTGAGTGTGTTACATGTTGTGTTGTTCTTCGTCTTCCTCGGTGTTAAGTGACAAGACGGGGTCCTCCCACAGCGACCTGGGGGTCAGGTGTGTGGGTGCAGCTGGGCACTTGAAAATGTGGTCCACATCGTGAGGTGTACCACTGCAGGCGGGGCATGTGTTCGTGATATCCGGGTCAATGCGAGATAGGTAGGAGTTAAGACGCGAACACCAGCCCAACCGAAGTTGGGCAAGTGTCGTCCTCGCTGCTCTCGGAAGTATTTTCTCATCGGAAGAAATGGCTGGTGGTTGTGTCGAGAGAACTTTATTTGGACCTAGTCCCGCGATTGATGCTTGTACCTCCTCGTGGTGTATTGCTGCGATGGCTGAACTGTATGCGTTGTTGTCAAAGGGAACCCTTTTGTACCTCTGGACGTCTCTTTCGAGGTCTCTCAAATCACGCCTGACATGTCTTGGTGGCGGCGTCTTGTCCATGAGGCCGGAGTTGGGGTGCTCCCTTCGGTAACAACCCACCAGGTATTGTTTGGCAAGAAGCTTGTTGTGGTCCCTTAGAGGCATCATCCTTGTTTCCTGATAGATAGATAGATGATAGATAGATAGATAGGTTTATTTCATATAAATTCAAATGGGATTACAATGGGTCGGTTACATATATGTATTAAGTAACTCAATTCAATTGAATTCTATGAAATACTAGAAACATTTTATATTCCTAATGCTAAATACAGTATTAAGAATAGTGTTAAATGCCACTTCAAAAGACTTTACTTAATTATAAATTAGAGAGATACGTGAGATACGGGTGATGTAGATGGTCCTGGGATTACATCAGGAGACAGCCAGTCACAGTACGGAGAGCGGCGTTTTGGCAAGCCTGAATGTTATTCCATTGTGTTTCATAGAGATTCTGTGACCACACTGGAGCCGCATAGTTGGCTACTGACCTTCCAACTACTTTGTATGTGACCAGTAGGGTCTCTTTATTCTTGCCCCAGGTGCTACCGGCCTTTAAGGATTTTATTCCTTCCGCGCATCCTGTTACACACTGTTGAAGCCTGGGGGGATGATGTGGCCATGCTGTCCAGAGTTACTCCTAGTATTTAAGGATGGTTCACGGTCGTAATAAGTTGATTGCCAATTGAGATCCCAAGTTGCATCTTGACTTCCTTCGTCCAGGTAGTGAATAAGGTTGCCGAGGATTTAGGCGCTGATATGATTTAATTCTTGCCCGTGAAGAAGGAGTTAAGCTCTTCCAGGTAATCATTTAATCGTTCGCACATTTCTGTGATGTTCCCTGTTGCCAGAATGGAGCAGTCGTCGGCATAGGAGATAATGTCGGTTCCTTCAGGTGGAGTTGGAATTCCAGATAGGTAAAGGTTGATCAAGGAGGGAGACAAAACTCCTCCTTGTGGCACACCTTGTTTGATCTTCCTTAGCTTCGACTTCTTGCTCCTGAATTCGGTGTGGGACTGCCTGCCCGCGAGATAGTTGGCAATCCATTTTGTAGTATGCGTTGGAAGAGATGCATTGTATAGGTCGGACAGAAGTGCTGAGTGGCTAACTGTGTCGAAGGCTTTCGACAGGTCAAGTGCCATCAGAATTGTTCTGTGATATGGACGAGGTTGGTTGAGGCCATTGTGGATGCGAGTTGTAATGGCATCCAGTGCTGTCGTCATACCATGCATCCTTCTGAAGCCGTGCTGGTGGTTTGCAAGCTGGATGCGGGCCGCAAGAACAGGGTGGATTAGTGCTTCGAGCGCTTTGGCAACTGGTGATAGAAGTGTGATGGGACGATAGGACTCGCCGAGTGTCGTTTTTTTCCCAGGTTTAAGGATTGACAGCGGCAGCCGGTTGTACGCACCGGGGCGACCCGTTTTTTTTTACAACGGCCAAGAGCTGCCAAACCCCTTCAATGCAAGAAGGATGTGTGTGTTTCCAGGATATTGTCGGTGGCCGTGATGTCAATTTCATGGTATGACACTGAGTGATGAATTAGTAAAGCTAATCCATCACCAGTGTTGGACACTGTCCTTTCTAACGATGTTGTAGTCGCCATAGGAGTTGAGGGGTAGTCCGGATGGCGCAACGGTTAGCACGTTCGCCTTCAACGCACTGGGCCCCCGTTCGATTCCGGGGATTTACGTGTCGGACTATGAGCCCACTCAGCTGTTAAATGAGTACCCATTATGGGGTAAATAACTCGGTTGAGCGTGTTGCTGATCACATACCTCTGCACAAAAACCGTCACGATCTAGAAAATGAGATGATGCTAACTCATCTCGAGGCCGTGGTTCAAATTGGACTGTTGCGCCAGTTATTTATTTTATAGGAGTTGAGGGACGAGTTGGTGTTGAGCTTCGTCTCCTATATAGCTCCAATCTTGATGTGAAATCTGTCCATAAATGCCGTTAGCTCGACGATTTTACGCTGCAGTCCGTTACAGTTGAGTTGGACAATAGTGACGGTGTTATAATTGGCGATAGGTGGTGCAGGTGTAAGATTATGCTGCAGAGGAATCTTAAAGGTGGGAGGAAGTGCTGTTCACTGGCGTCATAGGGGACACCTGGGAACTTGTTTGCACACTAACTGGCAGTACGTTAGGTGTTTGTGATGACATTGTTGCTGTGATCCTTTATGTCTGCATTGGCTCGCTGTGAATGAGCGATTCCACTGCCTATGGTGATTTAGCCCAGAGCAATTCCTTAACTGGCACCAATTGTTGCAACATGTGCATCTCATTGAAGTGGCGTTAGGATACAGTGTTTTATTGCATACGCAGCAGGTCCAGATCCTGGGACCAGGGTTGAGCTCAATTTCGGCGATGGAGGAGAATTGAGAGCAATTGCGTCGTCATATGTTGCTCCCAATTAAAAAAAAAGAAAACGATAGTCAAAAATATGACACACACATAGTATATCTTCCATTGAAGTAGTAGTAGTCTCCTCTACCTCTCGCCAGCACTTCAACCTGTCGGCTTCAATGCATTTTGCTCTCGAAGTGTCGAAGTTTTCGTGTCCGTTCTAGGGTTGTTCGGGGCAATCCGGGTTGAGCTTTTTTTCACATGGATTTGTTCACTTGCTCCGTTACTGGATGTGATCTTGGGATTGTTATTTTGGTACAAAATAAGCTAGTGCGGTTACCAATAGTTAATTAATATTTTCAAATACTATATTGTTCAAGTCTCCAGGAGTCTCAATAACTGATTTGGCGAATGGTTGCAATTCTTGGGTTAAGAGGTTTGATGTTTAGTACATACATACTTTAAAACAGTGGCAGCAATGTTATTTTGTGGTGCTTTTTGTGCCATTTTTACGGACTTTTCAAACCACTCTAGTGTTTGATTATGATATCGCCAATATATCTTGTTTATAAAATCTATTTTTTTTAGAGAAGCTTAATAAACCAGAGTATTATTTTGTGTATTTCCAGGGTGCTGCTGATTCAAGCGTGAAAAACTACGCTCAAAAGAAGAAACCGCAAAATGTCTGCGAATTTTGTGACACTAGCTTTTCTAGCACCAGCAATCTTAAACGTCATATTGTCGAGGTTCATAATCGTAACTCTCAAAATCATTCCGCCCGTGCCAAAAAATATATTGATAAGTACCTTGAATGTACCAAATGCAGTTTGAAATTTGAAGAAAAATCCGAATGGGTTAAACATAAAATAAGCCACGCGAGCGAATGTTCCGCTTCCACATTTGAATGGTTTTGTGAGATTTGTGGCAAGATTGTGTCAAGAAAAGACCGGCTGATACAGCACTTAAATAGTCACTTAAAGTCGAATGTAGAGGGCGATGAAGGTGTTTTGAGTGAAGACCAAAGTAACTCGCGGGACACGGTTCTATCGAATAACACAGGTCGGCGAAGCGCCGTCGGAAAGCCAAGAACTGGCGATGATGATGAAGCTGACGATGATACTGCCCAGGGCGATGGAGGGACAAAGGATGCAAGGGATGGCAATGAGGACGAAGAAAGTGTGAATGGTGGCAATGAGGAGGAAAGAGGTGGCGAGAGTGATGAGGAAGAAGGCGGAGAGCAGTCGAAACATGCAAATGACAACCGAATGAATTATGATGAAGATTCCAGCCAGCAATATCAGGAAGTCGATCCGGATGATATGCAAGAGGACGAAGATGAGGAGAATGAAGAAGGTGGCGGCGAGGAAGATGATGATAATATGGGCGCATATTCTTGTGACTTGTGCCAAGTGTACTTTGAAACGTCCAAACAGTTGCGACGTCACGTTACTAGTCACTTTCTTAATGGTCCCGGATCGGTAACGCTAACACAAATACCCAAAGAAAAAATGTATTCTTCGAAGATGCGTGTAGGTGAAGATGTTGCAACTATAACGCCTGTATAAAGATTACACACACAATTTTGTATAGAAAATCATTATCTCACATCATAGAAATATTTTTTTTTTGCTCATATGATTAATAAATCATGTCAGGCTAAAGGTGTGAGTTCCTAGGCCGCGACTGAGCCACTTGCGTTTACGACGGGGAAAACTATCATAAAGGAGCACTATTCGTGTGTATTTTATGTGGAAGTACAGTCGTACAACTACAGCCTGCATTCGACGATCTCCTAAAGTTTAAAATATACACGAATAGTGCTCTCTTATAGTTTTTTTCCAGTCGCAAACGTAAGTCGCTCAGTTGCGGCCTAGGAACTCACACGCTTAAGGCCTTAAGTAGGCCACCATATTTCGTTGGTTAATGTTTTCATAATATTTAATATAATTGCACATTTCATGAAAACATTTAAAATTTGTTCATGAATTGTTCTCTTCGACATACCGTTTGATGTGGATTATATTATCTATCATTATTACATAAAAATATGCATTGTTCTATATATTTTTTCAAAGGCGTAGTAACTGAAATCTGGTGGCCTACGGAATTACGCGAAACTTTGATTTACAGGAACATCATGTTTCCATGTAATATGAATATCTCCGAAATGTTTGATTTTTGTATTATACAGTATCAACACTGCAATTTTGTAGTAGTGAAGGTTTTTTTAGGGAAGGTTTATTGGCTAGAACGTAGACAATTCCGTTCAGTACGTTAATAATGAATATCAAACTTGAATACTGCAAAATAAAATAGTTTAATTTAAATATAAATGAAAATAATTGTTTTGTTTTCTGTCGATCCGTGGTTGATCACTTAAATCTGGCTACAGACGCGCGTAAATGAATAAGATAATTTGTATCGATGAATTGATTGCTGCTACAAATATACCGTAATAATTCGATTGGTAATATGCTTTCACACAAATGCACCTCTATGATGTCCAATATATAATATAATTAGCACGTATATAACATCCGTAAATGGTACACGCTTTAGTTTTTTATGTAAATATATTTAATTTTCGTATTTAATTAACATTATTATCACTACCGTTATGAGAAATTTTCTTTCAATTTTATTTTAACTTTTAGGTTTTGTATCGAAATTCAGATTAGTTCATCCCTTGCCGTTACCTCGTACTATTAAGTTATATTATGTAAGAATGTTGTTCTATTAAAATTATTATATTTATATGTAATTCTATTTGGGTTTTTATAATTTTGGAAATATTGGTTTTCGCAGCTTTTTGGTGATAACTTACTTCTAAGACACGCTATCCGCTGAGGATATAATCATCATCGTGGCGCTTCAGCCCAATGCCGGGTCTTGGCTGTCTGCATAATTGTCCTTCAATTACCTCAGTCAAGTCACCGCGTCCTCCACTTTCGGAAGCCCAGCAGTTGTTCGGTGTCAGCAGCTGCTGAGTCTTCCCCGAGAGCTCTCGGTCTTCCTCGCAGCCTTGCTTCGTTGATGCGTCCTTTCAATATTTGTTGGCGCATGCGGTTGTCATTTATTCGTTCTAAAAGTTCTGCCCATTGAAGTCGGTGTAGTCTGGCGATCTCGAAACTTTCAGTACAGTTCGTACAGCTCATGGTTGTACCGGATGCGCCATCCATTTCGGTCGCCAGCTACTCGAGATTTCGCCGAATGACCTTTTGTTCAAATGTGTTCAGTCTGTTTTCGGAGTCTTCAGTCTTCAGGTTTCGCAGCTCTAGCATAGCACAGGTTGTAATTCATTTTGAAATTGTGTGTATGAAAAGTAATCAATGTCTTTTTGAGTAATAAAGTATATGCATCATCGTTTTAATAATAACTTGTTTTTGTTCGGATTAAGTGGAAAGTAAAGAATATAGAAATTTTTTCTTTTACACAACCATTCATGTCTGCCTTATCCTAAAAATATTTCGATAACTTCTTCTGGGGAGTTATCAATGTCATAATGTATATGTAGCAATGACAAGCCAATGATCCTAGTTTGGAGCATGGTTTTCCCGAGCCATGTTTTGATTCGGCGGAGAGTTGGAAATGAGCGTTCAGCGCTCGCATTTGTTATGGGAAGGGTGCAGACAATTTGGAGATAGCTGTGGATTATTGGATATACGTCCTCATCGCATCTCTTGACGAAAATTCTGGAAAATAGAATAAAACCGTACGAAGAACGAATCATTGGCGAATATCAAAGTGGTTTCAGATCTGGTCGCTCCACAATCACTAGTTCTAAAGAGCTGGTCGGTTGCAGAGCATGAAACTGATACTCCAGAAGTGCTGGGAATACAACGTAGACGTATACTAAATCATTGTCGACTTCAAGCAGGCATACGACAGTATCGATCGTGGAGTACTGTACAACATCATGCTGCAATTTGGGATACCGGCAAAATTAGTGCGACTGACAAAGATGACGATGACCAACTCCGTCTCACAGGTCAGGATCCATAATAGACTTACTGATCTATTTGGAACACGCACTGGTTTGAAACAGGGCGATGGACTGGCACTGACGCTCTTCAACCTAGCACTGGAATACACTATTAGGGCTATGAATATGGACAACAGCAAGACGCTACTAATCAAGTCGGCACAGTTGGCAACGTACGCCGACGACATCAACATCACGTCCCGAAGATTGGCCGACATAGAAGAACTTCTGCATACGCTCGATACCGCTGCAAAAGCAGTTGGACTACGTATCAACGAGGGTAAAACTAAAATAATGATACAATCGACGACAAGGACACCTGCACAATCGAGCATCAATGTGGGGGACCTCAACATCGAGATCGTGAACGACTTCATATACCTGGGGTGCAACCTGTCAAGGGACGCCAACGGAACTGACGAAATCAAGCAACGGACGGATACAATTAGCTAATAAGGCATTTTTCTCGGTTCTCCATATAATGAAATCGAAGCATGTGCACAGAAACACGAAGCTTCGCGTGTACAAAACCATTATACGTCCAGTGCTGTGCTATAGCTGCGAAGCATGGATCCTAACCCCGGAAACATGCTAGACACATTTGAACGTAAGGCTCTGCGGCGAATTTTCGGGACTGTTTGCGATCGAGATGGATGGCTCATCCGTACAACCATGAGTTGTATTTTATGATGAGCTGGAAGTTTCGAAAATCGTCAAACTACAATGACTTCAATGGGCAGGGCATGTGTTGGGTTGTTGAAAAAGTTCTGCGGTTGTTTTGCATTAACAATTTGCATATGCCTGGCAACACTGTATGTACTATTTCAGTGGCTTAATGCAAGAACAACCAATGTCAGTTTTTATCACTTTTGAGATATCTACATTAATAATCTTTAAAAGGTCCATAGTTATCATTTGTAGAGCCAACGAATATTATTCTGCCTGAATGAAATAGATAAAACCGTTGGATATCAGTCTTTACTTTTTTGCATGAAAATATCATACAATTTTTATTCAATAAATATCACAGTTGGGGTGACTTAGCTAAACAAAATTTTTAATGGGATATTATGTAACGATTACAAAATACAAGGAATCTGCAGTCTAACTAAATTCTTCATATTAACATACCAAAAGGTAGTCTAACATAATCACTCAAGAAGAGTAAAAATGACCCAACCATTTTAAAGCCGTTTTTCTCAAAATCGTGTTTATTGATCTTGAATGTTAAAAGGTTATTGAGTGTACGCAAACTTCATCAAATCTTCAAGTTTAATCTAATTTGTTTTATAGGTAAAAAAGCGATTTAATGGAAGAGAGAAAGGTCCATATTAGATACGTTTTTTTTTGTTCTTGTACAACAAAGGTGTGAAAAAGGCGACGGACGCCAAACGAGTCGCCCTGTCACCGTTGAAAACGATGTAATCTTGGACCTCATCAAAACCGATCGGCATATGACAACTCGTGAGATCGCAGCAAGGTTCAACATTGATCACTCAACCGTCGCAAAGGACTAAAGCAGCTTGGAGTCGTAAAAAAGTCCGACGTGTTGGTACCTCATGAGTTGTCCATGCTAAACCGAATTTCGATCTGCGAATCTCTACTGAAATGGCATTCGTTGGAACCATCTTTGAAGAAGATTGTAACAGGGGATGTAAAATGGGTTGTTTAAAAGAACATTAAGCGGAAAAAATCGTGGTGCTCGCCGGAGAATCATCCACAACCGTTGCAAAGGCGGAAAAAGTGTTGCTTAGCATTTGGTGAGATTACAAGGGTGTAGTCTACTACGAATTTCTTCCACGCGGGACAACTATTGATTCGAGGAAGTATTGCACTCTACTGGAAAAGGTGCACGAGCAATAGCCTAAAAACGTCCGGAATTGGCTAAGAGAAAAGGGGTCGTTTTTCATCACGACAACGCCAGACGCCATACTTCTGTGGACACGAAACAAAAGCTACAGAGCTTTGGCTGGGAAGTAATGCAAAACCCGCCTTACTCACCGGATCTTGCGCCGTCGGATTACCACCTTTTCCGGTCTCTTCAGAATCATTTGGATGGAAACCGCTTTGAATCTGTGGAAGCCATCAAATATGACCTTGATGAGTTTTCCCGCAATATGCCACAGCGCTTTTATGAACGTGGCATCATGCTCTTGCCAGAACGTTGGCAGAAGGTTGTTGAAATGAACGGACAGTATCTGGTTGATTAAATGCATTTTGAAGAATAAAATTTTTTTGTCTTATTTTTGGTGCAAAAAACCACAGAACGTTTCCACAACCCAGTACAACGAATGGACGGTGATCGCATGCCAGAGAGAGTAATGAACGCAGAACGAGTCGACGGAGCGAGACTGCCTAGACCGAGAGCTCGTTGGGAGAGCTCAGTACATGCAGACACCGAGCAGCTACTGGGTTTCCAAAATTGGAGGACGCAGTCACGTGACCGAGATAATTTGAGGACAACGATCCAGGCGGCCAAGGCCCGACGTCGGGCTTTCTCACCACGATGATGATGATGATTTCTTATGTAAACTGTAATGCTGGAGAACATATTCGGCGTATCGGAACTAAAAGGGAGGAAGAGATTCTTGAGGTCTTTGGTGATAGTCCTAGCTTGAACACAAGAAGGGCCGCACTTCAGCTGGAATCCCCCGTGCGACAGTACATCGAGCTCTTCATTTCGACAATTGCTACCCGCACCATTTTATGGACGTACAGGTTTTCCTGCCAACAGATTGTGAGAGGAAGATTACCTTCTGTAGGTGGTATCCGCATCCGGAGAGAAAAGTGGTAGATCGTAATTTCTAAGGAAACTTCTATGGAATAATGAGGCTACGTTTACGCGCAGTGGAATATTTAACCGGCGCAACAACCACATATGGGATCAAGAAAACCCCCCTGCGATTCGCATTTCTTGCTACCAACATGAGTTCCACGTAAATGTCTGGCTAGGTGTACTTGACTCATTGATTGAATTATTCTTACTCATCGACTGAATTCATCTGCCTTCCATCAAATGCTGCAAAAGCAAGTAGCGCCTACAATACTGGGCAATATACCTATTGCCCAACGAATGGACCTTTGGTGACAGATGGACGGAAGCCCGGCTCATAACGGGAGAATAGTTACCGAGTTCTAAAATCATGAATTTAGAGAAGATTGGACAATACGGAGAATTATTAGCAGCCATTTAGATGCGGGACAAAATGGACTGATGACAATCCAAATTTCGGGGGTTCAAACTGCAATCCAATCCATCGCAAGCCAGACGTCATTGATTTCACGCATCGTCGAAGGAATTACAAAGGTTTTGGATAAACACTTTGGTGGGCGCCAACATGTAACAACTTTTTTTTGTTGCTATTTAACAATGACAACACAACACATTAATTTCAGGCGGCCAAGGCCCGACGTCGGGCTGTCGCGCCACGATGATGAACACAAAACATAATCAAAATTTGACTCCGTTCCGTTAAGTTCGGATTTCGCGCACGGTGGATTTCGGAGTTGTAAACTTGAATTTTGGACTGGGCGCGGAACAATTTGGATTTTAAATGTAAGTGTGGGTCCACTAAAAAACGCAGTTTACAGCCAACCAATCGGCTTCTGGGAGCAACTGCTGCAAAAAAACCAAACAGCGTGCAACGATATGAAGGAAAAACGGGAAGAAGTTTTTTGGAGCAGTTTCGTCTGCCGGTAAAAGATGTCGTTTGTGCATTCGTCATTATACCTAGTATTAACCTTTTCTTTTCGTGCGAAATTTCATACAAATACTTTTAACAGGACGAAACTTTTGACAGTATTTGTACAATATGAAATTTCGCACGAAAAGAAAAAGTTAGTACTAGACGAGTACTCATGCACTACGTGTATATCGCGGGACTATCTTCGAGGTTTAACTAAATCGATCGAACCCACGACGATGTAAACGTATCGGTTTAGAGCTTTGGAACTAACTTTTAGCTCCACTTGCGAAACAGAACTGGCCCAAAAACTTTGGACTAGGTGGTGCTGCTGTCTTCGCTAATGGCGTTGTTGGTGATAATTCTATTTTATATGTTACATAAATACCTCATCCCTTTCTGAAATTTTGCACTCGCTTCATCATTTACATTTTCCGAACCAACAAATGACATCTTTCATAATTAGTACCTTTCCGTATTGTCGGTATAAACACACCACGAACAAGTACTAACACTAAAACCTTTTAGCTCCACGATACAAACGAGGTCACTGTCACTACACCATGAAGGAGGTAATTTTTAACAAGACCTGGAAATAAAATTGGATTGTTTAACAGAGAAAATTTTACTATTTTAAGTCAATTTGATTAGTTAAAATAGTTTTAAGGAGTTGTTGTTATTCAGTTTATTTATTTATTTTTTATGATTTCACTAGAGAAGTAGCTTTTTTTTATTTTCCTCAAATAAAACCTCTTCTAATTGTTACAAGTTATATTCGGAAATTTTCAAAGTCCTTAATATTTATACATACTGTTGCGTGTACAGAGTGGCATCTCTTACGACATGCACTGTACTAAGCTTCATCATAATCTCGAATGATCGATGACAAGTACAAATTGAATAGACGCTAGACGATTCTCGAGCCATCTGTAGTCTAGAACCTTCTCCAAACAGAACCATTGATAATGAAGCGGATTCTCGAACCTTCGTTAAGTAGTGGAGACCCGAACATCTCGAAAAATCTAGAGTCTTCGCTAATTGACAAATGCATGGATTTCCGACTATAAAAGGCAGATGTCACCGAAGGAGAAAGGAAGTAGTCAGACTCGACACTCAGTGGCGGTTGGATCGCTATAAAGCGCTATGGAAATATTCGTTATCTGCCGTTAACAGATAGTTGGAGCTAGTTTCACGTTTTAACGTTTGTTGTTAGTACGCGTGTGTAGTTCGTTTTGTAAATAAAGTGTGTGTTTTCATTATTCAGCACAAGAATATCTAACGAACCTGATTTCATTTTAGTTTCGCTCAGCAGAGGAAACATTACAAAACATATGTCGTTCGAAAGCTAACACATTGGGGCAACTTTTGTAGATATTGCAGACATCTCAGTTCAAAGTACGGTTATGAAATATAGGTTTAATTTTTCCATGAAAAGTGGATTTAATTTTTTTTTCAAAACGGTTGTATCTCGAATGTTACGATGAATTTTGCATTGATGAAGGTGTCATTTTAAATGAAAATTTATTTTGTTTCCGAAAATACGTCGGTTTTCGGTTTTAATGAGCCAGAGGCTGGTAAATTAGGGTTTTTCCTAGAAGTCTAGTTTTTTGACAGGAACCACAAAAAATGGAATAACTCTGTACCGGTTAAAGATAGGGGGCGGTGTTTTGACACTAATAGAATGTACAATCCACCCTAGCCCTATGGCGATTTTGAAGCGGGACACCCTGTATAAGAACCCATGGGGGGAATTGATTACCTTAATCCCCCGTCAATTCTACGCCTCTGTCACGGAGTGGAAAAAGGATCTCCACGCCCAAAAAAACACGGCAGGTTCGGTCCTCTGTCAAAGTTATGCCACTGTTTTTTGATTTAAACGGTTTTGTGCAATTTGATAAACCTGTGAGTTGGTGAGTTTTGTGCCAAACATCGGATGACTTCCTGTTTCCAGAACTAAAATCTGTGCTGAAAGAGCGAGTTTTAAACATTCTGTCAATTGCCCAGTTACACGCAAGGTTATGACAATAAATAACACCGGCTATGACCGCATATCCTGAGCCCTCGAGCTCAGGGGTATTTCAGTAGCTTCTATCACTTGGGTAGAGGCTATGCTATGGAAAAGGGAAATCTTCTCTTCATTAGGCAGCACTACCATCACCGTCAAAGCTATTAAAGGCTGTCTACAAGGAGGCTATATGTGCGTGGTTACTATGCAATCGGATACGTAGATGATATAACTATGGTTTTCAAGGGCAAATTCGAATCCACCTTCGTTGAGGTGATGGACGCTACCTTTGACGTGGTCTTGAACTAGTGCGCCGAAGTGAGGTTAAAAGTAAACTCACAAAAAGCCGTCATAGTGCCTTTTACACTGAAAAGAAACCTATCATCTGGGGCAGTTTCACTAGGCAGAACCGTCCTGGAGTATTCCACGGAGGTTAAATGCCTCGGCGTCACACTGGACTGGCGACTGAACTGGAATATTCACATTCATAATGTAATTAACAAAGCCACACGTATAATGTGGGCTTGTAAGAATTTCTTTAAACGGACATTGGGTCTGACACCAAAGATGGTTGAATGGCTGTATTGCAGGTTGGTGCGGCCCACGGTCATATACGTTGCATTGGTATGGTGGCCCAAGGTACAAAAGAGCTCAACGATATTAAAGTGTAACAAGTTACAACGCCTTGCATGTCTCGGTATAACTGGGGCTATGCGTACATGCCCAACGCTTGCTCTGGAGGATTGACCTCGCTGCATATTTTCATCAAAGAAATAGCAGCTCTCAATGCTCTTAGGTTAGATCTAACTTGTGGTGTATGCGGGAGTGACATTGGTCACATCATCATCATCATCACCATCGTGGCGCGACAGCCCGACGTCGGGCCTTGGTCGCCTGGTATTGGTACATTGGTCACATGAGCATTCAGAAACAAATGGGTCTAAACTGAATAGGGAGTTGGTGCGAGCGTCTTTGGACCCAACACCAGGATCTCAATCGCTATGGGTACAAGGCCCAGCGGTTTTCAAGCCTAGATCCATCCAAGGTAATTCTGCAAAAACAAACTCCGCGGCGCACACATTGCTTTTTGTACAGATAGCCAGGCAGCCATTAAGGCTCTCTCTTCACATAGGCTTTCTTCAAAGCTGGCGAAAGAGTGTCGTGAATTTCTCCAATGTTTGGCAACCGACAACCGAATCTGTTTGTATTGGGTGCCGGATCAACAAGGCATTGAGTGAACTGAAGTGGCGCATGAACTTGCTAGGCAAGGCTCATCATCCAATTTCCCTGGGCTAGAACCCTATTGTGGTCTGGGCTTGGCTTAAGCTAGAACAATCATAATGGATTAGTCTAAAAGGATACGCCATCACTATTAGTACAATCTTCCAGGACTGTGGCAATCGAAGGAGTTAAAGATACACCACGTGAGTAGAGCCGACCTTAGGCTACTTGTAGGCTACCTATCGGGCCATCACTGGGTGAGATTTCATCTGAACAAGATGGGATAGTCTACCGAAACGGAGTGTCGTCTTTGTTTGGAGGACGTTGAGTTCACATGTCACATTTTATGTGTATGTCCGGCGATTGCGCAGGTGAGGTATACTTTAATCGGACGGTTCACCACGTGCGCTATCGTTATCAGGAAAACTCCTGCAAAAGACAGACTAGCCTTCGTACGAGTGGTAGAACGTCTTTTACTCGAATAAAATAGGCTATGGCACAATAGAGCTCCTTTGATTGCAGTGCCTACCTTTAGGGTGAGTAGCCGGTACCTTATTATTATTAAGGTTATGACAATTGCAGTGTTGCTTGCCTCCCATCGCTAAGACGGCGATGTGATGATCCATATCCGTTCATCGACATGCAGGAGTAATTCAAAATGTATTTGGGACGGGCCAAAAGAACAAGTTATGGTTGCTGATCGAAACAGATTCCAAAGTGTTCGATGTTCGATCCATCTTCATGGTTCATGATACTCAACTCTACCTTCCTGGTTGATGCCGGGAATAAGCAGCAAATATCCATTGCGCCTTGATTTGGGCTGCTTCTTCCAAAACTATCTCTTACATGTTATTGTATTATGTAATGTTAACCGTCATGGTACCTTGATTATCGGGCTTCACTATGTTTATATGAGATTTTATGGTGATATTATCTTTGGATGCTTAGCAGAAATTTACACATTATGTTGACTGAGACATACAAAAGATTATCCGATTTTCCAGACATTTGACCATCTTTCTTAGCAATCCTCTGCAAAATTGCGTATGGTTATAGAGAGCCGTTAGACTTCCTCGTTTAGACTTATACTCATACTTATGCAAACAAGCATATTTATGTATATTTCATTATAATGTACTCGTACGTGGTATATGATTTCAAAGTTTTCTTTTTATTACCAGATCGAATGTTGCAACTAGAAAGGGGAAGGGAAGAACACATGCTTGCTAATAAGAAGTATCCAGTGAGCATTTACGTTTTAATCTTGCTTATGATTTCCAAATAATTAATTGCTTTGTCAGGTAAAAATATTCAGAAAATATTTTGCAAATCATAGGTAGGTTTATTTCTTTTACGGTGGATCTCACGGAATCTTTTTTACAGATTACACAAGTTTTTATAATAAATTTTCCATAAAATATAGACTTTTCGTTCATCTATCACAATATGTTAAGAAAGGAAAGAATTCCAGAAATGATTTCAATAGAAGTACATGCCCTAGAATTTAATTGTCTGAAGGCAAAAGGACTTAAAGTTAGGTAAAAACGCTTTCACAAAGTTAAACAAAATGTTATTAAGACATGTGTGGAGGGACTAACAAAAGTTCGTGTAGTTGCTGATTTTTTATTATTTCACAAATTAAAAAAATTGTAGTCGATAGATTACTTACTTACTTAGGCTCCACTATAGGTATAATCATAGATATACAGTCGACAGATAGGAAATAGGCACAGAGTGGGGGTAAACATTTGAATATCGAGTTATTATTGACATATTCGCGTCTGCGGAGTGAAACACGCACAAAACGCATTAACATATGGCCGAGGGGCCAAATGCTTCGTAAATGTCAAAATTGTGGCTGAGTGGCCGATGGCGTCACGACAGTTACCGAACATATAGCGACCGCGTGCGAATGGGTAGCAGTGCGAATGCACGAATTTGGTTGAAAATAGTCAGAAGTACACAGTGGGGATAGTACTATTACCAATCTGTTCAATGTATATCTATGACTATAATATATATTCCGTAACCGTAAGCGACTAGGGGACCGTTCAAGTATTACGTAAGCAAAATTTTGGTCATTTTTGACCCCCCACCCCTCCCCTTGTCAGCAAAAGTAAGCAAAGCTCTCCCCCCCCCACACACACACAAACACACACATACTTACGTAAGCAAGCGTTTATACAAATTATATCCATACCCTGTTTTCTTTAATAAATTTTTACTATATAGTTCAATGAAATAAGCAAATTGTTTTTATTCATTTCAAATTTGACATGTTCTCAAAAAACAATCTCCACACATGTTTAACGTAATCAATTCTCATCACTCCAAGATAATTGCATCCATGATTGGAAGTCCTCGATGATGTTCGTTTTCAGTTCTTCGTTGAGCGCCTGCTGGGCACTGCATTCTCCCGTGATGTCGACATCTTCCTTCTGAAGCCATTCAACGTCTTGCACTCCGTCTAAATGTTGTACGATAGACATCAGCTCATTGGCACGGCGGGCAGCTACTCTGAGGGGTCTCAGCTTTTTCTCAAGCTGAATGTTTATAATCTTATGATGTCCTTAATGTGTCGATTTAGCGACTTGACAGCAGCATGATAAAGACCGCACTTCTCGCAGGTTCTGCTTGACAATTTTTGTTTAATCGTTGGACAGAAATAGTCGTAGGGCGTTTGAAGAAACTCTTTAGATGGTATATCCAAATCTAAAGCAAGGCGGATCGGAAGACTAAGAAATTGCCCATCGTCATCCACAAGTCCGCTCTTCATGTGTATCATTTGTTTTGTAAACGTAATACGACATTGTAAAGTCGTAAACTTCTGTCATTTTATATGAGGATAACAGACGTTTTGCGACTTAACTAGATAGTATTACGTTTACGACGTGAGCATGAGTCCCCCCTGATAATTTTAAAGACGATTATGTATGGTTTAAGTTGCGGTAATAATTAAAAAGGAGGGAACATCCTATTTCGTGAATATTACGAGAATTCCCTCTATGGCATTTAGAGAGAATTTTTAAAATTCTTTAATTTCCAGCATCTCCGCTTTAGGCAATCCATTTTCGCTTTACGTGTTAAGAACCTAGAACCCGATCGGGGGGATTTGTAAGTCCTAAAGTGGAAATTTATCGAGTTTTGTGAAAATTTTTTCTAATTTAATACAGAGAATTCTGCTAATTTTCGCAAGGCATATCGGTCTCGAAAAGGATGCGAACTATTTCCGAAGGAAGAAAGTGTATCATATACATCGTATGTAATTCAAAGATTTTGCTTACGTAATCTTCGTTCCAACCCCCACCCCCCTTGTCATCAAAAGTAAGCAATAAAGGAACCCCCTCCCCCCCTATGATGCTTACGTAATACTTGAATGACTCCTAGTTACGATTAAGATCCCGAAGAAAGATAACCTGAAGGATAGTAATAATTGGCGTGGAATTTGCCTCTTCCCCGCAGTCTCCAAACTGATGGCAAAAATAGTCTTAAACCGGATCAAGCATACAGTTGACCGCACACTGAACGATGAACAGGCTGGTTTTCGCGAGGGCTTTTCATGTAGCGACCACATCAACACCCTCCGAATTATTATTGAACAATCCGCTGAGTGGAGATTCCATTCCATCTCATGTTCATCGATTTCGAGAAGGCGTTTGATAGCGTTGACCGGGAATACATCTGGAAGGCTTTACATAGGAGAGGTATACCAAATAAAATCATATCCATCATCAAGGAGTCCTATAGCGGAGCCCAATGTCACGTCTTACTCAAGGGTAAGCTTTCCGACCCCTTTGAGGTACATAGCGGAGTGAGACAAGGCTGCATTTTGTCACCTATATTCAGTGCCGTCGAGACAAAATCCGGGCACGGGACTCCACTTTTAAAGGGCTTCAAAATATGATATAATCAGGGTCGTCGAGAGAAAATCCGGGCCGGGGCTGAACAAATATTGGTCAATATACTGAATGCCCCATATTTTCCGACGATTTCAAATGCTTTTATCCGTTTTTTCTTAGATTTTTCAATACTTTATTTTTAATGTATCATTAAAAATAATATCCCTTGCTTAAAAAATCACAGTCTCAATTTTAAAAAAAGGAGCACTTGAACAAAATTTTCTTTCACTGGCGCTATTGCTCTGAAACAATGCATTTTGTTGCCTAGTTATTTGGGGATTATTTCTGTACATTTTATCTGTCAAATAACCCAAAAAAAAATCAGTTTCAATAAAAAAAATATCAATATTCTGTAGAAGATACCCTGCTAACCATACCTTACCGTCACTCATCGATAATTTATAAATTCATCACGATATAATCAGCTAAGTAGTTGATTGTTTTTTTACATTTTGCACCGAAATACTCAACGACGGTTCTGATAGCTCTATGAGTAGAGAGTTGATCTCAAATTCAAGCGGTTTGGGATTCAAGCTCTGCCACGAGCAAAATGTTTTTTTTCCATAGTCTATGCATAGTATTTGCATCAACCCAGATCACTGGTGTTACTATCTTTGTAATCGGACCAAGTCGAGCGCGGACCGAGTGGCGACCGAACCTGCACCGGGTCAAATCGAAAATTTAGCACGGATAAAAAGAAATTGAAATTTTCATGCGCTCAATTAGAAGAATTATTCTTAATCTATTTTGAGCAATTTTTGATTCGATATTTTTTTTTACAAAACTGATCAACTTTTTTCTTTTCATGTTTCAAATTTTCGATTTTAAAATCACGGGCCGGGGCGTTTCGCCCCTTCCGCACCCACCTCTCGACGGCCCTGCCTATATTGTTTTTGATTGCCATTAATGACGTGCTCTGCAGTGCGCTTCATGAACACAACACCAGAGAAAAGGCATTAGATGGAACCTGTTTGAATACCTTCAACATTTGGATTATGCTGACGACATTTGTCTTCTTTCAAATATATTGGATCATCTACATAGTTCAAATGACGGATGCCCTGCACCGCGAAACTGGCAATGCGGGGCTTAAAATCAATGCTGCCTAAACTAAGTACTTGAGCTTGGATCCAGGAAAATAGAGCGAAATTTGTGTTTCGGGGCAGACAGTGGAAAAAGTAGTTACAGCAGATGGTGGAGCGGTTGCTGATGTACTGTCTCGCATCAATAAGGCCCGGGCAGTTTTTTTGTTTGACTCCTTTCTGGCAAAACAACAACATCTCCAGACGTACCAAACTCAGGATCTTGGAAACCAATGTAAAATCTGTGCTTCTTTATGGCTGTTCAACTTGGAAGGTGACCAGGGCAATAGCAACTAGATTACAAACTTTCGTGAACCAGTGTCTACCGCGCATCCTACATCCAGTGACGTGCACTCGTAGTAAGCAATTCCAAACTGCTTGACTTACCGAAATAAGCAATTCAATAATAAACTTTGCTTACACCAATACACATATCATCATTTCAGTCAATGTTTTTCTTTAAGCTGAAGAATACATATTATCATTCAAATATTCCTTTACACATTCAAATTCTGATCCGCGCCTTCTTTTGGTTAAAAAACATTCGTTCAATTACTTTAGATAATATTCAAACCTCCCACATTTTGCACACCATAGACACCAAACTTAGAATAGGAAAATGTGCCTAGATCTTTAGATGCATGTACCATGTGCGCATCCAAATACTAGAGACATGTTGATTCCAGAAAATGGGAATCTTGGATTTTCGATCTCGCAACGATTTTTTTTTGTTTTGTTCGCAAATTGATATGAGACAAGTCAAGCACTGGCGCGACTGCTTTTGTGTGTGGGATAAAGCCCAATGATGCTTATTAATGAAATGTTGCCAATGCAGGGAATGTTTATGGCAATTGGATTTTTCCAGTAGAGCTTTTGTTTTTGTTATGTAATGGATTTTCCGTTGCAATTTAAAAGAGGAAATCAGTGCAATCGGGTGATTTTGATTAAATTGTGATTTGAAGTTTTTTTGACCGTTTGTAGTGATTTAATTGATTTGATTTGTGATAAAAGTGGTAAGTTTTCTTTTCGCATTATGTCGGAGTATTGCTGCGCGACGGATTTCGTACTAAAAGCGGGATTTTCAACTCTTTCCTTTGCCAAGAAAAGAGAAATTATAGAATCGGATAGACCGAAGCCAGATCTTAGTTTAGAGTTTAAATTAAAAAATATTACGCGAAAATTCCATATCGAAACGTATGAAAAGTACATTTGGTTAACGGGAAGCTGTAAATTAAATAAGTTATTTTGCTGGCCGTGTCTTTTGTTCACGAATGAAAAATCTGTTTGGAATTAAGCTGGATTTAGTGATTTGAATAATTTTACGGGCTCAGCAGCAAAGCATTCAAGTTCCGAAAAACATCTTCAGTCGTTAATTAAATTAGATAATTTTGGTTCTCAGCGTATAGAGTTTATGCTTAGTAACCAGGTGGCAATATCTGTTAGTTTGCATAATGAAAAAGTTGAGCGTAATCGTAATATTTTGAAACGTTTAATCGATACTATAATTTTTTTGGCAAAACAGGAGCTTCCTTTTCGCGGAAATAATGAAGACTCTTCTTCAAATAATCGTGGTAATTTTATCGAAACCGTAAATTTCTTGAGTTTGTACGATCCGATAATTGAGTCCCATATAGATTCTATAAAAGCAAATGCAGCGTTTTCGGGTTTGTCTAATAGAATCCAAAACGATCTTGTTTCCGCTATAGCTAATGTGGTTCGAAATAAAATCAATTTGGAAATAAAGGAGGCTCCATTTGTAGCTGTAATGGTCGACGAAACGCCAGATGTTAGCGGTCGGGAACAATTAACGATGATTTTTAGATATACAATATCAAATGAGATTGAAGAAAGATTTATCGGATTTTTGGATGTAAGCGCTAATCGTACAGCTACAGCAATAAGCTCTCACATTTTAAAACAATTGCAAAATTTTAATATCGATAAGAAATTAATTGCACAATGTTACGATGGCGCAGCAGTAATGAGTTCTCAAATTCGTGGAGTTCAGACTTTAATTCGGGAAAAACATAAATCGGCAATTTTCGTTACATGTTACGCTCATTCACTAAATTTAGTATTGTCTAAAGCAGTTGAGTTTATTCCGGAAATTAAATTATTTTTCGCGCACATCAATAAAATCGCATCATTTTTTAATACATCCACTAAAAGGTCGGACCTTTTTGCAAATATAGTAAATCGTCGTTTACCATCGGTTTCCAAAACGCGTTGGCATTATCATTCGCGTATTATTAACGTTATATTTGAACATAAGCATGAAATTTGTACAGTTTTTGAGACAATTTCGAATGGTTCTCAACACTGGGATGGCGATTCCTTGACTTTTTCCGATATATAAAATACTTACAAAAATTCGCAGAGTCAGATTTTCAATTATATCTGTTAATTTTTTCTGAAATTTTTTCGAAAACTGATATATTATTTAATATTATTCAGAGCAAAGTGGTAAACATTTCATATGCAAGCCAAAAAATTATTGAATTTGAAAATTGGCTTGAAAATGACTTTTCTAAAAAGTTTGATAATTTCTATTCGACAGTTACAGCAGAATATCAGCCACCACGTAAGAAATGTAGAAATGCCATAGATCCTTTACAAAATTTACGGCGGATATTTCGGGAGATTATAGATGTTATTCTCGGGCAAATTCGAGATCGATTCCATTCGTTTAAAGATCTTTCATTTTTAGAGTTGCTTGAACCGAATTATTTTTCTAAATTCAAGTCAAATTTTCCCGATAAAAATTTTGACTCACTTATTGAATATCACGGTCAATTTTTCGACAGAATAAAGTTGAAAAATGAGCTAAAAGTTATTTATTCTTCAGATGAGTTTAAAAACGCGAATCCTAGTAAAATTCTCGATTATTTTCAAAAACGGCCTTATGTCGCAAACGGTTTTAAGCAAGTTCATATTTTAGCAAAATTATTAACGTCAATTCCAGTCACAGTGGCAACTGCGGAAAGGTCATTTTCAACACTAAAGCGCGTTCACACATTTTTGAGAAATCGCCAATCCCAAGAACGACTTTCGGATCTTGCTTTAATTGCGGTTGAAAAGGATCTTCTTATACAAATGCGAAGAGAAAACGATTTTTTTGATAATGTGATTAAAGAGTTTTTACTTAAAGAACGGCGCATAGATTTGGAATACAAATAAATGGCAATGGCGAAAGAATATTTATTTATTTCAAATACCCCTGAATTATTCTTAGTCTTAATTAACATAATATTTATTTATCATTTTTTTTATTAGTAATATTTTATTTATTTTTTTTTTTTTGTATTCCGAATATATGTGCCAATATTTTATTTATATCTTTCCTGATTTCTTCTTTAAGGCTTAAAGCCGCTTGGTATAAATGTTTTTGTGACTGTCCATATTCTATTATACAGTCCATTTTTGTTTATGCTAAATTGGCTTTAGGGCGCCCAACTGCTTGACTATGAAAAATTTCCACTGCACGTCACTGACATATACATACGCTGGCCGGAGGTCATTCCTAACGACGACCTCCTGTTCATTACTGGCCAGGACAGGATAGACACTTCCATAAAAAGGCGAAAGTGGCAATGGATAGGCCACACACTTCGAAAAGGGCTGGAAAACATTACTAAACAGGCTCTCGATTGGAACCCACAGGGAACCAAAGCAAGCCACCGCGTTGGACGACCTAGAAACACCTGGAGAAGATCAGTTGAGGTCGAGGGTAAGTCATTAGGCAAATCTTGGAGTCAGTTGAAGGCGATGGCGGAGAATAGGACGTGGTGGAAAGTCGGCGTGGTTAATGCCCTATGCCCAACAAGGGATGGACAGGATCCAGAGAGAGAGAGAGAGAGAACCGTAAGCGACTACATTAATTTTAATTTCAGAATTATTCTTTTTAAAAATGCAGACGAGAAAACATAAAATTGGAGAAGATAGGTCGGTAGAGTCGGTAACGGACGGTTTCGTGGGGACATTTTGAATCGCACAGACGTCCAAACTCACTTTGTGAAACTTTCGAACTACGTATTTTGACCAGCCCTCACCGATGCAGCCGTCTGTCGGAAAACAGCTGAAACAAAGTTGTACACCTAATAGAATACGCCGAGCATGCCATGTTGTTAAAAGATTTGATACTTTGATACGTCATATGTCTTCCTAAAATAGAGGAAACAACCTTTAATCACATCCTTATCCGACCCACAATAACCAATAATAAAATGATTCTTGTGAAGTATTCAACTTTATTTATTACACAGCAAGTGACACAGTATTTCACTTGCTGTGTAATAAATAAAGTTGAATACTTCACACTGGGGAACTGCGCGACCATGAAGAACACCACCGTATGCCGAAGAGATCAACTTCAACTGTTAGGTCCAGATGATTGAATCTCGCATGTTCTTGAGCGAAACAATGCATCTTGTGAATTCCAGTACTATAGCAAACCTTTCGTAGAAACTCTAAATGAGGACACAGTATTTTTGAGTAACTCCAATGGAAATATTACCCACGAAAAAGGTACACAAACCCTTAGCGGAATCTTTGTCATTAATTTTCAAAATAATTCCAATCGCATTAACGGCATCGAATATTATAGTGGAGAAATACAAACATCCTTTACCAGTTGTCTTGATGGAAAATCTCACTGAGAAGATAGATAGATACATAGAGAAGTATTCCAACGTTTTTACATTGCCTGCGTTCACGTTCTTGAGCGTTGCGGTTATTCAGCAATTGAAATGCATGTAAACAGAAAAATCAGTGATTTTTTCCGTTTACATGCATTTCAATTGCTGAATAACTGCAACGCTCAAGAACGTGAACGCAGGAATTGTCTACATGGAGTTTATGCAAGTACTCCAGATCAAGTGTAATCCCCTTCTCAGCATCGCGTCAGTCACAACGCATGCAACAATTTTCGTTATTATTATATCATTCTACTTTATCTATTTTTCGCCTTTCGGTCACGTTGTAGGTACTGTTGTCAAAAAAGTAATTTTGCCGTATACTCGTATTATACTTAGCCAGACCCTATAAAACTACCCTTCTAAACTTCCATCTTTAATCTGTGGGACACAGATTTTTTAAGGAGGGAGGAGTTAACACTACATTCTGGGCACTTACCTGTCCTACCTAATCATTTCCCACATTTTTCCTACCTTATTTCATTCCCAGACATATTCACGTTTTAACTTACAAACCGAAATTTAATACGAATAGAATATAACGCCTGAAGGAACGGATTGACTCAATTTTGCTGATAAGCAGAACTCGCGGTGAATGTTGGTCATTGTAATTTGGAACTTGTAAAATATTTATTTAGCATTTTTGTAAAAAGCAGTAAAAGAGGTGAACACGAAAATTAGATTGTCAGTTGTATCGCAAAATCACATCAAAATACATTATAACGTTTGCGGAAAATAGTCTTTCATTAGCTCCTGTAGGATGGATGGGAAATTTGCAACCATCGCTTGAATCAGAGTTACCATTAAACACAATTTTTGGTTGGGAATTAGAATTATCAAGTAATTTGGATATTCTAATCGACCACCAGGAAAGTCAAACAATTTTTTCTGTTTTTGGGCAATAAGCACAAAAAGTCGATCATAGCCTTGTGAGATCAAACAAACAATGTTACAATGTATTCGGTCTAGAGTTTGGCATTGATATTAAAATGGAGGTGATTAGAAATTTTGATTGCAGACACGTAGACATATTTCGATTCCGGCAAACCTTTCATCCATGTATGACTTAATTGCAAAAAACTGATTTGATGTTATCATTTACAAACCATATGAATACTACATATGAATTATGAGTGCAGTTAAAATAAAGTACAAGTATCACGCGGCATATCACCATGATCCATGTGTCCCATAAAAGGAGAAGATGAAATATGTAAAAATTTGCAATTTTAATGGATGCATTGTACAATTGCGATTGACATGACATTTATATGGAAAATGTCTTACATGTCTTATGTGATCATCAATCCATTGAAATTATTAATGGAATTCGCGAAATAAAACTAAAGAGGTCAATGAAACTGAATTTAATTTTTCTTTTTACAAGCCCTATCTTAACATCTACTGGTTGAAAGCTTACAAGTAAGCGATCTATTCAGTTTGCAGACCGATTCGTTGATGTGAACGATGCTAATGAAATGGAACCTTTATATAAGGCTAGATGGGTTATGGCTTTTATTGGGCTATTGAGATGGATTGAGACATTATGAGTACTATGGTAGCCATGAATATACACACATATGTCATGGTAAGCCAAATATCCGTGAAATGACATCTGCAATTCTATTGATGGTGCAATCATTCATAACATGGCTTTGAGCATTTAAGTACTTACTTTTATCATTTGATCCATAATTAAAGTTTGTACAAAAACAAGACAGTTCGGAGATATGTCTGTCCATCTATAACGGGCTCTTTACATGTTAGACCAACCAGCCGTTAGACCACGCATTAGACCACCTTCATAATAATACAATGCTATGCTCCACCTGAACGCGACAAAGTTCTAGCGAACGACTCCTTCTAGGAACAATTAAGCGCCGTCCAGAGCAGAACACCAAAGGCGACATTGCAATGGTTATGAAAGATTTTAGTGCAAAAGTGGGTGCTGATAAGAATGGACTCGGCCATGTGATGCGGAGACACGATCTTACCGATCGTAACGATAACGGTGAAAGATTTGTAGAGTTATACAACTTCCACAGTCTGTTTATCGATGGTACCATGTTTGAGGACAAGGACTTCCACAAAGTCACTTGGTCCTGTATTGATCGACACAGAACACAAAATCAGATCAACCACGACATTAATAAAAGATTTAAAACTTGCCTTCTGGACGTGCCAAATAAGGCCGACCATATATGTTCAGCAAACCTGAAGGTATACCTTGATGTATGCCTGTGCAGGTATACCTTGAGGTATATCTACACAGGTCTACCTGCACAAGCATCCAGTCAGGTCTGGGTGCCTGTGCAGCAAGACAGGCGTCCGGTACAGTTGTACTACTACTTCCATACTATCTTTCAACAATACATCGATAATCTTGCGCAAAATGCAGATAGTGACGTAAATGAACACTGGGATGCCATCAAAAATGCGTACATTGACAGCGCAGATACCATCCCGGATTGCCGGCATAAGCCTTGGATGTCCGACGCATAATGGCAGCTGATTGTTGAAAAAAAGGAGTTGAAGGCAAGTTTAGTCGACGCATCAGATGACAATCGAAGCAGCATCGAGCTCCATTACCGCCGGAAAGCTCGAGCGACACGATAAAAGGGAATTTATGAACTCTCTTCTAGCCTCGTCGGAAGAGGCCGCAAGAAGCAACAACTACTTATCTTAGAGGATGATCAGATGAGACCATGGAAAGAATTTGACCCGTGTAACTTTTTGGTGACGTTTCCTCTCATGTAGATAATTTAGCTAACCATCAAAATGTGCATATACAGTCATCTGCTCCGACTAAAGAGGAAATAGTCGCTGCAATTATTTCACTAAAATGTGGAGACTTGCCGGTTCCCCTGCCGAACTTTGTCAAGCAGCGCTAAGCCTAATTGTCGATTTGCTGCATCCACTTGTTAATAAAAGCCGTTTTCGATTCAACCAATTTTCGGATCATTTTCATACAAAACGACAGTCCGGTTTTAATCCAGCTCTCACACGGGATCTCCTCGGAGCAAAGTTGAAAGCAAATTGGTTGAACATCAACTTCTCTCGCCCCGTCTAAATGTATACGGAGTACGCAATTCGCCATCACGACGGCAAATTATCAGTAGGGGGCTGTTTAAGTTCGCTCGTCGCAGAGCCGGGTTAATGAATTGAAAGCGGCTAAAGTGTGGAACACAGAGGTGTTTCCCACTTGATTAAAGGATGGATTGATAATCAAACTTCCAAAAACGGTTAGCCTTACAGACTGCAATATTTGGAGAGGCATTTACGTGCTTCCTATCGTTGCCAAGGTCAAAGCAAAAATTGTCCTGAGTATAGACTAAAGAATTATTTAAAAAGCACAAGTGATGAAGAGCAGGCCGACTTTCGATCGGGATCCTCCTGTGTCAATTACATTAACACCTTGCTAATCATTATCGAGCAATGTGCTGAGTAGGATTTTCCGCTTTATTTGCTTTTCATTTATTTCGAGAAGGCTTTCGACAGTGTGAACCGAGATTCTGTTTGGGCGGCTTTTCGTAGGAGATGCATTTCTGAGAAGTTTGTGGTTATTATTAAGGCAACCTCTGATGGCGCGAAATGCCCCGTTCGGGGAACTTTGACAATCGAAGTGGAGTTCGGCAGGGGTACATCCCCTCACCGGTTCTATTCCTCCTTCCTATAGTAATTGGCGATGTATTGCATGTAGCCTCCAACTAACAAGCTCTTGAGAATTAAGCTTTTATGGACTGAAAAAAAGCTCTCATAAGACTCTAGTAAGACTCTTCGCCACTCTTAAAACTTTACTCTTGTAACAAGATTTAAATTAGCCCTCATGCCACCATTACTATGAGAGTATTACTCTAGTAAAGTTTATCTCTTGTTATAAGATCATATTTTAAATGATTCGTTGTTGGTATTGCCGGAACAGGGCCGTCGAGAGAAAATCCGGGCCCGGTACTCAACTTCTGTAGGGGCTCATATATGGCGACCGGTAGCTCAATGAAAAAAACAAAGTTCAAAGCGTAAATAGGTTTTTCTTTTTTTTTCAATTTTTCAAATTACTTAACTTTCGTAGGGGCCCATTTATGGCGACCGGTAGCTCAGTGCGTCAGAGTGGTATGAAAGGAGCAACAAAAAAAAAGCTCAGTGCGTAGATACGTTTTTTTTCTCTTTTTTTAAATTTTCCATATTTTCGGGCCCCCGAGAAAAACACGGACCCGGGGCGTTTCGCCCCTCCCGCCCCTTCCCTCTCGATGGCCGGAATCGACGTTATTTAATTGTTGCAACTTTGTGTTGCCTCCAGTGCGATTCGCGAGTGAAAATCGATTGTTTTTGTTTTACCTATGTATTTCATGGTATCTATAAACAAAATACATAATATCGATTTTTTAATAATGATTCAACAATTAAACTGTAATAAACATAGTTCTTTTGTAAAAGTTCTTTAAACGTTAAACAAAGACTGATAAGACAAAGATGAATTTTCTTCCTTGTAAACAAAAACTTTGAAATGCTTAGTGTCAATACTTGTCATATGCGTCAAAATTAATACATGAATGGTCGTTGAAAAACAGCCTAATGGCTAAGTTCATAATCATAACACACAGCGGAATCGCAACATGCTGTGGCAACAGTATCGAAGCAGCATTGCATCACGTTGTTGTGTTCTGAACTGCACTCGCATCTAGTCATCCATCAATTGTCAAATTTCCAGTTCAAAACTGACTACTGTCGAAAAATCGTATGAATATGACAGCGCGAGTGTCATTTCAGGATTGTCATCATATGCTGGTCCTAGCCAGCGGAGAAATTTTTGTGATGGAGAAAATGACATTTTTCACAGCATGTTGCGTCCATCAAAAACTCAGTGGAGAGAGTTCATAAAACAAATTGGCAACAGTATGCCAACTGTTGTGTGATATGAACTTAGCCAAATAATATTATTTTATTTAAGACCCATTTTTATTAAATTGAAATATGTATTCGAGTAGAATGAGAGAATTATAAGAGATTAAGTTAAAAATTGCAAATGTAGCAGCGAACAATAACATCAGCCACCTAAGCGATTCTCGTGAAACAAAATATACTCGCCCAATGTCACTGTTGATCCAATCAGATAAGTCTCCGAATGATAGGTTCCAACGATGCAAACTGTTAGTTACCATAAGCACCGCGAACGACTGGTCAACGCCCAATCTAACGTCACATTATTGACTCCCATAGTGAGACTTTTTGTTTCACGAGAAGAGTCACAATGAGAGTTTTAGTTGTATCAGAAGAGTTGCCCTTTCACAATGAGAGTTTTCGTCCTATAAGAAGAATCGCCCTTTCACAATGAGAGTTTTAGTTTTATAAGGAACTTAGTCAATGACTGCCATCTTTTCCTGATAGGAATATTTTTTTTTTGCGAAAGTATAAATTTGTTAAATGAGTGATTAGCGATATTACATTTTGCAAAATGGAAGTGATTATTGTTTTTGAAGTTCGTAAATTTTTTTCAATAAAAATTGAATCACGCTGTTGAACATTTGTTTTAATGTTATCGAAAATGACACAAATGAGTCACAGTAAATACGAACTCTCATGGGCTTATATTTACTCGTACTTGCCAAACAAAGATCGTGTTTTTTTTAGGTCATTTTCTCTCTTTCTAGCTACACTAATGAAACTTAGCTCTCATAACAAAAGTATAGTTCCTTTCTGCTTCTCTTACAAGAGTCTTATGAGACATGTGTATTTCCCATAAAGAGAGTCTAGCTCTTTCTCAAGGTAAAATAACTTTCAGATAGTGCACCATTTAATTCTCATAAAACTTTCATAACACACTTATAGTATTCTACCAGAGTTAGATTACAGGAGTAGAACTCTTCCTGCTGGCTCCTTATAAGAAGCAAATTGTTAGTTGGTATCCGGACCAGGCAGAGGAATCCAATGGACCTATACATCTTATCTACAGCATATTGACTATGCTGGCAACATATGCCGACTCTCCCACAAAATTATGAATCTGTGCGGAATGGCGTTAGACTTCGAGAGGAAGGCGAGCCCGGTTGAGCTAAAGATTAATATCAACAAGACCAAAATTCTTAGCCCGCCATTGCAAAACAGAAATCCGACACCTATTGCCTGTTGGTGGACAAATTCGTCTACTTGGGTAGCATTGTTGTCGAAACTGGTGGAACGGAGCAGGACATCGCTCTTCGTATAAACCAGACTAAATGCACATTTGGTATGCTGTCTAAAACCTGGCAAAGCAGTTATCTTAGTATTAAGAACTAGCTGGGCCTGTTGCGTTCCCTGGTACTGTCTGCTCTTTTGTGTGGGGGCAGCACCTGGAATGTTTCCTTAAGAGTTACCAGGAAGCTGCAAGTTTTCGTCAACTCATGTTTTCGTCAAATTCCAAAATTTTCTGGACCGAAACAATATCAAATAGCTAAGTCAGCGTACGGGTCAGACGCCAATTGACGAATTGATAAGGCAGTGGTACACATTGCGAAAGGATGATTGCTGCTGCATTGCTTTACATGCCATGAAATGGAGCCCCATTTCCAATCAAGACCGACCAAGCAGGCGTTTTAAAATTTCATGGCACCGTTCTGTGGCAAAGGAGTATAAGTCTCTGGGTAAGACTGGGGGGAGTTGCGTCAGATTGCCCAGAACAGAGTACGATGGTGTGCAGGAATAGTTGAAGCACTATGCTCCACTAAGGGTTAAGGCAAAGTAGTAGCATTCTAATAGGTGCTCTAAAGTGTGTTTTAACGAGTCTAGTTGGTCTAATATGTGAAAAGTCGTTAGGTTGAGTTTAGTCCACTGCAACTGCCGCGAGAGCCGCCGCGGTTTGCAAATTTATATTGAATTTAAATGCAATCTTACCGCTAAACAAACCGCGGTTTGAGCGGTTTGCGCGCGCACAGCGTTCGTGCGCGTACGATTGCTCATATGTATACGAGGCTTTTGAATCCTGACCTGTGAGACGGAGTTGGTCATCATTATTTTTGTTAGCCGTACTAGTTTTACTAGCATAACACGATCGTCGAGCACTTTTCCAGGATTTGCTTGACCATGAAAAGCTGATCAGTTGTAGATCGGCCAGGTCTAAAGCCGTCTTGATATTCGCCAATGATTCCTTGAGCGTGCGGTTATTCTATTTTTCAGAATTTTAGCCAGTATTTTGTATGATGTACAGACTTTTCAGATGCCTCTGTAATTCTGGCTCCGCAATTTACCCCCCTTTTGGTGAATGGGACAAATTGTGTTTCTGCGCCTTCTTCTGGGATTAACTTGTCCTTCCAGATTCGGAGAAGTAGTTGATGTATGGCTTTTAATAGACTCGCACCACCGGATTTTAGCAGTTCAGCTGTAATCTCGTCTGCGCCCGACGCTTTATTTATTTTGAGTGACTTCAGGGCAAGATAAATTTTTTGTACGGTCGGGGGGTGTGTATTGGGGCCATACTCAATTGCCCTAACCCCTTGTGGAGCAAAGCGCATCAACTGTTCCATGTGGCCCGGTTGACGTATCGTTGGTGTAAGCTAGTTTCGGAGAATGCAGTTGTCAGCGTGCACCTCCCAATTATTTGTATTGGGGCCATGATCGGAGCTCCTTGACATGATTGTCATCGATTGGGGCTTCTTGTATGGGGACGTTGAATGTATAATAAGAAACTCTACGGAACAGGGTGTTCATCATTTGTTGATCCTTAGTTGGCATTTCATGACCTGTTGCAGGAGGGCATTTCTGCTCCCGGTCTTTCAGGGAGCTTACTTCCCAGGATCTGGAAGCAGATGCTTTTATTCAAGGTTTCTAGACATAGAGTCATTTTTAAAAGGATGGATTGTTGGCACATAAAACCTATTCGGGGCTGCCTCGGTGTTAGCTACTTCAGGTTTTTCATAACGTGCCAGAGTTTACACAACTATGTTGCAGGTCTGACTACGTGATTCATGACCTGAGACGCTAAAGTGGAGTTCAGCCAATCAGGCTACAGCTATCCTTCCCTCTTCCTTTCACAAACATGGCTTGGGAGCGGCTTCGGCGGAGTTTATCAATTAAATTTTTGGTAATTTTCGGATCGAACTTTAATTTTGAATTGAATCAGGCAATGCAGCTCTGTTTAACTGTAAACTAGGTAATTAAGACATTTTACATTAATGTTATAATAATTGTGATACATTGCAGCATATTCCCCAGACTTTGAAAATTCCGATTTAGCGCAATGTAAGTCTTCAATGATCATCTAAAGAAGGATTGAAAGATCATGATTTGAATTCGCTTTCAACTTTTATCCGATGTGTTCCCATACGGCAAGATCAACGACCGCTCAGTCGTTTTGTATGCGAATTGATCATTGTTCAAGTCCATCGAACACGGATAATGTGGTTAATTTCGATCTAGTTGAATCAAAACATCAATACAGCCATAGGTTCATTCGATTTGCCCCGGATCCGGGCGGATCGAGTACACCGATTATGTTCGACACGCACCACCGAATATTGACACTCATTGTATGAGATATGAGACCGAAATTCGTGATTCATAATTAGGAAGTACGAATCTAACCTTTGACAATTTATCAGCATTTTTTCTTCATACACCTCGTAGAAGCACAAGGTAGAGGGACAATAGAATGCAATTGAAAAATTAACTTGAAAGAAGATTAGGAAGAAAATATTGGTTGTAGTTATGGTAAGGATTACTCTATTGCCAATAATGGCTACCATATACCCATCACGGAAGATTCCATCCATTCACACTCTGCACTTACTCGTTACAAGCAAATTTTCCAAGCGATAACGAATTTAATTGCCTAATGATGGAGCCATAAACTCACTGAATACCAGTAACGTGTTACATCACTTTCCCTATCAGGCGAAAAACTAAAGAAAATTATCTATCGTCTGCTTGTTGCATCTTCGTCTGGTACTTCTAGTCACCTAAATCCAATGGGGTATAGGGTCATGTGAAGAAAAAGGAGTATTGAAAGACTTCAACTAAATTTGGCGTAAAATTAATGATGATAAGAAGTAAGTTCGTTTAAGAATTATGTATAGTATGATATTATGTAGTATGTATTATTTTGACTGTGAAGATCTGCCAGTTTGGAAGACTAAATGCTAGATTGGATTAGATAGTGAAGTGGGCGTCGACCCCGTAGAGTAGCAGACCTAAATCTGTCAAACGAACTGATAAATTCGCACGGAAGGTTCAGTGACACTGAAGCGATATCCCCAGCCTCTGCATAAGCGACTCCGAAGCAGTCTCTTCGTCGCCGGGGCAAGGCGTCGTAATCGCAGAAAATATGGGTCACAGAAACGACAGCTCGAGTCGATAGAACTCCCATTAATTTGAAGAGATCTCTTTGGCATGAGTGTCCAGTAAGGAGACTGTAATGAACCATATTCTGGTCTGTTAGTGATGCTTTCACCTTAGGCAAGAGTGTCCAGTAAGGAGACTGTAATGAACCATATTCTGGTCTGTTAGTGCTGCTTTCACCGGCAGATCGATGGCAGCACCTGATGAGTAATGATCTATTAGTGGTACGAAATCAGAGGCCGACGGATCCATCACACCCGGACCAATGTGCGGGCGCTAGGGCGTCTGCGCCGTCCGTAGCAAGCATGAGCCACTGCTTAGCTCGTTGAAGGGTCTTTTTCTCGCCAGATGGCACTGCCCGACCTTCACGGCAATTACGCTACGTTAGGCTCCGTCCCCATGGGCATCTTCGAATGCCCACCAAACCGTCCATTACAAGACCCTGATGGATTTCATCATCATTCATGCTACCTGTATGAAGTTCACAGCGTCATGTAGAGAGGTTCAGAAAAAGCCTGCTTCGCCTGCGGTATGGTCTACCTACATGTTTTGCGCTTGGATTCTCTTACCGATTCCCGGGCGTCGGAAAGACACTGTACGATACGATCTCTGTGTTGCATAATTTGATATTTCATTGCGGTCGGTGGCCGTGATTGTTCGGTCACCGCTCCACGATACTAATCTAGAGTTTGGAGTTCAAATCTCGGCGCGATAAAAAAAACTGCCTGCGGGTACTAATACTCCCACAGTGCTCCACGCTTGTCAGTATAAAAACGGCTCCGATAGGAGGTGCATGCTAGCACCTGCACTTCCTAAAAGTAGATATACTATCGAAACGTCAACAAGGCTAAGAAATGCTAAGATGTTGACGCGCCCATGCCCCTGAAGGGGTCAAGCCAATTAACATCATTTGATCCTATGTATTTAATCATCATTTAGCATTTGCTCAGAACAGCTTTTAGAAATTGAGAGGTAATTACCTTGAGCGACACCGCTTTCTTTGCATGCAGCATGGCCTGAATGACTGTGGGCGGTTAAAACCGCAAATCTGCATCACGCCTAAGGGGCAATTCAGACTTGTTGAAATGACTGTGGGTCCGTAGTAGTCTCGTTGCGGTGAAAAACGCAAGTATGCATCGTGACTAAAAGCCAATTCAGACTACTTCCTATTTTTCGACGTAAACATAATGCCGCCTTTACTGAAGCGACATTTCCCTTCATCTTCCATTTATTATTTTCGCCGAAAAAAATTTCCCGTACTTGTAGAGCAAAAAGTACGTTATATTTATGTCTTGTCTCTTCTAGTGAATTTATATACCCCAGCGTTGCATGAACTCAACATTCTCCCTCCACTATGGTAATACCATAGGGGCGACCGGTAGCGCAGTGTGTTGAGGCATCAGTCTCATGTTTGACTACCGGCGTTTCGGGTTCGAATCCCGTCCACGACAACGTTCGTGGTCATCGATGTGCAGGAGGTGCATGCTGGCAACTGCATTCTCCGAAACCAGTCTATGCCGTCGAAACGTCAACTGGGCCACATGGAACAGTTGACGCGCCATGCCCCACAAGGGATTAAGGCAATTGAGAGAGAGATGGTAATACCAGAAAAAAACCAGCCCTGAGTCCGAAGCGTATATACCATAGACTTGTACAGACCTAGTGGTGATACCAAAAGTCCCAATTGGCAACGACCATATGTATTAGAAGTGGGTCTCCTATATGGCCAGTTCATAGGGGAGGTTGGCACTCATTCAGTGGGATCTTGACCATTCTCAAAATCAATTAACTAACCCATTCTACAAATATTTGTCGCAGTTTTCAAGTTGCTAGCTTCATTCTATCGAAAGTTAACGCTTATTTGAAGTTTCACTTGTAGGGGAGGTAGGGGTTCCTTGGGTCGGATCTTGCCCATCATTGCCACCAACCAATTAGATCCCCCTACAAACATTTAAAAAAAATTTCAAGTCTCAAGCTTCACTCTATCGAAAGTTATCGCTTATTTGAAGTTTCATTTGTAGGAGAAGTTGGGGTTTCGTTGGTCGGATTTTACGTATTTTCAATATTAGCCAACTGGATCATACTACAAACATTTGACCAAAATTTCAAGTCGATGGCTTTATTTTGTCGTTAAGTTATCGCTTATTTTAAGTTTCATTTCTAGGGGAGGTAGGGGTTCCTTAAGTCGGATCTTACCCATCTTTAATGCCAACTAACTCAATCTCACTTTAAACATTTGACCAAAATTTCAAGTTGCTGGCTTCATTCTATCAAAAGTTATCGCTTATTTGAAGTTTCATTTGTAGGGGAGGTGGGGGTTCCTTGGGTCGGATCTTGCCCATTTTCAATACCAACAAAGTAGGTCTTACTAGCGACATTTTGTCAAATTTTCAACTTGCTAGTATAATTTTTTCGAAAGTCATCGTAATTAAGGCAATATTTAATTGAAATTAATTTGAAATTTGTAGGGGAGGTAGGCGTTCCTTTGATCTGATTATGCCCAACTTACAAGACCTTAAGCAGCTTCTCACTTCAAGGTTACATGCCAAAAATCAGGTGCCTACGTCAATTGGTTCAGGAGTTATATACAAAAAACCTGAAAATTAGGGTGATACGGGGTTGTAAGAAAATTACCGTTAGTTTCCAACTGATCGATTTTATTTTCCCAGGAGAGTATAAGATTATCTTCATGAGTAATCTACCAAAGCTAGAGCTTTTCACGTTTATTTAATCGGGAGATATAGATACATTTATGTATTTTACATATGTAGGGGAGGTAGGCGTTCTCTTGACCTGATCATGCCCATTTTCAATACCATGTAACTAGATTACACTACCAATATTCGACCAAAATTTCAAGGCTCTAGTTTCATTCTATCGAAAGTTATCGAGCGAACGGACTGGCAGACAGACGGACAGACAGACAGACAGACAGACAGACAGACAGACGGACAGACAGACAGACAGACAGACAGACATGGCTAAATCAAATCAGGAGGTGACCCTGATCATTTATATATATACATTGCTATACCTCCGGAGCCTCCTTTAAAGTCTTACATATTTCCGTCGTGACAAAAACAATATACCCTATACTAAAAGTCTAGGGTATAATTAAACATATTGTCTCTTATCTAGGGCATACAAAAATATAATCAAAAACAGTTTGAAAATATATTTTACATTGAAAGCTTGGCGGTAAATGGGTTAAACGGCTATTTGATCAACGCATCTACAGCCGGCTCCTAATTCTTTTATGATAGAGCATCAAAAAAACAATACGATATAAAACGTATCACTAAGCTTTAGTTTCTCAATTAAGAAATACATGAATGAAAAACTACAATAAACACTTTATCTTATGCTTCTTCCACACATGAATTTATTCAGGAATATTTGGCGAAATATAATAACAACAAGTCGAAAGTCGACGCAGATGATTTGTTTGTTGTTATTGTACTTTCCTAAATGTTCCCGAATATGTTCAGGTCAGGTGTGGGCGGAGCATTATAGGAAGAAAACGGTATTACTCATATTTCATTTTTGTTTTATGAAGGCACATATGAATATATTTTTTTTTATTATTCTTATCTTAATCTCAATAAAAAAAAAACAAATGAGTTACTGTTCCGACATATGCATCGAAGTCTTTCGTTTCGCTTTTTCATTCTCCATAACAAATCGATAAATCTCTTGTGATAGTTATGACAGATACATGTGAAATTCATAGTGTAGGCTCACGACGTGAGCCAGAAAAGACTAGATCAAAATGATCTTTTTGTAACTTTTTTATGGGTAAGTAACTTAGTAGGTCGACTTAAGTTTGAAGGCGTGAACAATGAATGCACTCAACGAAAGTAATCTGTCCAGTGAGTCAAGGTGTTACTTCGCGATTATAATAAATTTTCTGTGACAAAAATTTAAAAACAACGAGTGAAATAATATAAGGTGTGTTCCATGATTTATGGCCAATGGTGGATGTAATATGTTATTGTTCTTCAAATTTGTTGACACTTGAAATTGCGGTGAAATATATAGACTCGTAATATCCGTACATTTAAAGAAGTATTCAGAAATGACATTACAGAGATAGCAAAAACACAAGAAACCCAATGGATAAGGAATGCTTAAGATCATCGCATGAAATTCATTTCCTGGATAAATGACAGCCCGGTAGTGACGCGTATATTTATGAAGCAAGAAGATAGTGTCCAATTTTTGTATTTGACCAATTTTATTTCTGATTATTGGCTATTATAAAATGATTATCCCCTATGCACTTTTCTTATTAATTTGTTGAAGAATTTTTACACAATATATTGTGTTACGAAAACAAAATTCCATTTATTGTACATATTTTACTGTTCCATTCAACAACAGGTGAGTGTTTTGCTCTTTACACAAGCAAAAAAATAATAAGTAGGGCTCAATAGTAGGTTCATTGATCTGTATTAAATGGATTGGTATTTGGCAAGGGGTGAGGAAAAAAAATTGTCCTTCTCCTTTCTTGCATCCGCCTCACCTGTACACAGCCCAATCCGAAAGTGTCTCAGTGCACAATTTGAGAAAATAAATTTGTGCTGTAAGTTTGCAGGAATGATACGAGGGCCTGAAGATTGGAAAGAGTTAAAAATACAGTACGAGTACGCACACTCAATTTAAAAAAAAAATTGCGCAAACTTCATCAGTTCAATGGCGCTCATAGGCAATTATTAAACTAATAATACTTTCGTTGTTACCTATGGTGCATTTGGCACTTTGAAATTAGTAGTAAAACTTGTTCCGATTCCACTGTTCCTACGAGAGGTATATGAAATAGTGAGCCGATTTCAACCAAATCTAAGAACGTAATTTGGCAGTCAATATGATTGAATAATATGAAATTTCGTAAAGATATCTTTAGAAATAAAAAAGATTTTCTAACAAAAACTTGCTTTTGGAACGGTCGTTCCTATGACAGCTATATGATGATGTGATTTGACTAAAGATAGTCCCATGTTTGATTACCGGCGTTTCGGGTTCGAATCTCGTCCACGACGACGCCAACACCTAAGCGTCTCAGGCTTACTAGGATGGAATGATTTGTGTAGTTGGACCTGCAACTGTGTGAACTCCAGTATGTTTATTAAACCATCTGAAGCTGCTATCTCCGAGGCTATCCCCTGAAAGGGGTTAAGCGATGTGCTGAAAATCCGTGCTTGTAAGAACCACTCCACGTCAAGAAACCTGGAACAAAAGCCTCGGATTGGACGGATCAACAACGACGACCACGTAAACTAAAGGATTATTCTTCCGGACGGTGAATGTGCTCCTTGAATTTACCAAACTGAGCACTCCCCTGGTTGGTTTAGGTTGGTTGTATGGTGGAAGTGGTTATCATTCCGCTGCTGTGAAAGACACAAGTAACTCTATCGGGAGTCGTTTTAATACCACACGCCTCGTAGGAGGCTTGACCTAGTGGAAGTCTTCCATGGTGGCTGTCGAAGAAGGTTCTCAGAAGCATCCCGCCGAGTTAAGAAATATCTCCACAATCGTCTTCGTGGAGATAGAGGATATACTGACGAGAATGTTTCGCCCAATTCTCGATGTCTAGCCCTAGCTATAGCCAGACATGCACACAGGAAGTGGGTCGAATTTGTGCCACTACTACTACTATTTGTCCTAACCCCTAGTGGGGCATAGCGCAATAGCTATGCCCATGTGGCTTAGTTTCCTTAGTATAAATTGGTTTCGGACGATACAAGTTGTAAGCATGTTCCTCCTGGCCATTTAGCCGCATAACTGCGACAAGTCGGGAATATTTGTGGGTTATTGTGGGGGGAAGCAAACGTCCATCGCCTGACGTGGACGGGGCACGAGCCCGTAGCTGACCGGTAGCATGAGACATAAGACTGATGCCTTAACACACTGAGCTACCGGCCGTCCTGGCCGGATACCCAGTCTGGCCACGTGCTCTTCAACTATATCACGGCTTCTTTCAATCTATCCTCATCCTCGCTGATCGTTCCAGAAATCTGGAAAAAAAGGAAGAGTCATCCCAATACTAAAACCTGGGAAGAAAGCGCCACTCGGCGAATCCTATCGTCCAATAACATTCTTGTCACCAGTTGCCAAAACGCTTGAAGCACTAATCCACCCTGTTCTCGCGGCCCACATCCAGCCAGCGGATCACCAGCATGGCTTCCGAAGCATCCACAGTACGATCACAGCCTTGGATGCCATTACATCCCGCTTCCATAATGGTCTCAACCAGGCTCGTCCAAGAAAAATACTGGTGGTGCTTGACCTGTCGAAGGCCTTCGACACTGTCAGCGTTCAGCGCTTCTGTCCGACATCAACTGTTCACGGCTTCCGACGCAAGTAGTGAAATGGATTGCCAATTATCTCGCTGGCAGGCAATCCAGGAGCAGCAAATCAAAGTTTAGGAAGATTAAAAAAGTGTATCTCAAGGAGGAGTTCTATCTCCTACCTTGTTTAATCTCTACTTATCAGGACTCCCAACAGCATCTGAAGGAATCGACATCATCTCCTAAGCTGACGACTGCTCCATTCTGGCAACAGGGAACAACATAGCGGGTATGTGCGAACACATCAACGGTTAGCTTGAAGAACTCAACTCGTTCTTCATAAGCAAAAACCTAACCGTCTCAGCGTCTAAATGCTTGGCAACCCTATTTACCACCTGGACGAATTAGGTCAAGATGCTGCTTGGAATCTCGATTGGGAATCATCCAATTCTTACTATAAACCATCCTAAAATCCAAGGAGTCACGCTGGAGTAGCATGGACACATTATCACCCCATGCCTCAACCGTGTGCGACAAGATGCGTAGTCGGAATAAGATCCTCAAAGCCTTGGCCATTAGTACCTGGGGCAAGGATAAAGAAGGACAAAGAAACTCTACTGGTCACGTATAAAGCAGTCGGAAGCTCAGGGGCCAACAATGCGGCTCCTGTGTGGTCATAGAATCTCAGTGACATACAGTGGAAGTGCCAAAATGCCGCTCTCCGTACTGTTACTGGTTGTCTTCTGATGTCATCCCAGGATCATCTACATCAGGAAATCAGGATGATGCCTTTAACGGACCACAACCAGCTTCTTGCCAAGCAATACCTGATGGATTACTACCGAAGTGATCACCCAAACTCCAACCTCATGGACAAGACGCCGCCACCCAGACATGTTAGGCGCGACTTGAGGGACCTAGAAAGCAATTCCAGAGGTGCAAAAGGGTACCCTTTGATAATGAAAGACTTCCGTGAGCAACGAAAACGACACTGGCTGGTGTTCACGACTAAACTCCTGTCTAACCCGCATCGACCAGGACGTCGCAAATATTTGCCCTGCCTGTAATGGAGCCCCTCACGACGTGGACTACATCTTCCACTTCCCAGCTGCACCCACGCACCTGACTCCCAGATCGCTGTGGGAGAGCCCAATAGAGGCAGCTAATTTTCTATCCCTCGCCACCGGGGATGACGACGTACCGTAGGCATGTAACCAATTAACACACCGAATTCCGGCCATTGCTACAAAACCTACCAACAAAAACAAAGTATGTTAAATCTTTTAAGCGATCTACATAAGAATTCTATTCTAAGCAAGTATTGACCAACTATTTTCTTGCAGTTTTTTTTCAGGTATCAAAGAATACGGAAATCTAAAGTGTGTTATTTGTAAGAATAAAACAATTATATTGACCCGACAAACTACTCAATCCAATAAGCCTCCTTTAATGCATGCTTAAGTAATTACCTTTTTGTGTTCAATAAATAATACAATACATATAGATTTTCGCTTTGCTCCTACTAGTCGTTGACCATGAACTATCCCAACCAACTAACAGTATCTAAGGTATTTCCTATACACATGATACATGATCCGAGCAAATTGAAAACGTGCCAACATTTTATAGTGTTGCAGATTGTTTATATATGCAAATTATGTTAACACAATTTTCAAGCTTCGTAGACTATTTTATAGTAGAAGCTGATGACCGTTTTGATAAGTATCTACCGGACTTCTAAATTGAAGTAGGTAATATATAGAACAGATAAGTATCAGAAACAGCAACAGGTCAAAGATTGGCAGTACAAAGTAACCTTTGTACAAATCACAACAGGCTGCCATAACAAAGTAAATTGACGTGTGTATTTACATATTGGTTCATTAGGTTTGGACACCTGAAGATTAAGAAAACAACGGTATATTGTTATATGACTTAGTTACTAACATTAAGCTACTATGCATTTATTGTTGTCAAATAACGAAAGGTAATTCGATATCTCTTTGGACATTTGAAAATCATATTTTCATAAAACATTGCAATTTGCTACCAAGGCCGAGAAATTCTTTGCCTTTCAAAAGGTGTGTACTTTATGGTGTATAGCCACGCAAGTACATATACTAGTATAAATTGGCGTACAAGAGTTCATAAGAAATAACTAGTCGATGGTTTTTATTTTCTTTTTGCGCACATGGCAGGTTGGACAAATAATGGGACTCGTTGACAAACAAGGACAGACATGAACATTTTTAAAATTTGGAATAAATTTAGGAAGCTGGATAAAAAAACCATGGTACCAAAAATAATGTAATATGTAATTAAATATCTGGAAAAGAAAAATATGGCCCCGCTTCAGTCGACTCGAAGCGCTTTGGTTAAGTTAGTGTTAAATTTGAACTGCGATGTGGCATCCAGGTTAGTGCAACTATAGTTTAGCTGGTACATACTACTAAGCTGAGCCCCATCAACTAATATGCAGAGTGCAGGTTCTACTCCAGCAAGAACACCCAATTACAACAATATGTTAAGCCGAAGTAACATGGAGTGCTCTACGGGTTAATAAACCTGCCCTGGATAGATATGTAAACAGATGTCGCTTGCTTGATTTTTGATACCAAGTTAATTAGTAAACGTGTCGTTCGTTTGTTCCACGTGCACATCAATATCATCGTGGCGCGACAGCCCGACGTCGGGCCTTGGCCGTTCCACGTGCACGGTCCACTGAAATCTTCGTAGCTTAACGAATGTGAAAACATCGGTTCGTCTTACATGTCGTGCAACTCGTTGTTAACTGTTGTGGGTGTCATTACAGGTCATTTTCTGGTCAGAGCATGCAAGACGACTTCGGCTTTTAATTTCTTCTGCAGAAGCGGCGAAGGTTTGGATGAGGAAGTGAACACATTTCATTTGCTCTGCGCCTGCCCAGCGCTGAGTAGGAGTAGAAGATTACTTCTACGTGCCTACCTATGTCAACTATTTTACATAAATTCACAATGCGCTCCGGTTGCTTCGCTGCATAGAACGGTTGGTTTCAGCTTCCCAGTGGTAACACAAAAGACCCACTTGTGGTCTATGTGTGCTGTGACAGTTTCGGCAGCCCCTCTACCTACCTAGTGTCGAATTAATAGTTTTCCAGTTGCTAAGATGTATGGTGACACTCGCAGAACTCACCTCCGCTCCCCCACTTCTTCAACTGAGTGACTGTGGAAAAAATGACCAAAATGACCTAGATTAGTATAAAAGCCATTGGTTTTTGGGGCGCCGCTGAGAAGAATAGTGGAATCAAAAGAAGAACGTCAGTTACATATGTGTTGGAAGTGTTCGCTGTACAGTTGCTAAAACACCATAGGTACATAAGTGAGGCATGCAACCAAGGTGCAACATAACAATAACTGTTGCTACAGACGCTGAATGAATTCCGAGATTAAATCAACGGAGAAGGACACAAATTTAGACCAAAGCGTCCGTCCAAGTCTTTCAATCGGGAAGATGAAAAAAATGTGTGTACATATACTGCCACACACAAATTTGGAAAAGGGACGCCGGGAATGTGCTGTTCAAACGGAAAAGTTCAACTGCCCCCAATTATTGAGCCAACAGAAGCGCTTTCTAAATTTTTTGAACCAGATCCTCTATCAAAATATTTCCTCCAAATTTCAAGGAGTACAATGCGTATTACCAAATGACGTCGCTCGGAGCAAAAAGTGTTGTTAACGAAGGTAAATTCATGCCAACAATTAAAGTACAGGGCCAGATATACCATCAAGTGGACTTACAAAATATTAACCGGGACTTTGTCTTTCGACTAAAGTGTCTTTCAACACTGTTGAAAGTGCTGTTCCCTCGGAGCGATTCGTGAGCTTCTTGTGTCCCGACTAGTCTCTTTCAACTAAAATGGCTCGACGGGAACGGGCCTTCAGTTTCGTTGGCGTCCCTTGACAAGTTGTAACCCGGGTATATGAAGTCGTTCACGAGCTCGATGTTGAGGTCCCCCACATTGATGCGCGAGTGTGCAGATGTCCTTGCCGTCGATTGCATAATTATTTTTTTTACCCTCGTTGATACGTAGTCCAACTTCTTTTGCAGCGGTATCGAACGTATGCAGAAGTTCTGCTGCGTCCGCCAATCTTCGGGACATGATGTTGACGTCGTCGGCGTATGCTGCTCATTGTGTCGACTTGATGAGTAGCGTCTTGCTGTTGTCCATATTCATAGCACGAATAGCGTATTCCAGTGCTGGGTTGAAAACCGTCGGTGCCAGTCCATCGTCCTGTTTCAGACCAGTGCGTGTTTTAAATAGATCAGTAAGTCTATTATGGATCCTGACCTGTGAGACGGAGTTGGTCATCGTCATCTTTGTCAGTCGCACTAATTTTGCCGGTATATCAAATTGCAGCATGATATTGAACAATAAACTAGAATCGATACTGTTGTATGCCTGCTTGAAGTCGACAAAGATTTGGTATACGTCTACATTGTACTCCCAGCACTTCTGGAGTATCAGTTTGACCATAAAGTGCTTATCGGTTCTGGTGCGACCAGGTCTGAAACCGCCTTGATATTCGCCAATGATTCGTTCTGCGTACAGTTTTATTTTATTTTCTAGAGTTTTCGTTAAGTTTTTATAGGACGTACAGACTAGTGTTATGCCCTTGTAATTCTCACACCGCAGTTTATCTCCCTTTTTGTGAATTGGACAGATGATGCTTCTGCGCCAATCGTCTAGTATGACATCGTCCTCCCACACTCGCAATAGTAATTGATGTATAGCATTAAATAGACCCGTTAGACCGAATTTTAGCAGTTCAGCTGGAATTTCGTCAGCGCCCGGCTCTTTGTTTCGTTTCAGTGATCGCAACGGGAAATCAACTTTCTCTTCTATCGGGGATTGTATGGGTGGGCCTAGATCAACAATATCGTCAAAAGCTTCTTGTGTGGGGATATTAGATGGCAGGTTCACAAGCTCTTCAAAATAATCGTTTGTTAATGCCATCGGTGTCGCTAATGATGTTTCCATCTTTGTCCTTACAAAGGCTAGTCCTGGGTTGGTAGCCGTTCTTAATTGTATTTACTAGTTTGTACGCTTATCTGGTGTTCTTATTAGCCAAGTTTTCGTTTCGTTTCTTACGTCTAATTATTCTGTTCGATATTCGCCGTATATTTTCATAGTTTTCTCCTTTGTTTTGATTCCTCGTTGAATCCATTATTTATAGCCCTCGTTTTTCGCATCAAGTGAATTTTTACATTCTTCGTCGAACCAGTCATTTCGCGCTCGCCGTGATCTGTATAACACGACCTTCACTGCGACCTGTTTGATGGTACCCTTGAGTCATTCCCCGAACCCATGGACGCCTGTGTTGCTGGTGTTGTGTAACATAGGTGATAGTCCTTCCTCAAGGTCGGTAGTATACGCCACCGCTGTAGCATCGCTCAGATGCTTGTCAACCGCAAGGATTTTTGGAGGGTTGATTCTCGATTGGTGCACTGAGGAAATTCTACATCTGTAGGTCGTCTCCACCAAGTGATGATCTGAGTCGCAGTTTGCTTCTCAATATGAGCCGACATCTATCACACTAGACGCTTATCTCTTGCATATGAGGACGTGATCAATTTGGTTGACGGTATGTGCGTCTGGAGATTTTCATGTCTGCTTGTGAATGCGTGGATGCTGGAAACATGTAGAACTTACGACTAGATTCCTTCTGCTGTCGAAGTCAATAAGTCGCTGGCAGTTGACGTTACATTTTTCATGGTGGTCCCACGGTGCCAAATTTCATTTCCGACTTTCGCGATAAAGTGTCCCAGCAGAAGTTTGGCGTCGTTTGTTGGAACTGAGTCTCAAGGCGGGCGTGGAACTCGTCTTTCACTGCGTCTTCTTTATCTTCACATTGATGAGCCAGAGGTTGAAAAATCGAGGCTTAATGTGAATCGAACACAGCCGTTCGTTTATGGGTTTGAAGTCAGTAATGTGCGGCTTGAGGTGATTGTTCACTATAAATGCTACTCCAAACTCCTTGTTGCCCGATGGTTTGCCACTTGTAAAAATTGTGTGCGATTTCTTGTCATTGATTTCGCTGCCAAGCCAATTTGTTTCCTGGACTACAGTAATGCTCAGTAATGCCTTCTCGGTCCCCAGTTTGTTCAGGGAGCGTGCATTTCAGGATCCGAAAGAATAATCTTTTAGTCGTTTGCTTGGTCGCCGTTGTTGATCCGTACAATCCGAGGCTTTTGTTCCAGGTTTCTTGACGTGGAGTGTTTTTTTTACAAGGACGAGTTGTCAGCACATCGCTTATCCCCATTCAGGGGGTGGCCTCGGAGATACTTGCTTCAGATGGTTTAGTAAACGTGCCGCAGTTCACACAACTTTGTTGCAGGTCCAACTATACACAAATCATTCCATCCTACTAAACCTGAGTCGCTTAGGTGTTGGTCAGCCATTCAGGCTACAGCTATCTGCCTTTTTTCAAACTGTCTTATCGCTAAGACTTGGCCGTCAGCGGTTTGACACACTGCCATTACCAGGGGGCGCCCACTAGGAGGACTATGGAAAAGGTCGTTTGCCCCCTTGAACTTCCACATACATCCCATAACTTTCTTAAAAAAAATAAATCTGTGTATGTATTGTGATCAGATCGTCTTAACATCATTTGATTCTAGTTGTTTATTTTTATAAATAATTCGTATGAAAATTTTGATCATATATGATCTCTCTTTCTTGATCTTATGGGATCTCTGAGTATCTTTGGGAACGTCATTTCAATATGAATTATACAGGTTCATACTGCAAAGTCGAATAGTTGCAGTTCTGAATTAAGTCAGTCTTGTTTTTTTTTTCATGGAATTCTCCCGCCCCATTAAGATCATAGGCTCAACCTTTGAGAGCCTCAAAGTTCCGTTATCAGTTCAAGGAAGTCCGTAAATAGTAGCGGCTATAGGCAGGGTATGGGTAAAAAAGATATTTATTTTTGCTGAAAATATACGAGTATAAGTAAAGTCAGTCTAATGTAATTAGACTGAACTTAGTATTAAAAGTTACCGTTTGAGTTGTCCACGTCTTTCTGCAGTTTGTTGGACAATTTTAATTTGGTTCGCAATGGTGTATCCATGTATCACTTGTTTTTTTCCCCAAACTAATAGCGGCAAGTGAAATATTGCTTGTTATCGTAGAAATCGCTCTTGGTCATAAATCGTAAATCATTATGTTGACATTTTCACAAGTAATGTAATATAAAAAAAAATGCACAAAATGTTCGAATTGGGTCAAACCGCCGCTGACACTTGTGGTAAAGTTGTATATGTGTTGCCAAATGCTCTAACACTTTTTGTCAGGAGTCAACAATGCATGAAAAATTGAGTAATTGACGGCAAAAGTTGCTAATAAAACGCAAACTCGGAAAAAAGCAACAAAATTAAAATTGAATTACTCTACCCGATGCAATGCAATAGAAAATTCGTCGAAGTTACAACGCAGCCCACACCTGAGTGCTTCCAGTGCACAGAAATCGAATTCAATGCACTTCGTTTTCGAGCCGTTTCGCTGATCACTAGAGTGGAAAATTAAGAAACGCCTATAAGGTCACTACTTAATGGACGGGTCTGCAATGTACTAATGGTGTGGAAATTATTGTCGAGGAAAATTGGTTTTAAATGCCATAATTAAAAAATATATATAAATTTATTGTTCACTTTTCGCATAGTTAACGTATAAAATTGACTTAAATACTAATCATAATGAAAGGCTACACTAAATTATTTATACAAAACTTATGCTAATCAAGGTGAGAGGAAGAAAGTGTAACAAAACAATCGGAGTAGCGTTTTGGGAAAGATAATGATGTTGTGTTTGAAGAAGAATTTGAAATTTTCACCAGCGCGAAACGATCAAAAGATGATTAAATACGTACAATAATGGAATTGTTTTTTTTCTGGAAGAAAGCATGTGAGCTAGATCAACTACAAGTATTTGCACGTAACAAGCGTTATATAGCAAGGCAATTAAAAACTACTCTAAACCGATGAATTCAAATCTCGGAAAAAAAACGCATTAGGTTTTTGTTATCAGTAGGATGTTACATAAGAGTCTCTTACAAGCAGATCCTAACGCGATTACAATGGATTAATTCGATCTTAATTTAAATTAATGCACTTGTTGTCTTTGTTTTAATTTTCAAATAAGCGACAAAACGAAGTTCTTAAAATGTAGGGTGTGACAGTGGTGCCAAATAGTATGATTTATTAAAGTGTTACTTTTATAGCGACGATACATCGATGGGTAGTGAATCGAAAAAATATAATTTACCAGTACTGCCACGCAGAAGGATGAAGCGCTCGGGTCGTTGTGATACAATCTCATAGATTCGTACTGTACATAATGTTGCATAAAGCGGAAAGAGTTTGACAGGTACTTCTTGGCTTAGTGGTTAGCGAGTTCGACTTGTGAGTTGGTCACAGGTTCGACTGCTGACGAATTTTTAATTTTTTTTTCTAAATCAGCCTTGCGGCGACAGTCGGCGTCCGCTGTGTACTTGAAATATAGCGGGTGTTATATTTTTTATTTTATGGTTTTTGGTGTTTCTGAGATGAATACTCTTGATGAAGCATTTTCCATCATCTTCATGGATGAGAGTGAGGGGATAAAAAGCAAAATCTTTAATTAAAAAATTCAGTATGGGGCGACCGGTAGCGCAGTGTGTTGAGGCATTAGTCTCATGTTTGACTACCGGCGTTTCGGGTTCGAATCCCGTCCACGACGACGTTCGTGGCCATGGATGTGCAGGAGGTGTATGCTCGCAACTGCATTCTCTGAAACCAGTTTATGCCGTCAAAACGTCAACTGGGCCACTATGAAACAGTTGACGCGCTATACCCCAGAAGGCGTTAGGGCAATTGAGAGAGAGAGAGTATGCTGGCAGCCTTAACAAGATTATTAAAAGTTACACTTTTGACGCGCGGTAATCTTAACACGCATTTAATTTTTATATTCTGTATAATTTTTTCTGTTTCAAATACGATTTTACGATTTTAATAGAGCTCAGGCACCTTTCCACATTTCACTTCAGTGATTCATCTGAGTGAAATTGAGTGTGCAAAATTTGGGATCCACCATCTGCAGTTTCGCTTTTAATTCTTTTCTAGCGAGTGGTGGAGAGGAGGGAAAAAACGGGGTGCCGGTCGAAAAAATCGTCGGGGTAGCGTGGGAGGCGAAGGATGGGAAACAGTTTATGTTGGATATTGTAACGGACGGTTTGGTGGGCATCCGAAGATGCCCGTGGGGACGGAGCCTAAGGTAGCATATGACCGTGAAGGTCGGGCTGTGCCATCTGGCGAAGTAAAAGGCTCCTCAACGAGCTAAGCAACGACCTATGCTTGCTGTAGCTCAGTTCGGAAGACGTGGGGGGGGGGGGGGGGGGGGGGGGTTTCGCAGCTCGTTGTCCCTGTCTTTTTCTCATTAACAAAAATTCATAGGTCTGGGGAAGATAACACAAACAGGGAAGATAAAAATCGGGAATGAAAAACAAAAAAATATTCGAAATATTCTATGGAATGGTTGGCGGACGGATCAGACGCCCACGCGGTCGAATCTGGGTCCGGGTGTAATAGGACTCTCGGCCTCTGGTTTCGTACCCCCAACAGATCACTACTCATCAGGTGCTGCTTCGATCTGCCGGTGGGAGCAGCACTACCAGACCATAATATGGTTCATTACAGGTGGTTCCTTACAATATACTACGAAACTTAATCATAACTCAGTAACCGCTCATTATAGAAAAATCAACCTGGTCTCAACAATTTCACTTATAAGTCATTCTTGCGAAAAATGTAACTGTTTTCCAAGAGAACTCGATCGAAATTGATAAAGTGTATTCTAAAGCTTTTAAAAAGGTCTCAACCCCACTGGTGTACTGAGTTTCCTTTGCTAAAAGTCGGCGAATTTCACCGGCTGCCGGTAAACTCGATAAATGTAATCATGTTCATTAGCTAACTAGCCGGAAGCAACAGTTGATGCCACCAGGAGGTTGCAATCAGTCAACATCAACAAATGTCATCGGAAGTGGTTCGTGCGGAGTCCTGGTGGTGGTAGCTCATGCTATCAAAATTGAATTAAAACTAAAAAAAAAAAAAATTGTCGGATAGAAGAGTGTGGGTGAAACAGGATAAAATGACGAGTATCTACACTTCATGCAGATACATCGGTACATGGATATATCTTATGGCTACCGAATGCGTGGAACATGTTTTGTCGAAGATGTCGACGTAGGTTTTATCAAAATTCCAGTATCGTTAATTATTATACTGGACGAAATCATTCGGCAGAATATGTTTCAGGCATTCGGTAGCCAAGACATATGTAACGAAAATTCTGCATGCAGTGTAGATACTCGTCATCAGTTTACTGATGATGAATTTGTAATGAACATTATTCTGGTCTGGTAGTGCTGCTTCCACCGGCAGATCTATGGCAGCACCTGATGGGTAAGGATCTGTCGGTGATACGAAACCAGAGGCCGAGGGTCTCATTACGCCTGGACTCTGATGCGAACGAGAGGAAATCTGCACCGTCCGTCCACCAACCATTCCATCCTTATCGCCTCAGTTTTTATCATTCCTCATTTACCTCCCCTGTTTGTGTTGTTTTCCCCAGGCCTAGGAATTTTTGTTAATACGTAAAGGACAGGGGAAACGAGCGGCGAAAACCCCGCCCACGTCTCCCGAACTGAGCTACAGCAAGCATAGGCCATTGCTTAGCTCGTTGAGGAGCCTTTTTCTTCGCCAGATGGCACAGCCCGACCTTCACGGTCAATTACACTACCTTAGGCTCCGTCCCCAAGGGCATGCCCACCAAACCGTCCGTTACAAATTACTAGATAAGAGAGTATGACAACCAAGCTGTAGACTTCTCTCAACCTAAAGCTGGACCTTTCAATTTCATTCAACGATTCAACGACAATTAATTGTTTCCCTTTTGATCGCTCAATAAATAATTTTTTTCAAAAGTTCATTATGTTTATAGCTGCGGGACGTTGCGAGGTAGGCGAACGAGGCGAACATTTCAGAGCCTTGTGTTGCATTTACCACCCACAAGATGATGACTGTTAAGTGTCACCATACACAGTCGAACTCGAACACGAACCTAGTACAAGTGAACCGGTTTTCTTCACATCTATGTGAAGTGAGTGTGTGTGTCAGAGGACATTTGTACCAGGTTCGAGTTCGACAGTGTATGTTGACACTAAGCAACTCACTGTCGTCCATGGGGAAATAAATCTTCCGAGATCGTTGTCGAACATATCTATTATAAAATATGCATACATCGTGTGAGTAACTTCGTCATCGAGAGAAGTGGAACTTGAGAGCTTTTGCTCGCAGGCATTAGCCGGATCATTCCGACCATGGTTACAAGGGAGATGGGGGGTATATATTTGTGCAATCAGAGAAGAAGCTCAAACGTCGTGATGCGAATGAGAATACACTCGTTTGAATTAAACTTGACCCGCAGAGAATTCTGTGAGCCTGGTTGGAAATGTGTACTCTAGGCGCGTTCTTTTGCGTATCTGTCAAGTGTAGGGTAGGGAAGTGAACACGCTTTACCCAAACGACAAGTCGCTTGTAGTTTACGTAATGCGTGTTTGTTACCCTGAACCAAACTCAATAGATACGCAGAAGTACGCACCTTCTATACGCCACTCAGTCAACACATTCACTTGTGCATTTGCAATTGGCTTGTTCCCACTTCTGCTAGCCGGATGCAAATCGTGACATCTGCCGTGACGGACAAATTTTTAGGATGACTCCCAGCCATAAGATATATCCATGTCAAAAGTGGATAGCAAGAAAAATGTTGTACATCGAGCGATTTATTGAGGAAGTACGCGAAAACGCGAGTGACATAAAACGGCTGATGCAACCTCTTGCTAGTTGGCTACTGAGCGAGTTTACAAGCTATGTGTTATCACCCCAACTGCGCTAGCTGACACGCCAGCTAAATTTCGCGCTGGTGTGTAGCTAGTAAACTCGTTCAATGTAATCGAGCCTTAATCAAGTTCACTAGCTAACTATAGCCGGTAGCTTAGCTTGTGCGACAAAAGTTAAACACTCGAAAAAAAAGTATTAGTGTTAGTGCAGGAAAGCAGACCGAAATTCCGTTGGAAGCCTCACGCTAAACAAGCGAACAATTTTAAAATTTTAAATTTCGACGTTACGAAAGTGACGTTGGGATAACGTCTATCATTAAACATGGTATACCATTAAATGACCGTGGGCGGGTCATTTAGAACGCTCCCTTGCGGTGCCAAATAGTACGATACATTGTATTTTGTACGATTCTTAGCTTTTAACACGATGGAAAAAAAGCTATTACTATTTTCAAAAATAGATAATACGATTTTCGAATTTTGTAGAATACACTGACGAAAATTTTATAGGAAAACAGACGAAATTTTTTTTAGGGATAACTGACAATAGTTTGAACCAATGACAAGAATCTGTAGGAAGAAATGGTGATAATATCGATACTGATCTAAAGTACTGGCGGTAACCTTCAGTTTTTCCAACCGGTTCTCGTCGGTTCTTAAAATTGTTGCCAGTTATTCTTTAAGATTCTCGTAATTTTTTCCTATGGGAATATCGCCAGTTCAACTAATAGTAAATAGGCTTGTTGAGGCGTTTTTACGAAAAAAAGCAGTGGTTTCCCTAGACAACTCGGTTAAAGTCTCAAAGCCAATTGGGTGCCGCATAATTGCAGGTGAAAGTGGAATTAAACTCTTGAAACCTCAACACTAATAACACAAACTGCGATGATCTTCGGAAGGAAGTGAACAAAATTATTTTAGTAAAACTTGTGACGTGCTCACGTCCCCATCACTGACGCTCCCACAAGTTTCATTCCAAAAAGACAAACTGATTCTTTTGTTAATTGCCTTGACCTTTCCAGGGGCATGGGCGCGTTTCATCTCTAGCGGTGACCGAACGACCACCGAGCGCGACAAGAAGAAGAACACTGTAATGTAACCAAATCGAATTTCGGTCTGTCTTTTTGCACTGATACTTGCGGCAGTGACCTGAATCAAATACCATTAAAATCAGGACTGCGCACTTGAGTGGGTGGATTTATTGGCGATTTTGATGACGTCTGCTACCATTTAAAACTTGCAAATATCCAAATTTCTGCTTTTCGCGTAGATATACACTTCTGGAAATGTACGAAACCGAATGCCATTCGAATCAAGTGCGTTCTTGTTTGGTGCTTTTGGTGACTTCAGCTTCCACTTCAGCAATGCTCAAAGGCCTGCTATCTAATTTATCGTTGAGTGAACAATTGGACTTTATGAGCAAATGACTTGACTTGACTCCTTTTTTGACAATAGGCACCAGTAGACTTACTAGCTTTTCCTTGTGCAACCAATCAAGTTCTGTTTGAGGTTATGTATTATAACTTTAAGCAAATCCTTTGGCTTACGTTTTCGAGATACTAACTTAAAGGGTCCGCTGGTTGCCGATCCCTGTTCTAGGGTATAGTGGTGGTGGACCAAGGTTTCATCTATAGTGAAGAATCTCGATAAAATATCCCACTCGTTTCGGGTTCAAACCACTCCTAAAATGCCTTGTAAATGTGCAGTCTTTTGCAAATTTGGTTTAAAGTCAGCACCAAACGCGCGGAGAATGATATATAGCCGGGGGTGTTGCTAATCGACTTTCTGAATGATGATTGGCGTCTAATATGCAGCATTATCGGAGAGATTAAAAGTAGCAATCATCGAAAAATTTACCTATTTGCAAAAAGAAAAAAAGTTGTTGCTCTATCAAGACTATGTCTCGATTCACACTTCTGCAATCGCTATGACTAATATTCATGAATTGGGATTCAAATTGATTTCTCACAAGATCGGGCCCCTATAATTTTCAAACCTAACAGATTGGTTTGGACGCCAAAAATGTTCTTCAACTGATGAGATAATCTTAGTAGTGAAGATCTTAGTACCAGTTCATAGACGTAATAAGAGGAGATGGGATATAGTACTATCTACACTCTGTACTTCTGGTTATATTCGAACAAATTCGCCCATGTGCACTGCTACCCATTTGCACACGGCCGCTACATGTTCGGTGAATGTCGTAAACGCCATCGGCCACATCCGCCACCCCAGCCCTCGGCCATATGTTGTTAATTGTCTTGACCCCTCCAGGGGCAAGGGCGCGTCAACAACTCTAGCATTTCTATGCCTTGTTGACGTTTTCATAGCATACGAGTACCTACTTTTCAGAAGTGCAGTTGTGCAGTGCAGTGCAGTCTAGCAGTTGCAGTAGCATGCACCTCCTATCCACGCCGTCTTTACACTGACAAGCCTGGGCACTGTGAGAGTTCAGGCAGTTTTTGATCACGCCGAGATTTGAACTCCGAGCTCTAGATTTATATCGTAGAGAGGTGACCGAACGACCACAACCACCGAGTGCTGCCATACGATAATGAGTGTTTCACTGCGCAGACGCGAATATGTCAACATTACTATAACTCCGTATTCAAATTTTTACCCCGACTCATTGCCTGTGGCCCATCTGTTTTTATATCTATGTGCCAGTCACTATTTGGTTCTGTTAATGCCAAATTACGTGCAGACGGTTGCAAGGGTGCATATGCTTTTGGGTATTACCACGGGACCAGGGGCAGACGGCAATTACTTTTCCCCTCGCCAACCAAGTTTCCAAAGCTCACTATGTTTGTGGATAAAGGACGTTGCGCAGTATGTCATTTTCTCACGGGGCGAACATTTCAGAGCCTTGTGCTTGCATTGACCACCGCTATGAGATGACCGATCAGAAAACCACTGTCGCTCATGGGGAAATAGCTCGGAGAACGTCGCCAAACATATCCATTATAAACTATGTATACATCAAGTGCGTCGACTCTTTGGGGAGAGTGATGAAAGCATTTCCTACACGCGCTATCCGGCTTCTTTCCACAAATGGTTACAAGGGAAATGTCTGTACGAAATTCGCATTATTTTGAGAAAAAGCTCAAATGTCGTGTGTGCTGAACAGACTACGAAAGAGAGTAACTGAACAACATCTATCAATAAAGTTGTTCCCTCCGTCGCGTCGCGTCTAGCCATTCCATGTAATTTGGCCTTTAGGTTGAGGGCATCACTGGAATACATGAATAGAGTTAAAAGGTGTTATTTAGAAAAAAAACGTTTTTTCTCGGCACCACTGGGGTTAGGTTGGTATAAGTAGAGCTCAAATTTGAAATAATTTATAAATTTTCGTTAGTTGAAGAATATTAACATGTTTTGTTTTTGTTAATTGTTACACGGCGTTCACACCCGCTGCGTTGCGATGCGGATCCGTACGATGGCTTCCCATTAGACGCGTCCATCCTAAGAAAGTGAAAAGTTTTCTATTTTATGGAATCGTGCGGTTGATGTGCATACTACGCACGCAATTCTTTCGTAAGCCACCTTGGCGATTTCGTTCGACTACGCGCAGTACTTTAATTGCTTTTGTGATTACATGCGAAAATGAGGTTAATTGCTGATGACGATTTTACGAGTAATCTGCACAAGCTCAGTAAGCTCAATTCAACACAGAAAGGAGTTGGAACATATTTATGCTTTCTTCATTTGTTTTTTATGTTACTTATTATAAATATTTCTTTTTCAAGTGATTTTTTTCTTCTTCAATGAAAACCGATAACCAAAATATGTCGAATGAAAGGTGATTGGAAAAGTAATGACCTGCTTTCGTTTAATATAAAATACATTGAACATATAGAGAAGACCTCCTATAATGAAAATCACAGTTTTCGTTTTAACTTTGAACTGGGTCTTAAACAAAATGCCAACTTCAATGATAATCGATGAATAAGAAGGAGTACGGAGAAATGTACTTACATAGCTATAGCACGCTATAAATTGGTCAAACAAAAATGGACCTAAAAATTAACTTAAAGCTAACAGTGGTTCATAGTCAATATCCTTAGGACTGGACTTTTTCTTGTAGTATTTTCGTTGGAGTTTTGTGCCTGCCAATTTTGATTTTGATTTGCTAACACGCTTCTTCTTCTCTTCTTGAGCCCTCTCCCTATCTAATAGCTCGAGTTGTTCGAAAATATTTTTTGGATTCGCGTGATGTGTCTGGCTTGTTGAATTTTTGTTAGCATAGACAACAACAAACTGCGAAAATGCCGAGTCGGAAGGTGTGTTGATTTCTGCAAAGTCGCGGAAGTTCGCGAATTGTTCTTCGGGGTAAGTGAATTTCTGTACAAATGCATCAGCGTGTGGACGTCCGTGGCCATTGTTGTTTGCACCATCATCACCAAACACGAAGCCATAATCGTTGGGTCCTTCGCCGTGGAATGGCGCCTCGTTTTCAGCGTAAAAAGTACCTCCGCGGATGATACCGAAATCGCCGGATCCCAGAATGGATTGGTCCAGTGAACGGGGGGCTTGAAGTTTCGAAGACGGAGGTCCTTCCGGTGCTTGGAAGTAGGGTCGAGAATGGCCTAGCGGTGGGACGTCTCGGAAGAATGTCGGGTAGAAATTCTGAGCAGCGGCACGAGTATTTGTTGTCGGACCATCTTGTTCGCCGCTGTCGTATTCTGTTGTGGTTGGATATATTTGCTGGCCATCCGATCGAATTATATCAATGTTGGCGAATTCGTCAGGCTCCATAAGCATATCCGAGTCATCGTCAGGAAATGAATCTGAAAAAAGAAGAAGAAAGAAAATAGGATATATAAACTATTTTTGATCTATGTGGGGCTGTAATTTAGAAAAACATAAAAGCAATGACAACAATAAATTGTTGCTCTATCTACTAATTTCCGGCCTCAAGTGAAGAAAGAGCGAAATAACCTTAATTTTCATACGTACATGAGACTGTTTATAAATTAACAATAAATTAATGAATCATTAGGTTTATACTAGCGGCTGAGCCACTTGATCTAAAACTATCAACTGTTCCACAAATATGACGTTTGTCATCAGGTACTCTGCCAGATCATGACGTACGTCTACAGATGTACGACTCTAGCCGTACAACACAAATGGCAGCATAGGAATCCCTCTTTAAGGGGGTCGCGACAGAAAAAAGTTTGAGAGCCCCTGATGTAGTGGAAAGCCAGTACTCTCGGGTTGGAAAGCAAGAAGACCTTGATTGGAAGACAGAAATGATTAACCGTCGGTTTTTCACGAACCGATTTAGAGAATCAAAATGAAGACACTATTAGGATTATGTAGTGTAGTGTTCGATGTATACAAAAACAAAATTCCAAAACCAATCACATATATGAAGATGATATTTCGCCAATTCACAATAAATACTAAATGACGATTGTGTCATGCTCATTGTTTGTAATCTATATAGTCCAACGGTTAGCACTATGGACTTGCAAACATAGAAACCTGGTTTGAATCCTACAGACGGCCTGGAGTCCGAAGCGTACATACGCTAGACTTGTACAGACTTTGTGGTGATACCAAAAGTACCAACTGGCAACGACCATATGCATTAAAAGTGAGTTTCCTATAGGGCCAGTTTATAGGGGAGGTTGACGATCGTTCAGAAGGATCTTGTCCATTCTCAAAATCAACTTACTAACACACACTACAAATATTTGTCGAATTATATCAATGTTGGCGTTTCCTTTGTCGGATTTTGTGCATTTGTGCATTGTGCAACAACAACCAACTAGATCCTAGTACAAATATTTGACCAAAATTCCAAGTCACTAGCTTCATTTTATTGAAAGTTATCTCTTATTTTAAGACACATTTGTAGGGGAGGTATGGGTTCCTTGGGGCTGATCTGGCCCATCTTTATTACCAACTAACTAAGTTCCACTTCAAACATTTGACCAAAATTTCAAGTCGCGGGCTTCATTCCATCAAAAGTTATCGCTTATTTGAAGTTTCATTTCTAAGAGAAGTAGGGGTTCCTTGGGTCGAATCTTGCCCATTTTCGACATCAACTAATTAGATATTACTACCAACATTCTACCAAATTTTCAACTCGCTAGTGTTATTCTATCGAAAGTTATCGTAATTAAAGTAATGTTTATTTTTTTGAAATTTGTAGGGGAGGTAGGGGTTCCTTTGATCTGATTATGCCAAACTTACTAAACCTCGAGCAGCTTCTCACCTCAGGGTTACATGCCAAAAATCAGGTGTCTACGTCAATTGGTTCAAGAGTTATAGACACAAAACCTGAAAAATAGGGTAGTACGGGGCTCTTTGTAAGAAAATTACTGTTAGTTTTCAACTGATCGATTTTATTTTTCCAGGAGAGTGTGAGATTGCTCTCACGAACAATCTACCAAAGCTAGAGCTTTTCATGTTTATTTAATCGGGAGTTATAAATACATTTAATTATTTTACATATGTAGGGGAGGTAGGCGTTCTCTTGGCCTGATCACGCCCATTTTCAATACCAATCAACTAGATCATACTGCAAATATTTTACCAAAATTTTCAAACTCTAGCTTTATTCTATCGAAAGTTATCGTGCGAACGAAGAGACGAACAGACAGACAGACGGACAGACGGACAGACAGACAGACAGACATGGCTAAATCGAATCAGGAGGTGACCCTGACCATTTTTATTTATACATTGCTATACTTCCGGAGCCTCCTTTAAGGTGTTATGATACATATATTCGTCGTGACAGAAACAATATATCCTATACTAAAAGTCTTGGGTATAAAAAGGGATGAAATATAAGTTATGAGCATCAATGAATTTGAAGGATAAAAAAAAAATGAAAATTAATCTAATAAAAAAAAACGATAATAATTTTTGTTTTAATTGACTCTCATCGCGAAAATTTCTTCTACGCGACATTTTGTCAATTCGTTCATTTATCCTCGTTGCGATTCGCTTTCTTGTTGCCGACTCGTTTCGCTAAAGTTTCGTCTGGAGGTTTCGCTTTCGGTAACTATTTTTTCCCGAAGGGGGTGACTCCCGCGATAAGATGGCGATATTTCCGTTTATAAATTTATCTTCCAGGGAAACTCGCATTTTTTTTACGGAAGATACAATTTGTTTGCCGGGCAGTATCTAAATTCAAGAATCAAAAGTCCTAAGAAAGTCATAATGCAAAAGTTACTAGACAAAAAAGTGCATTTAACCTAAATTAATAAGATTAATGGACTTAATTTAGGAGCCCCCCCCCCCCCCCCCCTGGAAATAAGCCGTTAGCGTTACACGAAAAAGCAAATCTGCTGAAGCTGCTGCCGCCGCCGCTGTTACCGCAATGCAATTTATTTATGCGGAATACGCCTATTATACCTTGACATGTGAGTACCACTACTGCTGCTGCGATTACTTCTGTCGGCAATGCATTAGGATTTTTTTTTAAATTGTGTGTGATATCGTCAAATAGCAAGTGGTTGGAAGCTGGCACGAACATTGTCTACAATGAGCTCGTGCAACGCCATCTAGATATACAGGCCTGTGCTCAGCTGATCGTGTACGTCATTAATTCCTTCGGCAAGGCAGTGACTGCACACGACGATGTCCTCGGCACGACATATGTTTACAATTGGAATTGCGTCAGACGGCATTTTAGTCCTCTGGGCACTTGCAGCAATTTGGTCGAAGCCGCAGCCCCGGGGATCAGTCGCAGAGTATCGTGGAATAGTTCACACTTGACAAAATACATCTTTTGACCGCACGACACACTTTCATCGCGCACGTGTTTGTTTTCTCGGATCACTAGATGGAATTTTACTAACAAATAAACACTAAACGCGGAAAATGAAAACTAAACACGGAACGCACAAACACCGGGGACTTGCCGCCATCAGTCGCTGACCACTGGATTGTGGATACGATGGCGTCATCGAAGGAAATAATTGCGTAATTTAGCCGTCAAAATCAGCTGAGCGCAGGCCTGTATATCTAGATGGCGCTGGTTCGTGTCATAACGTAGCTATAGTCAGAGCTGTAATCAAGTCTGACTACTGTCATAGTCAGCTATAGCTCTGAGTGTTATGGAACGACAGTAGTCGTAAAATAGCATAAACACCGCCATATTTTTCACTACACTCAGATTTGCGTCGGTATTTAATTTTCCATGCAATAATTTTTCATGTATGCTACAAACACTCTTTCGCACCAATTTTTCCCAAATTCAGTTTGATGTGCACTTAACTGCATAAAACAGTTCGTAATCAAAGTAATTATGCACAACACCGTCTGTTTATTGTCACTTTGACTTCGTGTGTACGTATGTGCGTAATAGCTATCGATAGCTAAGCTCACGAGCACAAACTAAAACAGTTGACTACAGAGTTGAGTATTGTGCATAATGGAACGACGAGAGTCAACTATAATAGCTGACTATCGGAGTTATGGAACGGCAATAGTCACTGATATTTGACCATAGTCAACTCTAGCTGCATTATGGGATGCACTCAATATCATTTACCATATTAATATACAATTGAATACACAATTTGAAAGCGGGTTAATACGAGGGTTGCTTTTTATATTTCGGGATTAGAGAACAAAAACAAATATTAATCATTGAAAATCGCTTTATTGTTTTTCAAAATATTCCCCATGAAGATCTATACACTTTTGCATGCGTTTGAACCAATTGTCAAAGCACTTTTGCCACTCTGATTAAGGTGTCTCCAAAACATGCATTCTGAACGCAGCAACCGCTTCTTCAGCTGTTGAAAAACGTTGACCTCTCAGTTTGTTTTTTACGTACGGGAATAAAAGGAAGTCATTCGGTGCCAAGTCAGGACTATACGGCGGATGACCCATCAAATCTATGTTTTGAGTGCTCAAAAATGCAGTTGTTTGAGCTGATGTGTGAGAGCTCGCATTGTCGTGGTGAAGAGTGATCCGTCTTCGGCGGTTGGTTTTCCTGATTTCTTGGAAGACAACTGGCAAACAAATGGTTGTATACCACTCAGAATTGACTATTCTGCGTTGTTCCAGTGGTACGGTTGCGACATGTCCAGTTTTTCCGCAAAAACAGGCGACCATTTGCTTGGAAGTGCTTCGTGCGCGAACAACTTTTGTTGGGTTTGGCTCATCTTGAAACACCCATACAGTCGACTGCTGTTTACTTTCGGGCTCATACGCGTAAATCCACGATTCATCACCTGTCACGATGTCATAGACGTGTTTCGAAGCACCGCGATCGTATTTTTTGAGCATTTCTTTCGACTAATCGACACGAGCCTTTTTTTGAGCGATTGACAAATTGTGTGGGATCCAACGCGAACAAATTTTTTTGACAGTCAAATGTTCATGCAATATTGAATGTATGCTGGTCCCACTAATGCCTAAGGTTGTCTCAATCTCACGATAGGTCGCATGACGATCTTGCAATATCAGTTCGCGCGCAGCATCAATGGTTTCCGGAACAACAACTGATTTTGGACGACCTTCACGAAATTCGTCTTGGAGTGAACTACGACCTCGATTGAATTCACCATACCATCGATAAACACTGGTCCTTGATGGAGCTTCATCGCAAAAAATTGAATTCAGTTCATCCATGCACTGTTGCTGAGTTAATCCACGTCGAAAGTTGTAAAAAATAATCGCACGAAAATGTTCACGATTGAATTCCATTATTTGGCCGAGATTAATCTTTTAAGTTACTGTAAAAAACACAAATAGCGCTCGTATGTCAAAACGTTCTGAGTACGTATAACCTCAAAAATGTCAAACTTTACGATAGAGTTGTCAGTTGCCAGATTGCAACACTAGGGTTGTCCAATCCCGAAATATAAAAGGCAACCTCCTTAATAGTGTATATGTATATCATCTGTTTTATAATTCCAGTTATTGCTCGTCTGCGCATGGTTTTTTTAACCTGGGAAAACGGTTTAACTTCCAAATCATGAATAACATCATGGAGAATATTTCTTCCATGTTTCATTTCAAACGTTTAATGTTTAACGATATTACGAGTACATGCAATTTCTTTTAACATTGTTTTGCCTAAGGTTAATTATTATACCCTTCACGGATGTTATAGGGTATATTAACTTTGTCATGAAGTTTGCAACGCAGAGAAGGAAGCATCTCCGACCATATAAACTATGTATATAAATTCTTGGTCTATATGATGAGACGAGTCGATTAAGCTATGTCCGTCTGGTTCTATGCAAACTAGTCCCTCAGTTTTAAAGCTATCAAGCTGAAATTTAGTACAAAGCCTTCTTTCTATTGCACGCTGTAAATATGTCGGAACCGACGGAATCGGACCACTACGTCATATCTGTAGCTGCCATAGGGACGACTGGTCTAAAGATTCGTTTTTGTGAGAAAAACTTTTTTGTTTCTAAAGATATCTTTTCAAAATTTCACCTCAATCAATAATATCTTTACTTCAAACCACATTTCCGAATTTGGTTGAAATCGGACTACTCTATCATATAACTGTCATAGGAACGATCGTTCCAAAAGCAAGTTTTTGTTAGAAAAACTTGTTTATTTCTGAAGATATCTTTACGAAATTTCATATTATATATTATATATACATATATTATATATATTGACTGCCAAACCACATTCCTAAATTTGGTTGAAATCGGCTCACTATTTCATATACCTGTCATAGGAACAGTGAATTCGGAACAAGTTTTCCAACTAATTTCAAAGTGGCAGATGCACTATAATTCACAACGAAGGTATGATACCCTTCACGTGAAGCGTGAACGCCGAAGACAGCAACATAATCTAGTCCTGGAGCTAAAATTAGTACCAAAACGGTTGAAATCGGCTCACTATTTCATATACCTGTCATAGGAACAGTGAATTTGGAACAAGTTTTACAACTAATTTCAAAGTGGCAGATGCACTATAATTCACAACGAAGGTATGATACCCTTCACGCGAAGCGTGAACGCCGAAGACAGCATCATAATCTAGTCCTGGAGCTAAAATTAGTACCAAAACGACGAGAACCTAATGCGACATGTTGATATCGACGTGAGTTAGCATGAATAAGTTAATACTCGAATATAGTTCCGCGGCATAAACGAGGCCATTATAAAACAAAAGTAATCGTCTTAGGCTTAAATTACATTGCCGTACGAACCGGGTGAACCGAATGAACCGTACGGACCGTTACGGTGCATCCGGCAAACCAACTTAAAAGTAGATGGTTGCGGCGCAAGAGCAATGAAAGCGCGCGAAACGTGTTTACAGTGCAAACTCATAAATTTGAACACAAAGTTTTACTCCTGTTTGAGTTCCAATAAATTTCAAATCTCCTAGCATTGAACTTTCCTCTCAAAACTACAATAGTGCAACACAGAGCATTCACAAAGAGAAGAAGAAATTCCTTTTTGCCTGAAAATGTTAACTTTCCATCAGATTTCCCAGCAATTCAAAACTCGAAGTGTTCAAGTTTCTGAGCTGGTACCGTACATTATTTCCAAGTCGGAAAATATAGTTGTGGAAATGCTAATGAAACAAACTAGCCTTCGATACTATATCTTTAGAAATAAAGAAGTTTTTCTAACAAAAACTTGCATTTGGAACGGTCGTTCCTACGACAGCTTTATGAGTAGTCCGATTTAAACCAAATTTTGGAATGTGATTTAACTAATGATACTACTGATTAGTGTGAACTTTGAAAAATAAATCTTTGGAAATAAAAAAGTTTCTCTCACAAAAATGAATTTTTGGACCTATCGTTCCTATGACAGCTACATGACGTAGTGGTCCGATTCCGTTGGTTCCGACATGTATACAACGTGCAATAGAAAGAAGGCTTTGTATTTCAGCTCAATAGCTTTAAAGCTGAGTGACTAGTTTGCATAGAACCAGACGGACAGACAGACAAAGCTTAATCGACTCATCATATTGGCCAAGAATATGTATGGTTTATATGGTCGGAGATGCTTCCTTCTGTGCGTTGCAAACTCCCTGACAAAGTTAATATACCTTATCCCATCCGTGAAGCGTATAAAAAGTGCTCGGACATTGCCATCTTAATATACAGGCCCCCGCTCAGCTGATCGCAACTTCTATTTTGACGTCAATTTGACGTAATTTCCGCCCTGCCAAGGCAATGGTAAAGTATGATTGTATGTCCAAATTTACGAGCAGGTACTGCACATGATTTCTTTTCAGGCGACGAACCTATCGAACCCCAATCTAGGTGCCATAAACAAAAAGCGCGCGAAATGATAATATCCATTGTTCAAAGTCACATTGGGGACAAACTCAAAAGACATGATTGTGGCGCAAAGAGAAGAAAGCGTGGGAAATGGTTGCGAGCAATTTTTACTATGGACAAAAACTGTTTCGGTTTTTGCAACGAGAACTTTCAGGGAAACTATCTCGTTTCTCGTTGTAATAAAACAGTTTGCTGCTGCTTAGAGAAAAAACGCTTTGCGGTGAAAGATTGTGAAAAAACTGTTTCGGTTTTTTTTTTCAACGAAAACGTTTGTTTCTATTCTACTAATTCTGTTGCGGGGAAACTGTCTCGTTTTTCGTTGTTATAAAACTGTTCGGGGAATAAACTTTTAAATTGATTCGCTTATCGGTTTTTCGTTGAAAAAAAAAACTCTTCCTACTAATTTGGTAGCGATTGGCGATGGTTGTTTAAAGCGATGCGTTTGTCTACCATAAATGGTTGGGTATGCGTAGATGGTTGCAAGGATATGGTATAAGTGAAAATGAATATAAAGCTGTTGCGTTAGGGCTGCATAGTGTATTGCACTGCATAATTTGCAGGATAATTTAAGTGGAATTGAATATGTGGAAAAAACATTTTTTTTTCGAAAACCGTTGTTTTTAATTTTCATTTGAAAACAGTTTGCAACTGTTGCATTATTTTTTGCCCATCTCTAGTACGTTGTAGTTGTGGGAGGCATAAGTTCGGACGCACGTGCAGAGTTATTGCGCTGAAACTCTGCACGTGCGTCCAAACTGAAGATATCATTGAAGAACATGTCCTACCTTGCGTGGAGAGTTCATCGGCGGCAAGAAATTTCTTTGAATGTACGATAACGCCCGACCTTACACAAAATGATGCATATGTGAAGGAGGGTGGGAGTTTTAAAACTGGAATGGCCAGTAAGAGGCCTATGCATCCTATGGAACATGTCTGGCACATGCTCAATAGAAAAATAAAGTTGGGTTCCCACATTCAACAGACCCTTCATCAAATAAAAATCACTCTGATGGCCCCGGGGAAAAAGTACCCCAAGTGGTAACAAAAAACGTTATCCACAGCATGTCTGATCGCATGCAGGCAGTTAGAGCCAGAGGTGGAAACAGTTACTATTAATTTTAAGTTAAATGTCTCTCTTTCTCTCGATTGCCCTAACCCATTGTGGGGCATAGCGCGCCAACTGTTTCATGTGGCCCAGTTGACGTTTCGTCGGCATAAACTGGTTTCGGCGAATGTGGACGGGATTCGAACCCGAAACGTCGGTAGTCAAACATGACACTGATGCCTCAACACACTGCGCTACCAGTCGCCCAAAGTTAAGTTAAGTTTAAAGTTAAATGTCTGCATTTTTAAGATTCTTATAAAAATGAATGTTTAATTCTTATCGTTTTCTTGAAGTAATTCAACTTGAATAAATCTACAGCACTTTTTCGTTTTTAATTCATCATTATTCATATTCATTCGTATCATTATTTGAGGTCCTAGTAGTCCCTTAAGTTTTCAGAAGAAAACCCCAACTTTAATTTTATATTTTGATAACAAATGAAAAAAAAAAAAATAAAGAAAATACTCTTTGACCACATTACGTGCCATGCAACTGAGTGTATTCCTCTTTAAGTATGCAATTTCGACTGCCACAGACAAGTTATATTCGTGTACATAATTGTTGTTTATCAATACACATAAATGTATACATACTACAATAAAAAAAAGCGGAAGACAGTTTTAAGGTGCAAATTAATAGATTTAATGACTGTCGAATATAAATAGAAATGGTTTTTATGTCAATATAGTACATTAACATAGATGTCTTTTTGTTGCAACAGGCCTGGTTCTTTCAATAAAAAAAATTGAGAGCGTTAATTTTTTCCGGTTTTTTTTTTCTTCTAAGACTACAGTCACGAATTACGCGCTATTAACCAGACACATGAAGTCCCTTCTTAAAAAAAAATATTATTTCAAGGTTTTTGCTGAGAAGAAAACTTTCATGTTTCGCCTATATAATGTTTCATTCAATCGAATTAGAATCTTTTTTTTCTACGTGAATTGGGCGTTTATAAGAAAGTGCAAACTATTGTATACTCGTGTATGCTAAAATATTTACTAACAAAAACCATGGAAACATTTTCAAACGATAAATGGTGCAACTTGAACTTGATTTGGCGGTCCGTCTCTTACATGACAAATTGAGGCATTGAATAATTATTTATATTTAATTAAAAAAAATATTTTAATGCGAAACAGATTAACGATAAATACTAGCCTATCAATATGAATATGTGGAAGCCGCTAACACACAATAAGTACGTGATTGAAGTTTCAATTCTCTCCCATTCATAAGTAGACCAAACATCAGAAACACAAATGTTTGAACAGAAAAAAGCCGCCAAGCTTTCCATAATTTTTTTACGTTAACGCCTTCATAATGGCCTTGACCCAGTGGAGTCTTAAATCGATTTGTTTGGGTCTTATATTTGGTGTTGTGCAATAAATTGGTTAAATGTAATAATAGTCACAAATACGCACGTCATTGTACGTATGACTACAAAATTTATTTAGGTAAATGGCATTAAGTACAGCGGTAGCAGAAACTTGTTAACGCGGCAGCTACTTGAAGACTTTTTTTAAGCGAACAGTTAATTTAGACATACCTTTAGGTTTAGCGACGTAGGAGATAGAGTTGGGCATCTGAAGAAAAAGTTCAATGATTCTCATCGAAAAAACATTGAACCAAGCCATCGATGATGAAAAACATCAAAGATAAGATATTAAAGGAAGATTGTAAGGTGGGCGTTGAACCCCGTGGGGTTTAGAGCACAGAGGCCGGACGGCACCCATTGTACTATAGTCCTCAATCTGTTAACAGGCCTAAACCTGTCGATAAAGTTTGATCGAGCTTATGAGTTTGCTCAGAAGTTATGGCGAAATCAAGGCGATGTCATCAGCCTCTGAAGACGCGAATTAGAAGCAGTCTCTGCATCGCCGGGCTAAGGTGTTGCATAAAATATGAGTCGACGTCTCCTCGTCTTTTCCGCAAAAATGACAGCTTAAGTCAGATACAATTCCCATGGTTCTTAAGTGGCCTCTCAGGTACGAGTAACCAGTCACGAGGCTGCAGATGATTCTTACATTATTCCGGTTTAACTTTCGCAGTTTAGTCCATCTTCCATGCAAGTAGCCCAAGATGGAAAACTTGGCCCCCATCAACCCTGGATGATTATCCCAATGTGCAGTAGCTTCCCTGTATTCTCAGTTCTTGATGATATTCCTAATATTGTATAGGTAGGTGGCCGTGGTCGTTTGGTCACCGCTCTACGATACTAGTCTAGAACTCGGAGTTCAAATCTCGGCGCGATCAAAAACTGCCTGTAACTACTAATAGAATTCTCGCAGTGCTCTGAGCTTGTCAGTATAAAGACGAAGCGGATACTAGGTGCATTCTAGCAACTGAACTTCCGAAAATAGATATGCTATCGAAACGTCAACCAGGCATAGAAATGCTAGAGATGTTGACGCGCTCATTCCCCTGGAGGGGTCAAGGCAGTTAACATAGGTAGGAATACCTCGGTTTTGGTCCGCAAAAGGGCTCTGATCCACAAATGGAGTAGCCGAACCTATTCTGGCCAGTTCGTCAGCCTGTTCATTGCCACTGACACCAACATGGCCTGAGACCCAGAACAGAGTTACACTATTACGAGAGCCTACTTTATGTTGTACATTTGGGCTTCAACTTACGATCTTAGATGTTGCTGTTCTTTTTGACAGCGCTTGTATGTACCTTGTTGTCAGAGAATATTACCAAGTTTTTGATGTGTAAACATCTTATCGCTCGGTGTAGGGTAAAACCATACAAAAAGCTGCGGAAGGCATAAACAACTTTAGGTGTGTACATGTGAATTCTTTGAATTCTCAACTTTATTTATTCCGTGGTTAAGTTTAGTGTGCACAAATAATACACGGTTTGAAATTTCACGGTTTTAGAGTTAATTTTTTATAAATTATCCAATTTAAGTTTCTTTTATTTCAATTTTCTTATTAATTTCACTAAATATCACTGAATGAAGCTTAATTACGAATTAAAAGGACAAATTTAAAAACCGATAATGGATCAAAAAATGATTTTCAGAAAAAAAATGTTATCTACTTTTTTTTTATGTTTATGCTAAAGTTTTGGAGATACCTTTGATGCGAGAGCACAACCTTGGCGGGAAGGAAATTAGGGCTGGGATGGGTTGGGTTTGAATGATGTACCGGTGTACGTTTCCTTTAAATTTTTACAGATCATAACTGCGGGGAAAAACAAAAGGTGGTAGGTTGTTTCACATTCGTGTTGTTCTGCATACAAATGATTTATAGAATTTAACGGTACGACTACTAGTGACCTCAAGAAAATGAGGATGGGCACGGCAAGCTAGCCGGGTGTTACGCAAAGGAAGAACAAGCTCAGGAATAAGACTGGATATTTCGTCAGAGCATCGGCGGTTGTAGTAGCGATAAAAAGTGAAAAACAACCGACATTTCACCGGGGTTCAAGCGGCCCGATATGAAAAGTTATAGATTCATCGCCAATAAGCTTGAAGGCTTTCCGCTGAGCATGTCTAATGCGGATAGGGTAGTTCGACCTGCGCCTGCCCCTATGTGAGAATTATATTCGAGTCTCGGTCTTAAGTGGGCCTTATAAATTTGCGCCAAATCAGATGGTGTAAAGTATCTTTTACAGCGATTCATGAAACCCAGACACTTCATGGCATTTTTTGCAATGTTGAAGATGTGATCAGAGCAGTTTAGTTTACTAGAGATGTTTATACCTAGTACGTTCAGTGTGGGCGAGCTAGTAATGCTGATACCATCGACAAGAATGGGTTGGGCGGTAGATGGGGCACGTAGTTTATTGGAAATAAGACAACATTGAGTTTTTGATGCATTAACTCTACTCGATTTGCTTTCCCCTATGCAATAATTTTTGAGACATCTCTATTTAGCTGACTCACTAAATAGAGATGTCTCATGCGATCTCGGTTGACAGATGTAGCATTTTGGCAGGAGTCAGCTGCAGAATTAAAAGTATAAATATAATCAAGGGTGCTGTCATCTGCAAAACTGTGAATTGAGTTTGAAGTCACACAAGATCATTGCTGAACAGAAGAAAAAGCGTTGGTGATAGGATGGTACCTTGAGGGACTCCTGCGTTTATGTGCTATGGCAATTTGATTTAACTCCATCAAGGACGACTCGAAGTGGTCATGGAGGGATCTTTTAATCCATTCAACTAACTTTGGGTCCAGACCAAAAGCTTGGTGTTTAGCTAAAAGAGTCGAATGCCGAACTCTGTCAAAAGCTTTCGAAATGTCGAGGCCAATGATTTTAGCTTCACCAAGTTGATGCATACATCGATTCCGTCTTTTGGTGAGATATGTCATTAAGTCTCCCGTGGAGCGCGAAGAACGGAAACAGTATTGTGGATCGCTGATAAGATGGTGTGAATAAAGACAACTCCTAAGTTGATTGTTAACCAGGGTTTCAAAGACTTTTGACAGGATCGAAGTCAATGCTATTGGTTGATAGTTAGAGGGATCAAACGCTTCACCTTTTTTGGGGACTGGTTAGACATGAGCTAGCTTCCATGTTGATGGAAATACCACTGTCGAGTAGGATAGATAGAATAGTTTTCGAAGAGGTCTCGCTAATTAGGAAGCGCAATGTCTGAGAACTAAAGTAGATATGCCATCAGGTCCAGCCAATTTTGATACATCGAGCTTTGAGAGTACTTTAAATACTTCTCTAGTACGGAAATGCAAAGGCCTCTGGTGTGAATCGCATAAGGGTATAGCTGGTGGATTTTGCGTAGTGGGCAGTAGGCAAGAGTTTGCACCAAAGATTTCAGTAAACAAATTGGCCTTATCTAGTGATTCACTATATATTTTCCCACCATGTACAAGTGGTGGCATGAAAGAACAGCTGTAGTTATTCTTCACATCTTTAACAAGTGACCAGAAGCCTTTGCTACCTTTTCGCTCAACGAAAACTTTTTGTCTAAGTTTACTATCGAACTGAAATTTAGCTTTATTGACAGCAGATTTGCATGAGTTTCGCGCAGAGTTGTAGACCTCTCTCAGTTCGGCACAGGGGCGTTGTTTGTATGTACGGTATACCGCTTCTTTTCTCCTAATAGCCTCTTTGCAAACTCTGTTAAACCAAGAGGTGGTAGTTGGTTTGATGTTCTTAAAGCTATGCGGGACGAAGCAGTACATTCCGTACCGGATGATATTTATAATTGATTCGCTTATATAATCGACGTTCTTCGTGGAGAAGCAATCGGCCCAGTTCAATTCACTGATGTATAGATTGAAAGCTACCCAATCCCCCTTATTATAATGCCATAATAGTCTTTTGGTGGGAGATAGGCCTTTGACATTCAGGGCGCAAGTAGTGAATCGGGTCGATATCAATTTGTGATCGGAACTTCCCAAAGGAGATGAAACCAATACTGAGTATTTATCGGGGTGTGAGGTGATAAACAAGTCCAATAGGTTGGCGTTTTGGCTTTCGATATCAGGTATTATACAATAGTTGCGCAATCTACTAATTGGTGTAGGTTGTATGATTCATAAAATAACTCAACCTGTCTTCCTGCTGGGCTTGTGAATGAAGAGTACTTAAGCCATTCAGTATTCTGTACATTGAAATCACCTGCCAAGGCGATTTCTGATGAAGGGAAATTCTTTAACAACTCATCGATATTGCTAGAAAGTATATTCGATGATTAAGCGCACAAATGTGTTAAGTGTCGAATAAGAAATTTTGCATGAGAGCAAAAATCATTTTACAAAATCCTTAATTTGTGAATTTCCCGATCGACACTTATTTCTGTCGTTCTTAACATTTACATAATGTAACTATTATAACTAAAATTCGTTTAATGTAACTTGGAATTTTACATCTTTGATGTTATTACTTGTCAAATTTCAATTCAAAGTTCACTTTCCACCTTTGGCATTTACATTTTTGGCACTTACCCCTCATTCGTACTAACTATGTGGATAGTATAAAAAGTAGTGTTGGAGCTAGATACTTGTAGTTTTATGAACCTCCTAGGACAGATCAGGATGAAAAATTTATGCAAGTGAAATTTAAAGGATGTGATCCACATATCACATGTGGTCAAACCAATAAGCATTTTGCATAAAACCACATACTAGATTTGTGCACTTATTTGTTGACAATATTATTGCATAACTTTACACCTTGAGATAAAGGAGGAGGTTATATTTTTGTGAGTTCATTTACGAGTTAATGACCCGAAAGAATTGAAATTACAAATTTATAAGTGACAAAAACAATTATACCCTTTAACTTCTCAAGGTCTAGGGTGTAAAAAAAACACACTGGATTATGCAACATCAGATGAGCATGCACCGCAGTATGATTCGCCCTTATTCCACGAATGTTGCAAAACCCCAATTGTCGGATGCGGAAACTGAACGTTCTCTCGATGCACTGTCGCCTAATATTGATGATCTATTAGTGAAATTCCCTTCATCGGAAATCGTTCTTGCTGGCAATTTCAATGTCCATAACGTGCAGTGACTTAGACATTCATCTGGTACACGCCCGGCTGGAAAAATGGTTGAGCTTTTTTGCGATTCGTTTAACTTACATCAACTACCTAGTGGATCTTCCAACTCGTATACCTGATAGACTCGGCGAAAGAGCCAATCTATTAAATATATCTTTAACATCTCATCCTGATAAATACTCGGTATTAGTTCAAAGTCCATTAGGTTAGTGTCGACCAGATTTCCCAACAACTTTATGTCAAGTAAAAACATACCATCAGCAAAAAGACTTTTATGGCATTATGACAAAGCCGATTGGGCCTCCTTAAATAAATACATTAGGAAACTTGACTGGTGTGACTGCTTCTCAACAAAAAACGTCAATTTTAAAGTGAAAGCATTGTAAATATATATGGTTTGGAATGTATTCATTTATCCCTCCTAGTTTCAAAAACCCTAAGCTGATCACTACCCCCTGGTTTAAGAGCCATTGCGAAGAAGCAGTTAGGAATAAGGAAGCGGCTTTTGGTGCCTATCAACTATGTGACTCTGCTGAACTCAAAAGTATGGCCAAATACAATTTTGACAAAAGCATCAGGCAAAAAGTGTTTATCCAAAGGAAGGGTGACAAGCGCTTTTGGTCACTCGTCAGAGCAGTGAAAACTAACTTCATGACTTCATCCGTTCCACCTCTTTTGTATGATGACCAAGTGTACAGTGAGTCTCAGGATAAGGCAAATCTCTTTGCGGAGATCTTTGCTGCAAACTCGTGCCTCTCATCAACAACTCAAAAACCCCCATCCATCCCATTGTGTGAAACATTTTCGTACAGGACAGGTATTTAAAATTATATCAAGACATCTCCAAATCCACGGGACCTCATGGTATATCACCTATAGTTCTCAAAACATTGCGCATCCCCGTTAGCAAAACCTCTTCGTAATTTATTCCACTTATCCTACTTCACAGGTATGTTTCCATCTGAGTGGAAAATTGCTAATATACAACCAATACCCAAAAAGGGTGATGCCAGTAACTCTTCGAACTACTGGTCAATTGCACTCACATCTTGATCTTGTCAAAAGTTTTCGAAACACTTGTTTATTCACAATTAATGAATTATCTAGATTCACACCATCTTATAAGCGATCGACAGTACGGATTTCGATCTGCTCGCTTTGCTGGGGATTTATTGACATTTCTCACCGAGCGTTGGAATCACTGTATCCATCAATACGGTGAGGCCAAAGTCATTGATCTAGATATCTCCAAAGCTTTTGACAGAGTTTGGCATTCAGCACTCCCGGCTAAACTTCATGCTTTTGGTCTTGACTCCAAGCTCATCAAATGGATTGAAAGTTTCCTGCATGACCGTTCGATCCAAGTTATTCTTGACGGGGTCAAATCGAGTCAGTATACCATTAATGCCGGAGTTCCGCAAGGCACTGTCCTGTCTGCAACCCTCTTTCTCCTGTTTATCAATGACCTTTTGGGTATAACTTTGAACCTAATACACAGTTTTGCTGATGACAGCACTCTTGACCGCACGTACTCTTTTAGTACCATGACCAAATATCGTAGGAGCACAACATCTACTAATCGGGATCGCATGTATGATTCATTAAATGCGGATATTTCAAAAATCATCGCTTGGGTCGAAGCAAACCGCGTAGTGTTCAATGCCTCCAAAACCCAAAGCTGTCTTATTACCAATAAAGTATCTGCTCCACACACCTCACAGTAGGTACATCCTCGTCGACGATGTGAGTATTTCTGACTCACCAGCGCTTAATATATTAGCCAAACTTAATTGGACGGACCACATTTTTTCCATTGCGAAAAACGCAATGAAATGTCTGGGCTTCCAAAATAGATGCAAAAAATATTTCACGCCAGCTGATTTAGCGCTAATATACAAGAGTCACATAAGACCGAGACTCGAATATAATTGCCATTTATGGGCCGATGCGGGTCGCACTGCACTGTCGGCAATGGGCTGAAGTTCAACAAAAAGCTTTCCGACCTATTGGTGATGGCGATCTATCACTTTTTTATCGATACTTCAACCGCCGCTGCTCTGCTGAAATAAGTAGTTTAATTGCCGATGTTGCATTTCCTGTACGCAACACCAGATAGTAAAGTCGTGCCCACCATCTTACCATCGAAACTAGTGTCAGTTGAACCGCAAAATTTTATGACTCTTTCGTATGCAGAACAACTCGAATGTGGAACACTTTACCATCATCTGTTTTTTTCCTGCAGTTACGACCTGCCGAAATTTAAACTAAATGTTCACCGTCATTTAATTTCGTCTAATCCAGCTCAACCCATCCCTTCCTTCTTACCTTAATTTCCTCTCCTACTAAAGCTTTGTTATTGCATTAAAGGGTATTCCCTAAGCTTTGGTGTTAACTTAAAAAAAAAACTCAAATATGAATTCTTGCATGTTTCTGTGTAGGAGTAACGAAACGTAAACATTAAAAGAAGGAGTGTGGTTTTGTTCACTTAATAGTTGAACCAAGCAGCAATGATCCGACCGCAGCTAACAGTGGTGTTATGCCTACTTGTTAGTTATGATTGGATCAATGGCTACCTATAGTCGCAATTATTACAGTGATTATTCTGAGTTTATTGCATTTGCATTAAGTTCAGAAAATTCAGAAGAAACAGACTAACCGAGGCCGTGCTATGTTGACAATAAAGGAGTCCTTCGCCACTGCACACAACACATACACACACAATATTGTAAGGCGAGACTTAAATGTGGTGCGTACATGTAGCTACAGCCAGGCTGCACGTACAAATATTTTATTTTTAGAAATTAGAAATTTGAGGAAAGATATCATCACTCTGTTCCTCTTGCCGATCCGAACTTTTCTACAACCATGAACGGTATATGCGTATTAGCTGGGGAGCTGGTGGCCGTTTGGTTACGTTATAAGTACTAAGGCTAGAACTGTCACGATCATTTCTTTGTAATACAGGAATACAAAAATTAAAAATCTGGCAAGCCTTCAAGGGTGGGTTTGGCGGCCGTAGGGGGTTCAAATTTAAAAAAAAAAATTGTTAAAATAAAATTACGTTATTTTATCAAGTTTGCCGCTTTGTGTTGTGAAAGATACTAATTCTCTGTTTTTATACCCTAGACTTTTAGTATAGGGTATATTGTTTTTGTCACGACGAAAATATGTAACACCTTAAAGGAGGCTCCGGAGGTATAGCAATGTATATATATAAATGATCAGGATCACCTCCTGATTCGATTCAGCCGTGTCTGTCTGTCTGTCTGTCTGTCCGTCTGTCCGACTGTCCGTCTGTCCGTCTGTCCGTCTGTCTGTCTGTCTGTCCGTTCGCACGATAACTTTCGATAGAATAAAGCTAGAGACTTGAAATTTTGGTAAAATGTTGGAACTATAATCTACTTGGCTGGTATTGAAAATGGGCATGATCAGGCCAAGAGAACGCCTACCTCCTCTATATATGTAAAATAATTAAATGTATCTATAACTCCCGATTAAATAAACACGAAAAGCTCTAGCTTTGGCAGATTGCTCGTGAGGATAATCTTCTACTCCCATAAAAAAATTAAATCGATCAGCTGAAAACTAACGGTAATTTTCTTACAAAGAGCCCCGTACTACCCTACTTTTCGGGTTTTTTGTCTATAACTCTTGAACCAATTGACGTAGACACCTGATTTTTGGCATGTAACCCTGGAGTAAGAAGATGCTTAAGTTCTAGTAAGTTGGGCATAATCAGATTAAGGGAACGCCTACCTCCCCTACAAATTTCAAAAAATTAAATATTCTTTTAATTACGATAACTTTCGACAAAATGACACTAGCGAGTTGAAAATTTGACAAAATGTTGTTAGTAGGATCTACTTGGTTAGTATTGAAAATGGGTGAGATCCGACCCAAGCAACCCCTACCTCCCCTACAAATGCAACTTCAATAAGCGATAACTTTTGACAGAATCAAGCCAGCGACTTGAAGTTTTGGTCAAATGTTTGAAGTGAGATCGGGTTAGTTGGTATTTAAGATGGGTTAGATCAAACCTAAGGAACCCCTACCTCCCCTACAAATGAAACATCAAATAAGCGATAACTTTCGATGGAGTGAAGCTAGAGACTTGCAATTTTGTATAAATGTTTGTAGCATGATTTTATTTGTTTGTAGCAATGATGAGCAAGATCCGACCCAAGGAACCCCTACCTCCCCTACAAGTGAAACTTCAAATAAGCGATAACTTCCGATAGAGTGAAGCTCTGAAATTTTGTTTAAATGTTTGAAACATGATCTTATTTGTTGGTGGCAATAATGAGCAAGATCCGACCCAAGGAACCCCTACCTCCTCTACAAGTGAGACTTCAAATAAGCAATAACTTTCGATAGAATTAAGCTAGCGACTTGAAAAATTCGACAAATATTTGTAGAATGGGTTAGTTAATTGATTTTGATAATGGTCAAGATCCTACTGAATCATTGCCAACCTCCCCTATAAACTGGCCGTATAGGAAACTCACTTTTAATGCATATGGTCGTTACCAATTGGTACTTTTGGTATCACCACTAGGTCTGTACAAGTCTAGGGTATATACGCTTCGGACTCCGTTTATTTTCTGTTTTTTGCAGTGGGGTTCAGAGAAGATTCTGCAGAAAGTGCTCGTAAATACGAAGTGGACTTTCGGAAGTGAATCACAGCGTGTAATATTCTGGGGTAAAATTAAAGGTCATCGAGAAAGTCTCAAAAACCTAATATTAATCTTTTTCGTGTCTCAAATAGTTTTCGAGAGATTCATTAGAAAATACGAAATCAATAAACTTTTTTTTTGCGAATTTTAACTCTCTGCGCCCGCCAAACCCACCGACGGAAGCTTGCAAGACTTCTCATTTTCGTGTTCTTGCATTACAAAGAAACGATCGTGAAAGTTCTAGCCTTGGTACTTATACCGTAACCAAATGGGCCGCCAGCTTCTCACCTATACTATTTAGACCCTAGACTTATAGTATAGGGTATATTGTTTCTGTCACGACGAAAATATGTAACACCTTAAAGGAGGCTCCGTAGGTATACTACTTTGCCTTAACCCCTAGCGGGGCATAGCGCGTCAACTACTCCTGCGCGCCATCGTACTCTGTTCTGGGCAATGGGGCGCAACTCCCCAAAAGACTTACCCAGTACCTGACACTCCTTTGCCACAGATCGACGCCATGTGATTCGAGGACCCCCTCTTGGTCGGCCTTGGTTGGAAATGGGGTTCCATTTCATGGCATGCAAAGCAATGCAGTTATCACTCTTCCGCAATGTGTGACCTATCCACTGCCATTTTCGCCTGCGTATCAATTCGTCGATTGGCATCTGACCCGTACGCCGACTTAGCTCTTCATTTGATATTGTTTCGGGCCAGAAAATTCTTAAAATTCGACGAAGACATGAGTTGACGAAAACTTGCAGCTTTCTGGTAACTCCTACGGAAACTTTCCATGTACTGCTCCCATACAAAAGCACTGATAGTACCAGGGAGCGAAACAGGCCCAGCTTGGTCTTGATGCTGAGATAACTGCTCTGCCAGATTTTGGACAGCATGCCGTATGCGCGTTTAGCCTGGTTGATACGACGAGCGATGTCCTGCTCCGTACCACCATTTTCGGCAACAATGCTACCCAGGTAGACGAAGTTATCCACCTTCTCCACAGGCTGCCCATTAATATTGATGGCAATAGGTGTCGGATTTCTTTTTCGCAACGGCGGGCTAAGAACCTTGGTCTTGTTGGTATTAATCTTTAGCCCAACCTTGCTTGCCTCCCTCTCGAGATCTAACGCCATTGCGGACAGATCCATGATTTTGTGGGAGAGTAGGCATATGTCATCAGCGTAGTCAAGATGTTGTAGATACACAGAAAAAAAAGAATAGCGAATATGCCGAAAAAAATAGTTGTTGCATCTAAAAATCAGTGTTAATTTTCAGCCTACTAATCTATTTAGGTCCCGCACCCAATTCGCAATGATTACACCAGCTATTTTCTGTTCTTAAGTGGCGACTAAAGCTTTAGCTAGTTTTACAAGATAGTTAGGTGGATCGTCTACACAAGTTCGATAAAATCAGCTAATTATTGTAGGAACTCCGCCCAGAAATTGTTCATATAAAATATGGCATGTAGTTGCAGCATCTATTCGAATTAGGCTTTCCATTCACTTCTTTGTATAAATTTTCTTCTCTAATCCTGTAAATTTTGTAAATGTTGTTTTGAGTTTAAATGGTTTATTCCCAACAAAATTCGTAATTTTTTTGAAACAATGTAGTACATGTAATGTTATTAACATAAAATAATGAATAATTCTATTTAATGCATTATTGATAAAAATAAACATTTTATATGGCGTTCGTTATCATGAAAGCAAAATTTTGTTATTTTTTAAAACTATACATGGATTCGGTTCCTGAGAAAATAGTCCAGAACTTAAAAAAAAATATGAAATTCAGGATATAATAGCGAAAAGAAGTATATTTTACATTCTAATATACTGATAAATGCTTTTAGTCGTGCATCAAATGTCTAAAGCATCTAAGAAATCAAAGGTGGTTTCAACTTTATTGCTTATCCTTACTGGGTAAAGTAATTAAATGCAGTGGTGGATATTTCATTTCTGCTTTCCTAATTAAGTGATAAGTATTTTTTATTATATTTTCCACAATAAACGAGTCATAGTGTGAGTCTTTTCGTTTTGCAGTAATTTGATGAGCAACTACGTTAAAACCATTGTCAACTAGAACAAATTTCACAACTAAATAAAACAATAATTCATCATCTTTTCTGATAACAATAACATCGTTTTCTCTGCATGGTGTGCCAATTAAATGAATTTTATTGCTACAACGAGATTTTACAAAATCCTTTGATCGGAATGAAGGATAACTTTCGAAATTTATTTTTTCAGACAAATCTTCAGTGTACACCCTGTCTATTTGGTATTCACAAAGCTTTTCGTTATAATTTGTATACAACATATAAGCAAAATTAAATTGAAGTTTTGAGCCCAAGCTTAATAATACGTTTTTCCGAGAGGTGATAACATTAGCATATGCTTTCAGTTCTTTATGCTTTCCTTCTAGACGCATTGTCCACAATTTTTTTAAAGGACCAAGTTTTTTTATCAATGTCGGGTAATGGAAAGCTGCACTTACTTCATTTTCCTTCGGAAAAATTTCTTTTATTTTTCGAGCAGCGTCTAAATAATCTTCGGACGTAACCTGCTTTTCGTGGCTAATCCAAAATTCGGCAATGAGATTTACCAGTATTTGCCTAGTCGCTTTGTTTAGGAACGAATACTTTTTGTATTGTTCCAATACACTTTTCCCGCTAACAGTTGAGTGCAGTAATTCATTCAAGTCCTGCAAAAATACTTTGTGTATAAATTTATAAAATAATAATTTAAAAAAAAATACCAAAAGATTTCGATTTATCGAAACAGGATCTTCTTTCACGCAAAAATCCCTTTGTGTTGATGTTGATGCGGTTGCGAGCCAACTATTTATTGAATTTGTGTTGGAATTTATGACAGTATCTGCCAAAGGTGTCCTTAATCCCTAAGAATAAATTGAGATATAATAACTGTAAATTGAAAAATAGCCTATATAACTATATACCTTTTCATATAACCAGGAGAAAAGTTTTGTTCTGAACTTGATCCTCAAGCCGTATTTCTCAGTAGGAAATATTGTAGATCATTCAAGTCTTGAAGTATTAAATTTTTTAACACCTCGATGTCAATCTGTTTTTCTATAAAAATACAAATAACAGTTAAACACAGCTAAGCACAGAAAACACGATTCACACTTTCACATACTTTTGAAATCTTCAATTAGTTCCGGGAAGCCCCACGACAATAACAACTCTCCAACTTCGTCCGTAAAGACTAAATTCTCTTCCAGGAAGACATTATCCTCCAAAATCAAATACTGATTCTCCATTTTTGTTTTTGTGCTGTATTTTGGAGTCAAACGATCACAAATCACTTCTAAAACCGGCACGAATGCGTTCAGACCACACAAAGAAAGCACGGAGAACTGATGAAAACAATAAACGCATAAACGCGAGCCGTAGATACGCGTCTCTCGAAACGTGACTAATTTATAGATCATTTGCACAATTTTGTGCAAATGCAACTAATGTTTAGTTAAATTTTGCCTATTATACAAATTTGAAGTGGTGTCTTTAGCTAATTTGAATAGGTGAATTCGCCATACAATTCATTAGTTTTTATTGAAAGTAACTATTTAATAGTAGAATTTCCACCTAATATGCATATTTGGAATTATATAAATTTTTAGGCAGTACATCGAATGTTGTCGGGAAAATGCCTATTTGGATGTCACCTAAGTGAAATTAGGTGAAAAATCTATTTTATTTTTTTCTGTGTAAGATGTCAAAGTCCATTGAATTCCTCTGTCGAGTCCGGATAGGGCTGCATGCAACACATCGCCGATCACAATGAGGAATAGGATCGGTGAAAGGATGCACCCCTGCCGAACTCCACTGCGAATCTCAAAGTCCCCCGCCAGCTTACCTTTATGCAGAACGCGACATTTCGCGCCGTCATAGGTTGCCTTAATAATAGCCACAAGCTTCTCAGGGATGCCTCTCCTGCGCAAGGCCGCCCATATAGAATCCCGGTTCACACTATCGAAAGCCTTTTCGAAATCGATGAAAAGCAAGTGAAGCGGAGAATCGTATTCAGCGCATTGCTCGATGATGATTCGCAAGGTGTTAATGTGATCGACACAGGAGAATCCGGATCGAAAGCCAGCCTGCTCTTCATCAATTGTGCTTTCTAAGTGGGCTTTTAGTCTTTCCAGGACGATTTTAGCTATTATCTTGGCAACGGCAGGAAGCACACAAATGCCTCTCCAATTATTACAGTCTGTGAGGCTACCCTTCTTTGGAAGTTTGATGATCAAACCCTCCTTCCACTCAGTGGGAAAGGTCTCTGTATTCCACGCTTTATCAACAAGTGGGTGCAGCAAATCGGCAGTTACGCTTGGCGCTGCTTGATAAAGTTCGGCAGGGATGCCGTCAAGTCCGGCGGCCTTTCCTCGTTTTAGTGCAATAATTGCAGTGACTATTTCCTCTTTAGTCGGGGCAGTGGACCGTATACGCACATTTTGATGGTTAGCTAAATTATCTATATGAGGGGGAACTTCACCAGAGGTTACACGGTTCAAGACCGCGGCGAAGTGTTCTTTGATCTTCTTCCAAGATAAGTAGCTTTCCATCACTATCTTTCACCGGATGTTGGCAGGAGTTACGACCACCTGTAAACTCCTTGATGACACCGTATACGACGTTTAAGTTGTTACTTCTAGCGGCTTCTTCTGCTGAGGCTAAAAGAGAATTGGCATAAACTCTTTTATCGCGTCGCACACTACGCTGAACTTCTCGAGCTTTCTGACGGTAAAGGAGTTCGATGCTGCTTCGATTGTCGTCTGATGCTGCCGCCAAACGAACTTTCAGCTCCTTTCTTTCAACAATCCGCTGCCATGAAGCGTCGGACATCCAGGGCTTATTCCGGCAATCCGGGTTTGGGCCAAGGATGGTATTTGCGCTATCAATGTACGCATTTTTTATGGCATCCCAGTTTTCGTTTATGTCACTATCTGGGTGACTAGTTATCTCAGCTGCTTTTTGCGCAAGATGGTCATTATATTGTTGTAAGACAGCTGGATTTTTTAGTCGAGCGGTGTTGAATTTGCGGGGCCTGGATCTTTCGTCGCTGGGGCGGCGCACGGCTGCAATACGCAATCGAACATTTGCGATCATAAGATAATGATCTCTTCCCATCCCAATATCGGCACCCTTCTTGTTTCGCACGTCCAGGAGGCAACTCTTGAATCTTTTACTAATGGCAAAATGGTCGATCTGATTTTGTGTTCTGCGCCGATCAACAGAGGACCAACTGATTTTGTGGTGGTCCTTGTGCTCAAACATAGTACCACCGATGAAGAGACTGTGAAAGTTGCAGAACTCTACAAATCTTTCACCGTTGTCATTACGATCACCAAGACCGTGTCTCCCCATCACATGTCTGAGCCCATAGTTATTTATCAGCGCCAACTTTCGCATTCAAATCACCCATAACCATTATAATGTCACCTTTAGGTGTTCTGCTCTGAACGGCGTTTAGTTCTTCGTAGAAGGAGTCTTTTGCCAAGACATTGTCGGGCTCAGTAGGGGCATAACATTGTATTATTGAGATGTTCCTCATTTTGGTCCGGAACCTGGCGGTCGAGACCCTGTCAGAGACCGGTTCCCAGGATAAGAGACAGTTTCGCGCGGCTCTGGTTAAAAGGAGCCCCACACCTGACTCACGACGACTACTGGTAGCTTTACCGGAGTACAACATTACAGTGCTGCCCGTTGGAGAGATGAATTCTCCGCTGTTCCACCATCTTATCTCACTAACTCCTAAGATATTTAATTTGTACCTCAGAAATTCACTTTCTAATTGAAGAAATCGTGTGTTCTGGGGACCTTCTGATCCATTGTCCAGGAGAGTACGCACATTCCAGAATCCAATCTTTGTCATTGTACGATAGCTAAAAGTCGTAACCGTTGAGTCAGTCCTTATCCGAGGCATAGTTGACGTTTCGTTAGCATATAAAGATTTCGGATAGTGCAAGTTGCTGGCATACACATCCTGTCCTTTGATTGTCGGTTTTAACGACAGGCCCTCAAAGGGAAAGGCCGTGGTATTTTTTTCACACCCCACACCAAAGGGGTACCTCAACCAAATCATCGCACCGCCATCACTGGCGGCATGACGTTGGTTGGCAATGGTCAGTGACCACTGCCGTTCCAGGGGGCGCCCACGCGGAGGACTATGGAAGAGGAGTTTTTGCCCCCCTCCGTAGGTATAGCAATGTACATATATAAATGATCAGCGTCACCTCCTGATTGGATTTAACCATGTCTGTCTTTCTGTCAGTATGTCCGTCTGTCTGTCAGTCCGTTCGCACGATAACTTTCGATAAAATAAAGCTAGAGCCTTGGAATTTTGGTCAAATGCTGAAAGTATAATCCAATTGGTTGGTATTGAAAATGGGCATGATCAGGCCAAGAGAACGCCTACCTCCCCTACATATGTAAAATAATTAAATGTATCTATAACTCCCAATTTAATAAACTCGAAAAGCTCAAGTTTTGGTAGATTTCTCATGAGGGTGATATTATACTCTCCTGGAAAAATAAAATCGATCAGTTGAAAACTTACGGTAATTTTCTTGCAAAGAGCACCGTACTACCCTACTTTTCACGTTTTTTGTCTATAACTCTTGAACCAATTGATGTAGACACCTGATTTTTGGCATGTAACCCTGAGGTGAGCGAAGCTTCGGTCTGGTTTTTAATTCATTCTGGCCAGGATGACGAGATGAGTTGATCTAGTCATGTCCGTCCATTTCTATCCAAACTACTGCCTCAGCTTTAAAGCCACTGAACTGGAACTTTGCGCAAATCAGTCTTTCTATAATGCGCTGTAAATATCGGAAACACCGGAATAGGACCGCTACATCATATACATAGATACCATAGAAAAGTTCGGCCAAAAGTAAGTTTTTGTTAGAACATTTTTTTGTTTTTAAAGATATCCCAAATTTAGTTGAAATTGTCTCACTATTTCGTATACCTCACATAGGAACAATGGAACTGAAACAAATTAATTTGAAAGTTGTAAATACAGAATGCCTCTCTGTGGTGTGTGGAGGTATACCCCAGACAGACGATGCACCGAAATGATAATTCTTATTCGAATTATAATTCGATTTCATGCCTGTCCTCGCAAATGATAATGAAATGGCTACTAATTTTAAAGTGGCAAATACAGAGTGTTCCTCTGTGGTGTGTGGCGTAATGCACCCGAATGATCATTCCCATTCGAATTATAATTCGATTTCATGTTTGTCGTCGTGAACATTCGAGCATGGTCATTGCCTTGAATTACTAATTATTCGTTGAATGATCATTCGGGTGAATCGTCTGTCCGTGGTATAAGAATAAACCAAAGTCTCTCCCGGCTTGTCGTAGAAGGTGACTAAATGCACAAGATGTATTATACTTGCAACATGCACAATCCGAAACTAGGGCAGGCTTCTTTTCCTGCAAAATTTTAAATCAATATTTTTATACATTTTAATGAGCAGGTGCTACTCACAAATGTAACAACTGTAGCGTACAATTAAAATGTGTATTTTCGACAACCACAACAACAATACAAAATTTATTTTTATTTAAAGTTTCATTGCACTTTTTAAATAGCTAATTAGTGAGCTTATCTTCTAATCCAAAATACTTAAATCGCAAGTACCAATTGCCAACGGCATTAAGCGAGGTTATATGATCTTTTCCAGTTTCGCGATCAGCAAACCGAAAACCACAAAAATTTACCAGGGAAACAGTATTCTATTCACCTGCCTGCAGAGCAACGAACTACTATGTTTTTTTTATCTTTTTGCCCCGGTAGTCTATTATGTATTTTCGAGATTTTTATTTTGTTTGTTTTTTTCGCAAGTTTGCCTTGTCGCCAATTATTGTAAATCGGAAGAAGGAGGGAACAAATATTACAGCGAAACAATAATTACACGACTATAGATACATAGATATGGCTGTTACGAAAAAAATTGTGGAGTATTTATGTTTTACGGAAACAATTAACCCAACGTGAAATTTACACGTCCATTTTATATAATTTGGAGAAACCACCGGAAAATATTAAGCTGAGATTAGGGAGTGGTTAGTTCTGATAGTCGTAGAAGAATGATTTTTATTATTACACAGCAATTTAGGAGAACGCGAGCGCTCCTTAACTTGACACTTGAATACGCCATCCGGCTGATGAATACGGACACCAGAGCCACGCTACTTTTTAAGTCATCGTAAATAATAGCGCGGTCAAACGACATTAATATGACTTGAAACAGTGGCGGATCTAGAAATCGAGTTCGGAAGAGGCCCGACTTTGTTTGATAACTGAAGACCTAAGGGTATGTCCACATTTATTTTTATCTTAGAGGCATGCGTCTCCTGAAAACGCCGATACATTCCTCATTGGAGTGAAGCAAGCAGTGATGGACGTACAAAACCCTGAACAGCATACATGGACGCCTCTTGTTACCACCACAACAATCCTAATCATTGAACTAGACAGGATTTCCTATAGAACGATGGAGTTTCCCAGCATCAACATTAGGTTTGTCATCTACTTCAATGAAGAAGTGGAATTCAAAAAAATTTCTTTCACCTTCTGACAGGAGTAGGAAATAAGCAGGGAAGATAAAGTAACGCGCCTTCTTTTCCTCGTTACCACTGCTTCTACGGCACTGAATACAGGGGACGTATTATGTGTTGCCTTTTCTAGCAACGGCTTTGTGGAAACAAATGTTTTATTATTTATCTATCTGTAGTTAGTACTGCTAATCGTTTTGAACTTCAGAGCTAATTCGGAGGTGGTGATTGGTATATATGTAGATGTTCCGACGAATTTGCGTCGATTTCTATTGAATTAGTGAACAGAAGCGCGTTGTCCACCCACTGACAGCGAGATTTGATCAGAACCACAAAATGCGCAGTTTTGGTGAAGATGTAGTCAGTTGTTGCGGGAATATTGGGGTTATTCAGAATAGCAGCGTGTCCAGAGCCTTAATTAAGCGACTGGCCAGGGTTATGGAGTCGAATGATTTTGCAGCCGTCTATTCACAAAAAATGTCAAGAAGTAACGGGTTAAATTGCATGTTCAAAGCAGATGAAGTAGTTGTCAGGAGTGCCACAAAAGCAACGCTGGCTAATATTTGTACCTTTCCCAGCAAGCTACGGTTAGCCTCTGTAGCAGTTCACCAAAAAACTACCCCAAGCGTGAGTAAAACATCAACATATAAATTTTGCTTCATCAACAAGAATTGGGCTCGTCCCATGCAGCTGAACAGGCTGGACTGGAAGCATCCTATGTTTCGGAAGAGAAAAAGCAGCGTTTTGTTCAGTTTAACCTCTACTCCATAGTTATCAATAGCCAAATGGTTTGTTTTAAGAGGGCATTCTGCAATATCTCTGCAATGTTATCTGCATATTCACACAACTTGTCGTTCGGGTTTGAGGCAGTCTATTGACGAACAAGCTCCACAGAAAAGAAGAGAACACTCCGCCCTACGGGATATCTCTGCTCAGAAGTCCTCGTTCAGACGATGCTTTTAGATATGTGTGTGTGGCAATACCAAAACCATGAGCTTCATTAAGGAAAACGCAAGAGGAGCGCATAGCGCAAAATCCGAAATCCACACTTGGCGGATCTCTTCTGTATTCGCTGTAATTTTTATAAATCATTCCGAGTATTTCTTCGAATATTCGTTGATCGAGATGTATATACCAAACATTTTGGAGGCGGCCCGGGCCCCCATGGCCCGCCTTTGGATCCGCCACTGACTTGAAATTCCCTTGCCGCTAAAGAACCAGTACTCCTACTATTATATGAATAAAACGAAAATAATAATGTCATTGCGAACAAGGACGCCATCACAACCGATCATCAACATCGGGAACTCAACATCGAATTCGTAGACGACTTCGTATTCGTCGGGTAGCAAAGAACGCAGAAATCAAGCAATGGATACAGTTAACAAATAAGACTTATGTATCTCTCCGTTTTCCCAATTATTAAATCGAAGCATGTGCATAGAAATACAAAGCTGCGTTTATATGATACAAAACAATAATATGACCTGTGTTATGCTATGACTGCGAAATCTGGACATAGCTCCGAAAAAATGCTAAACGCCTTTGAACGAAAAGTTATTCGGCGAATTTGCGGAGCAGTTTGTGACCAAAATGGATGGCGCATGAGCGGCTAGTTTCGAGAATCGTCAAACTACAACGACTTCAATGAGCAGGGCATGTATTGTACAATGAATGGACGCACGATAACCGTATGCCTAAACGAATATTTAAAGAACGGTTCAGCGCAAGGCTGTGTGGAAGACGGAGAGGACGTTGAGTATACTCAGTTGATGCTGACGGCGAACAATTACTGGGCTTCGGAAATTGGAGGACGCAGTCGCTTGACCGAGTTAATTGGAGGACAATGATCTAGACGGCCAAGGCCCGACATCGGGCCACGACCGAATCAACATCAAACCAAAAATTTAATCAGTCGTGGTTTTATGGGTTATGGTTCGTTGCCTGAGCTACATCTTCCACCGCAATCAATTACAGTTGATAATTCAAATTTATAATCAAGCAAGCCCATATTCACGGCATTTCGCATAACCTTTAAATTATCTATGTACATATAGTAGCTACTTGCAAATTGTATCGGTAATATCTTTTTCCTCGCAATTTGTATACAATTTAAATCGATTACGTACCTGATATGCGACCTACATGAATAAGTTTTTAAATGAGGCAGGTCGATAGCAGTAAGTAGTTGTTCTGTTTAGTTTCATTAGTTGTAATAATATTTTCTACCGTTCGAGATAATACACCAGGTGAAAAGTGCCAATATTTGGTGATCGAAGGAAGAAATAAAGGAAGTTCGAAACCTGGCCCGATTTGTCGGTTGGTACTAGGAGTATGTGTATACTAAAAGTTCCCGCCTGCGGGGTGTGAGCTCCCGTGGGGGGAGGGGGTTAAAAAAGATTTTTTTTTGTTTTTTTTTTTTGAAATATCTCTGTAAATATCACTCCCAGACTTAATATTTAAAGAAAAGTCTAATTCATTTTTGCCCTAAGACTAATGGCTTAAAAGATACAGGGTGGCCCCTGTATAGCCTGGCCCCTTTAAGAATTTTACAAAAAAAAAATATTATTTTTCAGATAAGTCATTAAAATTAAAAGTAAAATGCATCGCAAAGTTCCAAAATTCGGTATGGTAATTGGCGTGTGCCTGAAGTACATTATACACGGTTGAAAATTTCGGAGTTATTTTGATAAAAAACTATGTACATATACATAGGTCCATACAGAATTATCGCATCCACTAAATGCAGTAATAAGTAGAATACTTTTTGCGATTTTCAGTTTTTGAACTTCCAATGAAGATATGTTTGTGTTTCAACTATCCTTCTTCTTGGTTTAACGAATTATGCATTGGTTTGAGGTGGAGCTAGCGCTATCAGCAATACTAACAAATCAATCAACAAATCACCTATTGCGACATTAGCTTCGGATGCTGCTTTGGCGATTCTGTATCAGACAATAGAAGTATCTGCCTCAGCCTCGGCTATTCTTACGTAAATACCCTTGCTGGTAATTTTTTCAGAAAGCGTATTAATAAACCTTGTTTTTCTCATTAGCAAGGAAGTGCTCTTACTGTTCGGTCATAGTCACGTATTCACTAAAGTCTATATCAATTGATGATTTTGATCCTAGGATCAATATGAATCGATGGCGTATACTACCGCCCTTGAGGAAAAACTATCACCTATGCTACACAACATCAGCAACACAGGCGTCCATGGGTTCTGGGAAGAACTCAAGGGTACCATCAAGGATGTCGCAGAGAAGGTCGTGGGATATAAAGCCCGGCGAGCGCGAAATGACTGGTTCGACGAAGAATACAAAGACTAACTTGACGCGAAAAACGAGGCCTACAGACAATGGATTCAACGAGGAATCAGAGCCAGAAAAGAAAAATATGACGAGGTACGGCGAATATCGAATAGAATAATTAGACGTAAGAAACGTAAATACTTTGACGAGCAGTTGCTGAACATAAACGAAAACTTAGCTAATAGGAACACCAGACAAGCGTACAAACTAGTAAATACAATTAAGAACGGCTACCAATCTAGCCTTTGTAAGGACAAGGATGGAGACATCATCAGCGACACCGGTGGTATTAACAAGCGATGGGCCTCTTATTTTGAAGAGCTTCTAAGCCGACCATCTAACATCCCCACACAGGAAGCTCTCGACGATATTGTTGATCTAGGCCCACCCATTCAACCCCCAACAGTAGAGGAAGTTGATCTCGCCTTGCGGTCACTAAAACGAAATAAAGCGCCGGGCGCTGACGAGATTCCAGCTGAACTGCTAAAATTCGGTGGAACGAGTCTAGTTGATGCCATACATCAATTACTCCTGCGAGTATGGGAGAACGAGGAGATCCCAGACGATTGGCGCAGAAGCATCATCTGTCCAATTCATAAAAAGGGAGATAAACTGCGGTGTGAGAACTACAGGGGCATCTCACTAGTTTGTACGTCTTATAAAATTTTGACGAAAATTCTGGAAAATAGAATAAAACCGTACGCAGAACGAGTCATTGGCGAATATCAAAGCGGTTTCAGATATGGGCACTCCACAACTGATCAGCTCTTCTCAGTCAAACTGATACTCCAGAGGTGCTGGGAATACAACGTAAACGTATACCAAATCTTTGTCGACTTCAAGCAGGCAAACGACAGTATCGATCGTGGAGTACTGTACAACATCATGCTGCAATTTGGTATACCGGCAAAATTAGTGCGACTGACAAAGATGACGATGACCAACTCCGTCTCACAAGTCAGGATCCAGAATAGACTTACTGATCTATTTGAAACACGCACTGGTTTGAAACAGGGCGATGGACTGGCACCGACGCTCTTCAACCTAGCACTGGAATACGTTATTCGGGCCATGAATATGGACAACAGCAAGACGCTACTCATCAAGTCGACACAATTAGCAGCGTACGCCGACGACATCAACATCATGTCCCGAAGATTGGCTGACGCAGAAGAACTTCTGCATACGCTCGATACCGCTGCAAAGGAAGTTGGATTACGTATTAACGAGGGTAAAACTAAAATAATGATGCAATCGGTGACAAGGACACCTGCACAACCAAGCATCAATGTGGGGGACCTCAACATCGAGTTCGTGAACAACTTCATTTACCTGGGTTGCAACTTGTCAAGGGACGCCAACGAAACTGACGAAATCAAGCGACGGATACAGTTAGCTAATTAGACTTTTTTCTCGGTTCTCCCCATAATAAAATCGAAGCATGTGCACAGAAACACGAAGCTCCGCGTGTACAAAACCATTATACGACCAGTGCTATGCTATGGCTGCGAAGCATGGACCCTGACTCAAGCCTCCGAAAACATGCTAGACACTTTTGAACGTAAGGTTCTACGGCGAATTTTCGGGGCTGTTTGCGATCGAGATGGATGGCGCATTCGGTACAACCATGAGTTGTATGAAATGTACGATGAGCTACAAGTCTCGAAAATCGTCAAACTACAACGACTTCAATGGGCAGGGCATGTACAAAGAATGGACGATGATCGCATGCCTAAGAGAGTAATGAATGCAGAACGAGTCGACGGAGCGAGACTGCGAGGACGACCGAGATCTCGTTGGGAGAGCTCAGTAGGTGTGGACGCCGCGCAGCTGCTGGGCTCCCAAAATTGGAGGACGCGGTCACGTGACCGAGATAATTGGAGGACAATGATCTAGGCGGCCAAGGCCCGACGTCGGGTTGTCTCGCCACGATGATGATGATGATGATCAATATGAGTCAGATCTTTTTTATTGGAAATGTCGTCTTCTTTATTTTATTCTGAAACATTTTTTTCTAGAACTAATGATAATGGAGCTTTAAGCAAAAAAAGAGCATTGCACTGTTCTCACCATCATCATCCAGGATTTTTAGTATGATACTTTTAAAGTAACAACGATCAGTTGTACAAAAGTTCTGTGCTATGTCATATTATCCTATCCTTTGATCACCATATTGTTATAATTTTTTATTGACTGCGCTTATGCCAACTTGTTTAGAAATATGGTTTAGTCGTTTTCTCGGTAACTATTAACTATGATACGGACATCCCGTATATCTCAAATTAAAGCTAATAAAATTAGCTAAGAACTGATTTGATGTTTTATTTCGTGAAACGAATACTTTGTCCAATATGCAACATCGAAAAGGAAATTTTTAATCTTTTGGTAAAATTTTTCCCATTTTTGAAGAGTTGCTTATCGGAAAATGTTGCACGTATCGAGATGGTTTTTGTACTAAAATTTAGAAAATTTAATGTTTTTTTTAAGCTGCAAACATCGCTTTTTACATACTCTAGGAGGTATTGAGTGATTTTTGCATTTTTTTGACCGGAATTGTGAACAAATTTATTTTTTGTTTACTTAAAAACTTGTATTATAATTATATTCTGGGGGATAGCCGAAGCAGACCACTAACGTTTGGGTCCCTTTTCGCCCCCTCCCGGTCATCAGTGGCCTCCAGATGTCGACTGATAATTGTCGACCTCTTTCTTTATCACTGAGTCCCGTGTTATTGCTAGCATTTGTTTAAGGCTGAGTTCACTCATGGCTTCCACACTTATCGTGTGCTTGCCTGTGATCCTCAACCTCGTACTAGCCAGTGCTGGACATTCGCACACAGTGTGTGCTGCCGTCTCGGCCTCCTCCAGGCATAGCCTGCAAACGTCATCTTCCCCGATTTTCATCTTGGCCAGATGAGCCTTAAAATTACCATGCCCTGTGACCAAGGCAGTTATCCAGCTTAGGGTACTCCGTTTATAACTGAGTACCTTTCTCGCTTCCCTGCCTAAAGGGATGGTCATTGCATTCCGAGCTTGTTTGCAAGTGACTAGCTCCTGCCATCTTTGTTGATGCATGGAGTCCATCCACTCCCCAACCTTCGCTCCAATCATGCCGTTCCCCAGAGCAACTCTGGGTTCTGGGCCAATGAAAGTTGCCGCAGATCCCTGTTTTGCTAGGGCATCCGCCGCCTCATTTCCTGTTGTACCTATGTGTCCTTTTACCCACATCAGCGTAACCTCATTTCCTGAGGCACACGTGTTGAGCTTCCGGACACACTCTAGTACCAGTTTAGAGTTTATGTTCGTCTGCTGCATGCGTCTGATCACCGATTGGTTGTCCAGTGCAATAAGGATTTTCTTCCCCCGCACCTGACCTTCAAGCAGGTGGTCCAAAGCATGCAACAAGCCAAGCATCTCTGCCTGGTATACGGACACATACTCTCCTAGACTAAGCGCACATGCTAGGTTTAGCTCTTCAGAGTAAACCCCCGCCCCCGCTTTACCGTCCATTAAAGAGCCATCAGTAAAAATGCTGATGTCATTGTACATACACTCATTGTGTATGTTTCCATCTGCAATGTGAGTCTTGTGTAGTCTTTCAACTACCCTACGTCTACTCATGCCTTCTACTGGCATTAGAGTCTCCCTGACCTCATCATGAATAATGTCTAGCTAGGATGCTCTTATGACCGCTGCTAGTTCCAAAGCGATGCCACATGGCATCCCTTTCCATGCGTATTGCCGAAAGCGCCGCCGTTTTATTTATAAATAAGTCCAACGGCGGCAGTGCCAGCAATGCCTCCATTGCTCGCGTTGGTGTGGTGCGCATTGCACCACATATGCTTACGCAAGCTATCCTTAAAAACTAGTAACTATGATACTTATCCTACTGCCGTTGCTCATATATCAAGCCAAAGATTATTTAATCACCCATAGCTTATTTCTCACATGTTGTCTCGTAGGATGAGTAGTTTTCTCGATATTTGACAATACCTATGCATCCAAAAACGGATATTTTCCGCATTTTGGAAAGTATTTTTGACGTTTAAAAAGCTTTTTAAACGTTGAAATTTTCACGTACGGAGCAGCCTTATATAAAGTTTTCGGAAATTTAATACTCTTTCAAATAGTTATAGTATGTCGTAGTAGTTAGTTAGGTTATCCTTCAGCAGTTTACATACCTTAGAAGTTATTAAGCGATGTCTGTGTTTTGTGAAGGTATTTTTTGTTTTAATTTTGTTTCTTCTTTTTCTAAGTACTCATATCAAATTGAAGCTTTTTTAGTTGTAAAAAAATCGATTCCATTCATTTTATTCGTGGGAGTAGTATTTTACACGTTATTTGAAAAAAATCTCTCTTTGGATCCCATCAACCACTTGTGGTGTGAGGCATAGGGGATTAACCACGCCGACTTTCCACCTCGTCCTGTTCGCCGCTATTGCCTTCAGCTGTCTCCACGATTTGCCTAATGACTTACCCTCGATCTCAACTGATCTTCTCTAGGTGTTTCTAGGTTGTCCAACGCGGCGACATGCATCGGTTTCTTGTGGGTTCCAATCGAGGACTTGTTTAGCAATGTTTTCCGACTATTTTCGAAGTGTGTGACCTATCCATTGCAACTTTCGCGTTTTTATGGAGGTGTCTTTTCTGTCCTAGCCAGTAATGAACAGGAGGTCATCGTTAGAAGTGACCTCCGGCCAGCGTATGTGTAGGATGCGCGGTAGACACTGGTTCACGAAAGTTTGCAATCTAGTTGTTATCGCCCTGGTCACCTTCCAAGTTGAACAGTAATAAAGAAGCACAGATTTTACATTGGTTTCGAAGATCCTGAGTTTGGTACTTCTGGAGAAGTTGTTGTTTTGCCAGAAAAGAGTTAAACTGAAAAAAGCTGTCCGAGCCTTATTGATGCGAGACAATACATCAGCATCCGCTCCACCATCTGCTGTAATTACGCTACCGAGGTAGCAAAAATTGTCCACTTTTTCCACTGTCTGCACCGAAACACAAATTTCGCTCTGTCTTCCTGGATCCAAGCTCAAGTACTTAGTTTTGGCAGCATTAAGTCCCGTGGTATGGTGGCCAAAAGCCATGCAGAATACCACAAAGCAGAAGCTAGATGGGGTACAAAGGAGAGCTTGCGTAAGCATATGTGGTGCAATGCGCACCACACCAACGCGAGCAATGGAGGCATTGCTGGGACTGCCGCCGTTGGACTTGTTTATAAAGAAAACGGCGGCGCTTTCGGCAATACGCATGGAAAGGGATGCTATGTGGTATCGCTTTGGAACTAGCAGCGGTCATAAGAGCATCCTAGACATTATTCATGATGAGGTCAGGGAGACTCTAATGCCGGTAGAAGGCATGAGTAGACGTAGGGTAGTTGAAAGACTACACAAGACTCACATTGCAGATGGAAACATACACAATGAGTGTATGTACAATGACATCAGCATTTTTACTGATGGCTCTTTAATGGACGGTAAAGCGGGGGCGGGGGTTTACTCTGAAGAGCTAAACCTAGCATGTGCGCTTAGTCTAGGAGAGTATGTGTCCGTATACCAGGCAGAGATGCTTGGCTTGTTGCATGCGTTGGCCCACCTGCTTGAAGGTCAGGTGCGGGGGAAGAAAATCCTTATTGCACTGGACAACCAATCGGTGATCAGACGCATGCAGCAGACGAACATAAACTCTAAACTGGTACTAGAGTGTGTCCGGAAGCTCAACACGTGTGCCTCAGGAAATGAGGCTACGCTGATGTGGGTAAAAGAACACATAGGTACAACAGGAAATGAGGCGGCCGATGCCCTAGGAAAACAGGGATCTGCGGCAACTTTCATTATCCCAGAACCCAGAGTTGCTCTGGGGAACGGCATGATTGGAGCGAAGGTTAGGGAGTGGATGGACTCCATGCATCAACAAAGATGGCAGGAGCTAGTCACTTGCAAACAAGCTCGGAATGCAATGACCATCCCTTTAGGCAGGGAAGCGAGAAAGCGGCTGAGGAGGCTTCTGGCGAAAATGTAATTAGAACATAACTGTTATCGTTACATAATTAATCCTTAAAACGACATTATTCTGAATATGGGGGTTAAGAAGTTTCACTTCAAAACCATTTGCTTTAACCTTTCTTCTTCCTTGCCATTTCATACCACTCTGCGGCTTCGCGTTGCTCTGCCCGTGGTGTTGGCACTTCGCCCGTTCTGGCGGTATAATCTCAGCTTCCTTCTGCAGGCAGCTCGGTCTTGGATCGTTTCATCGCCGAGATTTATGCGTTGTTGTTGCTTCTTCATTTGATCGATCCACGTGTGTTTCCGTCTGCCTCGGGGTTTGGGTCCAGCAAATGGAACGTTCATTGATATTGCCTTCATAACTGGGTTCTCAGGTGGACGCCTTAGAATATGGCAATATCAATCCATACGACGATCTTCGACCTTTTCGGTGATCGGTTGCTCGACAAATAAGCTGCCTCGGATGTAGGTACTTTTGATGCGATCCTTTTTGGTCACACCGGCTGACATCCGTAGCATTTTCATTTCGGTCGCAGTCATTTTACTCTCGTATGTCTTATACATAGTCCAGCATTCAGACCCATACATGAGTGTGGGACGTACGACCGCTTTGTACAACTTGCCTTTAAGCTTTCGTGGCATCTTCTTGTCGCAGAAGACTCCAGAGTTTTCTTGCCACTTCATCCAACCGACACTGGTGCGATGTTTGATGTCCTCATCGCAGTTAGCTTCATTGTTGATCATCGAACCCAGGTATTTGAACCTTGTACAGGACTTCAGCTGCTCTCCTTTAATGTAGATATCTGGTATCGGTCTCTCTGGATCTGAGAAAGGACAGCAAAGGTACTCAGTCTTTGCTATGCTGATCCTCAGTCCACGATCCTCCAGTATATTACACCACTTGGTCAGTGCAGCCTGCAAAGCAGCTACCCAGAACAACGTCATCGGCGAAAAGAAGGGATATTTCCAGGCCATCAGAGATGAGTGTTAATAAATAGAACATGATGATGTTGAAGAGCAAGGGACTCAATACACTGCCTTGGTGAACTCTGACTTTAACCAGAAATTCTTCAGACTCTCCAGCTGTGCATCTAACTTTAGTAGTTGCCCCATCATACATGTCTTGTATCATCTTTACATATGCCTCAGGAACCTTAAGTGCTCTTAGGGCCACCCATATCAGATCACGAGGAACTCTGTCGAAGGCTTTTTCCAAATCGATGAACAGAAAGTGCAAGTCCGTCCGTGCATCACGGTGCTTTTCCATCGTAACACGCATGCACTGGATAGCATCGACTGTGGACCGACTCTCCACAAAGCCGCATTGATTGTCATCCAACCGTACAATCTCTTTCAGTCGATTGCAGACAACTCGCTCGTAAGTCTTCAATGTGTGAGATGTTAACTTGATTGCCCTATAGTTGTTGAGCTTGCGTGAGTCACCCTTGTTCTTATAAAACGGGAGAAGAAAGCTCTTCCTGAAAGCGTCTGGCATCGGTTGCCCCCTTTTAATTTTGTTGAAGAGAATAGTGAGCCATCTAAGCCCGACATGATTCATCTTCAACCAAAATTCCAAGGGTATTTTGTCCGGTCCGGCTGCCTTTCCACGTTTCATCTGCATCATTGCCTTCATCACCTCCTCCACTGAAAAATCAGCGATATTAGTGGTGTTTGGCTCCACAGTTTGAAAAGCTTCTCGCGGAAATTCTTCGTTCAAAAGTTCTTCGAAGTACTCACACATTCTGCTACAGATTGCTGAGTCTTCAACCAGTAGCACTCCTTGTGAGTCTTCAACGTACTTTGGCGCCTGAATCTCTCGAGCGTTTCTTCTCCTTTGGGCTGCGACGTCGCAGTTGGTGTTGTGTTGAAGCCAATCCTCCATTTTAGCAATGAATGGAGTTACAGCAGATTCAAAGCTTTCGTTGTTAAGATTATGCCACTTGATTTTCTCGACTGGCTTGGGGATTACTTGCGGTCTTGTTCCGCCTTTCAAAATAAATTCTGTCAGGAGCAACTGGTGCTGGGTGACCGCAGATTCACCCAAGATCACTTTGCAGTCTTTCACCCAACTTCTCATGAAATTTAGACACAGATGATAGTCTATCTGCGTCGCATGAGCTCCACTGTTGTATGTGATCAGGTGCCTTTGGTTCTTAATGAACCATGTGTTGAGGATGACCAGACCGTGTGATCTACACATAGTCAGGATAGCCTCACCTTCATCATTTCTGGCTGTAGATTGGCTACCCTTCCCACCATGACAGTCCTCGTAATCGTAGTTCGATTCCCCCACATGGCCATTTAAATCCCCTCCGCAAAAAACCAGCTCGGTATCTGGTATACTTTGGAGTAGTGTGTCAACATCGCTCCAAAATGCCTCCTTTTCCCTTTGCTGTAAGCCCACTTGGGGGGCGTAGGCACTTATGACATTCCACACTCTTCCGCAGATAACCAATTTGATACTCATCAAGCGGTCGCTTATCTTCGAGATACTCACGATGCTGCTAAGTAAAGCCGATGTCAGAATAACACCAACCCCGTTTCTATCATTCGAGTTTCCATAATAGTACAATTTGTACTTTTTGGAATTCGTCAAAAAACGAGCTCGGTTGACTTGGTCGTTTCGCCACTTGGTCTCTTGCACGCACATAATGTCTATCCTTCTCTGTTTCATGACGTCCTCGAGTTCTTCGCTCTTTCCCGTCATGGGTCCGACATTCCAGCTTGCAACCCTCAGCTTCTCTATAGTGTACATGGACTGCCTCATAGCGCCCGCCCCCGGAATCCGTCGGGCTCTGACTCGAACAATGTTCGCACTGGCACGAACAATGTTCGCCCCGGGATCACTCAACTGTGCATCAGAAGTAGTGCCCAGCGGGGTAGTGCTTCTAGCGAATTCTACCATAAGGCCTTACGCCCATTCTTTTACACCTATCTGGAGAAAGGTGGAGTTGGGTGGCACTAGTGTGTGGAAAATAAATTTATATGGACTTTCCTTTTACATCCGGCGGTGGTCTCCAGACCCGGCAACCCACTCACACACACTGACCTGTGGGAGGTCTTAAAGATGTCGAATAGTGCCGCAGGCTCATCTAGAGGTGTTATTATTGCCTGCACGTGATCGGTCCTTTTAGTCGCCTCTTACGATATCAAGGAAGGACTCACCTAGGGGTGCATATTCTAAGCCCGTCACCCCACGGGGTATTTGCTTTAACCTTTGGACCGAATAAGTATATTATATGTACAAGTCATCAAAAAAAAAACCCGATTATCCACCTAACGCCTTTTTTATACGCCTTTAGAGTTCAAAAATATCCGACAATGTCATTCATTACTTGTTTGGCTGGGGCTTCACTTTTTTCTGTACAAATAGTTTTTTCCATTCATTTGAACTTGCACTGAACAATAATTTTTAGTACGATAAAAATCTCCATATCCTAGCTCGAGGTAAGAAAATTAATTGAAGCCCATTGTTATGGCTTATTCTACGGCCCGCACCACAGGGGGTGGTCAGGACCGCCGTGGGCAGGACTTGAACCCATAACGACCGTAGTCAGACATGAGACTGACGCCTCTATGCCCTGTCGATCGCCCCCTACCGGTAAATATCATACAATTAATATGAAAATTAGCATAAATATTGCATATAATTTTGTTTATCAGATGAGTATGCAAAATTTTCATATTTTCTAAAACTAAAGGTGAGTTCACACGTCGAAAATATTTCGCAAAAAAGGCAAATATTTTCCAAAAATCTTTGTTATACGGGTGAACGGGAAATATAGTATTTACCCTGGGTTTTGTAAAAATTCTCTCTAATTGAATAGAGAGGATAGGATTCTCCCAATTATTGCGAAACAGAAATTGGCTTTGCCAAGCAAATCTCTTTCAGCAGATATTTCGTCAAAAATATAAGCTCACCTTAAGTTAATACGGATAATAGTATATGTAGCATTCATTTCAATAAGTTCAGTTATTACTCGCCTCTGCTTTCTCGTTTGAGCCTGGAAGAATTGTTTAGCTGTCAAATGATAAATTACATGTTTCTGTCAACTCTCATATCAATCGTTTAATATTCAGCAAAATTATATGCAGTTTTTAGCATTTATTTGCCAATCTCGCCCCTCAATCTGTTGTCGATACTTATTTCAAATTGAAAAAAAAAATACCAGAAAAGGGAAGTATGTACTTATTATCTTCTTTGATATGACACCCAACATGCCTTTAATCGGTGAAACAAAATTTAGCCTCCCCTCCTCACACTTTTTCGTCCTTGGACCCTTCCGTTCAATATTTTTCGTAGCAAAGTGAGTAGCACATAAAAAGCTTATTTTTTTCTAGCTTAAATTTTATTTTATTGTACTATTCGTTTATCCACTGGTTAACGAATTCCCAGCGCTTTCACACTTTACAACTGGCAAATTTTAAACTGTACAGTTTAAATACATTTTCCATCCAGTTTTGATTGATTGCCGTCTTCAAGACATATGACCTATTGTTAATGGCCTAGTAATTACACACTAATTTACCTGCAGGCTATTATAATCCACAATTTGTACTCATTATGTTGAAGTCGATCGTATTGTGTTGAATTGTATCGGCTACGTTTCAGTGGATCGTGAAAATGTTAAAAACATGATTCATCACATCAGCAGCAAATTAAGATGTTCGACTGACTAATTTGTATCAGAATTGCATATTCAGTTGGTCTCTAACAGATTGTTGTTTCATTCGCTATTATGAATTCGGCGTTTTTTACACTACATACCTCACGAGGTCGCCGCGCAAATTCAACAAATATAACTCACTTTTAATTAACTAATAGCTATGATTAATTATACATAATTAGATCTAAGTGAATGCTCTCTATATTCAAGGTATACAATTTGCGCAAAAGACAGGTCGAGTTAGGAAACTAAGCATATGTACTCGTATGTCAATTTCTTTCATTGCTTAAACACAATAAGCGGTTGACGGCGTCTTTTATTAGAAACGACGCAATTTGTTTTTCAATAAAACGGTCTGTGTGTCAGTGAAAATTAATGATGGAATGAGAACAGTTTACTATACGAGTATACTATGGAAGCCTTTTTGTGTTTTTTTTTCCAAATTTAGGTAGGTTTATATTGTCTAAACTGGAAATCCAATAAAGGGTGAGAACAAAATCAAATTTCGCCTTAGGTTGTACGACCCTGAATTCAGTAGCCCGTAAAAATAAAATAGTTTTATTAGACATACATTAATAGGAAAATTTTTTTACTAGTTTGCATTAACCCCTATCGCGCTCGGTGGCCGTGGTCGTTCGGTTACCGCTCTACGATACTAATCTAGACCTCGGAGTTCAAATCTCGGCGCGATCAAAAACTGCCTTTCGGTACTAATAAGACTCTCACAGTGCTCCGAGCTTGTCAATATAAAGACGGCGCGAATATGAGGCGCATGCTAGCAACCGCACTTCCGAAAAGTAGATAAGAAATCAAAACGTCAGCAAGCCATAGAAATAATAGAAATGCTGACGTGCCCATGCCCCTGGAGGGGTAAAGGCAAATAACTTAGCGCGTCGACTTCTCCCGCGCTCCATCGATCATTGCACTCGATTCTGGGCAATGAGACGCATCTGTCTCCATGACTTATCCTTTGACGCATCTTGCTTGGCAACAGATCGGCGCTTTTAGTTTCTTGAAGGCCCCCCGGTCTTCATTTGAGTGGTGTCTTATTTCATAGCATGTCCAGCAATGCAATTATTACCCTTCCGCAATGTGTGATTTGTAGCTATAACGTATGCGACTCAAAGACGTAGCATTTCCCTAATTAAGTGTTTGAGTCACACGAGGGGGAGCTCACCAGAAGTTGCACGGTTCAAAACCGTGGCGACATTCTTTCCACCGCCTTATCTAATCTTCTTTTAAAGGTGCGTTTTGATTTAGCGAAACTACTTGTAATAATAATAAGTAAGAAATGATTGAATCTCAGTGGAAATACGGTTCTGCAGCCTATATTAAAAAGAAAAAACTTTTGGAATTATTAATTTTAATTAATTCAAATTGCTTTATATTTGAGCAACTGTCCGAACAGATTCAACGTTTCTATTGTGAATTAATCATTTCTGCACTTTCGATGGCACAACAAATGGTGAGGTACGTGAGATACAGAATCTAATTGGATAAATAGGAGTAGATATTTATCTCACAAAAACAACTCTGTTGTAAAAAATTCCCCGCCAAGAAAAACCTCTCAACCGCAGAAAGGATTGATATGAATACATACCGCCAAAGTACTCGTAGCTTCGCGCCCCACTCTAGGGTTGGCATATTGAACGCTGATTGAATTAGTAAAATTCTTTCAAAGCTGATTGGCGGGGAGCTTCCATTAAACAAAATAAGTTGAACAATCTGAAGAAAAACGGGGTAGAAAATGGTCTATTAATCATTTCTGGCCTGAAGTGCATTTTTAGTCTTTTGTAAGGCGGAAGCATTATAACGAGATCCGGGCGAGAAGCCAATAATACTTGGCATAAGAGCCTACAGCATGATCCGCACGCAACTACATAACCATCATTTTACCAGAACGACATCGTTGTCATTATCACTGTCATTTTGTCTATGGCTATGAAGCTCCCCGCCAATCAGCTTTGAAAGAAATTTACTAATTCAATCAGCGTTCAATATGCCAACCCTAGAGTGGGGCGCGAAGCTACGAGTACTTTGGGGCGACCGGTAGCGCAGTGTGTTGAGGCATCAGTCTCATGTTTGACTACCGTTTCGTTTCGGGTTCGATTCCCGTCCACGACGACGTTCGTGGCCATGGATGTGCAGGAGGTGCATGCTGGCAACTGCATTCTCCGAAACCAGTTTATGCCATCGAAACGTCAACTGGGCCACATGGAACAGTTGACGCGCTATGCCCCACAAGGGGTTAGGGCAATTGAGAGAGATATCTCATATGCCATAAATGAAACTACCTAAATCATATACCACACACACAGAGACATATAGAAGGAGATGAAACCCCCATTTACTGTGCACAAAATTCTGGACGTAATTCCACCACATACAAACTAGCAAAAAGTAAACAGAGAGATACACGCCCTCCACTGCGCAACACCCGCGCAGTCTATATAGAAGCACATAAAGCAAATGAAATGTCATCCCCTCTCCTACTTCTCCTATTGGAACAATAACATTCCAGTCTGTTTCTCTGCCGCGGAACACCCGCCCGATCATATAGAAGCAAAAGAGATGCCAAATTTCCATCGCCCTTCTTACTTCCTCACTTGTGCCGAATTGCTTCGTTTCTCTCGCTCTTTTTCATTTCCTCTGATTCTCTCTTCAAAGACCACACAGCATGTTTTTTTTCTTTCCGGACATCCTAAGATGCAGCCATAAACATTCAGTTTAAATTTTTTCATCACACACTTTTCATTCATGCACTTGCCACAAGCCACGCCCACAGCCATTACCTCGTATGGTTCTCCTCACCTGACGAGCCTACGGACTTTTGCATCCGTCGTCGTCACTACTCACATAATCAAGTGTTTGCGTCTCTCCCCGCCGGCATGCGATCTCTGCGAGTGATTTCCTGTGTTGCATTCAAATTATCAAAAAAACTTAAGCCAGAAACTCTACTATAAAATTTCACATTTTTGGATGTGTCTGCTGCAGAGGTGCGAAAACCCGTACTTGCTGTGTCGCGTAAACATAGTCTTGGTCACTTTTCAATTTTTTTTTTCGATTTTTTCGTTTTTCTTTGGCGGGGCGGGACGCTCCCGCGTCCCTAGATATACCCAAAGAAGAATTAAAAAGTACGAAAAATGCAACGAAAAAAAGGAAAATAAAAGGACAGTCGCATGAAAAGTGGTGAATAATTTTATATACCCAAAGAAGAATTAAAAAGTACGAAAAAGGCAATGAAAATAAGGAAAATAAAAGGACAGTCGCATGAAAAGTGGTGAATAATTTTGGAGCCGGGTTGCAACCGCAAATGTATGCATACTCAGTGTCATCAGGAAAAACCATATATGCAGTTCAGATCAGTGCAATGCTAGTATTGTACGTACATACCAAATCAAACATAACAAAAGGCGCTGTACGAGTGCGATAAGTCCCCCACGATATTAAAACTTCTCCACAACACACAACTAAGCTTTTTAATTATCGTAAATATTGCAATTCCTAAATATCAATCTAGTAAAACATAATGTTGTTGTAAGTGATCCCGAAATTTTCTTACAGGGACAGTGAGAGATGGACCTTTGATAGACGTACTTGTGATAACTTGGGTGACATAGCATTTAAAATATTGTCGCGCGATCTCGCAAATGGGCGGTTGGAAGTAGTTACATTGCTACGGAGACCCTCACCATCAAGGGCTCAGATATCGATAAATTTTGGATTGTGGTAAGCTGATTTTTTTTTTTTGAATTCAAGTTTGTTTTTCTCCTCTTAGTACCGGTGTACGGGTTTAAATTATATATCGGCGTAGTTCCATAGTTCCAGCCTATAAGATTTTACCCGGTCCCTATGCTTTCCGTAGCTAAGCTAGCTTACAAGCACCTGTCGGCTGGTAACCTCGATGTAATTGTTGACGTGTGACCTGCTAGTAGTCTCAAATTTAACTTTTGAAACAGCATCCACTACGAATTCGCGAAACTGTTGCGCGAGGAAACTCACTCAAATTCACTCAGTCTGATAGTTTCGGGTGGGGAATACGTTCACACTTAGCGCAATTTTGTCTGGTGCATCAGTTTCGCGAGTGGCGTCGTTACATCTAAACGCGTCTTAAGATAAGTAGCCCCCCCATCACCATCCTTCACTGATGACACTTTATACGGCGCTTAGGTTATTGCTTCTTGTGCGAATTTTTCTGCCGAGGCCAGAAGAGAGTTCACATGCTCTTTTTTGGCAACCTTTTAGTTTCCGGGGCCCCGGCTGGGGAAAACACTTTTCACTCGGATTTTTGTCAGTTTTCACTCGCGTCACTCTAGAAGTCAGGAATTTGCAAGAAAAAAAAAATTTTAATTTTAATTTTTAATTTTTGTTTTAAGTTTAAATTTTTTTTTATTTTTAATTTTTTTTTTCATAATTTATACTGAGTGTTTGGAATATTGGAGGCGTGAAAAATTGAAATATTCGCAAATCCTCTTGCGTGGGCTCCGCTCGCTACGCTCGCTCCGCGCTTAAGGGATGGCAACCCTCAGTATCGCACAAACATGAACGCTCGCTTCGCTTCGCTCTACGTGCAACAGCGTTTTGATCAGTTTTAAACACACCAAACACTCAGTACAAATCGTTAGAACAAGAAAATAAGGAAAAAAATTAAAAAATTAAGAATAAAAATTAAAACATAAAAAAAAATTAAAAATTAAAAAAATTTTTTTTTTTTTTTGCAAATTTCAGAGTTTTAGGGTGACGCGAGTGATAAGTGACAAAAAATCCGAGTGAAAAACGATTTTTTCACCCTGGGCCCCGGAAACTAAAAATATTCCCTTATGCCGGCAAATCGGATTCGTACGGATACCAAGGATGACGGATCTGTGTTGTCGATGTACGCATTTTTAATATCATCCCAGTGTTCAACAGTGCAGTGTGTTGAGGCATCTGTCGCATCAGTCTCATGTTTGACTACCGGCGTTTGGGGTTCGAATCCCGTCCACAATGAACTTTGTGGCCATGGATGTGCAGGAGGTACATACATGCTGGCAATTGCATTCTCCGAAACCAGTTCATGCCAACAAAACGTCAACTGGGTCACATCATGGAACAGTTGAAGCACTATGCTCCACAATGGGTTAGGGCAATTGAAAGAGCGTTCGTTTACGTCACTACCTGGTTGACTAGTTATTTCAGCTGTTTTCCGCGCAAAATAAACGTTGTTTTGCTTTACGACAGATGAATTTTTGAGTCGGGTGGTGTTGGAACTGGCGGTGCCAGGATCTTCTGTCATTAAGACGGCGCACGGCTGCTATGCGCAATCGATCATTAGCGATCAAAAGATAATGATATATCGCACGTCCATGAGGCAATTTTTGAATCTATTACGTTGCCGATTGACAGAGGACCAACTAATTTTCTGGCAGTCCTTATGCTCAAACATAGTACTACCGGCGAAGAGACTGTGAAAGTTCCAAAACTTTACAAATGTTTCACCGTTGTCGTTTCGATCACCATCACATGTCTGAGAACATAGTTATCAGCGCCAACTTTTGCATTCAAATCCCCCAAAATTATTAGAATGTCACCTTTAGGTGTTCTGCTTTGAGTGGCGTTTACTTGTTCGTAGAAGGAGCCTTTCGCCAAGACCAGCGTTGCCAATTTAGCCGTTTTCCGGCTAAATTTAGCCGGAAATCACTTTTTTTAGCCGGCACAAAAATCAAAAACCGGCCAGCCGGATTTTTAGCCGGATTTAATTTTTCACGGCCGATTTTCCTGCCCAAGGTTATTCTCTATGCATGTTCGGACAATTCACGTTTTTAACCCTTCACGGATGTGATAGGATGTATTAACTTTGTCATGAAGTTTGCAACGCACAGAAGGAAGCATCTCCGACCATATAAACTATATATAGTCTTGGTCAGTATGATGAGACGAGTCAATTAAGATTTGTCCGTCTGTCTGTCCGTCCGTTTCTATGCAAACTTGTCCCTCAGTTTTAAAGCTATCGAACTAAAATTTTGTACAGAGCCTTCTTTCTTTTGCACGCAGTATATATGTCGGAACCAGCGGAATTGGACCACTACGTCATATAGCTGCCATAGGAACGACCGGTCCAAAAATTCGTCTTTGTGAGAAAAACTTTTTTATTTCTAAAGATATCTTTTTTTAAATTTCACAAGAATCAATAGTATCTATAGTTAAATCACATTCACGAATTTGGTTGAAATCGGACTATTACGTCATATAGCTGCTATAGGAACGACTGGTCCAAAAATTCGTCTTTGTGAGAACAACTTTTTTATTTCTAAAGACATTGTTTTCGAAATTCACAATAATCAATAGTATCTTTAATAAAATCATATTTCCGAATTTGGTTAAAATCGGACAACTCTATCATATAGCTGTCATAGGAACGACCGTCCCAAAAGCAAGTTTTTGTCAGAAAAACTTTTTTTATTTCTGAAGATATCTTTACGAAATTGCATATTATTCAATCGTATTGACTGCTTAGCCACGTTTTTACATTTGGTTGAAATCGGCCCACTATTTCATATACCTCTTATAGGAACAGTGAAATCGGAACAAGTTTTACTACTAATTTCAAAAAGGCAAATATACCACAAAACACAACTTCGCGTGAAGGGTATCATACCTTAAGGCTAGCTTGTTTCTTTTGAAATATATTATATTTAAATATTATTGGTTTTAAACTTTACTTTTAAAATATGGAGTTAGGTGTTTTCGGTGGGGCTACTTCTCCAGCCGTTTTTTTTAGCCGTTTCCAAATAGGAAATTTTTCCGGCCGGATTTTTAGCCGTTTTTAGAAAAATATTTCCGGCTTTACCGGCTAAATTTAGCCGTTTTGATGATAAGATTTTGGCAACACTGGCCAAGACATTGTCAAGTTTAGTTCGAACATAACATTGTGTTATTGCGATGTTTTTCATTTTGGTCTGGAACCTGGCAGTCATGATTTTGTCGGAGACCGGATTGCATGATAAGAGACAGTTTCGTGCGGCTCTGGTTAAGAGTAGCCCCGATTAAAATTTTTCTTAAGAATAAACTGTCATTTAGCACAATTTGATTTTCTCAATATCTGTTTAGCTCTATTAATTGGATAAACGCTAACCGTCCCCTTTCCTTCGATTAATCTCTTATCCAAAACAAAGCCCAGCTCCTGGTTTCCGGTTGAAAATTTATCCTAAACAAAAACCCAACACCTGATACCGGATGTTAAGATTTTGACAGCAAGAACTGTTCACTTTTGTAAGTTCAAATGAAAACAATGAAAGTGGCCATAAAGAACAGAGCTCCTGGAAATTCATTCGATAAAGGAGAATTTGCAACAAACTAAGGTGCAAATGAATATGCTGAGAGACCGTACTAATACAAAATAGATGCGTGGACGGTAGAATTCCGCCAAGAAAATCAGCTGATTTTGCCATAATTGTGGTCTGAGGTAAGTTCCACACTTTATGGCTTGGTAATTTGAATGAGACGTATGAGAAAACGAAAATGCTTATCGGGCTGTTTATAGTTTCGATTAATTTGTGTCCCTGTTAGTTAACAAAGAGTTTAATCCGACATTGAAAAAACGGGCCTAAGATGTTTACTTTATACTGCTGAAATGCTCTAATTAAAGAAATCGTGCGTTCTGGGGACTTTCTGATCCATTGTCCAGGACAGTACGAACATTTTTGAAACCAGTCTTTGTCATTGAAAGGTAGCCAAAAATCACGACCGTTGAGTCAGTCCTCATCCGAGGCGTATTTAACGGTTCGTAAGCATATAATAGATTTCGGATGATGCAAGTTACTGGCATACGCCTTTTCCTTTTTGTCATTTTTTAGTCGTTTTAACGGTATGCCGGGAAAGGCCGTGGCATTATTCTTACAACCTAGTTTTTTTTTGACTGAATTCTAAAGTGAATTTTTAAATTTTTCTCCAATAAAAAAACTGTTGTTTCCTTTATACTGCAGGTTTTTTTATTTTTATGACCATACACATGTATTTTGGGTGAAACTTGCGCCCTTCGTCAGCGCTTCTTTCACAATGACTTCGTACATAACTTTCTGTCTCTTATATTACAATATCTAATATAACCACGTGTCTGTGGTCATAAAAATAAAAAAAAAATATGCAATATAAAGGAAATAATAGTTTTTAATTGGAGAAAAAAATTTAAAGAATTGCAGAAAACAAAGGAACTAATTTAGCAACAACATTCGATAAAGGCGAATTTTTAGTTCATGTATTTGCATTTAGGATGTGCTAAGGTATAGAACAGTCATTTTGGATACTGAATATACTCTTTTTGGATCCTGTCAACCCCTTGTGGGGCATTAACCACGCCGACTTTCCACCTCGTTCTGTTCGCCATCGCCTTCAGCTGTCTCCATCATTTGCCTAATGACTTACCGACCCCAACTGATCTTCTCCAGGTGTTTTTAGGTCATCCAATGCGGCGACTTGCATCGGTTCCCTGTGGGTTCCAATCGAGGACCTATTTAGCAATGTTTCCGGCTCTTTTCGGAGTGTGTGACCTATCCATTGCCACTTTCGCCTTTTTATGGAGGTGTCTATCCTGTCCTGGCCAGTAATGAATAGGAGGTCGTCGTGAGAAATGACCTCCGGCCAGCGTATGTATAGGATGCGCCGTAGACACTGGTTCACAAAAGTTTGCAATAAAGTTATTATTGCCTCTGTCACCTTTCAAGTTGAACAGCCATAAAGAAGCACAGATTTTACATTGATTTCGAAGATCGTGAGTTTGGTACTTCTGGAGATGTTGTTGTTTTTCCAGAAAAGAGTTAAACTGAAAAAAACTGCCCGAGCTTTATTGATGCGAGGCAGTACATCAGCTTCCGCTTCCGAGGTAGCAAAAATTGTGCACTTTTGCCACCGTCTGCCCCGAAACACAAATTTCGCTCTTTCTTCCTGAATCCAAGCTCAAGTACTTAGTTTTGGCAGCACCACTGAATACACTGCTACTCGAAAATTTGTGGAAATCGATGTGAGATATATCAAGTACTAGCTTATGGCTTCGTAATTAATACATCAATTTGTTTAAGTTCAACTCTGACCGCAATAAATTGAGCCTGACCGAATTGCACTTTAATAAAAATGCATAGGCCTGGGGAAAACAACACAAACAGGGGAGGCAAAGATGGAGAATAAAAACAAGCTAGCCTTCGGCTTCGCGTGAAGGGTATAATACTTTCGTTATGACTTATGGTGCAGTTGCCACTTTGAAATTAGTAGTAAAACTTGTTCCGATTTTATTGTTCCTATGAGAGGTATATGAAATAGTAGGCCGATTTCAACCAAATTTAGAAACATGGTTTGGTAGTCAAATAAATAATATGAAATTTGGTAAATATATCTTCAGAAATAAAAAAGTTTTTCTAATAAAAACTTACTTTTGGAACGATCGTTCCTATGACAGCTATGTATATGATAAAGTAGTCCAATTTCAACCAAATTCAGAAGTGTGATTTAGCTATAAATATTATTATACCCTAGACTTTTAGTATAGGGTATATTGTTTTTGTCACGACGGAAACATGTAACACCTTAAAGGAGGCTCCGGAGGTATGGCAATGAATATATAAATGATCAGGGTCATCTCCTGATTCGATTAAGCCATGTCTGTCTGTCTGTCCGTCTGTCCGTCTGTCCGTCTGTCTGTTCGTTCGCACGATAACTTCCGATGAAATAAAGCTAGAGCCTTAAAATTTTGGTCAAATATTGGAAGTATGATCTAGTTGGTTGGTATTGAAAATGGGCGTGATCAGGCCAAGAGAGCGCCAGCCTCCCCTACATATGTAAAATAGTTAAATGTATCTATAACTCCTGATCAAATAAACGTGAAAAGCTTTAGCTTTGGAGATTGCTCGCGAGGATAATCTTAAACTCTCTTGGAAAAATAAAATTGCTCAGTTGAAAACTAACGGCAATTTTCTTACAAAGAGCCCCGTACCACCCTACTTTTCAGGTTTTTTGTCTATAACTCTTGAACCAATTGACGTAGACACCTGATTTTTTGCACGTAATCCTAAGGTAAGAAGCTGCTTGAGTTATAGTAAGTTGGGCATAACCAGATCAAAGGAACGCCTACCTCCCCTACAAACTTCAAAAAGTTAAATATTCCTTCAATTACAATAACTTTCGATAGAATGACACTAGCAAGTTGAAAATTTGGTAGAATATTGCTAGTAAGATCTAGTTAGTTGGTATTGAAAATGGGTAAGATATGACGGAAGAAACCCCTACCTCCCCTACAAATGAAAATTCAATAAGCCATAACTTTTGATAGAATGAAGCCAGCAGCTTGAAATTTTGGTTAAATATTTAAAGTAAGATTGAGTTAGTTGGTATTAAAGATAGGCCATATCCAACTCAAGGAGCCCCTACCTCCTCTACAAATGAAACTTAAAACAAGCGATAACTTACGAGTACAATAAAATAAAGCTAGCGACTTGAAATTTTGGTTACATGTTTGTAGTAGGATTTAGCTGGCTGATATTGAAAATACATAAAATCCGACCAAAGAAACCTCTACTTCCCCTACAAATGAAACTTCAAGTAAGCGATAACTTTCGATAGAGTGAAGCTAGAGACTTGAAATTTTGTTTAAATGTATTGATGGTGATCTAATTGGTTGGTGGCAATGATGGGCAAGATCTGACCAAGGAACCCCTACCTCCCCTACAAGTGAAACTTCAAATAAGCAATAACTTTCGATGGAATGAAGCTAGCGACTTGAAAAATTCAACAAATATTTGTTAGTTAGTTAATGGAGAATTTGAGAATGGTCAAGATCCCACTGAATGAGTGCCAACCTCCCCTATAAACTGGTCATATAGGAGACCCACTTTTAATGCATATGGTCTTTGCCAATTGGTACTTTTGGTATCACCATTAGGTCTGTACAAGTTTAGGGTATATACGTTTCGGACTCGGTTGGTTTTTGTGAAATTTGAAAAGGATATATTTAGAAATAAAAGATGAATTTTTGGACCGGTCGTTCCTATGGCAGCTATATGACGTAATGGTCCGATTCCGTTAGTTCCGACACATATGCTGCGTGCAATAGAAAGAAGGCTATGTTCAAAATTTCAGCTTGATAGCCTTAAAACTGAGGGACTAGTTTGCATAGAAACAGACAGACAGACGTACAGACGGACGAAGCTTAATCGACTCGTCTCATCAAATTGACCAAGAAAATATATAGTTTATATGGTCGGAGATGCTTCATTCTGTGCGTTGCAAACTTCATTACAAAGTTAATATACTCTATCACATCTGTGAAGGGTATAATAAAAATGGGGCGATAAGGATGGAATGATTGGCGGACGGTTCAGATGCTCTCGCGCTCGCATCGGGGTCCGGATGTAATGGGACCCTCGGCCTTTGGTATCGTACAACCGACAGATCATTACTCATCGATCTGTCGGTGGAAGCAGCATTACCAGACCAGAATATGGTTCATTACAGGCGGATGGATCGATGGGTGTATGTGGGCTCTGAAGGGTTGGTTACATTGGGCGAGTTTATTAGCTACACACCAGCGAGAAGAGTAGCTGGCGAGTCAACTAGCGCAATAGTGGCGATTACACACAGCTTGTAAACTTGCTCAGTAGCCAACCTACAAGAGTCACCCACGTCACTCGTGTTGTCGCGTACTCCCTCAATAAATTTCTACTTGAACAAGGGCGGTTGTGAAAGTGACTTTCCAGGCACCTCTATTGTTTGTGCGGTTTGCTTGGTACTAATTACCGTCAATAAGTCACTCACTCATTAACTGGAGAATGAAGTCCAGCTTTTGAATGGCCCTGTGACTGACAATCAGCAGAAGGTTGCATCAGCTGTTGCATTAGAACTACATATTTCCGTCGCCATTTTGAAGACACTAACACACATGCCAGCGAGTAGCAAGAAAATTAGCCCAGTTTTCAACTTTTTTCGCACAAGCTGAGTTACCTGCTAGTTAGCTAGGGAACATGATACATTATGTGAGTTTTTAGCAGTTAGTAAATTCGTCACTAGTAAACTCACTCAATGGCTTTACTAATAAACACGGCTTCTTCAATTTTTAACCTGCATAATGTGAAAACGTTCATCTAATCACATACACCACTGGGAATTTGGTCGCTCTCTGAAACTACTTTTTCCCATAATGCGAACAATGCACATTATGACACCTGACGACACCCAGCCAAGGCTTTTTCACTTTCAGGTATGCATCTTGTTCTCGACTGTCAAATTTTATTCATTGGCTGTCACCGTTCCATATGTTCCGTATGAACCCATTCAGGCCAGCTGACAGGGGAAGATAGTGGATGAAATTTTGTCTCATCAAAACACGAACTGGTTCTGTGTGATTGATAACCCTTTTAGATTAGATCTTATTTTTCTAAGGTAAGTGCGGAATCTCTTGTTGGTTACCTGACAAAAAAGACGGAACTATAAAGAACCTCGGCTTAAGTTTAAGTAATATTTATGATTAATGGTTAACATTCATACCCGCATGTCTATACATCTTCAAATTGGCGAAAATACTATGAACGCAGCTGCAGCTAATATCCGTAATACGTCTCATATCTGATTCATTTTCTACTTGATCCGTATAAGAGTCATTGAAACGGAATTAGCTTTGATTTAAAAGTCGACTTAATCTGTATATACTGTAACGTTAATCTAATTTAATTAAAATTCAAGTGAATATTTAAAAAAAAACATCTGATTGAAAATTGTAAAATAGGTACGAGTACATACTTGCCACAACGAAATTATTGGCCCACACAAAAATGTACCATGCAGACATAAACTTGTAAGTACAAGTTCCTTTTAATCTTTTTATGCAGTCCGTGATGAAGCGGTTGTGTTTATCGGTTAACTTTTCGATAAACAGCAGGTAAAATTGAAGTATTGCTTCTGGCTTGTTAGGTACAGGTACTACATATTCGTTCAGTATGTTTGTTTTGTTACCTTAATTTATGCTTTAGGTGCTGCAACGCCTATCTTGGGTGACAGTCGTAAGCTTTTACATGTTTTTGTCATTAATATTTGTTTGCTCTCATAGAAAAGATAAGTATGTATCGTGGTCTAGTATTTCTAAAGAAGAAAAATGTTGCCGATTGTCATCATCTTCATCGGCAACATCGTGATCATGTGCAACAACTTTCACCGGATGAATCTTTCCGTTCGTTGATGGAATCTTTAGCCTCCAGTTGTATTGGAGTACCTCTCGTTAAGTACTGTCGGCTTCAATATAAGTATCGAGCCGGTCAATCGAAAAGAAGTAACATCTGAAGCTATTTTGAAGAAAATAGCGTTTTCAGATAGCAACCTATGAATCGAAATTGGCCCACACTCGATATTTTGAAAGTGATTGTCTTCTTGTCACGCATGTCTGAATGGTTCGTTATTTTTAGAATATTTGCTTGGTAAAATCGAACTATGTAGCTACTATAAGTTCCATCCCTGTGATAAGCATGCAGTTTTCAAATTGCTACCGGTGATGCGACGATGAAAGCAGAAGTTACCTTTCTGGTGGAACATGTCTACTCGGATTCCACTTTGTCGTTTTCATTTTCCGCAAGTCATTATCAGCGAAACTACCAGCACTTAAAATGGTTAGTTAAAATGTAAGATGCGATAAAAAAGGATTGACAACTTGAAACAGGTCCGGATCAGACGTTCCGACCATGTGTAATTGAGCAAGATCGATATCTCATGAAATATTTACCACAAGTACACTTTGTCGGGAAAGTAAATGCCTTTTCGAAGCACAATCAGTTATGATTTTGGGATTTAAATATGAACTATTGAATTGAAGAATCGTATTTTTTTAGCAACAAAAAGAAATATGTATAATGGCACTCAACATTTGAAATGTAAATATTTACGCCAATAAAATCTGCCAATATTCAGCCGAGATAAGAAATCGCTCGCCGATTTGCAATCTGTTTTGTTATAGAGATGGATTCTTTATGTATGTATGTACCTCGAAGTTGACAAATGATACTAAAAACTAACAACACTTTTTATTCTTAAGTAATTTCTTCCCCTCTTAAATAAAAAACGGCGAGTGGCTTTATAGTGCGGTGTGGAAAATAATATTACTTAAGTGGGGTTTCAGTCGAAAAGTCGGAAGATAATTTTTTTATTTTTTGTTACAACATAACTCCGGAAATATCGAGGCTAGCTCAATGAACTTTTTATTTGATTTCTATAAGTTTTTTTCTGGTAAACAATTTATGAATTTTTCTTTATTCTATGTATAAAGGAAAGAATACCAAATATTTTGTCGTTTTATTTATTCAGGGCCCTATTGCACAAATCAACCAATAATATTAGTAAATTTTACAAGTTACTAGTACCAATATGATTAGTACTAATATTTTCTGTTGCACAATGGCTTCCAAGTTTCTAATAATATTAGAAACATTTTACAAGTATTTGTCGCCGAAAATATTAGTCAGCTGGTGATAAAAGGTGTAATGCATAAAGTGAGTCGCACGAGGAGGCATATAAAGGTAACAGGATTCAAATTTGTTTTGAGAAATATAGCGACAAAATCTACTTTTAAAAACATCTTCAAACTGCAGTTTTTCGGATTCCCCATTGATTTAAATTATATTCCCCGTGAGTAAGAAATTACTCCATTACCTCAGCATCCCAATGGCATAACAACTGAAAAGTTTCGATCAGTTAACACAAGCTGTAACAAAAGAGCGCTAATTATTATTAATTGTTGTGCAATAATAGAAAATGAAAAGTGTGGATAAACGAAAACTGAAACTGAGCGTTCTCAATAAAGTAAAATTGATTCGGGGTGTTTTGCTTGGCGCTTTTTCCGATAGCTTAACAAAAATCGACAAGATCAAGGCTTGGGAAGAAATTTATAAATATGCATTATCCCTTCAAGCTATTCCGGCTGGTAAAGATGGCTCATACATGCGCAATGCTTGGTGGCCTTATATACGGAAGTTGTAAGTGGTAAGTATTTTAATTTCCCATCTAATTTGTTTAGGGTTAATTTAAACATTTATCGATAAGGTGACAGATAGGTGATCCTAACGGCCTTTAAGATACTTGAGTAGCATATCATTATTATTATGTAGCTATCACACACATACTTACGTTTTTTAGGAGATATTTGACAATGCCAGGAAGACTAGTACGGGTAAAGCTCCCGAAGGGAAATTCACGGAAGTGGACGAAGAAACCGTCAGAGACATTATTGGCCAAGATTCTGCGGTCGTAGGGGGGATCCCAGTTACAATGGTCAATGGACAATCCAAACAATATGTCCGAGCTGGAGCAATTGCAACCAGTCCGAAGCGTATGTACAATATATACCCTAGACTTGTACAGGCCTATTGGTGATACTAAAAGTACCAATTGGCAACGACCATATGCATTAAAAGTGAGTTTCCTATATGGCCAGTTTATAAGGGAGTTTGGCGATCATTCAGAAGGATCTTGACAATTCTTAAAATCAACTAACTAACCCACACTATAAATATTTTTCGAATTTTTCAAGTCGCTAGCTTCATTCTATCGAAAGTTATTCCTTTTTTGAAGTCTGACTTGTAACGAAGGTAGAGGTTTCTTTTGTCGAATCTTGTGCATTTTTAATAACAATCAACTAGATCCCAGTACAAACATTTGACCAAAATTTCAAGTTATTAGCTTCGTTTTATCGAAAGTTACCGGCTTATTTGGAGTTTCATTTGTAGGGGAGGTAGGGGTTCTTTGGGTCGGACTTTGCTCATCATTGCCTTCTGTTGTAAATTCTTTCTGCTTAATCGCGGGGATCATCTCGAAGCGGTGGCATATGCCACTTTCTTAGACCGTAGCCTGAATCACCAAGCAAAACATAATTCCGACACAGTCCTTGCTCCATTCGTTCATAAAGACAGCTGTTTTGTACGCTGCCTGGCCATTTTGGATTGACATGAAGAAAATGGCCATGAGAGTCACAAACGAACATGCAATTTAACGAGTGGTTACCGTTACGGTCGACAAAAGCAGTCTCATGACGTGGTGGTGCATCGATCTTTATCGTTGAGCCATCAATTGCTTTAATCAACCGGGGAAAACGTGCGATTTCAAAAAAGTTCACAACCTTTTCTTCTTGATCTTGTGGCCATGTTATCACACGAGGAAACAGTCGGACATTAATGCTGCAACAATCCTTTCCACAGTGGGGCACACTTTGATTTTGTGCACACCATGCAAGTTATCACACCCCCATTATTGGACTATGTACCACCAGTCAATCGCCTCTAGAAATTGACCTCATTTAAAATATTGTAATAAGAGAATATTATTCCGATTGCTGTATCGCCTAACTTGCATTTCAGCCGATTTCATCAATCCAATCATTGCACTTCGAACCCAATATTGCTTATTTGCTATTATTTATAATTAATTGTCTTTTCTGCTAGTAATGCATTTTTTAACATAAGAGGTTAACTTAGAATGTAAGTTTAGTTCTTGTATAGACACCGCAGCGCGAGGAATAAAAACTACTTCTACTTCTCCTTGACTGATGAACGAGGAGAGGTCCTATTTCATCCACTATAAACTGCATTTTGTCACGGGACATACGGAACCTCTCTTTAAATTCAAAATCACACAAGAAGTAGTTTATTCTTGGTTTATAAACTTTTCGGCAGCGGTGGTTCTGGAGTTGTTGGATATTATCTTCTTCAGAAGAAGAATTGAAAAGCAAGTCTTCCAACATCTTGAAACCAACTAATAACCAAATTTACAAGAGAAAATACGCTAATAGAAAAAATATTAGTGTTTACTGCCACTTCGGTATTTCTAAATATATTGTAGGCGATTGTGCAACGTAAGCTAAAAGTATTAGCTAATAATATTGCCTATTTCGCTAATATTATTACTACTAATATTTTCAGATTGTGCAACAGAAATTCCAAGTTATTAGTAGTTTTACTAATAATATTAGTTAATAGAATATTGTGCAATAGGGCCCAGATCTACTTTTTTTTTCTGAAATTTTTTACCGATTTTTTAATTGGAATTTTATAAATATAAAACCAAATAGTATAGATTCCACAAGAGTTATCATTCCATAGAAGTTTCGCCTCTGCCAGGAGATTTGTATGTATTGACAAATTGTATAAACATAGTATGAACTACACTGTATAGATACACAAGAGAATCATTACATATAAATCTACCGCCGGAGGCGGAGTCAGCTTTCTTGTGAAGTCTATACAATTTGTCAATTCATACAAATCTCCTGGCAGAGGCGAAAGTTATATGGAGTGATAACTCTTGTAGAATTATCAATCCTCTTTGATAAAACCTTCAGATCATCATCATCGCGACAGCCCGACGTCGGGCCTTGGCTGCCTAGATCGTTGTCCTCCAATTATCTCGGTCACGTTCCCACGTCATCCAATCTTGGAAGCTCAGTAGTTGCGCGGCGTCCATATAATACTGAGGTCTCCCAACGAGATCTCGATCGTCCTCGCAGTCTCGCTCCGTCGACTCGTCGCGCGTTCATTACTCTCTTTGGCATGCTATCATCGTCCATCCGTTGTACATGCCCTGCTCATCGAAGTGTTTGTAGTTTGACGATTTTCGGGACTTGTAGCTCATCGTACAGTTCATACAACTCATGGTTGTACCAGATGCGTTAACCATCTCGATCGCAACCTGCCCCGAAAATTCCCCGCAGAACCTTACGCTCAAATGTGTCTAGCATGTTTCCGGAGGCTTGAGTTAGGTAGAGTCCATGCTTCGTAGCCATAGCATAGCACTGGTCGTATAATGGTTTTGTACACGCGGAGCTTCGTGTTTCTGTGCACATGCTTCGATTTCATTATGGGGAGAACCGAGAAAAAATTCTTATTAGGTAACTGCATCCGTCGCTTGAATTCGTCAGTTTTGTTGGCGTCTCTTGACAAGTTGCAACCCAGGTATATGAAGTCGTTCACTCGATGTTGAGGTCCCCCACATTGATGCTCGATTGCGTAGGTGTTTATTATTTTAGTTTTACCCTCGTTGATACGTGGTCCAACTTCTTTCACAACGGTATCGAGCGTATGCAAAAGTTCTTCTGCGTGGGCCAATCTTCGGGACATGATGTTGATGTCGTCAGCATACGCTGCTAATTGTGTCGACTTGATAAGTAGCGTTTTGCTGTTGTTCATATTCATAGCCCGAATAGCGTATTCCAGTGCTAGGTTGAAGAGCGTCGGTGCCAGTCCATCGCCCTGCTTCAGACCAGGCGTGTTTCTAATAGATCAGTAAGTCTATTATGAATCCTGACTTGTGAGACGGAGTTGGTCATCGTCATCTTAGTCAGCCCCACTAATTTGGCCGGTATACCAAATTGCAGCATGCTGTTGTGCAGTACTCCACGATCGATACTGTCGTATGCCTGCTTGAAGTCGACAAAGATTTGGTATACGTTTCCGTTGTTTTCCCAGCACCTTTGGAGTATCAGTTTAACTGTTAAGAGCTGGTGGGTTGTGGAGCGACCAGGTCTGAAACCACTTCGCCAATGATTCGTTCAGCGTACGTTTTTATTCTATTTTTCCGAATTTTCGCCAAAATTTTATAGGACGTACAAACTAGTGATATGCCCCTACAGTTCTCACACCGCAGTTTATCTCCCTTTTTGCGAATTAGACAGATGATGCTTCTGCGAAAATCGTCTGGGATCATCTCGTCCTCCCATACTCGCAGAAGTAATTGATGTATGGCATTAACTAGACCCATTCCACAGAATTTTAGCAGTTCAACTGGAATGTCGTCAGCGCCCGGTGCTCTATTTCGTTTTAGTGACCGCAACGCGAGATTAACTTCCTCTACTCTTGGGGGTTGTATGGGTGGACCCAGTTCAACAATATCGTCGGGAGCTTCTTGTGTGGGGATGTTAGATGGTAGGTTCAAAATAAGAGGCCCATCGTTTGTTAATGTCATCGGTGTCGTTGATGATGTTTCCAACCTTGTCATTACAAAGGCTAGTCCTGGGGTGGTAGCCGTTCCTAATTGTATTTACTAGTTTGTACGCTTGTCTGGTGTTCCTATTAGCTAAGTTTTCGTTTATATTCAGCAACTGCTCGTCAAAGTATTAACATTTCTTCCGTCTAATTATTCTATTCGATATTTGCCGTAGTTCGTCATATTTTTCTCTCTTGGCTCTGGCTCCTCGTTGAATCCATTGTCTATAGGCCTCGTTTTTCGCGTCAAGTGAATTTTTGCATTCTCCGTCGAACCAGTCATTTCGCGCTCACCGGGCTTTATATCCCACGACCTTCTCTGCGACATCTTTGATGGTACCCTTGAGTTCTTCCCAGAACCCATGGACGCCTGTGGTGCTGATGTTGTGTAGCATAGGCGATAGTCTTTCCTTAGCGCGGTAGTATACGCAACCGCCCTAGCATCGCTTAGAAGCTTATCAATTGCAATGATTTTTTTGGGGGGGGGGGGGGGGGGGGGTGCAATGAGGAAATTCTACATATGTAGGTAGGTCATCTTCACCAAGTGATGATCTGAGTCGCAGTTTGCTCCTCGATACTCCTATCTCCTGCAAATGAGGACGTGATCAATTTGGTTGACGGTATGTGCGTCTGGAGATTTCCAGGTCTGCTTGCGAATGCGTCGATGCGGGAAACACGTAGAGCTTACGACTAGATTCTTGCTGCAGGCGAACTGGCCGTTTTCGTTACATTCTTCATGGAGACTGGTGCCAACATTCATTTCCGACTTTCGCGTTAAAGTCTCCCAGCAGCAATTTGACGTCGTTTGTTAGAAGTGAGTTGAAGCTAGTCTAAAGGCGGGCTTAAACTCGTCTTTTACTGCGTCTTCTTTAACTTCAGTGGGGGCGTGCACATAGATGAGCCAGAGATTGGAGAATCGAGTCTTAATGCGAATTGCACACAGCCGTTCATTTATGGGTTTGAAGTCGATAGTGTGCGGCTTAAGGTGATTGTTCACTATAAGTGATACTCCAAACTGCTTGCGGCCCGATGGTTTGCCACTTGTAAAAATTGCGTCCGATTTCTTGTCATTGATCTCGCTGCCAAGCCAATTTGTTTCCTGGACTGCGGTAATGCTCATTTTGTACTTTTCGACCTGTTGAAGGAGGGTCTTCTCCGTCCCCGGTTTGTTCAGGGAGCGTACATTCCAGGATCCGAAAGAATAATCTTTTAGTCGTTTGCGTGGTTGTCGTTTTTGACCCTTCCAATCCGAGGCTTTTGTTCCAGGTTTCTTGAGGTGGATTGGTTTTTACAAGGACGAGTTGTCAGCACTTCGCTTAACTCCATTCAGAGGATGGCCTCGGAGATAGCTGCTTCAGATGGTTTAATAAACGTACTGGAGTTCACACTACTATGTTGCAGGTCCAACTACACAGATCATTCCATCCTATTAAACCTGAGATGCTTAGGTGCTGGTCAGCCATTCAGGCTACAGCTATCTGCCTTTTTCCACACTGTGGTAGTTTTTCAGGAGAGCACTTTTTCTGACGGATGAAGTTTCATGACGTACTCGTATTTCAGTTTTTTTAGGTTACTATAAATTTTATAGGTAAATATATAAAGTTACTTTATGTGAAGTTACCCAAGTGTCAACTTATTTTTTAGAAGTACCTATGAAAAAATATTTTATGAATTGGTTCAATATTAGAGCAGCTAATAAAAATCAGGTCTGTTAGAAGGCCATTCGCTGTTTGTATAATAATTACCGAGTTGTTGAAGAAAGTATTTTTTTTCATTTATAATTGAGATATTTTCACAGCTTGTTGACATGACCAGAATGACTCGGAGGCTTTTATAAGTTAAAATCTTTAATCATTTTGAACTGGTTTTTGAATTAGAAATCAGTAATTCGACCCTCCTTCGATAACGAGTTTCGACTCCGGAGTTGGTTTTCTTTACGTTTCATGACCCCAAGAATCGATCGGCCAACAAATTCTGAATTTGTCAAGCCCCCAATTATTCGATCCGAGATTTGATCTTACTTTACTACAAACAATTTCATATAAACGAAATTTTTGCCGGTTAAAAAATCACCGTTAACGTGTTTTACATGAAAATCACGTTTTTTTAATCTTTAAAACGTCACACTCGCAAATTTTCAAATCTAATGCCGGGTTTCCACCAAAGAGACAGTTTTGAAAAACAGGTTTGTCTGTAAGAACAAAAACAGAAACAAGTTTTGTTTTTTGCAAACAGTTCTGTTTTATGTAAACAAACGGTTTCAATTGAACAGACTGGTTTTGTTTCTAGTTCTGTTTATCTTGTTCAACATGTGTCCCAAAAAATGTCAGACGACGAGGATTTCATAATAAGCTATGGCTTTTTTAATAAATTACATCTAAAACAGAAAAAAAGGAGATATTGGGTCAATTCTCAATTAAAAAAACCTAAAAGTTATATAACTTGAACCTTTAAAATGACAACTGATTGTATACTTGGATGCTGTCGCAGAAAATCAAAGTGCATGATTCAATCAACCAGACAAAAAATAAGAACAAATGTGTTTTCCTTTGGTCTGTTCTAGAAAACAAGAACATTTTTCCATTCGCGATGGGAACGTGTTTCGTTTCCTAAAACAGTTTTTCGTGACACAAATGTTTTCAAAACTGTTCAGTTTCTATAAAACATTGGTGTTTTTGTTCAGAAAAACAGTTTTTGTCCGTGTTTTTCAAAACTGTCTCTTTGGTGGAAACCCGGCTTAAGTCCTTAGTATTTATTCCGATCAAAACATAACATAATGGGGCAACTTTTCAAAGCAGCGTTGCCAAGTAATCGTTTGGGTTTTTGTTGAAAAATCGATTTTACCATTTTTGAAAAGTTCGAACGGTTGTATCTTTGAAATAACGTTGATTTTTTAACCAGTAAGAAGTTCGTTTACATGCAATTTTATATTTATGTTTTTTATAGGACTATGTATATCTAATTTCAGAGCTATGTAATTAAAATGGCAATGACTGAACTGAATGAGAATGGCATCGATATGTAAGTAAAGAAAGAGATCAAACAAATGGTAATTTTATTCCGGTTTTTAACCCGATTGAAGAAAAACCGACCGGGTATAAACCGTGAGAGATAAAAACCGAAAAGACCGGGTTAATTGTTTCGACAGTACTGGTTTCTCGGTTTAACCGTTCGGTTTTTGACATCCCTACTACAAACTTCGCATGGTTAGTTTAGTTTGCTAGGAATCTGTGCTGATTGCCCGTAAAGGTTATGACAAAGTCGAAAACTAATTGTGTGCAAACCAGCTTTGCGGCGCGCCTCATTTGTTTCGTGGTTTTCGTACCAGAATTAAAATAAACATCAAATAAAACGAGCTTCTCCTCTGGATAGTTTAGCATAATTACAGCTCGCTTGTCTTATCAGAATAGATGTGGGCTCAACTGACAGAGACAGTGGATGTGTGCATACAGCACATTGTGCAATATGTACGGGACAATAATCGAGCGAATGGAATGTTTTCCACTTGTGACGTTTGTCGTGACTATAATAAGGAGATGTCAAGGTAAAGTAAATCCGACGTGACGTTGGCTTTATGTTATTTTTTCTAGTTAACATCGGATTTAGTTGCAAATATCGAAAACGTAGTGGATGAACATTAAATTTGTCCTTTTTAGCCTAATTACTTCGTCGTATAGTTACTCGAAATTAAAAACCAGGCCGAAGCGTATATACCCTAGACTTGTACAAACCTAGTGGTGAAAAGTACCAATTGGCAACGACCATTTGCATTAAAAGTGAGTTTCCTATATGACCAGTTTATAGGGGAGGTTGGCACTCATTCAGGAGGACGTTGCCCATTCTCAAATCAATTAACTAACCAATTCTACAAATATTTGTCGAGTTTTTCAAGTCATTAGCTTCATTTTATCGAAAGTTATCGCTTATTTTAAGTTTCATTTGTAGGGGATGTAGGGGTTTGGTTGGTCGGATTTTACGTATTTTCAATATCAGCCAGCTAAATCCTACTGCAAACATGTTACCGAAATTTCAAGTCACTAGCTTTATTTTATCGTAAGTTATCGCTTATTTTAAGTTTCATTTGTAGGGGAGGCAGGGGTTCCTTCAGTCGGTTCTTGCCCATTTTTAATATCAACCAAGTAGATTTCACTAACAACATTCTACCGAATTTTTAACTTGCTAGTGACATTCTATCGAATGTTATCGTAATTAAAGGAATATTTAATTTTTTTGAAATTTGTAGGGGCGGTAGGCGTTCCTTTGATCTGATTATGTCCAACTTACTAAAACTCAAGCAGCTTCTCACCTCAGGGTTACGTGCCAAAAATCAGGTGTCTACGTCAATTAGTTCAAGAGTTATAGACAAAAAACCTGAAAAGTAGGGTAGTACGGGGCTCTTTGTAAGAAAATTACCGTTAGTTTCCAACTTAGCGATTTTATTTTTCCAGGAGAGTATAAGATTACCCTTACAAGCAATCTGCCAAAGCTAGAGTTTTTCATGTTTATTTAATCGGGAGTTATAGATACATTTAATTATTCTACATATGTAGGAGAGGCAGGCGTTCTCTTGGCCTGATTATGCCTATTTTCAATACCAACCAACTAGATCATATTTCCAACATTTCACCAAAATTTCAAGGCTATAGCTTCATTCTATCGAAAGTTATCGTGCGAACGGACAGACAGACGGACAGACAGACAGACATGGCTTAATCGAATCAGGAGGTGATCCTGATAATTTATATATATACATTGCTATATCTCCGGAGCCTCCTTTAAGGTGTTACTTTTTTCCGTCGTGACAAAAACAATATACCCTATACTAAAAGTCTAGGGTATAAAAATGTAATGTACTCGATATCCCCTTTGATATAACATCCCACACGCTATTCCCAGTTAAAAAAAATCATCCTTTTTCGTCCTTTTTAGGGCCCTTCTGATCAAAATGAGTTTTAGACTCTCCGACCACTACAGTTTGCAACAGAAAATAATTGGGTTTAGGCAAATTTTTCCTAGCTGGAGCTAGAATATGGATAATTTGGCTGTACTATGGAGTCACCAGTAGAGAAGATAAAACCCCTTCCGGACTCTAACACACTTCTAAAAGCGAAAAGGACTGCAATGTGTTATCCTGAAAAACACTACCCATGTGGAATGTGACTGTGTATTTTAATTACATTATATTAACTAATCATTAACCCTACACTACCAAATGAATACAAAAGGAGTTATACAAAGAAAATTCTTTCAGCTCAAACTTTTTACAGCTATGTAGTTTATTTGTTTGGTGCCATAGTAAAAGTTACACCTTATTTAGTGCATAATTCACATAATCAGTGGTGGAAATTTGGACCAATTTGACCATTGTCCTTTGCAACGGCTGTGTTATTTAACATATGGTTTTAAGTAGCATACATATATTGCGGTCCGTAAATTATAGCTCGAAAATTTTTATAAGGTCTTAAGTATAAACATACAATTAATTAACATCAATTACAACCATACAAATTTCTATACTCTTATGTACAATATTTCAAACTGTATTGGATTCCTCTGTTCCTCTATCACGCGATGCTTGCTGCTACACATGTTGCGCTGTATCATACAACATGTTTAAGCTGCCGATTTGAAGCTTGCATGCATCGGTGCGATGCATCATAAATTGGAATTTGCATGTACGGTCTGATAGATGAAAACAAGACGCAACTGTTATCACTTCCGATTTGCGGATTCGCATGTTGCTCCGAGCAACCAAGCGAAATTGTTTGTTTACAAGTGAATGCGGCAGTGTCCGCTGATCGTTGTTTATTTTATGTAGCAAAAAAGATGAGAATTGATCGCTTTCTTCGATATGCGGTTAGAGAAATTTTATTGAATTTTTGAATTTAGGTGCTATTACATACTATATCAGACTTGATGTAACATTATCGGCCCCATCAATAAAAAGATTGAAGCGATTACGCAAGGCTGGCAGAAAATTCAGTGATCTGTGCGGTGAAATTTAGTTTTAAGATTGATTTGATATGGTGCCTATATTAATGAAAATCAATGTTTATTTAGCGTCTGCATAATGAAATGATGAGTTCTTCATATGTACATATGTATATGTTTTACATACGAGGCAGTAATCCATAATATGTACAATAAATAACATATGTTTATTAACTTCACAGATGAATTTGTTGACGTTATGAATCAACTCAGTTTGGTAAATAAATGGTCAATAAACTTTTATACACTTTTTCGATTTTATACTGGCGCTTTTTTGTCTGGATTTATTTACTTGGTTGGTACAGTAATGATTTTATATTATCTTTTATTATATGCATACCACCCATATACATATTACGTTATGATGATAAATAAAAGCAGGAAGAAGAGGTATATGTGGACGCCGAGCAGCTACTGGGCTTCCAACATTGGAGGACGCGGTCACGTGACCGAGATAATTGGAGGACAACGATCCAGGCGGCCAAGGCCCGACGTCGGACTGGCGCGCCACGATGATGATGGTGAGAAAGAAGAGGGTTTTATGGCGAGGTGTAGGATGTCACTCTCGCGGTCATTGTTTAAATTCGTGCAAGTGTCCTTTTTAAATTGCGCTATTGAAATTCCCAAATATCAAACTCATTTTCGGCGCCCCCTGCTAATGGCGCCCGGGGTGGTCATTCCCTTCGCCCCTCTCTTCGTACTACCCTGGTTTTAGCCATGGCGATTATCGAAATGCACGCCAGCACACTGCAAATAGTTCCTCCTGTTTCGGGGTTTGCAGTAAACCACCCCCCCTCATAGAAGGTTACTTTTTTTTTGTTCGTCTGGTATAGGGAGAAGGGGTATCTTGTGACAGGTAATGCCGATAATAATTTAATTAATTTTTGACATTTTCTTCAAATTTATAAAAAAGGGAACGGTGTGTAATGAACACCATTTTTTTTTAATCTTCGCGCGCACCCATCACTTGGCGTCAACTTCATGTTGGCTCAGGGATGAGTGACGCGCGTTGACAGCGTCAAAGGGGGAGTTGCTCATCACCCGCCCACGCCATTGGCAGGGTTTTACGTTTTGGGTGAAAAAAAATCACTGCGATCGGGTTCCGCCGTCACTTCAAAAAGTGTAATTTGTTCTCCCTCGCATCGCTAGGCAGCTATTGTGTCGAATCGGCTACGTGAATGGCGGTACAAAACACCGACGAGCGGCTGAACTTTTTTGAGCGAGTTGCCCGGGTCGCCGTGTCGTATTTTTATACCCTAGACTTTTAGTATAGGGTATATTGTTTTTCTCACGACGAAAATATGTAACACCTTAAAGGAGGCTCCGGAGGTATAGCAATGTATTTATATATAAATGATCAGTGCCACTTCCTGATTCGATTTTACCAAGTCTGTCTGTCTGTCCGTCCGCGCGATAACTTTCGATAGAATGAAGCTACAGCCTTGAAATTTTGGTCAAATGTTGGCAGTATGATCTAGTTGGTTGGTGTTGAAAATAGGCATTATCAGGCCAAGAGAACACCTACCTCCCCTACATATGCAAAATAATTAAATATATCTATAACTAACGATTAAATAAACATGAAAAGCACTAGCTTTGGTAAATTGTTTATGAGAGTAATCTCATACTTTCTTGGAAAAATAAAATCGATCAGTTGAAAACTAACGGTAATTTTCTTAGAAAGAGCCTCATACTTCCCTACTTTTCACGTAGACACCTGATTTTTGGCATGTAACCCAGAGGCAAAAAGCTGCTTGAGCTTATATAAGTTAGGCATAATCAGATCAAAGGAACGCCTACTTCTCCTACAAAATAAGCCCCAAATAAGCGATAACTTTTGATAGAATTAAGCCAGCGACTTGAAATTTTGGCCAAATTTTTGAAGTGAAGTTTAGTTAGTTGGTGTTAAAGATGGACCAGATCCGACCCAAGTAACCCCTACCTCCCCTACAAATGAAACTTTAAATAAGCGATAACGTTCGATAAAATGAAGCTAGTGACTTGAAATTGTGGTCAAATGTTTGTACTAGCATCTAATTGGTTGTTATTGAAAATGCGATCCGCAAAGGAAACCTCTACCTCCCCTACATGTGAGACTTCAAATAAACGATAACTTTCGATAGAATGAATCTAGCGACTTGAAAAATTCGATAAATACTTGGAGTGTGTTTTAGTTAGTTGATTTTGAGAATGGTCAAGATCCTTCTGAATATAGGAAACTCACTTTTAATGAATATGGCTGTTGCCAATTGGTACTTTTGGTATCATCACTAGATCTGTACAAGTCTAGGGTGTATACGCTTCGGACTCAAAGCGAAGCTTTGGTTTGGTTTCATTTTTGTTTGCACCGGTTATTTCTCCCGTACACTCTGGAGTGGCTATTATCCACACGCTGTATCGGCTTGGATAGTCAAGATTGGGCTACGGTTTAACTTGCCGCACCGGGATATGGCTCGTATTTGCATAGCAATTCGGGTGCCACGAAAATTGACAGCGTGCATATGCTTGTCTGGTGTGACAGCCTTGAGAGCGCTGGAGTTCTTACCGACCGCCTGTGCGACCGTTGTTGGTGATTTGGAGTGCGGATGTTTTTTCTTGTGTATCTGGTTTAGGTACGGTCGTGTGTGCAGTGATCCATATCTGGTAACCCTATCGTTGGCAGATTGTAAGAGCTGAGAGGTTATGTTATGTTAAGTCCGGAACGAAATAAAGAGTCATTGTATGAAGTTAAAAGTAGCGTTTACTTCATTTGGCGACGAGGATTTGTGATATAATACATTAGCGATCACTACAACACCTCCCTGCGTCCGACCCCACAAAGAGGATTCGCTTTATCTCATCGTCTTACGATTTCCAGAAAGTTCTTTTTTTTCTCGCATTATGGCCGAGCAAGCAGTTCTGGATCTTCTCGCCGCTATGCAGAAGCAGATGGCAGACGACAGGATGATGTTTTTAGAGGCATTGGCCAACGTCAGTAACCGGACCAACAACAGAGAGCAACCACGCCCGGAGGTCACCCCCAGCTCTCAGTCATCTGACTTTAGTGATGTGGCGGATGACGAGGACTTTGATGCTTTGGCTTCACGTGTAAATCGAGCAGTCGACGACTTCGACCTGAAGTCGTTCTCCTGTGAGGACTTTAAAAACTTGGTGTTCGTCAACGCATTGCGTGCTCCAGCAGACGCAAATCTGAGAAAACGATTGATGGAGAAGGCGCAGCAGCACCGCGTCGAACGGATGATCAGTGCGGACCCCGAAAATCACCCGCCACCTTGTCCACTCTCCTTGCGATGGCCAAACAACAGCAAATGGTCGAGAGGGACATGAAGTTCAGTGCGACCACTGGGGCATCCCCGTCGTCTGGGCATGCGGCAATTATGGCTACAGCAGCACAACGCAGTCACACGCCTCCAAAGTGTCATTTCTGCGGCGGTGTACATTGGCACCGGGACTGTCCGCATAAGGACAAAGCCTGCCCGAACTGCAAGCAAAATGGTCATAAAAAGGGATACTGTGACTCAGCCAGGAAGTTTGTGGGCAGGAGCGGAAGAAAACCAACTGTGGGAGAGACGGTGTCGAAGGCAGGGAACGCGAGGAAATTTGTTAAGCTGCTAGTCAATGGAACTTCCCTGACTTTGAAGCACGATTCCGGGTCTGACTGGACAATGATTTCAAAACGGAATTGGATAAAGTTTGGATCGCCAAAGCTATTGCCGACCTCTGCAACGGCCGTAAGCGCGACGTTTGGGACGATCCCCATATCCGGTTACTTCTCCGCGACAATCGAACTGCGGGGAAAATTTGGTGTTGTCGATGTCTACGTGTCCGAGCAAGGACTGGACCTCTTCGGCAACATGGCAATGGAAGCCCTAGATTTGTGGGACACGCCTGTCTCTGCGATATGCCACTCCGCCTCAGCTACCCACGACAACTTGGCGACACGGGCCAAGCAGGAATTTCCCCGTCTATTTTCTGGAGAATTAGGAAGTTGCAGTGTGACCACGGCGAAGATAGCTCTGCAGAACGGAGCGAAGCCACCCTTCATTCGAGCACGCCCTGTCCCATTCGGAGCTCGTGCAGATGTGGAGGACGAGCTCAATCGACTGCAACGTCCCATCACGCCCGAGGAGCTCGACCATGCTTCACAGGACTGCCAGCACATATGTAAAGTCATCCATTACATGCGCACAGCCTGGCCGAGCAGCAAGAAACAGGTACGGGACCCGGAGGTCGCGCAATATTTCCAGCACAAAGACAGTCTTCATGTCATTGGAAATCGCTTGTTCTTCGGCGACAGGCCGGTCATCCCACCAGAACTCCGTCTTAAGGTTTTAAAGGAGCTGCACGACGGTCACCCGGGCGCCTCGGGTATGCTGGCCCTTGCCCGGTCCCTTTGCTTCTGGCCGGGAATGAACGCACACATCGTGTCTTTTGTCCAGAGCTGCTCGAATTGTGCTATGAACGCTAAGGCACCGCCGAAGGAGATCCTACACCCGTGGCCACGCCCTCAGGGTGCAACGCAGTGCCTTCATGTTGATTTTGCTGGGCCTATCGGCAACGACATGTTTCTTGTAGCCGTCGATGCGTTTAGCCACTGGCCTGAAATCAAAAGGATGCGGAGTACGACGGCCGAAAAAACGGTGGAGGCTCTCGAAGATATCTTCACGACCTGGGGCCCTTGCAGGACGATCGTGTCGGACAATGGCCCCCAATTCTCTGCGGGGACGTTCAGAGCATTCTGCAAAAAGTGAGCAATTGGTCATATTACATCGGCTCCCTATTGTCTACAATCGAATGGTCGAGCGGAAAAGTTTGTGGACAACCTGAAGAGGGGATTGCTGAAACTAGGAAAGGACGGCAACGTAGACGATAACCTAAGGACGCTCCTCTACAATTATCGCCGTACTCCATCCTACGCATTGAATGGAATGTCACCCTTCGAACTGATGACATCGAGGAAAATGCCCGGCCGCCTGGATTTGCTCGCTAAACCATCCACGCGGGCACAAGATACCTGGAAGCCAGCAGAGACGATGGCCCGCGACTTCATCCGGAGACGTGGGGCTCGAATCCGCACTTTCGATTTGAACGAGCCAGCAAACCCACGGCAACTCCTGGTCGTGGCAACCGGCCACGGTGAAGGAGCGGCTAGGAGAAGCACTCTACAAAATCGTTGCTGGTGAACGAGAGATCCGAGTTCACGCGAACCAAATGTAACACCGGAACACCAGTTGTTATTATGAACTGGACAACAGCTGGTCTCCTCCGACAGCGGCTGGCGAGGAGTTCAGCGAGGCCGGCGCTGAGAATGAAGACACCAGTGAAGAATCGACAAGCCACTGCAGCGACGCGGAGCCTGAGGAGGAACAGGAGAACAACGATGCGGAGGAGCCGACGGAGCAAGAGATCAGCAATGCAGCAGGGCCGACATTCGACGGGCGGCCATCTAGATCGACTGCGGGACGGCCACCCAGATACTTGGCCGAGCACTACGCGTTATAATTATTTTGACCCACCATGTCTTGGTCTTAGATGGGAGGAATGCAGTGATCCATATCTGGTAACCCTATCGTTGACAGATTGTAAGAGCTGAGAGGTTATGTTATGTTAAGTCCGGAACGAAATAAAGAGTCATTGTATGAAGTTAAAAGTAGCGTTTACTTCAGTGTGGAGCTGCCATGAGTCTATAAATTGCACTTGTTGCGGAAGAGAATGGAGGTTCAACCACAACAACAACGATAGAGCTGCCATTTGATTTGTGACTATCCGACTGTCAGATTTGCATGTGTTGCTGCGTTTAATATCCCTTTTGTTTTGTAAACAATATATTTCTCGATTTTAGTTTTCAGTGCGTAACGTAATTTTTTTTCTACTTTTGCTTTCATTTAGAGTTTTGTTCTTGCTTTTGGTTTTTCTTTATTTATTTTTCTTTATTTTTCTTTTTAAATTTAAACAAGCTGTAGCTGCTCCTGTTTTTCTGTGGTGGCCATCCGGGATCTCGGGTAAGTGCTGTATAACTAATCTTATTAAAACAATTAACAATTTTTCTTCCCATTAACTCTTTAATTTCTCTTCTGTTCGATTTTGTTTTCTTATTTTTTTGTTCCTTTTGATGCGATTGTTATCGGTTTATGATTAGATTCTTTTCAATAGAATAAATTATACAATAAATAATACTATGTTTCTGAATTGTTGAAACCGTGGCTTTAGGAGGTCCCTCCCGACATTTTTGTGGCCACGAGACCTCATTGGTTGGGCTTAATATTTAATGGGTAAAGAGACCAAGGGTCCGCAACACCAGGGCCCGGAGCGTGTTGCATGATCCCGTTGACGGCTATTGCCACTATTTTTTTTATTAGTTTTCCTGGATTGTGGAACCCAGTTTCAACCTTTGTTATGTGCTCGTCAACCCCCAAGGCACATGATATATGTTATCCTTGTAATGGCTGGGGCAACAAGCGGGCAAAAGCTACGCCCACATCTCCCGAGCTGAGCTGGAACAAGCATGTGCCGCCGCTCAGCTCGTTGAAGGAGCATTCGCTTCTAGCGCCGCCGGACCTTCACGGTCAACTTCGACATACTTCCGGCTCCATCCCCAAAACACCATCTGGTGACCAACTTGCTCATTACAGGTGAAGAGGGGAAAATACGAGATCATAATCTGTCCCACCTAAACTTTAAAATATGAAGACTTACAGGAGGGTGGCATTAGACTGGATTGGAATATATTGGAATTTTGATATCTTCTCAAAATATATAGTTACAGTTAGTTTAGGTTAGGTAAGTTGCCTGCCGTGACCAGAGGAATATTTAGGTTTAATGCCGCTCGGGCTACATAAATCTGGCCGCCTCTCTATCATATATTTGTCGTAAAGTTAAATAAATTGAAATAAAAAACAAAGTAAAATTAATCTTAAAAAAAAATGACTTAAAAACCTAATTACAGTGAACGCTCTCATAATTGGACACCATCAGGATAAACAATTTTGTCCGGTTATGGAAAGTGTCCGCATTAAAGAACGTCACTATCTTTTTCAGGGCAACCTTCCAGTTTATTTAAATAATTAAAGAACTTAACCGGTTGCGCAATACAAAATTTTTAACGGGCTGGCACTCACTGGAATTGGGATGGTATTTGTGGGTAAAATGGTCTCGTTGGAAAGTTTTAATTTTTTTGCGTGCGAGCCAGCGTTATCAAAGAGCTCATAAATTACACTGTCTCATTTGATTAATGAATGTCACTAGCTAGTCGTTCGTAATTTCTAAGCCGTCTGCACACGACCGGAAATATGCAAAACGGGTTCATGAGCTAATAGACTCATGGATTTAACATGGGCTTAAAAGCAAGCAGCTTTCACACGATCTGCCCGTGAGTCGGACTCATCGACTAACCAACTTACCGAGTAAAAACAGCATTCACACAACCGGCGTTTCACGGACTCATCAATTTGATCCTATGGTAAGCCCATCTGCCGGCGATGAGCCAACAACAAACCCATTAAATAACTTTCTTTCAGTAGTAAATTCGTGTGATGATTTCATTCCCGATTGACTGAAAAATTTAAGTCAACCATCCGTATACCAGATGGGGTATGTATGGTACACCTCAGCAAGGTACTACTAGGTCCATTTGGCATGTAGGTAGGTTAAAGGGCTGCCATGATGATACCACGGCACACATAGGCCACTTCTGCGCCGGTTGTGATATCACACGGGACAGATTATTCCTGCCACCTTATGTCTCGAACCAGCCTGGGCATGCAACAAACCGTTGGAGTTGACCAACATCAATATTTGCCAAGTCCCCCAGCCCAGCGAAGAAGTAGGCTGCAAGAATAGACCTCATACTTGCCAAACCAAGATAATTACATAAAAGATGGAATATGCTCTCCATTTCCTCCTGCCCACCACAGCTTCTGCAGTCGTTGTACGGAAGTCGAAACCTCGTGTCGTGCTCTCCAATTGGACTGTGTCCAGTGAAGATGCGCGCAACCGCGATAATATGCTGCCTTTTCAAGGAAAGCAAATTAGTGGAATGCCTCATCTCCAGCCTAGATTCGTTCTCTAAAATGTACTGCCACTTGACCGTCTCAAGTTAGCCTTATACTAATCGCGGCTTTCATAATAGTATTCTCATACGATTCAATCGGCACTGTGACCTGTAATTCAGCACAAGGTCCATTGCATGCATGACACATTTATGACAAATAAGACGAGAAAAATGCATTGTTCATGACATTTTAACTTTTTGGTAATACAAAATAGAAGAAATATCATGTAAGGAAAAATTCCACATAATTTCAGATTTTAATAGCTTTTAATTTTAAAATTAACCAGTGAGCGAATCGTCCGTGTGAACGCTCTGATTTAACTCAGTACTTTTGGTGAGTTCGTGGTCCTATGCTGAAAGCATTGCGGGCTCATCGACTCGCAGACTCATCGACTCTGTGTGACTAGTACCTAAAGTCATGAATTTGCCAAGAAAAGCAGTTGCAAAACCATTGAGTTGGTTATTAGAGGTTTAGAGCGCGTTGACATGATCAAACTACGATTTGACAAACTAGCATTTGATGAAAAGTTGAGCACCGTCCAACTACGGTTTGACAGAAGCACAAGACATCAAACCAGTTTGACAAGGGGTTGACACGTTCAAGTAGGTGGTTTGTCAAATCGTAGTTTGATCGTGTCAACGCGCTTTTAGTCTGAAAAATAATTGGAAAATCAGTGTCCGTGTCCGGCAATAGGAGTGTCCGGTTTAGGCAGCCTAATTTGTTTGAAAACATGCATGTTCGGGACCTAAAATTTGTCCGCTTATAGGAGGTGTCCGTTTATGGGAGGTGTCTGTACAGGAAGCGTTCATAGTGTTCGTTTATGTGAGAACTTTCATTTGGAAATTTTGTGGCACAAAGGCGTCAATTAAATTCAAAAAATATATTTGTATTTCTCGTCAGCTTGGTGTCTATTGAGAGCACAGCTTAAAATTAAGTCGCCTTTGAGCCATACTACTGCGAGAGTTGTTTATTCCACGAAGTACCGAAAATGATCTCTCAGCTGGGCAGTTGGATACACCCATATTTAAATATCCATTCAACGTGATATTTATGTAAGAATACAGGAGCTCAACGCCTTTCTTCCGAGTTATTTGCTATAGCCTGTGGCAACGCGTGCGTACAGAGTACAAAGGTAGAACCTATTGACTTCCAAGTGGGTTGATCGTGGGAAATTCATCACGTTTGCATAAAAATCATGTGCACGTTGAACCGCTTTATTGCTTTGCGTTCAATAAACTTTTAAAATGCGATAAAAGAGACTTGATTGAAGTGATTAGAAAACCTGGTAATGTGTTGAAAAAATGCCACTCGTGGTCGTGGAATATGGTACAGGGCACTTAATACCAAAATAGTCTACCACTGTGGTTAAACTGTCCCCTATCTTGTGAGCGCCATAGGATAATACAACTTATAGATCGCATTACACTCATTACCTCGAAAAATTAGAAAATAATTTCAAGTTCTGATCTCTTCATTTTAAGTCGTGCATTCTAAATACAGTCATTGACTTTAGTAGGAGACTTCACACAAAATAATCGACAAATCGACGTACATTACATCTTTCATCCACGTCCTTTTTCTATAGTGGACGCCAAAATCAGCAAAATCTAAAGCTAAGTAATTGCTGCGACTAAGCTTAACAAGGTGAGGTAGGATTAGTTTCTATAAAATAAAATAATTTATCAATTCTCGACTTCGCCTGCAGCAGGAATCTGGTCCTAAGCTCTACATGTTTCCGCATCGACGCATTCACAAGCAGGCCAGATACACAAGCCATCAACTAATTTCATCACGTCCTTATTTGCAGGAGATGAGCGTCTAGTGTATAATAGTAGTAATAATAAAATAGATGTCCACTCCATAATTGAGGAGCAAACTGCGACTTAGATCATCACTTGGTAAAGACGACCCACAGATGTAGAATTTCTTCAGTGCGCCAATCGAGAATCAGCCCTCCCAAAATCTTTGCGGTTGAAAAACTAATAAGCGATGCTACGGCGGTGGCGTATACTGCTGCCCTTGAGGAGAGACTATTAACTATGCTACACAACATTGGCAAAAAAGGCGTACATGGGTTCTGGGAAGAACTAAAGGGTACCATCAAAGAGGTCGCAGAGAAGATTGTAGGATATAAAGCCCGGGGAGCGTGAAATAATTGGTTCGACGAAGAATGCAAAAATTCATTTAACGCGAAAACGAGGCCTATGGACAATGGATTTCCCGAGCAACCAGAGCCAAACAAGACAAATATGACGAGTTATGGCGAATATCGAATAGAATAATTAGACGTAAGAAACGTAAATACTTTAATGAGCAGTTGCTGAATATTAACGAAAACTTAGCTAAACAAAGTTTTTTGCCGGGCGACGGCCATCGACTATCATACAACGTGCATGATGCTTAACATGCCGTCGCCCTTACCAGCCATTAGTGTGGCTACACGTAATGAAAAAAGAGTTTTTAAGAATAATTTCCCCCTCGAAGGGGGCCCAAAAAGCGTGATTCGCCGGTTTCGACCGCTGGTGCGAAGCGCGTCTCATCAGACGCCTCTGCTCCGCGCATCGCACCAGTGGGAGAGGCGTGACCGGGAATGCAGTTTGCATTCGGTATGGATTCACACCCATGTCGTGTTGGTCGGCCTATATAAGGCAAAACAACATCTGTCTTGGGTCATTCCCGGTCACGCCTCTCCCACTGGTGCGATGCGCGGAGCAGAGGCGTCTGATGAGACGCGCTTCGCACCAGCGGTCGAAACCGGCGAATCACGCTTTTTGGGCCCCCCTTCGAGGGGGAAATTATTCTTAAAAACTCTTTTTTCATTACGTGTAGCCACACTAATGGCTGGTAAGGGCGACGGCATGTTAAGCATCATGCATGTTGTATGATAGTCGATGGCCGTCGCCCGGCAAAAAACTTTGTTTGTAAATTGCCACTGGCGCCAAGCCAGAACAATGAAATGAATTTTATACCTACAAGCTGCACGTTGCAGTTTGCATTCGGTATGGATTCACACCCATGTCGTGTTGGTCGGCCTATATAAGGCAAAACAACATCTGTCTTGGGTCATTCCCGGTCACGCCTCTCCCACTGGTGCGATGCGCGGAGCAGAGGCGTCTGATGAGACGCGCTTCGCACCAGCGGTCGAAACCGGCGAATCACGCTTTTTGGGCCCCCCTTCGAGGGGGAAATTATTCTTAAAAACTCTTTTTTCATTACGTGTAGCCACACTAATGGCTGGTAAGGGCGACGGCATGTTAAGCATCATGCATGTTGTATGATAGTCGATGGCCGTCGCCCGGCAAAAAACTTTGTTTGTAAATTGCCACTGGCGCCAAGCCAGAACAATGAAATGAATTTTATACCTACAAGCTGCACGTTGCAGTTTGCATTCGGTATGGATTCACACCCATGTCGTGTTGGTCGGCCTATATAAGGCAAAACAACATCTGTCTTGGGTCATTCCCGGTCACGCCTCTCCCACTGGTGCGATGCGCGGAGCAGAGGCGTCTGATGAGACGCGCTTCGCACCAGCGGTCGAAACCGGCGAATCACGCTTTTTGGGCCCCCCTTCGAGGGGGAAATTATTCTTAAAAACTCTTTTTTCATTACGTGTAGCCACACTAATGGCTGGTAAGGGCGACGGCATGTTAAGCATCATGCATGTTGTATGATAGTCGATGGCCGTCGCCCGGCAAAAAACTTTGTTTGTAAATTGCCACTGGCGCCAAGCCAGAACAATGAAATGAATTTTATACCTACAAGCTGCACGTTGCAGTTTGCATTCGGTATGGATTCACACCCATGTCGTGTTGGTCGGCCTATATAAGGCAAAACAACATCTGTCTTGGGTCATTCCCGGTCACGCCTCTCCCACTGGTGCGATGCGCGGAGCAGAGGCGTCTGATGAGACGCGCTTCGCACCAGCGGTCGAAACCGGCGAATCACGCTTTTTGGGCCCCCCTTCGAGGGGGAAATTATTCTTAAAAAACTTAGCTAATAGGAACACCAGACAAGCGTATACAAACTAGTAAATACAATTAAGAACGGCTATCAACCCAGGACTAGACTCTGTAAGAACAAGTATGGAAACATACGCTCGACACAGCTGCAAAAGAAGTTGGACTACGTATCAACGAGGTTAAAACTAAAATAATAACGCAGTCGAGGACAAGGAAGCCAGCACATTCGAGCATCAATGTGGAGGACCTCAACATCGAGTTCGTGAACGACTTCATATACCTGGGTTGCAACTTGACAAAGGACGCCAACGAAACTGATGAAATCACGCAACGTTTACAGCTATCTAATAAGGTTTCTCGGTTCTCCCCATAATGAAATCGAGGAAACACGAAGCTCCGCGTGAACAAAAGGATCATACGACAAGTGGTATGCTATGGCTGCGAAATACGGATACTAACTTAATCCTATGGAAAAAAGCTAGACGCATTGGAACGCAAGCTTCTGCGGCCAATTTTCGGGGCTGTTTGTGATCGAGATGGTTTGCGCATTCGGTACAACCATGAGTTGTATGAACTGTACGATGACCTGGAAGTTTCGAAAATCGAACTACAATATAACAACTTCAATGGGCAGGGCATGTACAATGAATAGACGATGATCGCATGCTAAAAAGAGTAATGAACGGACAACGAGTCGACGGAGCGAGACTGAGAGGATGACCGAGAGCTCGTTGGGAGGGCACAGTATATTCGGATTCCACGCAACTACTAGGCTTCCTAGATTATACGGCGCGGTCACATGATCGAGATAATTGGAGGACAACGATCCAGGCAGCCAAGGCCCGACGTCGGGCCGTCGCGCCACGATTTTGATGATGAATCGATTCTTTAGAGATCCAACTTGAAGTCAAGCTGTTTCTGTGTGGCGTGAGTCTGCGAAAATTTGTGCTTATATCATCGCCTACCAACTTGTGCCTTAACACCAGCCTAAATACCTTTTTTTTTAATTTCTTGGCACGTATGTACTACGCAGTAACGGACGTACGTTATTGCACTCGTGTCAATTCCTTATAAACGTTCGTACCAAGCAACGTAACAATCGTTGCCCAACTTCCCATTTTGAATGTAGAACTCAGTGAGTTAATTTGACGCAAATTTTGTATAGATTGATGCCGGCCCGATCCAGAGTAAAGAAGCGAAGCGTTGGCAAGAAAAAATTGTTTTATTGAGGATAAAAAGCTGGAGGCTTGATAAATTAACATACACATTCATATCTAGATGCACCAGTGATAACAACAAAATCGCAACAACTATTTATTATAGTGTGGCGTTTCGGTCCTGAAGCAAAGAATGCTGCTAACAACGTAAAATGTGAAATGAAAATAATGAGCTAATGATCACTGAAGTTAGTTACCTGAGTCTATCCCCTCATCATTTGTTTGTGTATCTGCAAAAGAAAAAAAATCTTTATTGTTTATTAAGTATAAATTAGTTTTAAGAATAACTGGTGGCCGCTATCAGGCTCCTCAGACTAGTACATTTTAGCTCAATTTTTTGAATAAAACCATTAAATGCTAGATTATATTAGGTGCATTCGATTCGTTTTGGTCTGGATCGTGAATGAATAAAACGGCATGGATCTCAAAATCTAATATTTGGTAGTACTTACTAAAATAAGAAGAAAACAACGTCAAAGTGATAGGAGTTGTCTACGACATGTTAATTTTTAAAACATGCAATTCACTATTTAATACGTATACCGCACACGCATCTCTTTAAATTCCATGATATCTATGACAGCCAATTAATGTTCGAGAAGTGTCATAAAGATATCAGGGCGAACACTTTGTGGATGTAAAGGCACGATCCAGCAGCACAAATCCAACGATATCCAACTACAGATCGGATCAAAGACCGGTCTGCAAATTTGTATGAAGATCCAATGAGATCCGGTGAAACGAATACGCCTATTGTGCGCAAAAACATAGCTTCTGTTGTCAAATAAAGATGAACTAATGTATTTAAGATGGTGACAAGTATAGTCTGCACGAACAAGACGTCGCGTCGCACGGTGGGACGATTCGATCAAATTCTTGGACATGGACAAAAAAATATTTTTTTTTTTCTTTTATTTTGAGTTTTGATTATCGTTTTATAGACCCTTAGGGATAAGAAAATTCTAAAGACATTAGGAAATCACGTAGTTTTTGCGGCAAATGTTCATAAAGTCAAGGGCTTGAACCATGAATTTCCTTGAAATCATATCTCGGTTTATTAATTTTTCTTGACAAAAATTTATCTGATGGTGATATATATTTATACCCTAGTTTTTCTTTGGTTCTGAAACATGGTTTTTGATAAAACTTCGGTATACATATATTTTGACAAGTTACTAAAACGTGCCGAGTTCTGCCGAAAAGCGGATTTCTTAATTTTCAGCCTGATGTATTTCGTAAATAAACTACGTAAAAACCATATCCCAGTTCAATCCCTAACGGCGGTAGATCATGTTTAAACAAGTGATTTCTAGGGTTAAAGTCAAACAAAACGCCATTATTATCGTATCGTTACCTGTAAACACTATCTATGGAATGGACGGAAAATATACTCAATTGCTTCGGATTATTAAATAATTGTAACTTTTAAGGGTAATTACATGACATGAAACAAAAACATAAACATTCTTTATTGGACACGTAACAAATATATATCATAATAGGCCAGTAAAATTAAATATTATTAATAAAAATTAGGGAAAGATCTGGAAATAATTTTAATCCCTTCTATAGATACTGAATACATGGAAACTGAGTTTGCACGGTCGTAGAAGGTGAGCTTAACTTTTGGAGGGCAAAAATCCGAGAAATTTGAGCCCTTTTTTAATATTATCATTATAACTCCTAAACGGTGCCTCGGGTCGAAAAATCTTGCAGTAGTAAATTAAAGACCATTGAATTCTGCGTTCAATGCACTGCTCAAAGTTGAAATTCGGTTCATTAGCGTAGTCAAAATCGATAGTCAAAAAATGACAATTTTCGAGGCTCCGGAGAAAAATCACACTTTATCACTTTTCAAGCTCACAGATCTTTGCAACGGAAGCTCCAAATGGAAAAGCTAGTCTGCAAAAGTTGGGGATAATTTGATTGTAAGCCTAACGTGGCCAGTATTTTTCAATTCGGACTATTTTTAGAGTAGCTATGAGCGAAAATTCAAAAATGAATGCTCATCGATTTATGCCTTAAAAGCTCTATCTCGGTAAGTATAACAGCTAGAAATGTGATTATTTTTAAATCCATCCATATGATTAAAAATCTTGTTAATTTAATAAAATGATTACGTTTTAATATATTTTGTTTGTACTGAATTTTAATACAAGCTGTACTGAAATACATACACGGTTAAAAAAAATTGTGCTATATTCTAATGTTTTTGGCATTAGTTTTCTATACTCCCAACTCTTTTATTAAGCCAATCACAGGTCAACCAGCCTGTCTCAAACTTTTTTTTTGCCGTGGCGGGGAATCGAACCTATGAACTTAGTATTGTAGAGTTGCGACCTAGACCGCTCGGCCACACAGCATAATATTTTGAGCTCACAATAGTTGTGCTGAGGCTAGAGACTAAAAAAATAATCGCGAGTTTACATTATAATCTCACTTTGATTAGAAATTAATGCGTGAACATTGTTTTTAATATGGCCAGTTTTAAACTTTACAAGTTTGAGTAAAAATATATTAATTTTTAATCTAGAGGATTAAACACTGGTGAAATATTATATAATAGATTAGGAATATATGTATACTGTATGTATACTGTATGTTATACTGTTAACAAAAATAAATCAATATGGTTTGTTTTGGGGTCAGGTTCTAGATTCGCCTACGATTCGTGACCATGTTGCAACGCATGTACATATGTAAGCATTACCGACAACTAGGCAATGCAAACAGACGTAGCATGGAAGTTGTCTTAAAAAAGGCATGAGCATATAGCCAATTTAACTCACGATATTGAGAATTATTCAATTTCAACATTTTATTTCTCAGGCTATTTGCATAATTGACAAGAAATATATATTTGGTGTTATCACGACATAAAGTTAACCACAAAATCTCTTTTTCCTTCCTGCATTCCGGCTGCGTTTCATTTTAATACATACAGGAAACATATCAAAGCTTTGATTTATACAATATCACTTTCAAAGATATACTCGTATTTAATATCACCACTTTTTCCGTGAACATCTTGTTTGAATTGTTGCCTCTACCCAGTAGCATTTCAACACGTTACCGGCACGGAAACACAAGTGCACAAAGCACGTCCGTTGTTGCGTGGTTTCTAACGTCCGTTGTAAAATCACATAGACGTAGCGTAGAGCCACGCAAGCGTACAAAGTACGTCCGTTGCTGCATGATTCACATCTTGGAATCAGAAGAAGTTGTTTAGGCGAAGCGTATGTTGAAACCCATGCTGCAGAGGTGATACAGCGCGATGCTGATTTGCACAAGCTCAAGCCACGCAGAAACTGCATTACCTCGAGTTGCAACTTTCACTGATGCATTTATTTCTTTGTGTCACAGAAATTCATACCGCATCACCTCACGATGGTGGCTTTGATGGCCGCCATCACACAAATGTCAATTCAAATATTGTCCGTCCACACAATGGTCTTCGATGAGCCATCACGGCAGTTATAATCAAACGGATCGCGTAGGACAGAAGATTGGTGACAGTAGAATTGCGATAATTGTGTAGTAGCCTGTCAACTTAAGTTCGCTGTTCAAAGTGGCGTACGCGATGGGGCATCGCGTGGAGGAAAATGGCTCTCGAAGCCATTTGTGCCCATCCCATGGCCCATCGCTCTTAACAGTAATGACGGTCACGCGCCATTGGCCACTAAAGGCCATCCGCCCGTCCACACAATGGAGATGGCTTCAAATGGCCGAAGGTGGGGCATTGTCTGTAGCTGGCTTTAGATTTTGTTGACTTTGGGGTTCTGTTGTAGAAATCAACGCCTGGTGATCTATTGTATTTGCACTGAAATTGTGTGTGTTAAGCGGCCATTAGACGTTTGACTGTCTAATACATTCATACTCGGATTAGATTTGAAGCGATTTCGTTTTCGACTTAACCTTCAATAGGATGGAGCGTGCACAATGCGCTCAAAGGCATAAGTGGAATATGAAGTTCAAATCTTGAAAGCCTTTATCTACCAACCATTATTGATGGTGATAAAAAGTATCGGCCGATATGCCGACACGACGTCGCTGAATGGGAAGTCGCTCAAAGACTTTGGACCGGATTTTCAATGTCCGGTTAAAATTGAACATAACGATAAACTGCCAGTTAACACAATTTGGTTTTCTCAATGTCTGGTTGGCGTTTATTCGATCATTAACGCTACCCGCCACCGTTTAAAAATTCATCGAAACTAGAGCCCAAACAATTGATACTGTCAGCTGAAATTTTGATAGCTAGAAATATTTACTTTTGCAAGTTCAAACAAGAACAATTTAACCGGCAAGAGCAGAAAATTCATGCGATGGAAGAGGATTTGGAATAAACTTAGCCGCGGACTAATGTTGAGACGGTACAGACATAGAATCGAATGGTACAGATGGCAGAATGCTGCCATGCAAAACAGCTGATTTTGCTCAGCGACGGCATTCATCTGCCTGGTAATTTAACCGGCGTATGAGATAATGAGAATAATTCAAAGACACTTTATCGCTTCCATACATTAATAGTGGGACGCTTAGCGATTTAACCTTCCAAAATGTTATATGCCAGGAAGTCCTCCATAATGTGGGTTCAACGAATAAATTCACACTTTACTGGGTCCCTGGTCATTCGAGCATCGAGGGCAATGATCTAGCAGATAGGCTAGTAAACCGAGCCTTCGCCGTCCCCATCTATGGCCCAGAACCGTTTTTCGGGATACCACCCTGCTACTGCAGAAACCACATAAGAGACTGTGAGAGCACACGTGCTTCATCCCAATGCGAGGCCCTCCCAGGCCTAACGCTGGCCAAACTGTTTATTTCCGGCCACTCACGTGTTCGTACCTTGGAATTGCTGCTGTTGAGCAAGAATAGGGTCAGAATAATTTGTGGAATTTTAACGGGACACTTGTGTCTGAGCGGTCACCTTAACACCATGCAAATTGTATCAGACGCTAGCTGCCGGTTTTGCAAGGCCAATGATGAATCCTCACAGCACATCCTTTGCGAGTGCAAAAGGCTTGCTCAAAGACGTACCGAATGCTTCGGCATAACATTTCCCTTGGCCGAGGACACCTCTCTTGTAAAACCTTGCCAGATCAGTCAATTTATCTAGAAGAGTCGGCTGAACCTTTTCAGTTAGCCTGTTTCTCGATAGAAAGGGCAATAGGACAATAGACCTCAAGGTCGCAGTGCTTGTGGTTTCAATACGACCCACAGCCCACCTCCTTTATCTGTCTAAATTATTATAGAGAGATGCTGTTTGGTACGAATGTTGGTGGGCTCCATCATCATCATCGTGGCGCGACAGCCCGACGTCGGGCCTGGGCTGCCTGGTGGGCTCCATGCATCCACTTTAAGAGATGTATGCTTTCGGACCTCGCGGCAGAGCGGCTGTGCAAGCGAAAATCCGGGAAATTTTAGCTCTTGTTTGTTAAATATTTTCCTTATAATTTTTGATGATTCTTCGGGTCGGAAAATTTAATAGGATATAAATTACAGAGCGTTGAATTCTGCGTGTAATGCTTAAAGTTGAAATTTGAATCAGTAGTACAAGGTGGCGCAAAATTAATCATCCAATTTTGTTTTTGAATAACTTTTTTACTAAATAAACAAAAATGATTTTGAATGATGGAAATCTTTATTTGGACCTTTACAATTTTTCCTGTTAAGTGGAAAATATGATGTCCATCAAGTGGCTGCCGCCACATTGATACACATTTGTGCCTGATTTATCGCATTTTCCATGACTTTCCGCAAGATTTCCGGTGATAACTGTTCGCATTCCTGTCGAATATTCTCCTGAAGGTCTGCGATTGTCTGAGGCTTGTTGGCTTAAGCCCGCGACTTCAAGTAGCCCCAACGAAAGAAGTCTGGGATGGTTTTAAAAAAATCGACACGATCATTCCACGCTCTTGCGGAGTATAGCGCTCCATTGCTTGTCTGTTTGTATTTGTATACTGCAGCTGTCTAGTTCACAAATATCAAATATGATTCACGTACGACGCCATTTACAGAAATTATAACATCTTCCGATAGGGTGATTAATTTTGCGCCACCCAGTATAACCAAAATTGACAGTCGAAAAACTTCAATTTTTGAGGCTTAGGTTAAAACCACACATTATTCTTTTTCAAGCTCACACATCTTTGAAACGTATACCACAAATGAAAAAAAAAACTCAAAAAGCAAAAATTGAAGATAATTGAATTTCATATCTAACGTGGCCAATATTCAATGAATTAAAATAATTTAGGAGATTCTTTTTAAATGGAGCAAAGAAAAGAAAAGTAAATTTTTTCAACAATATAAAAAAATCGAAACTATTCTAATTAAAGTAGCCAGTGTTCCAACAATTTGACTGGCCACATGCATTTTATGCTTCGCAAAACCGCTGAAATAACTTTTACCTCCAAAAATACACCAGGGCCCCATTGCACCAACCACTTATCACTTACAATTAAGCAAATTTTCGAAAAGTAAATTGATAAGTGTTTTTTGCTTATCAAATATTATTTGAAATTCTCTGTTTGGTGCAACAGATACTTAGCATAAAATTTGATAAGTGATAATTGATAATTGGTTGGTACAATAGGGCCCAGGTAGAACAATACAGTATCAGTCCGGATGGCGCAACGGCTAGCACGTTCGCCTTCTATGCACTGGGCCCCGGTTCGATTCTTACCAGATGCAACAGTTTTTTCAATTGAGCGTTTTGTTGATCACACACCTCTGCATAAAACACACTGTCACGATCTAGAAAATGAGATGATACTGACTGGTGGGGGGGGGGGGGGGGGGGGGTAATTATAGAAAGCGACCAGAAAAGTGACGCAAAGCGACGCGGTTCTAAAGGAGATTCGCTAGCATGTACGAAAAAGAGACATTCGATTTATCTGTACGATAGAGAGTAGTGGGGTATGTAATTGATGGGGTGTAATGTGTGTGATGGGTATTGTGGAGGGACGAGTGATACAAATAGGTATACAGTTAACCCTCCATATTCAAGGTGACTAAAAGTTCCACTCCGTACAAGGTGGGGTCTGATAGACCCTAAAAGATATTTGACATAATATCTTAACATCTTAACTTTTTCAGAACTTGACATGAAACTATCTTTCAGGCATTCATAACAAGTAAAATTCACCAAAAAATGGATGATGTGTGATATCCATTCTGATCGTTGCTATCCGTATAATTATGGCTAGGTGATATTGGCTGGATGTTGATGGCTTACTATCATGAGGTGAATGCACTATACTACTACAATAAAAAAAAAAATAACTGGCGCAACAGTCCAATTTAAACCATGGCCTCGAGATGAGTTAGCATCATCTCATTTTCTAGATTGTGACGGTCTTGTGCAGAGGTGTGTGATCAGCAACACGCTCAACCGAGTTATTTACCCCATAAATGGGTACACATTTAACAGCTGAGTGGGCTCATAGTCCGACACGTATCCCCTTTTTTATCGAAAACTACCACATTCAGTAGGAATCGAACCGGGGCCCAGTGCGTAGAAGGTGAACGTGCTAACCGTTGCGACATCCGGACTATTGATGACGGTATTTTAAGTCCTTTGGTGAGGAAGAACGGACATTCATGACTGGTAGTGGTGAGGCGAATTGTTGTTTTTTGTTTCATCTTGATGAATTTGGTCATTTTCTTGCCATTTATCTCGAAAACAGAAAGGGTGGTGTAGATCATTGGGTCGGGAGCAGGTCTACCAATCAAGGGATCTTTTGTTTGAATTCTGCCTCGAGCAACTTTTTTCAACGTGCTCATTTTTTCGAAATACATATCCATCAACTAATATTATAATTTATATTCGGTTAAACCTTTTGAATATCGTTTTATTGCAAAAATTTCTTTCTGGAATAATCGTACTCTCCAAGACAATGGATCAGGACATCCCTGAGTTGAAATATGTAATATGACCGTACACAGAAAACGATGTCACGTCGCGTCGGAATAATTAACAAAACAGTAATATTCACACAGTATTCCCAGTTGAGCGTCGATCAATAATGCGACGTGATGTTTACACATACATACGAGATCTCGAGTTCAGAAAAACTAGCTCGGATTTCATTTAAATTATGGGAGCATTTTTTGAAAATGAAGCGGATTTGTATTTGCTGACAAAGTTTGTATCGCTGTAGTGGGGATGTGTCATTTTCGACACATGTCCTAGACAAAAGCCACGAAAAAATACATTAAAATTAGGTTCAAATATCGAAAACAGAACCAATAATGATACGTTACTCCAATTTTCATCAAAAAAATTTCCAGAGGATTAATACCACCAGCAAATAATGGGTTTAAGTTAAGGTGTGGGTCTCACCAACATTTGTACCAAACGGCATTTCTCTACCATATTTGCAAGGTTGCATCAAAATTTGTCTCTCATTCGCCGTCCCCAATATATTGTCCTGGTTAGTTAATCGGCAGTTTGACCGGACCTTGAGAAACCGACCCTTAAAGTCATTCCCATTAAAGTACATATATATCAAATTATCAAACATACTAGGTATCAATGGCACCATAACGCATGCCCTAAAGGCTGTTCTCTACTCTGAATCGCTGCAAATGCGTGAAAACATTCAAAGTATGCGTACGTTTAAGTTAGAAAAACCAGTTTTATGCATATGTAAACATTCTACTCTTCACAAAATTATAACATACTATTATTATCTCAAGTGCTTTTAATTTAACGGTTATAAATCTCCTTCAATGTCTGACATTTTACGCAAAATGTGAAACTTTATGGGCGCGTCGTCATTCCTATCTCCATTCACTCAAGTACCAGAAGTAAGTATTTTACTATATGTAATAATTTTTGAAAATTCCGGTTGAGTGATTTATTTTCCTCAAATTTAATGTGGAACTCTTCTGTGGAAAACCTGTTATGTGAAATACAAGGTGTTGATAATTGGTTATTATGATCACAGAGACTGCGGATACGACAGCTTTCTTTTTATTTTGCTAATTATTTGTTGAATTATAATACATGCGTCCACTACGAGCGTATTTGAGCGAAGCGACTAAGAGCGTCTACGTGCGCTACGCGACTCGAGCGTCAGATTCGAAAAAAATGGATCTGGCGCTCGTAGTCTCGCATTGTTTTGAAATTTGTCCGGTACAATGTATCTTGTATCTTTTTTTGTTCAATGGAGGACGCGGGAAAATTGATAAGTGCTGTGCATATTTACCATAACTAGTGGGGTACAGGGTGTCAACAATTGGCATATGGCTTAGGGCCGGGTGTACAATCGTTGCTTAAACGGCATCTGTTATTTAAACTGTCGTTTAACCAACTGTCTCCGATTAGGTCTGATGTACAATAGCTAAACCACTGTTTAAATCTACTGATTAAATGTAAACGCCTTTTAAAGTTAAACAGTCGTCGGTGGCCGTTTAATCCATGGATTAGCCAATTGTCATTCTGTCGTCGTGCCATTCTGTCGTTTTGCGACTGAAGTGAAGAGTTTTAGTTTTCACTAAAAATCTCTAAAAAAAAACACAAACACCTGTATGCGGCATTAAGCTCTCCACAAACCAGCGCGGTACACGGTAGCGGTACGGTACAGCGGTACAAATTTACATGGCGGTATATGCGAGCTCTCACTGCATACGCGGTATACTGCGGCGAAGCTGCGGTATTACAGCGACAGTGATACACTTTTGTGTATCGCGGCAAAGCTGTGGTACTGGACTTTTGTATCGCAGCCGGCACTATTGATGGCGATGTACCGCAGCCGGCACTATCGATGGTACCGTGCTTGTAACGCGATGGTTTGAATGGGCACGCGGTATGCTGCTACCGCTGAGTACCGTTGTAGCGTACCGCGCTGGTTTGTGGAGAGCTTAATACCGGCTGCGATGCAAAAGTGTATTTCTGCAATTTCGCGGCTTCGCCGTCTGATTTAAGTGCTCCCATATACCCCAATGTAAATGGGTATCGCGCTGGTTTGGAGGAACCTGTGAACGCTGTGCGCTTTTATCCTTTTTAGGGTTTTGTATAAAAACAAAACCCTTATGAAATCGGTCATGCGTCCGTCTGTCCGTCTGTCTGTCTGTCTGTCTGTCTGTCCATGAAATATCTCACGAACCGCTGAAGCTACATGCATAAAATTTGGTGGAAATATGTAGAAATGCTATAATTCTCTGGAGAAAGCGATGCGTCGTAATAAGTCAACTTTAAGGGGGGGGGGGGGGGGGGGGGGGTCCCCATAGAGGGGAAATGAAGGTCGAAGTTTTTTTTTCATTTGGTATAGGCAAGTGGGGTATCGTAAGAAAGGTACTGTCGAGTACATTCCATTTTTGGAATTTTATTCAAATTTGAAGAAAGGAGAAAAGAGGGAGAGGGGAAAATATGTGGTCCGAGTTTGTCCCCCCCACCTTGCATTTCGAGACCGTTATAGCTAGACATATGAAAATTTACAGAAAAGCGGCATTTCACTAGCATAGAAAACTAAAAATAATAGAATTTTTAAATGTCATCCAAAAAGGTTAATAATAGTACATTTCTATAGTTGCAGTTAGCACACTCCTGCACCCCTCAAGCTTACCTGAGGCCAAAAATATTGATAGCTAATGATAACTAACATCATAGGCAATAATACATCTAAGTTTCATTACAATGACATGATATTTAATAATAGTACATTGACTTAAAGTTATGCATTTTGACACTATCCATACAAAAAATACACCTACCGGCCTCACGCATAGATATGCGTGTACTACTTGCATGTTGTTTTTCGTAGTGCGAATTGCAGTTATTTAATGAACCAACTTTGGAAGGGTGAAGATTGGTAATTGGTGATCCTAACAATAACTATTCACACAATTAATTTTTTTAGGGTTTTGTGTCTTAAATCTTACAAAATCGGTCAAATACCTGTCTGTCCGTCTGTTCAGAGAATATCTTAGTGTCACCATACACTGTCGAACTCGAACTCGAACTCGAGCTCGAACATGGTCTGTACAGGTTGAAACAAAGTCTCTTGGAATTTTAATGTTTGTGTCGCCGGGGTGGTAAACGTGTTTCAAATATTTCGTAGATGCATTGAGTTTTTGAAACACAAGAAGATCTTGTTGAAAAGGGATTTCAGGTAGTGTGAAATTTGAGGGTATCCGAAATGGAATATACACAGTAGTCGCGGGTGGTGTATGAGATAAGAATGCGTGGTTTATGATGCAAGGTTGTGTGAGGATTTATATTGATGCGTATATAGTTTTGGTTCTGATAATAATAGGCGGCAAATGATGTACTATATCATTATCAAGTTTCCGAATTGGTCGGAATGCGGTTAATACTCTTATATTATATAGAACTAGGGAAAGGCGCATATGATGGCAATGATTAAAAATGTACAGTGTGTTCGAAGGAGTTTTGTGCAACGATAGAGGGTAAATGCATCGCATCGAAATGTTATAATGTATGACATGATATACATTATCATTAAAGAATGTATGTGGGATGGGATTTCTGGCATTACATGATGTGTGGAAATTTATTTGATTTTTATATACATAGCAAAAGTGCATAAGTATTAAGACAGAGAATATATTCTTTACTGATTGGTGCAAATCATACAATTATCTATTATCAAAGTCGTAATATGTTTGTCAACAATTTAGTATGTACGAGAATTATATTTTTTTTTCCACTATATAATTATTGAGTGTTTATATTGTTATTAAATTTCACGCAATTATCCTTTATGAGATATTAAAGATTACGGATTGAAATGCGTTTCAATGTCACCATTTACTTATTCAATTACCTGCAACAAAGTTTGCATCCTTACCTGTTGAGCATTCAGTTGGTACAAATTACAGGCAATACGTAAATTACCCGACTCCTAAAATATTAAATGAGCTATTTTATGGACTACAATTAAGGGTAGAAATCAGTAAATGTTGACATTGAGACGCAATTCGATTCGTAAACATTCAACATTGGTTTTAAAAGATCATTAGTTTGCAAATTGTGTTTATTATGGACCACGTTGAACATGCCACATTATGAATGCACATGAATGACAGATATTGCGTGAACAGTTGATTTCCAATGAGGTATTGAAAATACCCTTGGATTTGGTGGGTTGAAACGAACACGATCCTTATAGTAGCCACACACGATCGAGCTCAGCCACGCCCAAACCATCTTCTAAATCGTGTGTGGCCACCCTTAGTAATACAGAACCATTAGGTGTCATAAATTCTTCTACATTGCAACGTTTGTCACGATATCTGCGTGTAAATTTAGTGTAATAAAAAATATCCCTTCTTGAATAAGTACATTATCTCTTCTGGAGAAAACACAGATCAAACTACCAAAATTCATTGAATGGTCAATTGGATGCTCTACATGTAAGGACGCAAAATCTTATTCCAGTTAATTGATCCGTTAAATGTGGACACATGACAATGAAATGGACTCCTATGCATTTAACATCTTAAGCTTCGTATACAGATGAGCATTCATGCGCGCACAAATACTCATATGTGTACGGTAGGAGCATCCGCACGAACACGATCCATTGTTAGTGAATCCCCGCACGATTGCTCATATGGATCCGAGGCTTTACAATCGGTAATTGTATGGAAAATGAATAACAGAGAGCACGCAACAGAAACTCTGGATTGTGACAAAACTACATTTTACCCCTTTCTATAATTAATACCATGCATAACACACACACACACCTACACCTACTACGTATATCGAAATCCTACATCATACAACATTTACAAAATGCCAAACACCATACATATTCCAATTCGCCATACATCACACGTATATCTCGTAAATAAAGCCACAAGTCATATGCTACATACGAGTATTTTAATGATAATGTGAATATATCACACGCCATACTTTAAAATATTTGCCTGCATATGCACTTACCCTCTTAGTTATCTGAACATTATTATTTTAAGATACGAATATTTCACACGTTCCCTAATTATTAAAAAAAAACATTGAAATCAAGTTTCTACTACTCTGTATTCGTTTTCGTATACCAATATTATGCCGGATATATTCGCATCTGTGTCCCCGAGCGTTTCCATCATGCATCATGCATCTCCTCCTACTATTATCAAAATCTTATCCACCATATTTCATTCATTCATCATATTATATCCATCCGAATTCCATGAATTTTGCATCTCCGTCAATTTCAACTCAATTGCCTGAAATTACTTTCTTTCTAAAAGCCACAACGAAAACGAACCTTTTCATAATTTTCCTATTACATTCGATGCAATGCAATCGTTGCAAGAAACCTGTATTCAACAACACCTTCTGACCTACCACATTGTCTTGCCTTTGAAAGAAAATCCCTTGATCACTACTCTTCAAGCGATGTGTTAAAATTTCGTCCGAATGACCCAAGATACTTCGCACATATCTGAAGAAAATTGTCTGTTGAGACCATGTTCGAGCTCGAGTTCGAGTTCGAGTTCGACAGTGTATGGTGACACTTACGAACGGCTGAAGCTGCACATATAATTCGGCGAGAATGTGTAGAAATGCTATAATTTGCTGGAGAAAGCGTTGTGTTGTAATCAGCCAACTTTAAGAGGGGGGGGGGGGGGGTCCACATAGAGGCGAAATTAAGGTCAATTTTTTTTATCCACTGGTATAGCCAAGTGGGGTATCGTGAGAAAGGTAATGTTGAGTACATTCCATTTTTGGCATTTTCTTGAGATTTGTAGAAAGGGGAACAGTGGAGGAGGGAAAAATATTAGACCGTAATTTGTCCCAGCCGCCCTGAAGCCGTTACACAAGTTTGCAATTTGCAATGTCGTCCTAACATGAATGGTTAAGCATCTCGAAGAGTAGGACAGTTTATCTCGTATACATACCTAGTCTAGCCATAAATACTGTTACAAACTTTTTGAAGCACTGTTCAATAAAAGAGGTGTTATATGTTAAGAAATCATTGTTTATTTATTAAATGCATTGTCAACAACGGAAATTGCAACAAGTTATTCGAAGTGATTGCCTTTTGCCTTTACACAAGCCTTTAATCGAGCTGGCCACTTATCTATGGAAGCACGCACGACTTCAATCGGAAAGTTGGCGACTGCATGTGTAAGAGACTTCTTTAAGGATTCGATATTAGAATGTCTTTTAGAGCACGTCATTTGCTCTAAGACAGACCATAATTCGTAATCCAGCGGATTCAGGTCTGGGCTAGAGGAAGGCCAATCTCCAGCTTTAATAAAATCTGAAACATTTTCTTCAAGCCATTTTTGGGTTGACTTCGCGTTATGACCTGGTGCAGAATCTTGCTGGAAACCCCAAGGCTGATTTTTGAATAATGACGTGTTGAGAGGTTTCACTACACTTTCAAGGACACTTTCTTGATAAATTTTGGCAGACGTTTTGACGCCCTTCTCACAAAAATGCAACTTTGTCACCCCGCTGTAGCTAACACCCCACCAAACCATTACTGAGGCTGGATGATGACCTCTTTGAACCTTTTGGGCAACTTGAGAAGCTTCTCTGGCACTGCGAGCATAAACCCTATCGTTTTGTTTATTAAATGTTTCTTCGACAGTAAAAATTTTTCCGTCCGTAAACAAAATTTTACGGTGTTCTTGGTTTGCGTACCGGCAAAGTAATCGTTTTGATTTTTCCACTCTATTTTTTTTAACGAATCTGTTAGTAAATGCCCGGTAGATCTACGATAAGCACCCAACCCCAAGTCACTTTTGATGATACGTGAAATTGTTCTTTGGGGTATTTTCATCTCGCGATAAAAAATTTTTGTTTCCGAAGAGGATTACGGCAAATTCTCTCGCGCACGGCTTTAACCGCTTGAGGTGTTCGAGTAGTTCGCGGACGGCCACTTCTTTCACGGTCACTTACTCCAGACGTATCATTAAATCTTTCAATAGCCCGATATACAAACATTCGGCTTATACCAAGGGTATGCAGAGTCTAAAAAATATTGCATTCCTATTTTATGAAGTGCAATCACAGCAATTCTATTTTCTTTGTCACCCCAATCCATGTTCACTACACTAAAAATTAAACTCAAATGATGACAAATGCATCAAGCACAAGCGTACTATAGCGATTAGCTAAATTTTTAAGAAATGCAATATAACGGTTCATTTCTGCAGTGTTGCCAAACCTTTTAACAATATTTATGGCTAGACTAGGTACATATCTATCTACAGCTTCTCGTATTAAAACTATTACTTTGAGAGGTGACAGATGCAGTCTTTTTGTGAATTGGCATGTAAGATACTATATCATGGGTAAGACATTTAGTTATGGTGTTTTTATTCAGCTAAGTGGTACCAAGAAGAGCAGGAAGCCAATATTTAGATACCAAGCGCGTGCTACAAAACCCTCGAATTGCGGGCGTAGCCCTCTATATTCCGGTTTCATTTCAATTGGCTTTGATGGCAGTCATTTGCTGACAAATGCGCTAGCAATTTACCCATTCATATTTAGTGTACATATACGTAATGCTTCGTTTCCACATGATCATATTCTGGCGCATTTAAGAAAATACAGTAACAACAATAACGGCATGCGTACTGTCTTACGAGGGCGCGTCGTGTTTGTTGTTAGTGCTTTTTCCTAAATGCTTCCGAATACGTTCATGTGGAAATGAAGCATTACAACATCGAGAACAAAGAAAAATCCCACAAGCAATTAAATTGTCCTTTGGTTTATCGTGGTTCTCAAACTTTGTTAAACTGCTGTTTAATTACCATCCATTGGTTAAACGGCAGTTTAGTTAAACGTTCGTTAGAATGTATTGTGCAACAGCACTGTAAAAAGTGAACGTAAATTTCCTCTAAATTTCGATTAATTTTTACTTATTTTTCCGCTAATATATACATCAAGATAGGATATTTAAACAAATTTTGTGTAATGTCTAAAAAATTCGGAAAATTACACTAAAATTGGTGTAAAATTTGAAATCATGTATTTTTATACTCTAGATGAAATCTGAGAGTATTATAAGTTTGCCACAAAGTTTGTAACACTAAGAAATAAGGCTCGCAGAAAAAAATGAATGATACAGAAGTTCATATTATCACTCGAATATCTCAAAACCGGATGTCCGTCTGTCCGTCTGTCCGTCCGTGACCTCTCTAGCTCGAGAACGCGTTGAGCTATGAAGTTCAAATTTTGCACACGTTATTTTTGACAAAAAATGAAGGCTAAGTTCGTGAACGGGCTAAATCGCTCCACCCCTTCTACCCCCCCCATACAAAATGACACATTTTTGAAAATTTACAATAATCAGATTTTCTCAGAAACTATAAAACATATTGCTTTGAAATTTTGAATATATCACTTTTATGATAATTGTAACCTATGTTATAAAACTTATTGTAATCCTCACCCTCCTTCTACCCCCTCCCATACAAACTGCACTATTTCATGAAATACGTTAAGCCAATTTACTCAGTACGTATACAATTTATCGGGCTGAAATTTTGTACTTAACACTTAATTAACAATATCAGTTAGATTCAAAAAAATTAATCGATTACCCTTACTCCGTCTACCCCCTCCCATACAAAATGACACATTTTTGATAATTTACAATAATCAGATTTTCTCAGAAACTATAAAACATCTTGCTTTGAAATTTTGAATATATCACTTTTATGATAATTGTAACCTACATTATAAAATTTATTGTAATCCTCACCCTCCTTCTACCCCCTCCCATACAAACTGCACTATTTCATGAAATACGTCTTAACGTCTTAACGACTTACGTCTTACGTCTTAACGATACATCCGAGATTGCAACCAAAATTATTTATTGGCTTTAACCAGGTTCAAATTCATCTAGAGTATTGCATGATTGGGGTTTACCCCAATCGTAGTTCTTTTATGTTTTTTATGTATTTTTACAACATTTTGTTTGTAATTCGATTTTTGGTGCATTTTTACAAAGTGTAGATGTAGTTTTACTCATTATACTCTAGATGAAATCTGAGAGTATTATAAGTTTGCCACAAAGTTTGTAACGCTAAGAAATAAGGCTCGCAGAAAAAAATGAATGATACAGAAGTTCATATTATCACTCGAATATCTCAAAACCGGATGTCCGTCTGTCCGTCTGTCCGTCTGTCCGTCTGTCCGTCTGTCCGTCCGTCCGTCCGTCCGTCCGTGACCTCTCTAGCTCGAGAACGCGTTGAGCTATGAAGTTCAAATTTTGCACACGTTATTTTTGACAAAAAATGAAGGCTGAGTTCGTGACCGGGCTAAATCGCTCCACCCCTTCTACCCCCTCCCATACAAAATGACACATTTTTGAAAATTTACAATAATCAGATTTTCTCAGAAACTATAAAACATATTGCTTTGAAATTTTGAATATATCACTTTTATGATAATTGTAACCTATGTTATAAAACTTATTGTAATCCTCACCCTCCTTCTACCCCCTCCCATACAAACTGCACTATTTCATGAAATACGTTAAGCCAATTTACTCAGTACGTTTACAATTTATCGGGCTGAAATTTTGTACTTAACACTTAATTAACAATATCAGTTAGATTCAAAAAAAATAGTCGATTACCCTTACTCCGTCTACCCCCTCCTATACAATATGACACATTTTACCAACGTTGCTCTCTAGCTTGATATCGCTTTGAGCTAATACAAAATTTTGTCTTTTGACAATAAGCTGATTTTCTCGAAAAGTGTTACAGCTATTAGTCTGAAATTTGGAATATAAAGCTTCAAGCTTCAGGTTCAAATTCATCTAGAGTATTGCATGATTGGGGTTTACCCCAATCGTAGTTCTTTTATGTTTATACTCTAGATGAAATCTGAGAGTATTATAAGTTTGCCACAAAGTTTGTAACGCTAAGAAATAAGGCTCGCAGAAAAAAATGAATGATACAGAAGTTCATATTATCACTCGAATATCTCAAAACCGGATGTCCGTCTGTCCGTCTGTCCGTCCGTCCGTCCGTGACCTCTCTAGCTCGAGAACGCGTTGAGCTATGAAGTTCAAATTTTGCACACGTTATTTTTGACAAAAAATGAAGGCTAAGTTCGTGAACGGGCTAAATCGCTCCACCCCTTCTACCCCCTCCCATACAAAATGACACATTTTTGAAAATTTACAATAATCAGATTTTCTCAGAAACTATAAAACATATTGCTTTGAAATTTTTAATATATCACTTTTATGATAATTGTAACCTATGTTATAAAACTTATTGTAATCCTCACCCTCCTTCTACCCCCTCCCATACAAACTGCACTATTTCATGAAATACGTTAAGCCAATTTACTCAGTACGTATACAATTTATCGGGCTGAAATTTTGTACTTAACACTTAATTAACAATATCAGTTAGATTCAAAACCAGGTTCAAATTCATCTAGAGTATTGCATGATTGGGGTTTACCCCAATCGTAGTTCTTTTATGTTTTTTTGCTGCATTTTGTCGCATTAATAATATAAGTCGTTCTAATTAGTGCACATAAGTAGTCCGGATGGCGCAACGGTTAGCGCCTTCTGCTCACTGGGTCCTGGTTCCGATTCCTACTGAAGGCATTCGTCTTTTCAATAAAAGGGGATTTATGTGCCGGACTATGAGCCCACATAGCTGTTAAATATAATATCACACATTTTAGGGATAAATTAATTTATATTTCTCCTTTAACAGGGTATTTTTACATATTTCCGGGTGTAAATGTGCAAATATTTTGGAGTACCTGTTTACATATTTTTTGTGTTAAATTACACTCGATATGTAAATCTACATTCCAGAGTAAATTTACCATTATAATAGAAGGAAATAAAGTTTCCTCCTATTATAAGGGTAAACATTTTTTAGAGTGAGGCTAAACACGAATCGTTGGTTAAACGGAGATTCAAGTTTAAACTACGCTTAACTAATCCTCTGTTTAAACTTTGAATTGTATGTACACCCGGCCCTTAGTTGGCGTTTCGTTAGGTTAAACAATATGAAATATCATTCGAGCAGGCCCGGCGGAAGGAGTATGGATATATTGAGACCTCAACACATGGAATTTCCCGTATGTTGAATTCAACGCACGAATCAAAGAATTAATTTGAAGTTTTTAAAACTGATCTTCAAGAAGTTATACTTTCACGCCGGGCAACGACCCATTGGTTTACGTCTATGCTAAAATGTTTAAACTTATAGTTAGATAACTCATGCAAAAATTTCTGCGAATGGATTGAAGGCAAAATTCTCGCTTCAAATCCATCTGCACCAAGCTTACTACAAAAGGAAGACGGGCCCTGAACGTCTAAGAGTAAAGAAACTATCGAGTGTCTGCTGGATACGCATTTTCCCGGCAGTTTGACTGCTGCCTCATCTGATGATCTGTGATGACAGTGCATCAGTGTTTTGTATGAAAATTGTCTGAGATTCGGCTGAATCAAAAGCGGCAATTGTCGGTTATCGAAGCATTCTTGGGCCTGCAGGTCACTTTGTATACTTATTAACACGCTATTATGATCAAGACTGGTGTGCAGGCGTGTTTGTAGAGGAACCCCCCAGGGATCTGGCGGTTAACAGACTGCTTTTGGATCTGGAGACCATTGGGTGTAAAGTCATTGCTTACGCAGACGATATTGTAGAAGTCAATAATTAAAAACTGGCGCTTACAGCCGAAAGCGGTATATTGGATATACACAGCCGTTGTACGTCCTATATTATTGTACGGTATCAGTATGTGACGGACAGCACTGAGAGTAGCGGCCTATTGTGGTCTGTTGGGGAAGGTACAAACGCTAGCTGCGTTGGCTACGACGGGGGCTTTTAGAACCACTCTGTCTGCCGGACTAGACGTAATTCTAGGCCTGCTCCCGTTGGATTTTCTTGGCGAACAACTGGCAGTAAACACGGCTTTGTGCCTTCGCAAAACGGGCCAGTGGCATGGAGTGCCGGACACTCTACTATACTGATCACCCTGGATCTCCCCAGGGAGACAGACTACATTTCTCCAAAATATCATTTTAGCAGAAACTTCTTCAGCCTGATTCCGTTGAGGAGTCTATGGACGGGGGATATGCTACCGACGAGGGGGCCGCGGTGGGCATTTACTCGGGAGGACTGGAGATTAACCTCTCACTCCGTCTTCCTGACTATTGCAGTGTCCTACAGATGGAGGTTTCAGCGACCTCAGAAGTCCTGTCTTGGCTGGGCAGTCATGTCATTACTGTAAGGGACATCACCATTTACACAGACAGTCAGGTGGCGATTCGAATCTCACTCGAATCTGTCGTCACGACATCTAAAATCATTGATAACTGCCGCTCAGCCCTCGCAGAGATAGGTGGCTTCTTCAAGATCACTCTCTGTTGGATCCTAAGCGATAGTTGTTTTGTGGGCAAGGCGGATGAACTGGATCAGGAAGGTAAAACTGGGGTGGTTGGCGAAAGACGCAGGGACATTTAAATGCCAATTAGCATGTGCAAATTGACGATTAAGGCAGCTGCTGTATACAGGCCTAATATAAGATAACTCAGCGGCAACACATGGCAAATAAAGAGGATGATTTGGCCGCTATTTGATCCCGGTCACTTTGACACACAGTTGTCGCTGAGGCTGGAGGCTCTGGTTTGATGCGTAGGTTCCATAGGAGGTGTTTTTTGTGGTGCCATAACGGACCAAATGGTAGTCTTAGTGTGCTGTGATATATCATCAAAGGCGCAAACTGTTAAAAAAGCTTTTCGTAAGTTTTTGATTGACTGTCGGATTGACCTGTGACTTGAGGCGATATCTTATGCCACCGGTTAGTTACACGTTCGAGTCCCGTGCACGTCGTGGACATGGATGTTTGCGTGTTCTTGCACCTGTGATGTGGGGCGTTACCATAAGCCACGACTAAATGCGCAGGAGGTACATGCTAGCAACGTGCATCGATCGAAATCAGTTTATGCTAACGAAACGTCAACTAAGCCACATGGGAATTGTTGACGCACAACACCCACTAAGGGTTAGGACAAATACCTATAGTAGTAGTATAGCTCACAATAAACGGATCCATTCTTGGAGGAAATTACAATTAACGTATCTGTTGCACTTAAACAAATTGACTGATGATGGGTCTTCAAATAAAACGGCCCCATAACCATAACTAAGAAAGTCCACGTCTTAAGATGGACATACACTTGCGTCCAAAAACCTTACTGATCACGGTTCGAGCCAAAATCCGTAGTGTGTGGGGTTCAAGTTATTGGCTCCGCGATTCACCTCGATCTAATTTGAATATTCGGCTCGCCCAAAATCCATGAGCCAGTACCAGACTGCAACGGCATGTGCGCAAATTTGAACTGAACGGAGTCAAATTTGGTTTATGTTTCATGTTGTCACTGTTAAATAGCAGCAACGAAATCGTTTTTGCATGTTGGTGGCCGCCAAGGTATTTATGTAAAACTTTTTCATTCCAACTGACGGTGCGTGAAATTTAATCGGCCAAGTGAAATATTCAGTTCGTCATCGAACTTGACTTTAAAATGACGTCTGGATCGAGATGGATCTGCTCAGCAGTGTGTGACCATGAAATTTGGATCGGGATCATTCGGATCGGATCCATTTTAATTCACGTTCAAATGGACGCAAGTGTGTGTCCACCTTTTACGCAGGCAAATAATCGATATCAATACGAATGTATAGTTTCACACAACAAAGTAGTCTCACGATTGAGGCGAACCGATTTGGAACCGATTCATTCGTCAAGCTTGGAGTTGTACGGTTCCGACCATGCAAATCATCAGCTTTGTATAAAGATGACGTTTGTTGTTTGTTTTTAATGCCGGAACTAGATTGGATGCAGAAAGCAGCAGCAGCGGTAGCAGTAAAAACAATAAGCAGATCTGTTTTCGCCGCGGTCGCTGTCCCTGCGTTCAATCTAGGTAGCTTAAGGGAAACGCATGCTTTCTAACTTGACATTTGGTTGCCGCTGTTGCTGCTTTTCTGCAGCTTTCTGCGTTCAATCTGGTTCGGGCATAAGAATTAACAATTAAAATCCAGGAATTTTTCAAGCATTTGTAGATGGAACCATACTGCTTTTTTGAATGATAACACAAAACTATTGAGTTAAATTTTAATTAAAACCGAATTCAAATATTTTAACCGTTCACTTCTGAAGATCATTAGAGTTAGCGTTAAGGTCGCCACACATGATCGCGGAGAACCAGGACCGAACTTCCATCGAACCATCAAATTTCATAGCACGGTGGAAACGAGGAGATTTTTTCTCTTGAGCTTGACGTGGTTGGATGCATGCTCGCGACCAAAATGGTTTCCATGTGTGGCGACCTTAAAAGATCCATTAAGTTTTGACAGCGTCTTGAGGAATCATAACTAAATTGAACGACGAGTTTTAATACCTCATATGACCATTATGGTCTGGGTTAATATCACACGGGTTCTCTGACTCGGGTAACAACTAAATAATGATTATTGACTTTCACTTATGGAGCACCCCGCTTCCCATTCCAGGAGGTGAAAATGAACTGAAGTATCAAATACAGTTTCTTTAACGGAAGTCGCTTATAAAATTTTTTAATATATTTTTTTTCTCCACTGGAAAGAAGTGAGACGAGTGTGGTTTAACCTTAACTTGCTTAATACAGGACCCACAGGTGAGCTTGGCTGGGTTGGGGTGAATAGAATCTGCAGTTTGTAACGGACAGCATCCGAAGATGCCCGTGGGGACGGAGCCTAAGGTAGCATATTACCGTGAAGGTCGGGCCGTGCCATCTGGTAAAAAAGGCCCCTCAACGAGCTAAGCAACGGCCTATGCTTGCTGTAGCCCAGTTCGGGAGATGTGGGTGGGGTTTTCGCCGCTCGTTGCCCCTGTCCTTTACGTATTAACAAAAATTCATAGGCCTGGGGAAGACAACACAAACAAGGGAGGTAAAAATGGGGGATAAAAGAAAAATAGTCGATAAGGATGGAATGGTTGACGGACGGATCAGACACCCACACGGTCGCACCTGGGTCCGGGTGTAATGGGACTCTCGGCCTCTGGTTTCGTACCACCAACAGATCACTACTCATCAGATGCTGCTTCGATCTGCTGGTGGGAGCAGCACTACCAGACCATAATATGGTTCGTTACAGGTGGTTCATTACAAGTTAAAGGCTTGCAAGAAAGGAATTTTCCGCCACCGATTTTCCTGAATTGGTACGGACGTGTGTTAACCAGCACCATACTCGTATATAGGTATATGCAATTCGCTTACCCATTGACAGCCGTGCTACGGCCAGGTTTCGGTGAGAAGCTGTGGGGATAGACCTACAGTCGTGGTACCTTGTACCTATAGTAACACCATTCCTTTGTATTGATGTGGTATTTATTGTAGCAACAGAGGGGTGCAAAAGGAATTATTTTCTGTCATACTATACGTAACATAAATTACAGACCATGAACACTTTCTCTCATTTGAATAATTCATCCAGGAGATTTCAATTGATCATCATAATTCTCTTAATTTCCGATAATTCTGCTATGAGTAAACTGAGAGAAACCTAAACTATTCTTAAAGTTGTAACATAATAGCGCATCTGTTTACCTATTGTGTCTGCCAGCGGTAATGTTGCAATGAAATATGGATGGATAATATACTTCTTATTCAACAAATACAGGCCGCCTTATTGTCAATAGTTTCCTTTCGGTGCAGCATAAATTATAAATAAGTCGAACAATTGCGATAATGTGCACACTTTTCCGTGCAAAATTTCATATAATATCTCACGAGTTGCTTGTTGTTTTGCCAATATACGAGCAGAGTCGCAGTATTCGAAGATATTTCACATTCTTCATGTGGATGGATGATTCAGGGGATTGAGTTGGTTGTGTTTCCAATGATGGAAAATAAATTAGAAAGAAAATATTCAAAATAAAATTTATGCATTACACAAAAGCCTTCGCGGATTTTGTAACACGATACCGTGTCACGTTCTTAACCTAAAGGAATATCAGCAATTTCTGATATTGACCTAAAATATAGTGTTGGTGTATAGGAGTGAAAGAATACGTGGAGGTTTGCTCGGTAGTGGTTATGAAATATGATTGATTAACTGAATTGTTTCCTTGAAGGCATTATCTTTATTGTTTTCAGTTATATGATTAGGTGGAATCGTGTGTGGTTTAAGAGGATTTCAGTTTTTTTTTTTCGAAAGAACAAGTTATAGTCCATTTAGGCCGGCTACACACGTATAGTTTCAACTGACAGTTCTAACCGAATAGTTGAGTATATAGTTCTTTGACGATTCAACTTTCTTTTTATCCTTGCGAAAAGCAGATCTCAAACTGTTAATTTTATTGATGACAGACTTCTTGGTAGCACCAGATTCAACTTCGTCCAACTTCTTTGACATATTACAATATTCTTCTTCGTACGGTCATGATAGTCATGACTCTTTACTTGCCACAGACAAGGTTCCGATTGGTACATTGCAATAAAGTCTACCATCACTGGGTTTGGTTTATTACGCGACATCTTTAACGTCGCGAAAATTATATTGCTAAAAAATATCTCAAAAAACCAAACGCAATGGATCCTGACGCCCACACACGCATAAATCTGTTGAACTTTTCAGTTTAAAAAATTCCATTCGTCTCAGTTTAACTGTACAGTTGAGTTGAACTGAGACTGTACCCACACATAGAGGTTAAACTGTACAGTTTGGCTGGTCAGTTCAAACAGTCAGTTGAGACTGTACGTGTGTGGCCGGCCTTACGGACGCGACGGCTCGTCAAATTAGCATAAACTGAGTCTTCGAAACAAGTTCTCAGTCTTCCTCGCAACCTTGCCCCGTTGAAACACTCTTTTTATACCCTAGACTGATAGTATAGGGTATATTGTTTTTTCACGACGAAAATATGTAACACCTTATAGGAGGTATAGCCATGTATATATATAAATGATCAGGGTCACCTCCTGATTCGATTTAGCCATGTCTGTCTGCCCGTCTGTCTATCAGTCCGTTGGTATGATAACTTGAAACTTTGGTCAAATATTTGTACTAAGATCTAGTTGGTTGGTATTGAAAATGGGCAAGATCTGACTTAAGGAACCCCTAGCTCCTCTACAAATGAAATTGAATATTAATAATAATAGTTTCAATAAGCGATAACATTTATAGAATGAAGCCAGCAACTTGAAATTTTGGTCAAATGTTTGAGGTAGGATTGAGTTAGTTGGTATTAAAGAAGGGCCAGATCCGACTCAAGGAACTCCTACCTCCCCTACAAATGAAACTAAGTTACGATAAAATAAAGCTAGCGACTTGAAATTTTGGTGAAATGTTTGTAGTAGGATTCAGCTGGCTGATAAATACGTAAAATACAACGAACGAATGACACTACAAATGAAACTTCAAATAAGCGATAACTTTCGATAGAATGAAGCTAGAGACTTGAAATTTTGTTTAAGTTTTGTACTAGGATCTAGTTGGTTGTTATTAAAAATGCGAGATTCGACAAAAGAAACCTTTACCTCCCCTACAAGCGAGACTTTAAATAAGCAATAACTTTCGACAGAATGAAGCTAGCAACTTGAAAAATTCGACAAATATTTGTAGAATGGGTTAGTTAATTTATTTTGAAAATGGCCAAGATCCTCCTTAATGAGTGCTAACCTCCCATATAAACTGGCCATATAGGAAACTCACTTTTAATGCGAATGGTCGTTGCCAATTTGTTCTTTTGGTATCACCACTAGGTTTGTACAAGTCTAGGGTATATACGCTTCGGACTAGAGACCGAAGAAACCGAAAACTGGGGACTCCAACCAAGATTATTCTTGTTGTTTTACAAAGCGGTGACCGATACTTTATTTACATACGAGGTGCTGGTCTGGTGATCAGCGATGCTTAGAAATACAACATTGACCCGTTAAACAAGGTATAAAGGACTTAGGGTGTCTGCAAACTCGACGGTGAAACCATTTAGGAACAGTAAAATCTTGTCATCCCTAGCAGGTGAGGTGCAGGATATGCCAACAACCGACAATATCGTCACCGAACGGATTTCGAGCTACTGGCTATTCAACTAAACCTGAATGGTGTGTTGAAGATGTTATGTAAAGTTATGTCCTGAAAATTTTAACCGATCGCTCGAAAATGGCCCGTGGGGTCGGTGTAAGATTTTCCTATGAAGAACTCGCATTCTCTAAGTCGTTGATTTTAGTAGTGTATTTTAGGCGGAAGTGCTGGCAATAAGAAAGACCTGTCGGATTCAGAAGCGCAGTACGGTTACCACAAAGGATATCACCATTTTTGCGGAAAGACAGGCCGCAATAAAGGCCTTAAAGGCGGTTATAATGCCATCTAAATAGTAAAATTTTTCCCCTGAGAGCTGGACGGTGTAACCCGCCTCCACAGAGTTACCCTTCTCTGGGTTCCGAGTCTCAGGAGTATAACAGGGAACGAGCGGGCTGATCGACTCTCGCGCCTAAGCTTCACCCTTCACAGATTCTACGCTGTGGTTGTTCTTGCGCCACTAGGCGTCACCAAGAAGGAAATTTAGTTCACAACTGATGGACTGAAACACCTCTATGAAAATATGGCTATCCTACAATACACAAAGAAATAATGCGCTTCAGAATAGGAACCGTTCAGAAGTCGCCTGAGTTGCCGCGGTCACAACGGGATAGCACGCGGCCAGACTGGGTATCCCCTACAATGAGTACTGTCCAAATTACCAGGAAATGGCGGTGAGGGAGATTCTGACAAATTCTTTTGTGAATGTCCAGCACTATCCACGGCCCGGCACCGAGCTTTGGTCAGTGCCTTTCTCACAGACATACTCGAGATCTCCTCCAAAGAAATAGAGGACATACTTCCCTTCCTCAACTCCACAGGTTGGATCTAAGGACGAGCCCCGGTTAACCCATTAGATGGACTTAATTTTAGGCGTTTTTCTTTTACGAGGCTTGTGCATAGAAACAGCGCAGCGGACACCAGCGCTAATTGGGTATTCCCTCTTTTGGTGGTTTCCGCCACTTAAACCAACCCACTAACGCGCTATGCCCTACTACAAAAAGGTTATGGAAAATTAGTACGCACAGCAAAACAATTAAAGGGCAACTTTAAAAAACTCCGATTTCTCCCGGTTAATACTAATACCGTAGCCGAGACTGAAGTTGTTGGTGTTAGTGCAGAAACTGCGAAATGTAATACACATTTTAAAATATTCATTTCCACCATAACTGTATCTTCGGCTATATACAGTGATACTTGGATATAACGAACTTCCAAGGGAATCCCGAAAATGTTCTTTATATACGAGGTTCGCTTACTTAGGTTACTGTGGCTGCCATGAATTCCACGGCACACTTAGACCATAACTAGGTCCGTTGCGATACCCTTGATACGTAACACTAGACCTCCGCGAATCATTTGAGCCAGCCAGAGCCAGCCGATTACTCAGCGGTGAATGTCCACTCCAGTCAAGTCCTCCAGGAGTGTAAAGGAGCTAGATCCCAAGATTGACCTCCTTCTCCATGAAAGTGCCAGACAGGTACAGAGCAGATGGAAAACGCTTTCCTCCTCCTCCACATCACCGCAGCTTCTACAGTAGTCATAGTGCAGAGCTCCAAGCCTCCTAGCATCTTCCCCCAGCAGGCAGTGTCCAGTGACAACCCCCACCGTAAAGCTTAACAGGCTTCTGTTCAGCGTCAACAGTTTCTTAGATTTAGCGGGGTCCAACTTAGACCACAGGCTTCTAGCTGTTTGACATACCCTTCTATATTCCCACCTAAGGTTTGCTTTCAGGAGTGCTGCCGAAGCCATCGCTTGCTTGCAGAAGGACATCGACATACTTGAATGCTTATAAGAGCCGTAGAACTCCCCAGTGGATCCACTACGCGCGAGTTCGTCCGCCCTACAGTTACCATCGAAGCCGCTGTGACCCGGGATCCAGCACAGTGTGATGTTGAAATAATTCCCCATCACCATATGAGCCGAGCAGCATTCGTCAACTGTTTTAAAGGTGGTTGCCACAGATTCCAATGCTCTAACGGCGGCTTGGCTATCCGTATAGATGGTGACGTCCGTAGTGGACACAACGTTGCGACCCAGCCACGCCACGACTTCCATAATTGCGGAAACCTCCGCCTGTGAAACTTTGCAATAATTTGGGAGACGCCCTGATAAACAAACGTCCGGCCCGGTAGAGTACACACCTATGCCAACGCTACTATCATTTTTGGAGCCTTCCGTGTAGAAACAAATCGTGTCTGTCAGTACAAACTCTTCATTCATCCAAAGACTGCGTGAAACGATCTTGACTTTGAAGTTTTTATCAAAGGTGTACGACGCCACTGCGTAATCTCTCGAAGCTGGGGTCACCCTACTGTAGAGGACAGATGAGTGCCTCGTCCTTGATGCAGTCCATTGACCAACCTCCCGCAGACGTATGGCCGTATTAGTAGCTATTTGCACTCCTAGAATATCGAGAGGTAGCAAGTTGAGTAACACGTCCAAGGCAGCAGAAGGAGTTGACCGTAGGGCACCGCTAATAGCCAAAGCAGCCGCTCTCTGAACCTTTCCCAACAGAGTTTGATTTGTCCCGATACTAATGGCTTTCTACCAAACGATCACTCCGTACATCAGTATCGGTCTTATCAAAGCAACGTACAGCCAGTGCATCATTTTAGGTTGTAAGCCCCATCTCTTCCCCACAGCCTTTTTGCAGTAGTACAGTGCGAGAGTCGCTTTTAGAGCTGTGACATCGAAAGAAAAGTATAGATATTCAACGATATCCATGTTTAAAACTTTTTCTATCGATACCGATAAAATATCGGCTGAAAAGCATTGATAAATCGATATATCGTTCTTGTCATAAGGAAAAATGTGACCCCTTGAAATGGGAATGAACAGGGAAGGATCACCCCCTAGGTCGATTTAACGATGTCTGTCTGTCCCCAAAGCAAAATCCCCAAAAACGAAATCCCCAAAAATAAAATACAAAATTCCCAAATACATATTCCCCAAATTGTTTCTCATTTCAATATCGCAGTTTTTAGTTTCACCTGCACAATCGAGCTCAAGGTGGGGGACCTTAACATCGAGTTCGTGAACGACTTCACACCTGGTTTGCAACTTGACAAGGGAGGGACCACAACGAAAGACACGAAATCAAGCGACGGATACAGCTAGCTAATAGACTTTTTTCTCGGTTCTCCCCATAATGAAATCGATGTATATGCACAGAAACACGAAGCTCCGCGTATACAAAACCATCATATAATACGATCAGTACTATGCTATGGCTGCGAAACATAGACCCTAACTCAAGCCCCCGGAAACACGCTAAACACATTTGAACGTAAGGTTCTGCAGCGAATTTTTGGGGCTGTTTGCGATCGCTTCGGTACAACCATGAGTTGTATGAACTGTACGATGAGCTGGATGTTTCGAAATCATCAAACTGCAACGGCTTCAATGGGCAGGGCATGTACAACGAAACGAATGGAAAATTATCGCATGCCAAAGAGAGTAATGAACGCGGAACGAGTAGATCGAGCCAACCTCCGAAGGCGACCGAGAGCTCGTTGTGAGAGCTCAATATATGCGGATGCCGCGCAGCTACTGGGCCATAGAGGAAAAGGACAAAATTAAGCTTCCCGTGGTGCTTAATTTATGAATTTGGACAAAACTTTTTTTGGAAAATATTAAGTCTTGCAAAAACCAGAAAAAAGTTCTGATCTGTAAGTTAGGTTCGTATAGCCGTAAATGAATTACCGTTTTAGGCAGTACGAACCTACTTCGTATACATAATATTCTTTTTGGCCAGTGATTATACCAACCACATATATGTATACTATATTCGATAAACAAATTATTGGTTATTTTCAGTATTTTTATTTATTGTAGGAAAATAAGGAGTATTTTTCAATACAATCCAAAATGTTTTCAGCAAACATATTCCGACAAAAATTATAAAGTTCTGTCTTTACTGTATTCGATAAACATATTATATCTTATACTCGTATTTTATATAAATATATTCCGACGAAAATGATAAAATTCTCTCTATAATATTCGACAGACAAATTTATTGATTATTAACAGTATGTTATTTAATGTATCGGAATATTTTTCAATCCAAGCAAAGTGTTTTCAGCCAATATATTCCGACAAAAATTATAAAGTTCTCTCTACACTACTAGTAAAAGATCCGACTGTAAAAATCGGCGCCTATCTGTTTTTTTTTATGAGATATATCTCAAATGAAAAGTAATTCGGAACGTAATAAACTAAAATTCGGTTGCTTAGCGAAATCCTGCCTCAACTATCCATAATTACCGTAATTGTAACTAAATTTGTATACCAATTGATTGAATTTAACTTTTTAATTAATTGGTTAATATGTTTTTTATCTAAATGGAACATAGTTTAAAAGAGAATTATGTAAAGACTAATAAAAAAATGGTTGCCAGCTTTGTGCCTGCCGCAAGCTTGGTTTAACAAAGTTTTTGTTGAGTTTGTGCACTTTGGAAAAAATATAACAAATTCAGGCAGATGTCGTCAGATGGTGGTTACGGATCCAACGCAAATTCAAGTAGAACTGAATTGAAAATGAAATTGAACTACCGGACAGAGCCCGATACGATAAATATCGAACGAAAGACATCGATATGTGGAAAATATCGGATCCGTGACATCGATAGAAAAAACATCGATATTTAGGAAAAAATATCGATTTTTCGATGACATCGATATCGATTTCACAGCACTTGTCGCTTTATTGACGCGTTCCTGGATGTTAAGCCTCCAGCAAAACTTCTTATCAAAAATTATTCCCAGAAATTTAGCCTTATCGTAGAAAGTGAGGGCTGCGACTCTAATCGATGGAGGTTCCACTGGATGGAGGGATCCTTGTTTCCTTGTGAACAGAACGAGCTCTGTCTTGGTCGGATTCAAGCCAACACCGCACATATTAGGGCTTTAATGCCCGAACCAGACTGAATGCAGAAAGCAGCAGCGTCAGCAACAACGACAACAGGTAGATCTATTTGCTTTCGCCCCGCTGCGTGCAATCTAGGTCACTCAAGGGAAATGCATGCTTTCTAAAGGCCGAAATACATATAGCAGTGGACGGACAGACATTTTCGATTGATAATCTTTTAGATCAATTATTCTCATTCGCAGTCAATTTTGCACACAACATTTGAACTTTTTCTCAAATTATGCAAATTCCATAACAGCTAGTGCTTCTAAACGAAAACTTACAAATTTCATTTCTCTCCTCGAAAAGTTCACGAACACGATGTATGTATAATTTATTCTGGATATGTACGACTTTGAACTATGAAGATCTATTGCCCCATGAGCTGCAGTGAGTTTCTTATCAGTGGATAGTAAATGCATGCACAAAGTTTTGAAATGATTGCCTCGTGAGGAAGTAGCATACTTCGCACGTCCTGCATGTATTTCGAATTAAACTTGATTTTTCGCTGCCGCTGCATTCTACGTTCAATCTGGTTCGGGCATAACTGTTGATCGGTTATTGATTTCAAATACAGTGGCGTACAAAAGTCTACGGCAACACCTTATATTGAGGTTCTGGTTAATTGGAAGCTTTAATCAAAAATCCATTGATGCACATTTTTTCAGTAACATAAATACATTTATAAAAAACAAAAACTTTTCAAAACAAATTTAAAGAGAAATTCATAAAAACATAAAAAATTGAATGGACAAAAGTCTACGGCAGTCAGTGCTGGCTGACTTATACAATAAAAATTTCCAACTAAACGTGTCGGAATTTTTAAAATTATTTGCTGGCTTAATATTTGGTTGGACCCCCTTTAGCATCAATTACTGCTTGTAGTCTTCGGGGCATAGATGCGACTAAATTATCAGTTTCTGCGGATGTAATTTTCTCCCATTCTGTAATGAGCGCTTCCTTCGAAAAATTTTTATTTTTTACGCAACATTTCCGAATTTTCTGCCCCAGAAGCTCCCATACATGTTCAATTGGGTTTAAATCCGAACTTTGGGGAGGCGTATTCAGCTGCCTGGGAGCGTAGTACAACAACCAGTCCTTGACGAAAAGTGCTGTGTGCTTCGAATCATTGTCCTTTTGGAAAATCTAGCTCCCTCTAAGGCATAACTTCTCAATTGATGCCCTTAAATGTTGTTCCAACAGGCTCTTGTAAACATAGCGGTCCACAGTAGTTTCAACAAAAGCCAATCTGCCGACCTCAGATGCAGCTATGGCTCCCCAAACTATAACATTACCTCCACCGTGCTTGACAGTAGGAATCAAATTTTTGGTCTCTAATGCCGTATTCTTTTTTCTCCATATTTTACTCTGACGATCACACCCGAACATGTTGTATTTCAACTCATCGGTAAAAAGGACTCGATTCCAAAAATCATTGTCCTTGTTGATATGGGCCTTGGCGAACTCTAGCCGCAGAAGTCGGTTTTTTGCGGATATTAATGGTTTTTTTACGTGAAGTTCTGCATGGACATCATTTTTCCTTACCGCAGCTACTTGTTTCGCCAAATTTGGAGCACTTATTTTTGGATTTTTGTTCACTTCTTTTCAAATTGAACTAATGTCTCTGCGTGAAAACTTTTTCGGTCGGCCAGTTCGCGGCTTATTTTCAATGGAACCACTGCTTTAAAATTTTTTGATAGAGGTATAAACAGAACTTCGTTTTAGTTTCAGTTATTTCGCAATTTCCGAGCACTTTTTTATACTGGACGATCAAATTTCGGACATCACTAGAAATTTCTTTTCGCGATGACATTTTGCGGTCCTTACAGTTCGAAACTAGCGATAAACCTATAGTAGAGTTGCAGCCGCACATGTACTGAATGGTAGTAAGATCAAATAAACAAATTTCGAAGAAATACAGTTAGGTTTAGTTGGAAGTTTTTTGTGTATAAGTCAGCCAGCACTGACTGCCGTAGACTTTTGTCCATTCAATTTTTTACGTTTTTATGGGTTTCTCTTTAAATTTGTTATGAAAAGTTTTTGTTTTGGTTTTTCTATAAATATATTTACGTTACTGAAAAAATGTGCACCAACGGATTTTTGATTAAAGCTTCCAATTAACCAAAACCTCAATATAAGGTGTTGCCGTAGACTTTTGTCCGCCACTGTATATTAAAACAAAATATTATTAAGTAGTTTTCAGCATTTACTTTTTCTCGTGAAAATAACCTTTGGAGGATATGTAGTATGAATTCGAGACTCGTCAAACTACAACGTCTTCAATGGGCAGGGCATGTACAACGAATGGACGATAGCCGCATGCCTAAACAATTATTGAAAGGGCTCATCAGCGGTGCAACGGTACCAGGAAGACCGAGAGCCCGTTGGGCAAGCTCAGTAGATGCTGACACCGAAAAACTGCTGGGCATCAGTTGAGCCAGATAATTGGAGGACAATGATCCAAACGGCCAGGACTCGGTCGGTTGGGTTGTAGCGCTACAACGATGAGAATAGATATAATTCATTATACGCATATGAATGCTTCTAAAACCGCTTAATTATATTTTTTATCACCTTTCCACAAATGTCAACACATGTTGCAATTAGCGGATTTTTATAATTGAAACTCAAACTGAACTAATCTCCTGTAATTGTGATAGTAATTAGCAATAACACACTCGAAACCATGAACAACTGTTTTCGCAAAATACACAAAGTATTGTGTGCAAGTTGGTTGTATGAATATTGTCACGATGAATGGCGACCAGCCAACCATTTTGTAAATCACTTTCGTTGAATATTCATGCTGTTCGTAACCATGTCAAAATACCAATGTCCAGCATCAGTATACCTAATAATTCGATGTACTTCCATGCTCAGACCTGGTGTCGATAATTGATCTATTGGTGGATAGCTGTTGAATAGATCTAATGAAGGTGAACAAGCTGTTTTCAATACGGATAATTTCCTTGAATAACAAATTGAAATTTTCTCTTCATAATTGGTTTCGTGAATATTGAGGTAATTTACTTGTTTTTTTTTTTTATAATTTGACATGCATTACCTACTGATTATTCCCGCGTTTAAGCTTTCTTCTTAAAGATTTCTAAGGTGGATAGACTTTTACTTTTCTGGTTTACTAATCGGGGCTTACGTATGACAACTAGACTTTTTTGGAGGAGTAGAGCTCATTAAAATTAATTCATTATAAAAAACATACGAGTAAGCTACTAATTATTTGAAACTTTCTACTAAGTTTCAAGTTTAACAAGATAAATCTGTTTATCAATTATGTATCATGACACTGCAAGTCAAATATCGACGATTTTTCGTTTGTGTTATTATTACCAATTTCAAATGGAACGGGCATGTGTTGTTTTTATCATTTCTTCTTCTTATAAGCACAACGTCGGTGTTTGATAATAAAACGTGTATGAGAGGACTCCCATCTCTTAACGAGTATATACTTCCGAATCCTGGCATTTGGCATTTGAGGAAAGTTTTGCAGACCTTTTGATTTTTATGTACCTTAATGTATTTTGGGCTGCTGAACACAAATCCGAAGTTGACCAAAATAACGCTCTTTTTTGGTTCTCACCCATATTTCCAAAAGTGTTCACCCTATAGAGAGAGTTATTAACATAATTTTTAAAGCAAAATTCGATATCAAATTTAGCTCAGTATGCCCAGAACTTACTGAGAGCCAGCTATCTAAAATTTGCTAAAAAGTCAGAAAAGTTCGTAGCGCATAAATATCTTGCCAAATATGTATTGTGAAAAGTGCTCATCCTATGTAGAAACTTGATAAAATCAAACTTGTAGATAGTTGAGACAGTTACACCGCCCCCCAATTGCAAGTGAAAAGGATTATAATGGTACCGATTCGGAGCATTTAGAAATAATACTATTAATAAAAATACATTATGTACTTCTAAATGTCGGTACAATCACTTTCTTAACCAGAACACGCACCATGAGAACGCTGCTTAAGGGAATGAAGTTAACTATTTTATTCAAAAAGCCATGATACTTCAGTAGGCGATGTTGGTCTAAACCAGGTCTAGGTTGCATCATTAGGCGTGTATACTCGCTTCGCACTGGGTTTTTCACTACAATTAATATAAATAAGTAATAAAAGTTCGTTTGTATCTGACAGTATGGAACATGTATTGAAAGAGGTTATTATCACACAATCCATACGTGTTTCATACACATTTTTTTTCACAGCCTACCTTCTTCTTTCCCTCGTTTGTCAAATTAACTGATTGAAATATGCAATTTGTGTCGGCTTTTTACAATATTTTTTTTTCGTTGCCTAATATCTCGTCTCAGCTCCCTCGGTTGCGGTATGATTGACAATCACAACAAATTATTTGACAGCCGGGGGAATATTTTTGTGGTGCGTGCAATACGTCTGAGTGTGTAAACGGGTACCAAAAATCTTATTTCCGTTCTTTGTATAATCTTCATATTCTCAGGTTTGTATTAAATAAATATCTGGTGCAACAGTCCAATTTGAACCACGGCCTCGAGATCATCTCATTTTCTAGATCGTGACGGTTTTTGTGCAGAGGTATGTGATCAGCAACACGCTCAACCGAGTTATTTACCCCATAATGGGTACTCATTTAACAGCTGAGTGGGCTCATAGTCCGACACGTAAATCCCCGGAATCGAACCGGGCCCAGTGCGTTGAAGGCGAACGTGCTAACCGTTGCGCCATCCGGACTACTAGGTTTGTATTATTACATAATAAATTCGAGAAAGAAGGATTGGTAGAATGTAGCTCTGAGCTGAATTATTAAAACTTCTACCACAAGAATATTTGAAATTGCCATTCATTTAATTATATTTGTAAAGGATGATTTTAAAACTTTTCGAATTTTAAAAGAACATTCCTGTTTCGCAAAAATTGGGAGAATTCTCTCTATTAAATTAGGGAGAATTTTCACAAAGCTCAGGAAATTTCCGCTTAGGACCTTTACTAATACCCCCGGGTGGATTCTAGGTTCTTACCACCTAAAGCGGAAATGGAATACCCAAAGCAAAAATATCGGAAATTAAGGCATTAAAAAAATCTCTCTAATTGCAATAGAGAGAATTCTCGTAATATTCGCGAAATAGGAATATTCCGAACGTTTTAGAACCTCAGTTTACAAAGCGCCAAATGTCGAATTTTTGGTATTTCCTTTTGAGTATCAATATTCACATCGACCTGACTGGATTTTTTTCGCTATAATACTGTAAATTTAAAAAACGAAATCTCTCTGTTACAAACATGCAATCACTATCGATATAAGGGTTACTAATGCAGTGTCGCGTAATGCGAATCGTTTGGTTTTATGACCAAATGCAGCCTTAGGCCCGCTTCCCATGAGCTGTAAAAATAATCGGGACATCGCGTCCGCGCCGCATCATGAGTCATATAAAGACAAAAAGCAGCATTTTCATGTTGAGGACTTGCTTGAAAGAAGAAAACGAAGGAACGCTTCGGCTCATGTACGCTTGCGTATTCTCGACTTCCTAGTTGGCAAACGCTGGTGATAGAAAATGATGCAGTAAGGGGCAGGAACAAGAAGCAGTCCGATACATATCGAGATATGCCGAGGGAATCCGAAAGCTATCGGCGTTCCTTGTGCATTGCCCCATTACTCACAATGTATTTCTGCCTATCCGATTGGAAAGGACGCGGCGTTGCGATTACCGTTAAAACTCATTTGCACCGGCACTTATCAAGACAAAAAAAAAGAACAAAAAAATATATATGTAGATGAAAATATATAAAATAAATAACCACGCATTGTAAAAAACAATGCCTTCATCAATTTTCCTAACTATTGAATTCGGCAAGATAGTTAGAAAACACATTAAGACCCGATTCTTCAATCTCTGGCTCATCAATCATGCCCCCACTGAAGTTAAAGAAGACGCAGTAAAAGACGAGTTCTTCGCCTGCCTTGAGACTCTCTTCGACTCACTTCCAACAAACGACGTCAAATTCCTGCTGGGAGACTTTAACGCGAAAGTCGGAAATGAAAGATGACATCGGGGGACGTAACGATGTAAGCCAACAACTTATCGACTTCGCCTGCAGCAGGAATCTAATCGTAAGCTCTACGTGTTTCCCGCATCGGCGCATTCGCAAGCAGACCTGGAACTCTCCAGACGCACATACTGTCAACCAAATTGATCACGTCCTCATTTGCAGGAGATGGGCGTCTAGTGTGATGGATGTCCGCTCCTATCGAGGAGCAAACTGCAACTCAGACCTACAGATGTAGAATTTCCTTAGTGCACCAATCGAGAATCAGCGCTCCCAAAATATTTGCGGTTGATAAGCTTCTGAGCGATGCTACGGCGGTGGCGTATACTACAGCCCTTGAGGAAAGACTATCACCTATGCTACACAACATCAGTAACACATGGGAAGAGCTCAAGGGTACCATAAGGCATGTCGTAGAGATTGTCGTGGGATAAAAAGCCCGGGGAGCGCGAAATAACTGGTTCGACGAAGAATGCAAAAATTCACTTAACGCGAAAAACGAGGCCTATAGACAATGGATTCAACGAGGAACCAGAGCCAGAAGAGAAAAATATGACGAGCTACGGCGAATATCGAATAGAATAATTAAACGTAAGAAACCTAAATACTTTGACGAGCAGCTGTTTTAATTAACGAAAACTTAGCTAATAGGAACACCAGACAAGCGTACAAACTAGTAAATACAATTAAGAACGGCTACTACGGCATTTGTAATGAACCACCTGTAATGAACCATATTATGGTCTGGTAGTGCTGCTCCCACTGACAGATCGAAGCAGCACCTGATAAGTAGTGATCTGTTGGTAGTAAGAAACCAGAGGCCGAGGGTCCCATTACACCGGGATCCAGGTGCGACCGCGTGGGCGTCTGATCCGTTCGCCAACCATTCCATCCTTATCGACAATTTTTTTTCATTCCCCATTTTTACCTCCCCTGTTTGTGTTGTCTTCCCTAGGCCTTTGAATTTCTGTTAATACGTAAAGGACAGGGGCAACGAGCGGCGAAAACTCAGCCCACATCTCCCGAACTGGGCTACAGTAAGCATAGGCCGCTGCTTAGCTCGTTGAGGGGCCTTTTTCTTCGCCAGATGGCACGGCCCGAGCTTCACGGTCAATTATGCTACCTTAGGCTCCGTCCCCACGGGCATCTGCGGGTGCCCATCAAACCGTCCGTGACACATTAACAAAGGATGGGCCTCTTACTTTGAAGAGCTTCTGAGCCTACCATCTAACATCCCCACACAAGAAGCTCTCGACGATATTGTTGATCTAGGCCCACCCATACAACCCCCGACAGTAGAGGAAGTTGATCTCGCGTTGCGGTCACTTAAACGAAATAAAGCGCCGGGCACTTATCAGATTCCAGCTGAACTGCTAAAATTCGGTGGAACGAGTCTAGTCAATGCTATACATCAATTACTCCTGCGAGTATGGGATGACGAGATGAATCCACAAAAAAGGAGATAAACTTCGGTGTGAGAACTACAGGGGCATATTACTAGTTTGTACGTCCTGTAAAATTTGATGTGGTCGCTTCACATCCGATAAGCTCTTTACGGTCAAACTGAGGCTCCAGAAGTGCTGGGAATATAACGTAAAAGCATACTAAATCTTTGTCGACTTCAAGAAGGCATACGACAGTATCGATCGTGGAGTACTGTACAACATCATGCAGCAATTTTGTGCGATTGACAAAGATGACGATGACCAACTCCGTCTCACAAGTCAGGATCCATAATAGACTTACTGATCTATTTGAAACACGCACTGGTCTGAAACAGGACGATGGACTGGCACCGACGCTCTTCAACCTAGCACTGGAATACGCTATTCGGGCTATGAATATGGACAACAGCAAGACGCTACTCATCAAGTAGACATAATTAACAGCGTACACCGACAACATCAACATCATGTCCCGAAGATTGCCCGACGCAGAAGATTTTTTGCATACGCTCGATACCGCTGCAAAAGAAGTTTGACTACGTATCAACGAGGGTAAAACTAAAATAATGATACAATCTACGACAAGGACACCTGCACAACCGAGCATCAATGTGGAGGACTTCATTGAGGTCGATGCATATCGATGTTGAGATATTCTCGAAATATTGACTTGTAATGCATCAATATTTATATATTATTATCGATATATCGTTGCCAACCCTAAATTGTGATTAACTTACATTTTGTCGTAAAATTTGTGGATACGCTTCTTTGACAAAGACTTCATTTACATTGCAGGTACTTGAAAGAAGCCATATTCTTATCAAACTGGCAAAACGAGATCTACTATTGATATATCCGTGAATGGGTAATGCAAAATGTCAAGGTTAGAAAAAAGTAACAAATACATAATATTAATTTGTACGTATGTATTCAGAAAAATAACAATTATTCTTGAAATGATCTGTATTAAGATGAAAGATTAGCTCGTCTGATGCCGGAACCAGATTGAACGCAGAAAGCAGCAGCAGCAACAACAACAACCTGTTGATCTGCTTTTGCCGCTGTCGCTGCTACTGCTTTCAGTCTACGTTGCGCAAGAGAAATGCATGTTTTCTTATCTTACATTTCGCTGCCGCTGCTGCTGCATTCAATTTGGTTCGGGCATAAGTAGTGAAAAGAAAACTGTTCATTCTACAATAACTACGCAAAACGTATTGGATGATTTAACTCTAATCTGTTAACAATTTGTCGTGCTGAAACCATTTTAATTGCTGAAATTCCTTATAAAAATTTCACTGCTGAAAAAATTGGCAACATCTTTTTGCACTTTGTTATAATCAGACAATCAGAATTAAACGTTTTTTTTAAGACCACGCACCAGACCAGCCATTAGACCACCTAATGGTCCCATCAGATCAGCTAGGTTCTCAGCATGCCGCCGCAGTTAATTGTATATTACCTTCAACCTCTTCCGACGATAAATGATAATCTTAATGTTTGGTATGTAATTTATGTTATAGATGAGTTATGTTATGAATGGTGTACGCTGATTTTTTGTAATGTGTGGAAAGGTCATGTAGAAACCTTCGTCATATATAATTTTACAGAACCCTCCAACACCTTTCCACACATTACAAAAAATCAGCGTACACCATTCGTAACATAGCTCATAAATGACATATACCAGATACCAAAAACATTAAGATTATATGAGTATCTTTCCTAACATCCTAAAATTTCAGATACTCTCATTGAGAAAGTATCTGAAATCCCACAAAAAAGAGTTCGTTTTATTATCAGCCAATTTCTTATTGGATGAGGGGAAAGCATTATGAATTGCACGAACTTACCATAAAGAAACGCGGCGGACGGTGCCATCAGTCGAATGAGAGGAACGTCCATGAATGTCCAGCATAAGAGATGGATGGATGTTGACTCCATATAGGCACACATAGCAACATACTGGAGTCTCTCCCTTTCGGAGTACGAGACATGTTGCTAACAGATTATATCGTCACTGACGTAGACTTTGACAAGCACCTCGCATCTAGAGGGAAGTGGCCAGGAAATACTACTGTAAAATATTCACTATGGCTCGAAAATGGATTGTAGAGTCGGTTCAGGGATCTTCTCTGAGGCTCTTACCGCCCGTTCCCATTCCTCATGGGAACAGCTCCGAACATATTTGGCGAATGCACCTTTTGTCGTCTTAATGCTTTTTCCATAAGACGCGTAGCAACATTCCGAGAAAAAGTTATCGGGAAATGGATGGATGGGAGCATTGCCTGTTCCGTTCGGCGAATATAATGCTATTGTTATTGTATTCACGTTCAAATTCGGCGAGATGTTCACGTGCAAACGCAGCATTAGAGCAATGTCAATGTCCATTCGCCTCCCAGATAACGCAAGCGTATTTCAAGCTGAAGTGCTGGCAATACGGTGTAGGATGCTGAAGGACAGCACAGGAACCACTAGGAGTATCTGTATCTTCTTAGATTAAGGCTCTGGAGTCAATAACAGTCTCATTGGAAATAGTCAAACAATGCCATAGCGAGCTGCCTGGATTGGCCGACTCTTCAGAGTTTCTCTTGAATGGGTTCCTATACATAGAAATATAGAGGAGAACGAGAGGGCCGATTAACTGGCAAGACTGTGTCTTCATGTGTGACCTAGAAATGAAGTTAAAACGAGATGGATCGATCCTCCGAATTTGGTATCGATATGTGGATGACATTTTGGCAGTGATAGAAAGAACCGAAGCCGATAACATCCTCGCTCACTTAAATAGACAATCTCCATTCATAAAATTCACGATTGAAATTGAATCTAATTCATCTTTGCCGTTTTTGGATGTAAGGTTAAACCGGAAGAGAAATGGCGACATCGATTTTTCAGTGTACAGGAAACCATCAAGTACACCTGGTTATATACTGAGCGATTCACGCTGCCCAATGTCCCATAAAAAAGCGGCTTTTCACAGTATGGTCTTCAGACTGTGCAGGTTACCGTTAAATATTCACTACTTCATGCAAGAACTAAAGTATATCAAATATGCTGCGGTAATCAACGGATATTAAGAAAAACTGACCGACAACCTGGTTCCTCTACACTCGAAAAAGATTGCCAGACATCGAAAAAAAAACTATTAATGGAGAAAAAACAACGAAAAAGGATTGCATTGCCGTATATTCCTGAAATCACAAACAAATTGAAAAGCGTCTTCAAAAAACATGACTTTGAAAATTTCCATTCATTCAAGAACAAGTTAGAAAATCGCATAGTCAACCTGAAAGACAAAACAGATGAGCTACAAAAATCAGGAATATACGAAATTTCCTGCAGGGACTGTCCACATACGTACATCGGCCAAACGAAACGAAGCATCTTAACGCGGTTTCAAGAACATTTGAACTCTGTTAACAAAGGTCAGGTGACGAAATCAGCCGTCGCCCTACACGCGTTGGAACAAAATCACCTCAACTGGAGCACGGAAAATCTACATTTGAAAAAAACAGGTGAACAAACTGGACGCGTATGAAAGCATATACATACATGCATATAACCAGCAAAACCCTAATGAACACGCTAGAAGCGCTGATTCGGCCACCACTTTTCAAATGCATTAATAGATCGAAATAATAATTCCACTAAAGTACAGTTATTTCATATCAATAAAATTTTCTTATTTGCACTTTTAAAAACAATTACATACAGTTAGTTTCCGTTAATTGTTTTCACATTAATTTCTATATTGAACTTTAAATATTAATACAATATAATAGAAACCTTAAGAGTAGCTTTCCGTTATTTACATATTACAATTTTTTCATTATAAATATAATCATGCTGCGATTTGAGTCTAGTTTAAATGTACTCGCTGAGGACGACAATAGTCGAAATAATGAAATTTATTGTAAAATAAATTTAAAAAATAGCAAAGTCAATAAGGTGTTTTTAATTTCAAATTATAAAAATTCATGGACTTTTTGGTTAAATAATTTTATCGTTTTTTAACACAAAACTCATTAACGGATATAATTACCTTATATTGGCTAGTAAATTGTGATATAATTTGGACTACAATCGGCGTCAATGTAAAGTATACAATAATATTTTCCCACATAAAGTTTTCATTATTGGCAATTAGATTCACTGTGCTCAAGTTGATGTTTTCTATCCCAAGATCACGTTCTTTTTCTTTAATGAGTAATATTCGAAAAATTTTGGGGCGACGGGTAGCGCAGTGTGTTAAGGCATCAGTCTCATGTTTGACTACCGTCGTTTTGGACCCGAATCTCCTCTACGACGACATTCATGGCCATGGATGTGCAGGAGGTGCGCGCTGGCAACTGCATTCTCCGAAACCAGTTTATGCCAACGAAACGTTAACTGGGCAACCTGGAACAGTTGAAGCACTATGCCCCGCAAGGGGTTAGGGCAATTAAGAAGTAGTAGAAAGCGAATACATTGAGGCAACTTTCGTAGAAATTGCAGACTTCTAGGCTTGGGTACCGTTATTAAAACGCCATTTAATTATAAAAACGATCTTTGAGTTTCCTCAAGACTGAAACAGTTATATCCTGGCGCTCGGAGTGAATTTCGAGACCGGGAAAGTTTTTTTTTTTGAGAATTTATGATTACATTCCCGTTTCAATTCCCCAAATGCTTTCAAATTTTATTTTTTTGTCGGCAAGTTTAGCAATTTGGCAAAATTTATTAAAATTGGGGGGCAAAAATCCTTATCCATAGTTCTCCTCGTGGGCGCCCCCTGGAACGGCAGTGGTCGTTGATCATTGCTAACCAAGTCAAGTCGCCAGTCGGGGCGGGGTGATGATTTGGTTGAGGTAAACATTTCCACTGTGGTGTGGGTGTAAAAATAATAACATTGCTTTTCCCTTTGCCGGCCTATCGGAGAAACCGACAAATAAAGGACAGAATGTGTACGCCAGCAACTTGCACTATCCGAGATATTCTATATGCCATCTAAACGTCAATTACACCTCGGATAAGGACTTACTTAACGGTTACGACTTTTTGCTATCGTACAATGACAAAGATTGGATTCTTGACTCTACTCAGAAGGTCCCCAGAACTCACGATTTTTTCAACTAGAGGGTTAATTTTTGTGGCATAAATTAAACATCTTAGGAGCTAATGAGATAAGATAAGTACAACAGCGGAGAATTTATCTCTCCAAAGGGTAGCACTATAATGTTGTACTCCGGTATAGCTACCGGTAGTGGTCGTGAGTCAGGTGTGGTGCTCCTCTTAACCAGAGCCAAACGAAACTGTCTCTTATCTTGGGATCCGGGCCCTATTGCACCAACCAATTATCAATTATCAGCACTTATCAACTTATCAAATTTTATGCTAAATTTCTGTTGCACCAAACAGAGAATTTTAAATAATATTTGATAAGCAAAAAACACTTATCAATTTACTATATTTGAAGTATAAGTACTATCATCGAAAAGGGCTGATACTCATCAACGTAAACTACAGCGGTTGTTGAAGAGCCAAAAGAAACCTGAGGTAACAGTATCTACCACTAACCGTCCTCCTTTCTTTTCTAGGTTTGTCAATCTTTCTGAGGTATAAGTATATACCAATATATCAATTTACTTTTCGAAAATTTGCTTAAATGTAAGTGATAAGTGGCTGGTGTATTGGGGCCCCGGTCTCCGACAGAAAGATGACCGCCAAGTTCCACACCAAAATGAGGAACATCACAATAATACAATGTTATGCTCCAACTGAACCCGTCAATGTCTTTGCGAAACAACTAAACGCCACAGTGGAGTATTTATACCAAAAAGCTGGCCAAAAGTCAAAAATCTTAAGCTTAGCAAATCCCGTTAAAATTGTATTTTTCTAGTACAAGACTTATGGCTGAATGATATCCTAAGCACTCGTGCGCCGCTTCCCTCTCTACCCCTTTTACGAAGGGTTACAACTCAAAAAAAGTGCAATTTGTATTGTATTTTTTCTTGCAAAGTCATATTTTTGCTTGAATTTCATGTTTTTTTCAATTGGTTTCCGATTCAATCAGCAAAAAAATTGTTTTATATAATCAAGCATTGGGGTGTGTACTTTACCCAAAAAAATATTTCATCATCCCTTTAGTTACGAAAATACTTCTTTTTTTCATATAACTAAATAGTAAGGGCAAAATGTGATATTTTTCGTGAAAAAAATAATCAATAGTGTTTTTGTTTGGGTTCCCTGTAGTCTCCGGCAATCAGACCTTTATGGTAATTTAGTTTAATGCCTCCTTAATATTGCCATAAAAAAATGTATTCCACTTTTTTCCCCCCTTCCCTTTTACCACGTGTTTCTGTCCGTCTAGTTCTATGCAAACTAGTCTCTCAGTTTTAAAGCTATCGAGCCGAAATTTTGCACAAAGCCTTCTTTCTGTTGCAGGCTGTATATATGTCGGAACCAATGGAATCGGACCACTACGTCATATAGCTGCCATAGGAACGACCGTTCCGAGATTCGGTCTTTGTGAGAAAAACTTTTTTATTTCTAAAGCTATCTTTTTCAAATTTGATATCATTCAATGGTATATACAACCAAATCACATTTTTGAATTTCGTCAAAATTGGACTACTCTATCGTATAGCTGTCATAGGAACGACCGTTCCAAAAACAAGTTTTTGTTAGAAAAACTTTTTTTTTATAAACGTATCTCTACCAAATTTCATATTATTCAATCATATTTATCGTCAAACTATATCCCAAAATTCGGTTGAAATCGGCCCACTATTTCATATACCTCCCATAGAAACAGTGAAATCGGAACAAGTTTTATCACTAATTTCAAAGCGGTAAATATACCGTGAAACTAAGGGAAGGTATGATACCCTTCACGCGAAGCTTTCGGTTTTCAATTTAATTTTAATTTTTTTTTAATTTAATTTTATTTTTTTTATTTTTTTTATTTAGTTTTGATATTTAATTTTATACTTTTTTATAATAAATAAAAAAAAAACTATCTCGTATTTCAATGCATTTGCACCTGAAAAATGGTACTAAATAATTTTGGCCAGCTTTTTGATACAAATACTCCACTGTCCCGTCTAGAGCAGAACACCTAAAAGTGACATTAAAACGGTTATGGGGGACTTGAATGAAAAAGTTGGCGCTGATAACTATGGGCTCAGGCATGTGATGAGTAGACGCAGTCTTGGTGATCGTAACGACAACGGTGAAAGATTTGTAGAGTTCCGCAACTTTCACAGTCTTTTCATCGGTGGTACTATGTTTGAGCATAAGGACCATCACAAAATCAGTGGGTCCTCTGTTGATTGGCGCAGAACACAAAATTGGATCGACCACTTTGCCATTAATAAAAGATTTAAAAGTTGCCTCCCTGACGTGCGAAATAAGAAGAGTACCGATATTGGAATGGGAAGAGACGACTATCTTATGATCGCTAATATTCGATTGCGTATTACAGCCATGTGCCGTCCTAGCGACGAAAGGTCCAGGTGCCGCAAATTCAACACCGCTCGACTAAAGAATCCTACTGTCTTACAACAATATAACGACCATCTTGCTCAAAAAGGAGCTGAGATAATTAGTTATCCAGATAGTGACAAATGAAAACTGGGATGCCATAAAAAAATGCATACATTGACAGCGCAGGTACCATCCATGGCACGATCCCGGATTGCCAGAATAAGCCCTGGATGTCCGACGCTTCCTGGCAGCGGATTGCTGAAATAAATGGGCTGAAGGTTCGTTTGACTGCTGCATCAGATTACAAGCGAAACAGCATCAAACTCCTTTACCGTCCGCTAGCTCGAGAAGTACAGCGTAGTGTGCGATGCGATAAACGCAATTATTGCACTAAAACGAGGAAAGGCAGTCAAACTCGATGGAATCTCTACTGAACTTTATCAAGCAACGCTAGAAGTTACTGCCGAGCTGCTGCACCCACTTGTTGATAAAGCGTGGAATACAGAAACCGTTCCCACAGAATGAAAGGAAGGGTTGATCATCAAACTTCCTTACAGACTGTAATAATTAGAGAGGCATTTGTGTGATTCCTGTCGTTGCCAAGATAATAGCTAAGATAGTCCTGGATATACTAAAGGCTCGCTTAGGAAGCACAATTGATGAAGAGTTGGCATGCTTTCGATCAAGATTCTCCTGTGTCGATCACATTAACATCTTGCGAATTATCATGGAGCAATGCGCCGAGTAGGCTTTTCCGCTTCATTTACTATCCATCGATTTCGAGAAGGCTCTCGATAGTGTGAACCGGGATTCTATATGGGCGGCCTTGCGCAGGGGAGGCATCCCTGAAAAGTTTGTGGCAATTATTAATGTAACATATAGGTAAGGTGTCGGGGGACTTTGAGATTCGCAGTGGAGTTCGGCATCCACTCACCGATCCTATTCCTCATTGTGATCGTCTATGTGTTGCATGCAGCCCTATCCGGACTCGACAGAGGAATTCAATGGACTTTGACATCTTATCTACAACATCTTGACTACGCTGACGACATATGCCTACTCTCCCACAAAATCATGGATCTGTCCGCAATGGCGTTAGATCTTGAGAGGGAGGCAAGCAAGGCTGATTAATACCAACATGGTCAAGGTTCTTAGCCCGCCATTGCGAAAAAGAACTCCTACACTTTTTGATATCAATATTAATGGGCAGTCTGTGGAGAAGGTGGATAACCTCGTCTACCTGGGTAGCATTGTTGCCGGAAATGGCGGTACGGGGCAGGGCATTGCTCGTCGTATCAACCAGGCTAAACCTGCATACGGCATGCTGTTCAAAATCTGGCGTAGCGGTGATCTCAGCATCAAGACCAAGCTGGACCTGTTTCGCTCCCTAATACTATCTGTAGTTTTATATGGGAAGAGTTCATGGAAAGTTTCCGTAAGAGTTACCAGAAAGTTGCAAGTTCTCGCCAATCGCCTACGATGGCGCGCAGGATTGATTGACGCGGTATGCCCCATTAGGGGGGTTAAGGTAAAGTAGTAAAAGCAGTAGGAAATTATATCCTCTACAAGTTTATTCCGTATTTTATTTTTGGAAAAGTACTCTTGCGGAAAAATATAATCAAAAAAATCCGACGTATTTTTCTTTTCAAAATGACGGCACGCACACTGTGACTCCAAAATCGAAAACCTGGATTTACGATTAAGATACCAGTCTGTAAAGCATAGAAAGCAATTTGAACGACCAGAATTATTACAAGCGAGAATCGGTAATTGCACTGGCTTTCTTTGGTAATTACTGATCTTAAGGCAATTTTCGGCATTTCTAACTTTTCAGACATGTTAAAAGCAAATAACCTATATGGGTATGCATGTAAAATGCAAAATCTAAATTCTACCGAAACGGTTGTAATTAGAGAAACATGATAAATTGCACTGCATCTTCAAACTTTCTTTTCTGACGGAGAAGCTACACCACAAAACACATAAAGCGATTTGAAGGTATTCAAGAGATGTGCATAAAGTGCAACACACTTCCTTATAAAACCATTTTATGATTTAACACTTTTATTTGCTGCTAGAAAATGATGACAAGCAAATTAACCGTAGTAAAGTACGCTTTATTTAAACATGTATTTTTAATCTGCAATTACGAACAAAAACCATTGAATGGAACATCAATTTCATACTTGACAATCCTGTTACATTAAGCAGCACCGCAGAAACTGTGTAGGAGAGATTTTATGATGAACAATATTTACATATAAGTGGGTACCATCCAAGAGGTGTTAAAACACTCGATAATGGTTTGCATAAATTCAACTGTTAGTATTTTTTTCCGCCATGGACATTAGTGCGAATATACTCGTATCTATGAAGTTGCTTAACAATAATCATTCTCCTAAAGAGTAATATACTATAGTATAAGTAATTACAAATGCACGTAACATTATGAATATTATGATAAAATTTGTAATAGGGAACGGACGTATATAACGATAACACTCAATGTTCAAAGTGCTTAAAGAGTTTGCAGAAGTAGTTTGGTTTCTACTGTCTTCTTGGTGTTTCAAAATAGCGCTTGGTTAGTTGATCGGTTTCAGGCTTCTGTATTCCCAATCACATATGATTAGATTATGAAAAAAAACAAGGTACCTAGCAATGATACTAAAAGTGCGAAGAAGGACGGACAAAAGCAAGAGAACTGAAATCAAAAGCAGCGTATAGTATAGCATGGCCAAATAAAAGCGAAAAGAATTTCATTTTCATCATCATCACCATTATAAAATCTTCGTAATTATACCCTAGACTTTATAAGTATAGGGTATATTCTTCTTCTTGTTTCTGTCACGATGAAAATAGGTAATACCTTAGAGGAGGCTCCAGAGGTATGGCAATGTATATATGTATATAAATAATCAGGGTCATCTACTGATTCAATTTAGCCATGTGTGTCTGTCTGTCTGTCTGCAGTTCGCACGATAACTTTCGATAGGATAAGGCCAGAGCCTTGGTCAAATGTTGGCAGTATGGTCTAGTTGGTTGGTATTGAAAATGGGCACGATCAGGCCAAGAGAACGCCTACCTCCAACACATATGTAAAATAATTTAATGTATCTATGACTCCCGATTATATTAACATGAAAAGCTCAGCTTTGATGGATTGCTTGTGAGGGTAATCTTATACTCTCCTGGAAAAATAAAATCCATCAGTTGAAAACTAACGGTAATTTTCTTACAAAAAGCACCGTACTACCCTACTTGTCGGGTTTTTTGTCTATAACTCTTGAACCAATTGACGTAAACACCTGATTTTCGGCATGTAGCCCTGAGGTGGAAGCTGCTTGAGTTTTAATAAGTTGGGCATACTCAGTTCAAAGGAACGCCCGCCTCTCCTACAAACATCAAAAAATTAAATATTCCTTTAATTACGATAGTTTTCGATAGAATGACATTAGCGAGTTGAACAATTTTGTAGAATGTGTTGGTAGTAAGATCTAGTTAGTTGGTATCGAAAATGGGCAAGATTCGGCCCAAGGAACCCCTATCTCCTCTTCAAATGACACTTCAAATAAGCGATAACTTTTGATAGAATAAAGCCAGCGACTTGAAATTTTGGTTAAATGTTAGAAGTGAAATCTAATTAGTTGGTATCAAAGATGGGTTCGATCCGACTTATCCCCTACAAATGAGATTTAAAATAGAAGATAACTTTCGATAAAATCAAGCTAGGGACTTTAAATTTTGGTCAAATGTTTGTACTAGGATCTAGTTGGTTGTTATTGAAAATAGACAAGATCCGACAAATGAAAACTATATCTCCCCCACATGTGAGATTTCAAATAAGCAATAACTTTCGAAAGAATAAAGCCAGCGAGTTGAAAAATTCGACAAATATTTGAAGTGTGGGTTAGTTAGTTGATTTTGAGAATGGTCAAGATCCTTCTGAATAACCGCCAACCTCCCCTATAAATTGGCCATATAGGAAACTCACTTTTAATTCATATGGTCGTTGCCAATTGCTACTTTTAGTATCACCACTAGGTCTGTACAAGTCTAGGGTATATCCTGTTCGGACTCCAGGTCGAAGCGAAGCAAAATCGGGTGTAAACTAGTTTAATTTTCCTAAAACGGGATAGCTCATTTCTTTAATAGTAAATGAGTATTCCGGATATCCGGATATCTCAGCAAAAGCCATTGCTCTCTCCATTAATTCATTAACACAGCCATTTAATGACATTCATTTTTATAATAATAATCGTATAAGTCCTCTTAGATGTAGTGCAAATGGTGAGGTTATTAAACTACATAGTTCCTTCTTCACATAGGGGTAATGATGGACAAACACATCAAGTAGAATTTACACACCAACCATATTAATGAGAAAATTAGGCAAAGCTTCTTTATGTTGAATTTGATAAATAAACTGCACAAGTTAAAACTATCTATTTTGCCTTAGTTCAATCCATCCTACTGTATTGCATAGCGGCTTAGGGAGGGACCTTTAACGTCCACCTTGAAAACCTTAGAGTAGCTCAGCGTTTAATCTTGAAAAACATTTTTTTTTTTACTACCGAGGTTCTATCCCACTTCCAACTTATTTGAATTGGCAAAAGTAACGAAACAACTCTACATCAAATCAGCACTATACTACACATTCAAAAGCCACGTTGTTACTCCTATATATCATCGAACCACACGTTTTAATAATAGAAGACTTTATGTTTCTCTTCATCATAAAACACACACTCAAAGGTATGTGTCATTCATTGGACCAATTAGTTTCAATGTTTTGCCTGTTGAGATAGGAAATATCAACTATTTTCAATTATTTAAATATCAGGTAAAAAAATGGCTCCTTAGTTTAATGAATGAAGAATTCTTTGCTATCCTTTATTTCCTTTAAATTGAGTATAAATTATTGTTAAAATTATCTTTTATAATATAATATAAAATCTATAATGTGATAATAATATAATATTACATAAAATTTATGTTTAAAGTTTCAATCTGAATTAATGATTTGTAGTCGATTAGGTTAACTTAACTATCCTCCTATCACAAGCAATGCAATGCAAAAATATATTTGTATTTATCCTGTTCAAAACTTGTATTATATTGTGAATAAAATTGAATTGAAAAATTGAAAAAATTAAAATTCAGAAAAAATCCTATTAGTGTTAGCAGTGAGTTTTCAGCTATCTTAACTTTTAAAGCTGATAGATAAAAGTGGATGGACGTGATTATCACAACGACGCAAAAAAAAAAGTTCGCCCGCGGCGGATTCACGATGGGAATTCGCGACGCAGTGTGGAGAGCCTCGTAAGACGCCGTAGTCAGATTTTTGACACTGCAGAAATTTCCGCTGCACATTTGCCATTGGTTTTTTTACCGCGTAGACTCATCATTTCGAATACAGGAGTATCGTACGGGAACACGCGTTGCCGTTACTAAATAGTCTATTTCCTCATTGTAACTGAAATGGAAAGCCGCCCCAAAGAAAATGCGGGTTACTGCATCTCTCTACCCCTAGTAATCGCAGTATACCAGCGATTCGTAAAACGTCCGTTTGCGTTTGCTATACGAGTAAGTTAGTATAAGCCAGCTCGTTTCAAAAGTCCTTTACACGCAATATATCAAATATTCAAAAACATACAACATATTCAAACAATTGCTTCTCTCGACGGCCTCCAGTCGACGAAGCTGTAAATGCGCTGGTACATTGATTTGATAAAAATTAATGAGGTAAACGTGGGACGTGCATGACCATACTACTCAATTGCCATAATCCCTTGTGGGGCATCGTGCGTCAACTGTTCCATGCAGCCCAGTTGACGTTTCGTTGGCATAAATTGGTTGCCATGGCCACGAACGTCGTCCCGTCCACGACGACGTGGAACCGTGAACCCGAAACGCCGGTAGTCAAACATGAGACAACACAATGCGCTACCGGTGGCCCCATACATGACCATACCATTCCAATTACCATCTTCCCGTAAAATCGATTATCGATTATAATTCAGGTCAGATTGTTGAAAACAATTCACACGCACACAACTACGATTCTACTGCTTAGATCCGGTGTACATGAACGTCCAAATGATGCCGGACGTCGCGTCACTTTCGCTCCTCCCTCTTTGATACCTATCGATATCGGCGTTTCAGCGCACATGATGTCATAGGACGCAGCGTCAGTATGTATTATATAAGCCGGGCTACACATTGTCGAACACGAACTCGAACTATGTGTAAAGTATCTTGAGCCCTAAGGAGGAAATCTCAAAGTATCGATTGAGGAAAAGTGATCCTCAAACGAATGGCTAAAGAAACTTCATGAAAATTTGAAGAAAATTGTCCACTGTGACTGTTTTCGTGTTCGAGTGTATGTGGCCCGGCTTAATAAAAACTTATGTGAGAACGCAGAAATGATGCAGATAAGACCAGAAACTAGCGGCCGCCCAGATAGCTATCTCGTCGGCCAAGTGACGTCGATAGTTATCGGGTAGCTATGGGGGATATATTTCTTCCTACCCGACTGAAAGTGACGCGGTCTAACTCGTCATTTAGGCGTTCATGTGCACCGGTTGTTAAAATGGCGTCATCAGCCATTTTGACCACGTGACAAGCCGAACTGTAAATTAAAAGTCCGTACTGTTAGACACCACTCCGCGTCGATTTCAGGCGATTATCAAAACGATACGCACAGTGTTCTGTGCTCTATGGCTTGATCGCTAATCGCGAACAATGTGCGATGATCGTGTGCCTAGCAAAACGCACCGTGGGAAGGCAGTGCGCGCTACGTACGCCAGAGCGGAAATTCTTTGCAATTTTCATGGCATAACAACAATTTAAAAAAAAAAACAATAGATACAAAATTGAGCTGTTGGATATCAACTTTGAACGCGGTACACAAAAAAAAACAATACTCGTAAGTTATATTCAATAAAGCATGTATGTACTTGTATAAATATCACAATACTCGTACAATCTATACCAAAAGAAGAACTCGGAACTCTATTCTTTAAGTAACTGGTGAAGGGAAACTGGCAACGGTTACTGGGATGTTTTAAAATAAATCTGTCCAACTGTGGCATACAAAGGTATCATTCTTCAACATATCGTCAGATAAAATATTTTGGCAATTGAATAAGAAAGGTGGGCAAAGTCTCTTGGATTAATGACTACAACGCGCTCAAACTTTGAGCCTCAAAGTTCGATTGTTTGACGCGTGTCGATTTCTTGCTGTTTCCATTCGAGATTAGATGATTGATTGGACATCACCTGATAGATGCCATAACTAACAAGAAACCATTTTTCCTAATTTGTAAGTGCAACACAGAGATACGTAAATAATGTAACAATGAACACTTCCCATCTTAGCATTAAAACAAAACTACACACAAAAGAAATTTATATTGCTTTTTTAAGGCATTGACTATCCAAATGGTCATAAAGATATATCCAGGGATAGCAAAGACGGTTTCAAAATTTCGAAGTTGAATAAAATGAATCGGTTTCAAAAATTAGTTTCATAAACATCGATTTTAAAACATAAAAAAAATATTGCTACAATTCAAATTGATTGTTAAAAATTAAATTAAATATCTATCATACGTAAATGGCACTAAAAAAAATCTAATGATGCCAATAAATTGCTGGGGTCACGAAACGTAAAGAAAACCAATTCCAACTCGTTATCGAGAGAGGTTCGAGTAACTCTTATTTTTAAATCAGTTAAAAATGCCTTCGAAACTCTTTGAAAGGCCCTAAAATCGGCGGGATCGGAGGGACTGAAACCTCATCGCTAGTTACGCGATGGAGATGACAGTAAGCAATATAAGTATGGTGCTTAATTTGTTTGATGGGAAACCAGCTCTATTTGGTATCAAATTGTTATTTTCAGTCCTCTGCAATTTGTTTAAAAAAAAATTTTGCTTAGTAGTGAACAAGTGTTCCTCTTAAAATACGCCACTGTATTGTACTTATAGTATATTTTATGGACAATTTGAAAATAATTCACCAAATAATTGAGTAGAAAAAATTCAAACAGAAGTATGTACTCTTTTACGTTGCGCTAACCTCTTCGAAACATTGTGAATCCCATAATTTATTTGCTTATCCATGCATTCTATAAAACATGGCATCTATTGTCACGACATTTAGTTATATTGACATGTTTTTAGATATTAAGAAATCTATGTTCTCTGCTTCATCATAAATAGATTTGGTTTCACCATCATGGTATTCGACTGAAGAGTATGGCTACTAAGAAAGAATGCAAGATCGTTTGCAGATAGATGTCCATGTACTCGTACATAGAATAAGGCATAAAACAAAGCATGACAATACATATTTCCTTTAGCAGAAAAAAAATGCTGGGAGACAGGACTGCGCCTCTTCACGGTTATGCCATTTCAAGCAAACGTGGTAGTTGGCGATTTTAACCAATTTTAAAATAATGGCACGAAGCAATACAGTACCCGGTGAATGCCGATGTTCCCAAAAGATATTGATGGCATCTAACTAAAAACATAAATTGATGTGGACAATGTATAAGAATAACGACTACAAAGAATCGTGCTGTGAAAGATGTATAAAGGAACGTAACCGAGTATGCTAATTGCATAATTTATGTTGCAGATTTGTTCTTTAGAGTAGTGACAATATACGTAGATGTTGTGGAATTTTCATGAATTCAAAGATTAGAATGTTTGCTTTGGGTGTAATTAAAGAGTCTCAGAGCTCGACGTCTTCACCGGTCGCTCTAGTTAGGAAGCCCGGTAAGGTAAGGATGTGTATGGATGCCCGAAAAGTAAACAGTGTCACTGTCAAGGACGCTTATCATTTTCTCTTGATCGATGGTATTCTAAGTCGACTCTCGAAAGCGAAGTGCATCACGGGTCTCCATTAAAAGGAAGCTTTTTGGCAAATACCACTCGAGGAGGCTTCAGAGGAACTAACAGGCTTCATGGTTCCTAGCAGGCCATTGCATCAGTGCGTAACCATGCCGTTTGTATTGTGTAGTTTTCCTCAAACCATGCAACAGCTGATAGATCAATTATTATTCCATCACATCTCCACCACAAGGTTTTCATTTACGTCATTTCATGATGTTTTACTCGTAATACCGGAACCAGATTGAAAGCAGCAGCATCGGCAGCAGCAACAACGTCAACATGCACATCTGCTTTCGCCGCTGTCGCTGCCGCTGCATTCAATCTTGAAGGGAAATCCATGCATTCTTATTTGACATTTCGCTGCCGCTGCTGCTTCTGCTGCATTCTGCGTTCAATCTGGTTCGGGGATAACAGAGACTTTCTAAGACAATATTCTACTACTCCAGGAAGTCGCACCTTGTATGAGAAAAGTTTTCCCCCGAATATGGAGAAAAGCAAGTTTTTGTCCGACACTTGGGCACATCATAGGAAATGGCACAATTTGGCACGGATCCCATCCAGAAAAAGTCCAAGTCATTGGTGATTTCCTTTGCCAAGTTCAGCTGGCCAACTGCGCAGATTGGTATCGTCGTCATGTTGATAACTTTACGTCATTGTTTACGTCAGAAATGACAAAGCGAGTCAGCGTCTTCTGAATGTGGCGGCTTTGTGTTCTAAGTTCTAAATCTGGCAATGTAGGGACAATCGTTGTTCTCAACAACCTTTCGTTTCTTGTTTTCCTTCATCGAGCTCATTCGTAAAATGACGCGGACGTTTTTGTTGAACACTTTGAAGAATCTTGTGTTTTGCGTCCCGGAATCCATTACTCCGGAGAAGGGTGTTCAGTTCAAGTCCGTAGCATTCAAGAACTTAATGGATTCTGACGAAGTAAACCATAACTCCACTGCTCTTTATTCACCATAAAGTAACTCTTCAGAACGCATGAACCGATCATTGGTGGCTGCAAGCATATATGTTACTCTTGATCAGTGTTGCGTCCAGATCATTTTTTTCGTGATCCGGATCGGATCACGGATCATCGCAAAAATGTGATCCGGATCGGATTGGATCATCGTGATCCTACGATCCGGATCGCAGGATCGGATCATTTTTTCGCTTTAAAATATGAAGTAAAATTGATTCAAAACCTTTCGCGTGAAGGGTATCATACCTTTGTTGAGCTTTGTGGTACATTTATATTAGCTTTTTGAAATTAGTAGCAAAACTTGTTCCGATTTCACTGTTCCTATAAGAGGTATATGAAATAGTGGGCCGATTTCAACCAAATTTAGGAACGTAGCTTAGCAGTCAATACAATTGAATAATATGCAATTTCGTAAAGATATCTTCAGAAATAAAAAAAGTTTCTGACAAAAACTTGCTTTTGGGACGGTCGTTCCTATGACAGCTATATGATAGAGTAGTCCGATTTCAACCAAATTCGGAAATGTGATTTCACTATAGATACTATTGATTATTGTGAATTTTAAAAACAATACCTTTAGAAATAAAAAAGTTTTTCTCACAAAGACGAATTTTTGGACCGGTCGTTCCTATGGCAGCTATATGACGTAGTGGTCCGATTTCAACTAAATTCGGGAATGTGATTAAGCTAAAAATATTATTGATTAATGTGAAATCTAAAAACGATATCTTTAGAAATAAAAAAGTTTTTCTCACGAAGACCAATTTTTGGACCGGTCGTTCCTATGGCAGCTATATGACGTAGTGGTCCGATTTCAACGAAATTCGGGAATGTGATTTAACTAAAGATACTATTGATTAGTGTGAAACGTGAAAACGATATCTTTAGAAATCAAAAGGTTTTTCTCACAAAGACCAATTTTTGGATCGGTCGTTCCTATGGCAGCTATATGACGTAGTGGTCCGATTCCGTTGGTTCCGACATGTATATAGCGTGCTATAAAAAGAAGGCTCTGTACAAAATTTCAGCTTGATAGCTTTAAAACTGAGGGACTAGTTTGCATAGAAACAGACGGACAGACGGACAAAGCTTAATCAACTCGTCTCATCATACTGAATAAGAATATATATAGTTTATATGGTCGGAGGTGCTTCCTTCTGTGCGTTGCAAACTTCATGACAAAGTTAATATACCCTATCACATCCGTGAAGGGTATAATGAAGTAAAATTTAAATAAAATGAGAAAATCGATTATGAATAAACGCTTTTTTTTTATTTCTCGATTCAAAATGAAATAAACACTAGTGCAAAATGAAGAAAACAAAAGAACAAATCGAAAGAAAAGAAACTATTCATAGTCATCGATCCATTTTTGATTGGATTTAAGCATCAACAAGTACTCGAATGTTTTCGAAGATAATTTGTTTCGGGGCGGTGTGAATATTTCCAGACCAGTACTGAAAATTCGCACGATCAGACGAAAGCAAGGATGTGTGCAAGCACCTGATTTTGTTTGTGTTGTGGTTTATGTAGTCAAGGAACTGATTTCCAATGAAATTTGCCTCATTTAAGTTTTCATCCGTTGATTTCCCCGATATGTTTTCCAATTCACTGAAAAAATCCTCTTCCTTTGTGCTGCCTGATGTTTCACTGCCCTGTTCTTCACCCTTATTGTAGAATTTGTGGCATTCGGAAATGAAATTTACTTTTGATTCTTTCATGCTCCTGTGGGTCTTCGATCCAATTCAGTTTGAATTTAGGACGGCTTTCTGCAGCGATGGCACATGGAATGCTTACTTTTTTGTCTAAATCCATGAAAGGAAAATCTTCTGTTCATGCTACATATGAGTCCAGTTCGCACTTATTCTGTGCAAGTTAAATTATTCATATTTCTGAATTCTGAATTCTGAATTTTTATACCCTAGACTTTTAGTATAGGGTAATTTGTTTTTTTCACGACGGAAATATGTAACACCTTAAAGGAGGCTCCGGAGGTATAGCAATGTATATATATAAATGATCAGGGTTACCTCCTGATTCGATTTAGATATGTTTGTCTGTCCGTCTGTCCGTTTGTCTGTCTGTCTATCTGTCTGTCCGTCTGTCTGTCCGTTCGCACGATAACTTTCGATAGAATGAAGCTAGAGCCTTGAAATTTTGGTCGTTACCAAAGTTGGCAGTATGATCTAGTTGACTGGTATTGAAAATGGGTATGATCAAGCCAAGACAACGTCCACCTCCCCTACATATGTAAAATATTTAAATGTATTAATAACTCCCGATTAAATAAACATGAAAAGCTCTAGTTTTGGCAGATTGCTCGTGAGGGTAATCTTATACTCTCCTGAAAAAATAAAATCGCTCAGTTGAAAACTAACAGTACTTTTCTTACAAAGAGCCCCGAACTACCCTACTTTTCAGGTTTTTTGCCTATAACTCTTGAACCAACTGACGTAGACACCTGTTTTTCGACAAGTAACCCTGAGGTAAGAAGCTCCTTGAGTTTTAGTAAGTTGGGCATAATCAGATCAAAGGAACGCCTACCTCCCCTACAAATTTCAAAAGATTAAATATTCCCTTAAATACGATTACTTTCGATAGAATGACACTAGCAAGTTAAAAACTTGGTAAAATATTGCTAGTAAGATCTACTAGGTTGGTATTGATGGGCCAGATCCGACCCAAGGAACCCCTACCTCCCCTACAAATGGAACTTACGATAAAATAAAGCTAGCGACTTGAAATTTTGGTTACATGTTTGTAGTAGGATGAGCTTTCTGATATTGAAAATACATAAAATCCGACCAACCAAACCCTTATGTCCCCTTCAAATGAAACTTCAAATAAGCGATAACTTTCGATAGGATGAAGCTAGAGATTTGAAATTTTGCTTAAATGTTCATAGCATGATCTAATTGGTTGGTGGCAATGATGGGCAAGATCTGACCCAAGCAACTCCTACCTCCCCTACAAGTGAAACATCAACTAAGCGATAGCTTTCGATAAAATGAAGCTAATGACTTGAAAAACTCGACAAATATTTGTAGAATTGGTTAGTTAATTGATTTTGAGAATGGTCAGCATCCCCCTTAATGAGTGCCAACCTGCCCTATAAACTGGTCATATAGGAAACTCACTTTTAATGCAAATGTTCGTTGCCAATTGGTACTTTTGGTATCACCACTAGGTCTGTACTAGCCTAGGGTATATACGCTCCGGACGGTAATTCGGTTTCTACTCAAACAGCCAATCAGCTATACGGATAAAAGCGCTCTCCTCATATAAGGTCTCTTCAAAACTGGTGAAGGAGTATTACGAACTTCTTTAACTGCTGGCAACCAAAAACCAAGTCTTCTTGTGTGGGGTGCCAGGCCATTGAGGGGAACAAGTCTGCGGATGAACTTGCTAGACAAGGATCATTCAGTCGTTTTCATGGACCTGAGCCTTACTGTGGCACTGGGCTGGACTCGGCCAAACTGCAGATCACAGATTGGTTTGCTCTATCGCATCATCAGTACTGGAATAACCTTCGAGGGCTACGTTAATCAAATGAGCTGATAATGCTCTTCATTCACAAGGGTCCTATTCAAATGAGTACAACCCATCTAACACTCCTAGTGGGGTACTTATCTGGCCGTTACTTGGTCAGATATCACCTGAACAAGATGGGTCTGTCAAGTGAGACTGGAGGACGTGGAAATGACCAAACACATCTTGTGCGAATGTCCCGCCATTGGGCGTTTTAGGATGTCACTCCTCAGGCAGGCTACTATCAGCACTGCAGACTTCAGGGTGATTCCTGCTAAAGATTTACTGCCCTTTATTCGAAAGGTGGACGGTGTTTTGAATTAATGGGCTAAGGCACAATAGTAGATCTTTTATGGTCGCAGTGCCTTCCTGCTGGGACAGTAGCTCGACTATTTTATCTTATGTTGAGGGTAATTAGAAAAATTAAACTAAGTTTTACATGCTCTGGAGTACTTTCAAAGGGCAAAGATCCAGAGTGGATCGAAGGTCACGGGTCTGCGACGATCGAATTGAAACAGCGACCATTAGTCATGATATGACCTACTCATCTAGGTTGTATGAAATTTAAGTAAGTAAAAGTCAGTACCCTAGTATAAAAGAAGGAAACATCTATTATTTCTGGTAGCTTTGGTTTTCCCACAGACACATTTTGATCTAAACGCGTACCTTAAAAAAATTAATGTGTACCTACCTAAATGAAATAAAAGGCATCGATTAAATATAAATTCAAAATAGAAAACTCATAAGGTCCCTCCGGCTTCACGCTCTCGCCGCAGTAAAATAGTTTCCATCGTTTGCAGCAAAGGGGGCTAGGCAAACCTAAGGTCAGAGAAATTTTCGTCACTTCTGAGGAGAGATTGCCACTTAAAGCACTACTCATGCGGAGATACTCAAATCTCCGAGCGACTGGGATAATTGGCAACTAAGAGATCTACCATGTGTAATCAGATGGTGATACTCATACGTGACCGCAGCCTAGGAGACTCCACATGATAGTGTCAAAGTCGCTCAGTCGCTTGGTTCCCTTCATTTTGCAAAGCGCACTGGATAAACGCACATCCAGAGTTCGGAGGGAACTGAGTATGTTGATAGGAAAGTTGAAATTTCAGTCACCATGTTAAGAGGACCGGCAACTAGAGTCTCGAGTGTCCGCACTCCAGTCGACCTCCAGAATTTCTTTGAATGAGTGATGGTGTGGGGCAAAACTCCGATACTGAATTACAGCAAGTTCGTGTCGTCGCTCTCCTCGATGAAGAAGTTATCGGCTGAGGGCGTTGCCGGATCTTTGGTAAATTTCATCCCAACGGGCACCCTTCCAGTGTACAGACCACATGTTAGGCGTGTTTTTTCCGGAATTTATCGGGTGCAGGGTAAAATAACACACGTATTACACCAACAACATTAACCTGGATAGCTTAGTAGGGTGTCTACCCTACACTCGATAACCCCACATGCATGACACATAGATGACTTCAGTGTCACGTGGAATCTAATATGTTGATGTTGGCACGCTTTTGTTTTTGCCAATCAGCCAAGTTTATTAATTATTATTATAAATTAAATAACTGGCGCAACAGTCCAATTTGAACCACGGCCTCGAGATGAGTTAGCATCATCTCATTTTCTAGATCGTGACGGTTTTTGTTCTTCAGAGGTATATCAGCAACACGCTCAACCGAGTTATTTACCCCATAATGGGTACTCGTTTAACAGCTGAGTGGGCTCATAGTCCGACACGTAAATCCCCGAAATCGAACCGGGGCCCAGTGCGTTGAAGGCAAACGTGCTAACCGTTGCGCCATCCGGACTATTTATTGGTAAATTAATATTACAATACGTCTAGTTCTGATAGGCCCATGCCTATTATAAAATAATATTTTTTTTTTTAACAGGATTGCTAGAAATATCAATAGAAAAAAATAAAAAGGAAAAAAAAAAAGATAAGAATTTGCTGGGGATCGAACCCGCGATCCATTTGGATAGAGTTGCACTTGTGGCTATCACTGATAAATTGCTCGCTTGAATGATGTTTGTTAGAGCGGTACGCCGAGTTTATAACCACCGTCGCAATAAATAAACGATCCGATTATCAAACTGATATTTCATTCGAATTTGCAATTTATTTCCACCACGTATGAGGCGCACCATTTGACATCAGGGTAGACAACTTGACGATTCGTAATTTAACTTGGATGCTACCCTAGAGCGTTTTTTTCGCGCTACCAGGGCTGGGACCCTACCCGGTTACGCAAAAAACAGACCTGTTCATTAAACTTGTTATCTATGCCGACAGGTTGTCGGTTTACACCATTCTATTCTTTTAATACTAATACTGCGGCCTCTCTGCTGACAATCTATTTTTCTTATACTATACTTCACTTTACCAACTTTAAGATATGAGTAGGTTTTGGACCTTCCTAATTAGGCATTAAAAATACACTGCCGACAAAATTTCAATTGGTTTCACTCCCTTTTCGGTATTATTGATTAGACGAATTTTTAAATAAAAACTTTCAAACGTATATTACAATAGATGTGGACCGTAAATGCAGTCATTCTGTACTAGTAAGGAGCGCTTTAATAACAGGTGACTATGAATAAATAAATTTAATATAAATTTGATAATTGTAAAAATATGCTTATTCTTACTCTTATTTTCATATTTTATTCTTTATCTTGTTCTGATCATCATAATTGTCATTAAGGTGCTCAGATGAAACCCTGGTTTGTTAACAGTTTAAGATGTTCCCAACAAGTGACAAATAAAGTATTTGTGCATGCCCATATATTCGCGCATAATTCGATGTCTTTACTACTTTTTCAACCTCGACACAAAAATCCACCTTCAATTAATTATGTAAAGTGTGCCATGCAAAAAATATTTTAATGAAGTATCTTGTCGACAATATAAAATTACCTTATAGTACACATGTTCAAAAGAGTCTGGAGTCAAGTGCCGAGCTACGGCACCATAACAACTCGGTTAAGAAAAGATAGTTACTTAAAATAAAAGTGTGGTAACAATAATATGAGTTGGACCTCTTCTTAGCGATCCATCGATCGTAAATATTTCGAATATAATGATATGCCGGTTAACTGACTATACTGCTTACCGATGTTCATCACTATTGTCATTCATTATACATACTATATTATCTAAAGTTCTCTCATTTTGCCATCATTTGAGAGAACAAAGATTCGATTTATTGGCATCATTATTCGCGTCGACATGTTTAACATAAATTGCAAATTGCAACAATATGTTCAGATCTTAAGTTTAAACGATGCTCGGTATTTTCTTGTCCTTGTTGGCTATTTTTGTAGTCAACACATCGTGAAGGAACACCGACATATTACATGGCCTTAATTTGTTGATTAATTATCGATTAGTATGTCTTGGCTATCAAAATTTTTACTTATGACCATTTGTTTTCAATTAGAAAATAAACAAAACAAAACAAAAAAAACTATTTATAAAATAAAATATAGTATTCACTGCGTCGTGGAAGGAAGCATGATGGTCATCGAAGTGTTTTTCCCATGAATTTTACCTATGTGAATTCAAAGTTTCTGGAAAGATTAACACAAAGATCAAAGAGACGCCTACTTGATGCGCGAAAACAACAAAATAAGCATTTGTCTAAAAATAAATTTGGAGAAAGTTTTTGGATAAGCTATGCAGACAGATAGATGTAATAAATTAGATACAAGGACATATTGCCGAAGGAGTCAAGTTCAGCACCAATGCTAACAACAATGGTAAAAATGATATGCAAATTTTATGCAAACTTTTCAACAAATTGATATGCAGAATTGTAGTGTAGTTTATTTGAGATCATTGACCAATTTAAATTCGTTTTTAGTATTAATCTAATTAAAAAACTCATTTCCTTGAAACGACTTCCTATAGCGAAAGAAAGATTAAGTGCATAGTTTTGTGTTATTCCGATTTGACCTAAATTCATTTACTAAGGTGCAAAAAATCTACATGTGAATTTGTTACATGGTGATTAAGTTACGCACGTTTGTTCATGTAGAAGAGTGTGAATTTGATATTACAGACTTTAGGTTAGGTTATTACTGACTTTACATTCAAATATTCAAGTGATTTCCCTTCCATTATAGAGTTTCAGTTCTGCCCTTTTAAAAAAATAAGTGATACGGAGTTTTAGTATGCTTACTGTAAAATCTGTTTAGTGTATATTAGCTTCCCTTCTTAGTTTAAGGACGGGTTCAGCTGAGCAATCCAAAACATCTCACACTGTGCCCCCGGAACTGTCGGCTGCAAGGTCGGTCAAAGTCTAACTTAAGGAACAGGCATGGAAATTTTGGCGCCCCCGCCCTCATTCACATTTTTCCAAAACAGTTTTGCATAGAAACTATAATGATGCCTCGCTTCAAATATTGTTTTGCTAGTATTTTTCATGAACATTTCAGGAATCATTGCTGCATAATTTTTTTTAAAGGCCATTTTGGTCCAAGCGGTTACGCTTCATACTTACATCGACGCCGCTTGTAGAAAAGTGGTTGTTAGAGCGCCAGTTTTGTTCGAGCTATAGTTTTTTTTTTGGGCACTAATTATCGTCGGTCACCGCACTACGGTGCTACATCTAGAGAGAATCAATAAAATTGCCTGCGGGTACTACTATATAAATAGTAACTCCTAAAGCGCTCCGAGCTTGTTAGTATAAAGACGGCGCGAAAAGGAGGTGCATGCTAGCAACTGCACTATCCCAAAAAATATATGACATGGCATGGCATAGTAATGCAAGAGATGTTAACGCGCCCATGCCCCTGGAGGTGTCAAGGCAATTAATAAAATAATAATCGTCGATTGTCGAAAAGGACGATCGACCTAAACGGTTCGCGACCATGACGCAACAATGTTAACTTCATAGAACCAACGGAAGAAAATCTCTTCATTTACACCGCATTCGCGAACCACTTGGTTCCCTCCTACGGCAGCCAGTTTTACGCACCGGAGTGACCCGTACATTAGGAACGGCACTATCGGCTGGCCTTCTTCACCTCTTGGACCAAGGAGGTGAAACCACAACTTTATACATCATGGGCAACCATCCCATTAACACCACAAACCACTCAAAAATCCTTGGTGTCACCCTGGATCTCTCTCTCTCTCAATTGCCCTAACCCCTTCTGGGGCATAGCGCGTCAACTGTTTGTTCCATGTGGCCCAGTTGACGTTTCGTCGGCATAAACTGGTTTCGGAGAATGCAGTTGCCAGCATGCATCTCTTGCACATCCATGGCCACGAACGTTGTCGTGGACGGGACTCGAACCCGAAACGCCGGTAGTCAAACATGAGACTGATGCCTCAACACACTGCGCTATCGGTCGCCCCACCCTGGATAGTATGGCAACATCATCTACCCATGCTTCTACGATCTGTAATAAAATGAGAACTCGCAATAAAGTTCTCAAAGCACTCGTTTAAAGTTCGTGGGGAATTAATAAATTGTCCCTGCACTCTGTATATAAGGTCATTGGTGGATCGGTGGCCAACTATGCAGCAACCGTTTGGTCCCAAAATCTGAGTGACACGCACTGGAAGAACATACAGTCAAAACACTGCATTACGCGCAGTGGCAGGCTGTCACTTGATATCATCTCAAGATCAGACCAGCATACTGCCTATTAGATGCCACCACACTCTCCTCTTGAACCAGTATTTAGTGGACTGCTACCGCAATGACCACCCGAATCATCATCTCATGGATGAAACACCACCCCCACGAAACACAAGACATAGCCTGAGGGACCTTGAGAAGATATATAAAAGAGATATAAAACGGAGTCATTCGACGAAGCCGCCTATAGGGGTGCAATTGCTACTATACATAGAGAGGAATTTCAGAAGTTAATTGCCATACTCAATCACAACGCTGTACTACATACTACTATACAAGACCGGCTGCGATCGAAGCCGCAATTTCTCTTGGCCTCGACACCGTACAAGAGGAAGCCGCAGCTGACACACACACATATCAAATTCAACAACGTTGCTACTACAGCAATGTATATGTCGAGCTTAAGTCACCTCACAGGAGAATGAAACCCAAATAAATTAGAACTGTGATAATCACTTTCAATCGGATAAATCGTGAAATATTTATATCTATGTAAATGGAATTATATTACATTCAGCTCTAAATTGACCAAATTCACTCGCAAACTTGGCTTTCCTCTTGGCTCCCTCTTCAGCGCCCTTTCAGAGTTGGGGCTTCAGGCAACCGTCTGTTTCACCTTAGTCTTTGACTGGCCCTGGTAGGCTGTTATCATTTTTTTATCGCTACTACAAGCGACGTTCCATAAAATGAAATATCCAATTTCATTCTTGAGCTTAATTTTCCTTTACGTAATATGCAGCCAGCCTTTCGTGTCCACCTTCATTATCCAGAACACCAGCACCACAAATGAGGTAAAATACTCTATGCGTACTATGCCATTGATGGTATGCCCTGCAGTTATAACCTGCAGAAAGTTCAACGAAACGTACACCGATAACTAATACAAACCCAAACCATCCCTGTTCCACTAGCTTACCTTCCTCATCGACAAGGCTGTACTATCGCATCAAAGGGTATCTTCTTAGCCGGGGGTCGGCGAACTTTTCCAGTAAAGGGCAGACTTTATAAATTGTAAAAAAAGTGTGTAAAAACGTGTAACTGCTTCCCGATGTGGCCAATTTATTTTCAGTTGTAGATCTGACGAAAGTGGGACGAGTGTATGAATGACGAAATTTTCCCTGTATTTTTTTTTTTTAATTTGTAAAGACATTTTACAAGGTCAGTAAAAATGCCTAATTACTAAAGCCATTTTTGATGTGTAAACATCTTATCGCTCGGTACGGGTAACACCATACAAGCTGCGCAATGCGTAAACAACTTTAGTCTGTGTACATGTGAACTCTCTGAATTCGAAACTTTATATATTCCGTGCTTAAGTTTAGTGTGCACAAATAATGATCTTGGTTATGAGCTGCGTAGCTGTATCGGTAGTATGGTGAACTATAGAACATGCCCGGTGCGGTCAGGGTTCTAATTCCCGTTGTGTCAAGCGTTTTTTTTTTCTTTTTAACATGAAAATGTTTATTGGGAGGCGATAATTATAGAAAGCGACGTGGTTCTAAAGGAGATTCGCTAGCATGTACGAGAAAGAGACACTCGACTTATCTGTAGGTGGGGTATGTAATTGATGTGGTATAGAGTGTTTGAGCGTTGCCACTTGAAACTAACAAACATATGTTAATTATTTTTTTACTCTACAGCTAATTCGCATGTGTGCGTATATTATCGCGCTCGGTGGCCGTGATCGCTCGGTCACCGCTCCACGATACTAATCTAGAGCTCGGAGATCAAATCTCGGCGCGACCAAAAACTGCCTGTGAGTAGGAGTACTAATAGAACTCTCACAGTGCTCCCAGCTTGTCAGTATAAAGACCGCGCGGATAGGAGGTGCATGCTAGCAACTTCACTTCCGAAAAGTAGATATGCTATTGAAACGTCAACAAGGCATAGAAATGCTAGAGATGTTGATGCGCCCATGCCCCTGGAGGGGTCAAGGCAATTAGAGAGAGATATATTATCTTTATTTACGTTTCGGCGCCAGTTTATATTTTCATCAGAGTGCACCTAAGGAGTCAACACTTTCACTATCTTAAAGTGTACTAGTAATTTTAATTACAGAAGAAACTTAGGGAGAGAGAATCGTCAGTTCATTTAAATGATTATGGTTTTGAGAGAAATGAATAGGTACTTATAAAATCGTTTAAAGGATAAATAAGTTTCACGTAACATAGCTTACCTGCAAAAGAAAAAAAATAGTTTATTTAAGTTGTTATTACTACTTATTAAATAATTAAAACATTGCAGAAGTTACCCTTTTGAAATCCAAATTTTACTTTTGTAGAAGTTACAAGCTAGCTTCAAATATCTTTAATCTTAACTAATTATTAATACATCTATACATTTTGCCTCGCATCGAATATGTTAGTAGTGACTTTTTAAAATATTTTTTATGGTTGTGGTTTTATTATGAATTTAAGCTTCCGACCTCGGCGGAAGACCTTAACTCCTTGAGGGAGGGCTTTAAGAGCTTTTTTTGTTTTTATTCATATCTCCGTGACTACTGATCCCAGCGGAAAACTTCTGAGACAAAATCAAATCAGAAAAATATATATGTACTTCTAAAATGTAATAAACAATTTTCTCCTATCTCAAATAGTTTTGAAGATATCCTCGTAACAAAGTTGCTTGTTTGGTCCCACGAAGTGAAAAATCAGTTTTTTGATGCATTTTGTCGAATATCGAGAAAACGGCTCATCCTAAGAAAAAAACAGACCGTATATACCCTAGACTTGTATAGACCTAGTGGTGATACCAAAAGTACCAATTGGCAACAACCATATGCATTAAAAGTTGGTTTCCTATTCATCCAGTTTATAGGAGAAGTTGGTGATCATTCAGAAAGATCTTGACCATTATCAAAATCAACTAACTAACCCACACTACAAATATTTGTCGAATTTTAGTTCAGTATTTTTAGGGTTTGGCGGGGAAAAATGTAGAAGTCTTTTCCTCAAATTCGATTTATGTTTTTTGGGGTGCTCACTCCGAACTTTGCCACCGCAAAAAGTTGACGCGTTTTGAGAAAACTGCGTGAAAACCGGTCTTTTTTTTCATTTTTTTGCTTATAACTTCGAAACTAGCGACTTTTTGACAACATGTCATACTGAAATAAAATAAACTAAAATAAACTGTATTAAATTTGTTGGCGAATTTCGTACCCGAATCAAATGAATTCGAACGTTCCAACGTTTGAACGAAACAATTGCCGAACCATTGAGCAGAAACATTTGAAGCAATCTCGGTTGCAAGGCACGACGAATTTGGTAAACCGGATTCTTTTTTTTAATTAAAAAGTAGCAACACGACAATACCAACATGGCGGCAGCAACAGATGCTAGCTCTTCTTCCTTCCGCCATCACCGTGATAAGTAATTTCAATTTAATTTATTAATTGACAACTCGGCCAAACCGTCAAACGTTTGAATCGAAGGATCGAATTGCCGTTGCCGTTGAGAAGATACATTTGTCGCTTCAATTGCCAAATCGTTTGATTCAAACGTTGGATGCAACGTTGGATCGAACGTTAGGCGCATCGTTTAGAAGCGGCTTGAGACGAACGGTTTAGGCGCTAGAGAACGTTGAAATTTGAAAAAAAAAATCGAATATCGGATAAAAAACATGGTTTTTTGCCTATTACTCGGAAACTGCGCATTTTTTTTAACAAGGTTGTCGCTTAAAACGGAAGTACATTAAACTTCGAACAAATTAAAATTTTTAGAGTTTTCACCAGATTGAACGGCTAAGATGATAGACCGCATTGACGTCGAGTTTTTTTATACAAATCTACAGATTCGACTTTCTTAACAAGTCCATATACGAGTATGTATAATAATTTTGAAAAACCAACCCCTTTCCCAATAAATATTTAAAAAACAAAATTCAATTCTTCAAGTCAATTAAATAAGAAACAAAATATCAAATCAAATAAAATATATTGCAAAAGAAAATTACAAATTTAATTCAAGTTGTCAGGACTCTACACTGGGAGCAACTCGTGTAAAATTATCATATGCATACTGAAATTTTGACGAAGACGTTTAGCAACTCTCACTGGATGTAAATGTTATATAGATACTACAGGCTGTTCATTTTGAATAGGAGGTCCATCGTCAAAAACCTCTTCATCTTCATCGGCGTAATACTGATGGGTATTTTCACTGGCTCTTGTGCATAGTATACAAATCCGTACAAAGAAAGGAGAAATTGCTGACTTGCACTGACTATCTCCTCTATATTTGCTGCATGGTCTGTAAACAGCTCGATTATAGGTTCCAGATAGGAGTTCTTCTTTAATGTCTTTACAAACTTAAGCTTGCCCTCATTGTAAAGAGCTGACGCTGTATCACAACCACTTATGGCGTATAAAAACAGTATGTTTTTAGCTAGAGTTTCGTCAAGTGAACTTGGTGGATGGTACAATGCTGAAGAGATTTTTCCTTTTCCTGGCCTGGTTTTAAAATTAAAATAAACAACTGGCGCAACAGTCCAATTTTGGACCAAGGCCTCGAGATGAGTTAGCATCATATCATTTCTAATATCGTAACAGTGTGTTTTTGTGTAGAGGTGTGTGATCAGCAACACGCTAAACCGAGTTACTTATCCTAAATGGGTACTCATTTAACAGCTAAGTGGGCTCAGTCCGACACGTAAGTCCCCTTTTTTACTGAAGATTACTGCATTCAGTAGGAATCGAACCGGGGCCCAGTGCATGGAAGTTAGCCGACTTTCATTTCCTGAATTCGCAAGGAAGTTTTCCTGAGTTACTTTCGGCACTGTTGTTTCGCTGCAAATTACTTCGATTGAAACTTTTTTGCTGGATCTTCTGAAGCGCTCTAGATTTTAAGTATTTTTGTCTGAATCGGGGTATCCATTAAAAACTACGACTGCAGTTGATTTGTACTTGTTAAGTACATAGTCAACGTAAGTGTCGCAAATATGTGCCTGCAAAAGTTTGTCCCTTTGGCCACAATACATATTGTGATGAAAAAACCCCCATTTATTGTACATACCTATAGAATATACAAGTGTAGCTAATGCTAATGTCGAAAGTGTACGAGTAGTAAGTGTAGTGAGTGTGCCGGAACCAGAATGAACGCAGAAAGCAGCAGCTACAACAACATGCAGATCTGCTTTCGCTGCCGCTGCATTCACTCAAGGTCGCGTAAGGGAAATGCGTGCTTCATAATTTGACCTTTCGCAACGCTGCCGCTGCTGCTGCATTGTGCGTTCAATCTGGTTGGAGCAGTATATCCGTATTTTCTTGTATAATGCCATTTTTTTGATTCCGAAATTTTATCGTTTCAAAATCGATTTTTCATTGAAGAAATAAATGCAGGTTTTATAACAATCATCAAACATCGAAGTGTCCAATACCTATAAATTGGCCAATGTGTTTGGTTTTGAATAGCGTTTGTTTATACCCTAGACTTTTAGTATCATCATCATCGTGGCGCGACAGCCCGACGTCGGGCCTTGGCCGCCTGGATCATTGTCCTCCAATTATCTCGGTCACGTGACCGCGTCCTCCAATTTTAGGAGCCCAGCAGCTGCGCGGCGTCCACACCTACTGAGCTCTCCCAACGAGATCTCGGTCGTCCTCGCAGTCTCGCTCCGTCGACTCGTTCTGCATTCATTACTCTCTTAGGCATGCGATCATCGTCCATTCTTTGTACATGCCCTGCCCATTGAAGTCGTTGTAGTTTGACGATTTTCGAGACTTGCAGCTCATCGTACATTTCATACAACTCATGGTTGTACCGGATGCGCCATCCATCTCGATCGCAAACAGCCCCGAAAATTCGCCGTAGAACCTTACGTTCGAAAGTGTCTAGCATGTTTTCGGAGGCTTGAGTTAGGTTCCATGCTTCGCAGCCATAGCATAGCACTGGTCGTATAATGGTTTTGTACACGCGGAGCTTCGTGTTTCTGTGCACATGTTTCGATTTCATTATGGGGAGAACCGAGAAAAAAGTCTTATTAGCTAACTGTATCCGTCGCTTGATTTCGTCAGTTTCGTTGGCGTCCCTTGACAGGTTGCAACCTAGGTAGATGAAGTTGTTCACGAATTCGATGTTGAGGTCCCCCACGTTGATGCTCGGTTGTGCAGGTGTCCTTGTCACCGACTGCATCATTATTTTAGTTTTACCCTCGTTAATACGTACTCCAACTTCCTTTGCAGCGGTATCGAGCGTATGCAGAAGTTCTTCTGCGTCAGCCAATCTTCGGGACATGATATTGATGTCGGCGGCGTACGCTGCTAATTGTGTCGACTTGATGAGTAGCGTCTTGCTGTTGTCCATATTCATGGCCCGAATAACGTATTCCAGTGCTAGGTTGAAGAGCGTCGGTGCCAGTCCATCGCCCTGTTTCAAACCAGTGCGTGTTTCAAATAGATCAGTAAGTCTATTCTGGATCCTGACTTGTGAGACGGAGTTGGTCATCGTCATCTTTGTCAGTCGCACTAATTTTGCCGGTATACCAAATTGCAGCATGATGTTGTACAGTACTCCACGATCGATACTGTCGTATGCCTGCTTGAAGTCGACAAAGATTTGGTATACGTTTACGTTGTATTCCCAGCACCTCTGGAGTATCAGTTTGACTGAGAAGAGCTGATCGGTTGTGGAGCGCCCAGGTCTGAAACCGCTTTGATATTCGCCAATGACTCGTTCTGCGTACGGTTTTATTCTATTTTCCAGAATTTTCGTCAAAATTTTATAGGACGTACAAACTAGTGAGATGCCTCTGTAGTTCTCACACCGCAGTTTATCTCCCTTTTTATGAATTGGACAGATGATGCTTCTGCGCCAATCGTCTGGAATCTCCTCGTTCTCCCATACTCGCAGGAGTAATTGATGCATGGCATCAACTAGACTCGTTCCACCGAATTTTAGCAGTTCAGCTGGAATCTCGTCAGCGCCCGGCGCTTTATTTCGTTTTAGTGACCGCAAGGCGAGATCAATTTCCTCTACTGTCGGGGGTTGAATGGGTGGGCCTAGATCAACAATATCGTCGAGAGCTTCCTGTGTGGGGATGTTAGATGGTCGGTTTAGAAGCTCTTCAAAATTTAGTATAGGGTATATTGTTTTTGTCACGACGGAAAAATGTAACACCTTAAAGGAGGCTCTGGAGGTATATCAATGTATATATTGTATATAAATGATCAGGGTCACCTCCTGATTCGATTTAGCCATGTCTGTCTGTCTGTCCGTCTGTCTGTCTGTCTGTCTGCCTGTCCGTTCGCACGATAACTTTCGATAGAATGAAGCTAGAGCCTTGAAATTTTGGTCAAATGTTGGCAGTGTGATCTTGTTGGTTGGTATTGAAAATGGGCATGATCAGGCCAAGAGAACGCCTACCTCCCCTACATATGTAAAATACTTAAATCTATCTATAACTCCCGATTAAATAAACATGAAAAGATCAGTTGAAAACTAACGGTATTTTCTTACAAAGATCCCTGTACTACCATACTTTTCAGGTTTTTTGTCTATAACTCTTGAACCAATTGACGCAGGCACCTGACTTTTGACATATAGCCTTCCAGATGAGAAGTTGCTTCAGTTTTGGTAAGAAGAGCATCATCAGGAAAGGACCAATTTCAAAAAATAAAATGTTCGTTTAATTACGATAACTTTCGATAGAATGACACTAGCAAGTTCAAAAATTGGTGGAATATTGTTAGTAAGATCTACTTGGTTGGTATTGAAAATGGGTAAGATCAGACCCAAGGAACCCCCACCTCCCCTACAAATGAAACTTCAAATAAGCGATAACTTTTGATAGAATGAAGCCAGCGACTTGAAATTTTGGTCAAATGTTTGAAGTGAGATTGAGTTAGTTAGCATTAGAGATAGGTACGATCCGACCTAAGGAACCCCTACCTCCCCTAGAAATGAAATTTAAAATAAGCGATAACTTACGACAAAATAAAGCTAGCGACTTGAAATTTTGGCCAAATGTTTGTAGTAAGATTCACTTGGCTAATATTGAAAATACGTAAAATCCGACCAACGAAACCCCTAGTTCCCCTACAAATGAAACTTCAAATAAGCCATAACTTTCGATAGAGTGGAGCTAGAGACTTGACATTTTGTTTAAATATTTGTAGGGTGATCTAATTAGTTACTGGCAATGATGGGCAAGATCCGACCTAAGGAACCGCTACCTCCCCTACAAGTGAAACAAGCAATAAACAATAAATTTCGATAGAATGAAGCTAGCGACTTGAAAAATTCAACAAATATTTGTAGAATGGGTTAGTTAGTTAATTGATTTTGAGACTGGTCAAGATCCCACTGAATGAGTGTCAACCTCCCCTATAAACTGTCCATATAGAAGACCCACTTTTAATGCATATGGTGGTTGCCAAATGGTACTTTTGGTATCACCACTAGGTTTGTACAAGTCTAGGGTATATACGCTTCGGACTTTACTTGAAAATCGCGTTTTTTTACTTTTAAACCGTCACATTCGCAAATTTTCAAATCTAAGTCCTTAATGTTTATACGCCCATCGAAACATAACATAATGGGGCAACTTTTGTCAATTTTGCAGATTTGTCAGTTCAAAGTACCGTTGCGAAATAATCATTTGGATTGTTGATGAAAAATAGATTTCACAATTTTTTCAAAGTTTGAACGATTGTATCTTTGAAATAATGGTGATTTTTTTAACTGGTAAAAAGTTTATTTGTATGAAATTTTATGTAGTTTCAGAAAGTAAGATTAAATCTTGGATCGAATAATTGGGGGCTTAGAAAATTTAGAATTTGTTGGGCAAGTCAAAGGTTTGGACAGTTTTTTTTTTAATGCTATAATATAACTCTGTAACGGTTAAAGATAGAGGATTCATGTCGTACATTAATTTTCTGCGAATGAGCCATACTATCTACCATTTAAATATTTACCATCATGAATGGGACACCCTGTGTAATGTAGTTTATGTGGCCGGAGATGTTTCCTTCTGTGCGTTACAAACTTCATGACAAAGTAAATATACCCTATCACATTCGGGTCTAATTGGCGGTCTAATGAGCTGTCTAATAGACGGACTAATGCGTGGGCTAACGGACGGTCTAATACGCGGTCTAATGGACGGCCTAATGCGTGGTCTTACGCTAGCAGTTGGTCTAGCATGTAAAAACAACATTACAGATTGTACTTTAAATATGTGATAACTGTTAGATTGAAGTTAGCGAATTGAAATTTCGGCCAAATGTTTGCAGTATAGTCTTGTTGGTAAGTATTAAAACCGCACATAGTCCGGCGGATAGAACACCTGAGGAGCCCAATTTCAAAACTCTCTAATTTCCTTTTTGTTTAATTTGAGTTAGCTGTGCAGATTTGCTCTCCAAAACGAAGTTTATGAACGGGATTATTAATATCGCACCTCTCCCCTCCCAGCTCCGTAGAAATTTCCCTCAAAACATCAATTTGTTTCTAAACTCCGTAACAAGTTCGTATGTTCTGTTGCAAAACTGCTCAATAGCATGACCTATATTGTTGTCAAAACTTCGTAATTCTTTTGTGTTTTAATTGCAAAACTCGCTATTTTTATACCCTAGCCCTTATAACGAAATAGGGTATATTGTCTTTGTTTCGATATGTAACAACCTAAAGGAAGCACTAACAATCGGTATAATCGGAATAAATGATCACTGTCACCTCATGAGTTGATTAAGCCATGTCTGCCTGTATATCTGTTCCTTCGTCTGTCCGTCGTTGGGCGATATTGGACTCTCTTGTAAAAATCAGATCGATCAAATGGAAACCAAACTAAACTAAACTCGCCTACAAAATGTCCCGGATTAACTTACTTTTCATTTTTGTGTTTTTAACTCGTGAACAAATTGACGTAGAGAGCCAATTTTTTTTTAACATAATCAGATAAGAAGTAGTCCGGATGGCGCAACGGTTAGCACGTTCGCCTTCAACGCACTGGGCCCCGGTTCGATTCCGGGGATTTACGTGTCGGACTGTGAGCCCACTCAGCTGTTAAATGAGTATCAATTATGGGGTAAATAACTCGGTTGAGCGTGTTGCTGATCACATACCTCTGCACAAAAACCGTCACGATCTAGAAAATGAGATGATGCTAACTCATCTCGAGGCCGTGGTTCAAATTGGACTGTTGCGCCAGTTATTTATTTTTATTTAGATAAGAAGTTGATTTAGTTTTCGAAAAATATGCATGCTTGGACAAAAGGAACGTCCATCTCCCCTACAAATGCCAAAAAATAAAAAGTGTCTATAACTACGGTAACTTTTGATAAAAGAAAACCAGCAAGTTGCAAATTTGAATGAATGCTGGTAGGCGGATCCTGTTTGTTGGTATTGAAATGGTTGAAGAGGGGATCAGACAAAAGGAAGTTAGTTAGTTAGCTAGTTATACTTGTAGTTTGAGAATGGATAAGATGCAACTAAATGATTGGCTATCTCCCATATACAGTTTTTTGTAAAAAGAGCTTACTCGCCACAAAATGACGTCTACCTTCTCAACAAAGGTTCGATCATCGTAGCCTCATCGGCTAACTTCTGTTCAAACTGACTATGTAGAAAACATACTTTTAATGCAATATGACCTTAACCTATTCGTAGTTTCGGTGTCGCCACTAGGTCTACACAGGTCTAGGGTATATACGTTTTGGACTCGGGTCTCATTTTCTTGTTTTGAAAAAAAAAAAAAAATTTTTTGTGATATTTTGCAAATGAATAAATTTTATTTTGGTAGCAAAACCATGTCTTTTTGATAGCTATTTCATTAAAACTTTGTTAGTTTTAATTATGGTGGCGAAACTTCCTTATTTTAAATTTTAGTTCGCTGTTTAGCAATATTGAAGTATTTTTCATGAACGAATTTTTTGGTTTAAAGTTTAAACCAAAAAATTGGTTTAAACCTTAAACTCATACTCTAGTGATCTAACGGAACAAGAAAAAAAAATTAAAACAATAATGTAAAGCTCGTAACGAAAACTGATTTTCGGGATGTGGGCTGTAAATTAGACTTCGATTTAGTTGTAGTAAAAGAAGCTCGTCCATTCAAAACAACGCCTACTTAGTTCTTTCGTAGCCCAATCGACAGGAAAATAATGAAAAACTTCCTTGATAATCAAGCTAGAAAGGTCGGGCCGCAATATGTTGCGTAAAACGATATGATAATAAAACCCTTGCAAATTTGTAATGTTTGTATCATCACTATATCCAACACAGGTGTATGTTTTATCATCAGTACGTCTAGAGTATTTTCGGTTCGCCTAGTTCTTGGCTCTTTTGATATATAAAAAAACGTCTCCCTTCCCAATTTTCGATTAATTTTTTAAAAACATTCAAAAATATTTCCCAAGTCACAAGTACCATGAGGGCATAAGAGCACATTACTATGAACATTTGAAAACATTAGTTAAACAATGGAAGAACTCGTTCAATGACATAACGTGAGCTTCTGTGCATTCATTTCAGACGCATGCATCTAGCTATTTGCATAATGCCCACTTAGAGGAAGTTCTTTTTTTTTTATTTTATCAAGGTCTATGGTAATTGCTTAAAAATCTTCTTCCAAAAGACATTTTTCGTATCACTGTTAATCTTTATGTCGATCGTTTGTTGACAATGGTTGTTCAGTTTACTTACATTAGTGAAGTCACGGAACGAGCATTCAACATTGGATGACCAATGTGTGTAGGTCATGTTACTCAAATGACAAAACGCTGATTGGCCTTGCATCCATGGAAAATGTTTAAATGAATCATAGAATGCCAATTTGCATAGCTAGTTAGTGAGCATTATGTCGCTATACGTTACGGATCATTTGTTAACATCGTTTTGTTGCAATGTACTATGTTAGCAACATAAGTGCATACATTTGTTTCAACATTGATCGTTAGTGAATAATATTAACCCTTTTATATTCGCATGTACGTACGTATGTTTTTTCTGTTATATTATTTGTAAGCGAATTGTCAAGTCATGAAAATAACAATAAAGTAAGTAAAAAAGTACATATACATACATATACTAACGATGATGGATAGCATTTTCTCTCCAAAGTAATGTTTTTCAGAATCAAATTAATGACTATCTGAATAATAAAAAAGTTTGACATCAAATACGTAATGACTTTCGGAAGAAAATTATGAACTAATTTATGAAGAATTATGTTAACTCATCTGACTATTTCGGGACACCCTATCAAAGTAAATCCAACATAAATAATGGTTCAAGTAGGTTAATATACGTCTTAAAGTTAATATAAATTTCGATACATTAATCAATGCAGTTGTTTTACTCGTTCAATGTCCTAATCTGCATTAAATTATTTTCATATACAATAGATAATCCAAAGGTATAGTCGTTAATTTGATTCAAAAAATTGTTAATTTTGTTAAGGGTGCAGTTAATTAGAGAGAAAAAGCCTTTTTTTTTCATTCAAACAAATGTTAATTTCAATCAGAAATTCTTTATTTGAATTCAGAAGATTGTCTATTTGATTTAGGAAGTCGTTAATTTTTATCAAATTTTGTTAATTTTTTCCAAAAAGTTGTTACATTAATTCAGAAAGCTATTTTCTTCGGAAACACATTATTTTGAAAGGGAAAATGTTGTATATTGTTGAAAGCAACCAGTGCTCGCCTGTAAGCATAAAAAAACACTGTATACATTCTCATACAGGATGCCGACGACTGCATGCTTTCGCTACCCAATTTAAATCAAAATTGATATGAAATTTCACCATCTACTTGCGATTTTTTAATTTGTCGAAATATATTCTAGTCTTGAATTATCGGACGTGCTCGGTAAACGTCTGGTCTCTGTCACAACTCTACGATGCTGGCAACTGCACTATCCGAAAATAAATACAGGGTTATCCATTTTCTCTTTCGGAAAGTAAACTTAAATTAAACACAGTAAATATTTGAATTTCGATAGAATTTTTATTTCATAATAAAGTTTGGATTATGCCATTATACGTGGAATACAATATCTGTCAAATGTCCCCCACGGGACCGCTTGCAGGACTCGATCCTTTTGAGGTACTTTTCGATCACCTTTTCACACATTTCGGGCAATAACTCGGCTATAACTCGACGGATTTCGTCCTTCAATTGACCAATAGTCGTGGGATTGTTCGCATAAACACGGTCCTTCGCATAGCCCCACAAAAATGAATCTAACGGCGTTAAATCGCAAGACCTTGCTGGCCAAGCCACATCGCCGAATCTCGAAATTACGCGTCCTGGGAATTTCTCGCGCAATAAAGCCAAATTTTGTCGCGTGGTGTGGCATGTGGCCCCGTCTTGTTGAAACCACATATTGTCGAAATCCATATCTTCAATTTCCGACCAAAAAAAGTCATGAATCATGGCGCCATAGCGCTGGCCATTGACTGTAATGGCGGCTCCTTCATCGTTTTCGAAGAAAAACGGCCCAATGACGCCGCCAGCCCACAATCACCAAACAGTCACTTTTTGCGGGTAAAACGGTTTCTCAGCGGTCACTTGCGGTTGCTCACTGCTCCAGATGCGACAATTTTGTTTGTTTACATAGCCGCCGAGCGCAAAAGTGGCCTCATCGCTAAAGATTTTCTTCGAAAAATCGGCATCGGTAGCCTGCTGTTCGAGGACCCAATCTGAGTACTCACGACGCAATCTGTGATCAGTCGGCTTTAATTCTTGCGTGAGCTGGACTTTATAAGGATGGAGATGAAGGTCCAAATGCAAAATGCGCCACAATGTGCCGTAAGATAGGCCTAAATGCTGGGATCGGCGCGGAATCGACAAATTCGGGTCTTCGGCCACACTTTCACTCACAGCGGCGATGTTTTCGGTCGAACGAGCAAAACGATGATGCACAGGTGTAGAAATGTCTGTCACCGATCCAGTTTCTTCAAATTTGTTCACTGTGTAGGCAATTGTGCGCTCATTGGAACGATTATGTCGACCATAATCTGCGCATAATGCACGAAACGTGGCCACCGCAGATTCACCATTTTGGTAGAATAATTTAATAATTTTAACGCGTTGTTCAGTCGTAAAACGTTCCATCTTGTAAAATGGCAAACCTTCAACTAAACCAATACCAGTTTGGAATACACTGACATTTGACAGATGTCGAATGGCAGGGCTTTACTTTCCGAAACACGAAATGGATAACCCTTTATATGCTATTGAAACTTCAACCAGGCATAGTTATATAAAAGACATTGACGCGCAACCGGTAGCGCAGTGTGTTGAGGCATCAGTCTCATGTTTGACTACCGGCGTTTCGGGTTCGAATCCCCTCCACGTCGACATTCGTGGCCATGGATGTGCAGGAGATGTATGCTGGCAACTGCATTCTCCGAAACTAGTGTATGCTAACGAAACGTTAACTGGGCCACATGGAACAGTTGACGTGCTATGCCCCACAAGGGGTTAGGGCAATTGAGTACCATGCCCCTGGAGGGGTCAAGGAAATTAAGAACAATTATCGAAAATCCCAAATTTCAATCTCAAGGTAATGCATTCAGAGTTATGAAATCCATATCCGTCGGGCGCGTCAAATCTATGGTACCCGTCCCGTGTAAACAGCAAACTTGTTTAGGACAACGCCAAACTTGTTAGCTGACGTAGGGTCCCGACGGATCCCGACGGGTACTCATCGACCGTGATGAGTCGATGAATCTAACGACAAACACACATAAAAAAGATGATTTCAGTGCTCGCACATACGAGTATGCTGTCGAATCGTAAACGCACCTTGTGTAAACACAACGACGTGTGCATTATTTTCACGTCAGTAAAATTCGCGTCGATATCGATAGTTTATCTGGACTGGCAAAACAACGCCGCCTATATTGAACACTGTTTCTTATCAGTCCAGAAACAATATTGAACAGCGTTACTGAACAATTCCAATATGTTTTCAACCCATTGTTCGGGACTTAAGTTAGTAGTTCAGTGTTTCTCAAGTGATTATGATGTCCAGTGGGGTTATTGCAGCAATTTGTGCGGCCAATTTAGTTATTTTACTTAACAGTCGCAAAAATAAATGAAACCGGAATATAGAGGGCTACGCCTGCAATCCAAGGGTTTTGTAGCAAGCGCTTATTTTGGTATCTAAATATTTTCTCCCTACTCTTCTTGGTACTACTCAGATGCATTAAAGCACCATAATTAAAATGTTTTGCTCATGATATAGTATCTTACATGCCAATTCATAAAAAAAGACTGTATCTGTCACCTCTGAAAGTAATAGTTTTAATACGAGAACCTGTACTGAGATATGTATGTACACGAGATGAACTGTCCTACTCTTCGAGATGCTTAACCATTCATGTTAGACGACAAATTGTGCATCAAAGCAATAAACCTAATAGGATCAGCGACCAGCCTACCCCCCCCCCCCCCCCTCGTCTCCCAACAATCTTTACCCTTACAGAAATGGTTAACTACAATTCGTTATACAGTATATCCTCGCTAATCCGGACTAATTAAAACATGGGCCTATCCGAACTAGCGAGGAATGCGAACTAGTGAGGCACACCAAAAAAGCAATAAAAACTGGATGTTTGAATGTTAGTCATGTATATTATAACGTAAATAATTTCTTACATTCCCAATTACAAAGATAAAAAAAAACATAACAATTTTCACAGGACAAAATTATTCATGTTGTATGCATTTACATACAGATTATCAAAATCATTACAGTATGATATTATTTCCGAAGGAAATCAGTAAGTTTAGTTTGTTTTGCAGTTTTTATGTTGTTGATAATTGCACTTTCTTTTAGTTGTCGAAGAGCTAATATCTGTTCGAAAAACATTTTGTTCCGCCCACTTAATTCCGAGCTCAAAAGCGGAAATCGCTGCTTCGTTCCTAATTTTGTTTTGTTCTGTTCCTTCCGCTAATTCCTCAATGTCATTTTCTTCCTCATCGATAAAATATTCAATATTTTCGTCTCCTTCATTTATCCACATAACAATATCGTCATCGACAATACTATCGTTGATAAGGTTTAGCATTTCCCTGATATCTTTGAAGTCATCGTTCTCAGATCGCTGTGCATTTGATGCCAACCTCCGGGCATACTCCGTCAGAGGTAAAAGATCTTCATCGTTCCATTCATCCCGAAATTTATAGGCGCTCCAAGATTTTTGCAATGTTGTTTCGTCGACTTTCGACCAAGCGCTCGCTAAAAAATCTATGGCGTGTTTCAATGAGACATTTTTAAGGTTTTTGTTTATGTCTTCTGAATTGGAAATAACTTGCGCGAATAAGCTTTTTTTGTAAAACATTTTTGTCACTCGAATTGGATTCTGATCCATAGGTTGAATTAAACCGGTGCAATTTGGAGGCAGAAACATTACCACCATATTATTATCAGCAGATCGTAATTCTTCTTGACTGGAATGGCATGGAGCATTGTCAATTAACAGAAGGGCCTTGGACGGAAAGCCATTTTGGATAAGAAAAGACTTGACTTGAGGAATAAAGGACTCATTGAACCACTCCTTAAACAATTAGGATGTCATCCACGCCTTTTAGGTTTATTTATACTCCACAGGAAGGATCAAGTTCTTCAGTGATCGTGGGTTACGGGATTTTCCTATCACAAGAATTTTCAATTTGTGCCTTCCCGACGCATTCGCACACACCAAAAAAGTTAGTCGCTCCTTACTTAGTTTTCTTCCCGGCGCCGTGGCTTCTTTTGCGTGTACGAGCGTCTTATCGGGTAACATTTTCCAAAACAGGCTGGACTCGTCCGCATTGTAGATTTGATCTGGAGTAAGATTCATCTCTTCAATTTTTTCGTGAAACGATTTTAAAAAGGGATCTACGGAATCAGCAGCACTGGAGAGTTTTTCACCCGTAATTTTTAGTAACCTGATACCAAAACGGCTTTTAAAATTACCGTACCAACAATTACTGGCGTTAAAATTGTCGTTATTGTAAAACTGTTTAAAAATAAACCTTGCTTTTTCGCAAATCAATTCCCTTGAAATTGGAGCATGTCTGCTTCTTTGCTGAAGGAACCACGAATACAGCTTATTTTCCATTTCAGGATACTCGCCAAATCGCAGGGTCTTTCGCTTCTCCGATCCTGATTCCGTTGATAGTATAAAGCTGGATAAAATGAATTTGGATAGTATAGATCCATCTGTTATTTTTTGTCATCTTACCTTCGAATTTTATCCTTCTGTTTTTTAATGTCAGATATGGTGGATGTACCAACACCATATTGCAATGCTAATTGTCTTCCTGACCAACCCCTCTCAAGCTTGTCGAGTATTTCATATTTGATCTTAAATGTCAGCGACTTGTGGCTGCGTTTTTTTACTGGAGCCATACCGCACTGTAAGAATTCTCAATATACCACACACGAACTAAGCGATTTTTACAAGTCTAGTCTGCCTTTGTTGAAACGATACTGTATTTTTTGTACATATGTATATGCAAGAATGTATTTTTCCCGTTATTTCCTTCTCCTTAGAGTAAATTGAAAATATTTAACAGAAAAAATGAAATCCGGATTACAAAGGCACTGAAAATCCGGACTACAGAGTGCTTAATACATATTTGTGTGTGATCCGGAAAACTGAGGATCCGAAGTTTCGAGGCTCCGGACTAACGAGGTTGTACTGTACGAAAAAAAATATGCAAGTACGTAGTAATCACACCTATACACGAGGCCGATAAGTGGACTACCCATACAAAAAATGCGCAATAATGCCCAAATTTAAATGAATGTCATCATCATCGTGGCGCGACAGCCCGACATCGCCTTGGCCTCCTAGATCATTGTCCTCCAATTATCTCGGTCACGTGACCGCGTCTTTCAATTTTGGGAGCCCAGCAGCTGCGCGGCGTCCACACCTACTGAGCTCTCCCAACGAGATCTCGGTCGTCCTCGCAGTCTCGCTCCGTCAACTCGTTCTGCATTCATTACTCTCTTAGGTATGCGATCATCGTCCATTCTTTGTACATGCCCTGCCCATTGAAGTCGTTGTAGTTTGACGATTTTCGAGACTTGCAGCTCATCGTACATTTCATACAATTCATGGTTGTACCGGATGCGCCATCCATCTCGAACGCAAACAGCCCCGAAAATTCGCCGTAGAACCTTACGTTCAAAAGTGTCTAGCATGTTTTCGGAGGCTTGAGTTAGGGTCCATGCTTCGCAGCCATAGCATAGCACTGGTCGTATAATGGTTTTGTACACGCGGAGCTTCGTGTTTCTGTGCACATGCTTCGATTTCATTATGGGGAGAACCGAGAAAAAAGTCTTATTAGCTAACTGTATCCGTCGCTTGATTTCGTCAGTTTCGTTGGCGTCCCTTGACAAGTTGCAACCCAGGTAAATGAAGTTGTTCACGAACTCGATGTTGAGGTCCCCCACATTGATGCTTGGTTGTGCAGGTGTCCTTGTCACCGATTGCATCATTATTTTAGTTTTGCCCTCGTTAATACGTAATCCAACTTCCTTTGCAGCGGTATCGAGCGTATGCAGAAGTTTTTCTGCGTCAGCCAAAATGAATGTATTATTATTAAATATTACCTGATTGTAACAAAACTTAGACATATTTTTGCCTATGGTGTTGGTTATCGTTGGATATCAGTACTTTTGAGCTCGGATGTGTTTTAAGGGATGCAGGGGTGTGCTAACTGTAACTATAGAGATAAACACTATTATTAACCTATTTTGAGAAGATATACAAAACCTAAAATATTATTCTTCATTTTTTATGCTGTTTGGAATCCCCCTTTCTGTAAGATTTTATATTTCTAAGTGTAACGAACTCGAAATGCAAGGGGGCTGGGACAAATTACGATCTAATATTTTCTCCTCTCCCACTGTTCCCTTTTCTAAAAATTTCAAGAAAATGCCAAAAATGGAATTTACTCAACATTACCTTTCCCACGACATCTCACTTGCCTATACCAGTGGATAAAAAAATGAATGTACTACTATTAAGTATTTTTTGATTGTAATGAAACTTGGAGATATTATTGCCTATGATGTTGGTTATCATTAAAATAATAAATAACTGGCGCAACAGTCCAATTTGAACCACGGCCTCGAGATGAGTTAGCACCATCTCATTTTCTAGATCGTGACGGTTTTTGTGCAGAGGTATGTGATCAGCAACACGCTCAACCGAGTTATTTACCCCATAATGGGTACTCATTTAACAGCTGAGTGGGCTCATAGTCCGACACGTAAATCCCCGGAATTGAACCGGGGCCCAGTGCGTTGAAGGCGAACGTGCTAACTGTTGCGCCATCCGGACTGGTTATCATTGGCCATCAATATTTTTGACATCCGGTGTGCTTAAGTGGTGCAGGAGTGTGCTGGCTGCAACTATAGAAATGTACTATGTACTTTTCTGATGAGATTTCAAAATTCTATTATTTTTAGTTTTCTGTGCTAGTAAAATGCCGCTTTTCTATAAATTTTCATATTTCTAAGTATAACGGTCTCGAAATGTAAGGGGGAGGGGGGACAAACTCGGATCACGTATTTTCCCCTCTGCCTCTCCTCTCCTTTCTTCAAATTTAGACAAAAAATTCAAAAATGGAATGTCCTCGACCGTACCTTTCTATCGATACCCCACTTGCCTATACCAAACAAAAAAAAATTTCGACCTTCATTTCCCCTCTATGGGGACCCGCTTTTAAAGTTGACCTATTACAACGCATCGCTTTCTTCAGAGAATTATTGTACTTCTACATATTTCCACTAAATTTCATGAACGTAGCTTCGACGGTTCGTGAGATATTTCATGGATAGACAGACAGACAGACAGACAGACAGACAGACAGACAGACAGACGGACACATGACCGATTTCATAAGGGTTTTGTTTTTACTACAAAACCCTAAAAAGAAAACGAGAAGGTGATGGATATGGAATGTGCTAATGGTGAGGCATTCTATTAGCGTCTTCCGTATCCATCACATGGCAATACGCTTTTGACAGATCTACAATTTGAAGACGGAGCAGGTTTCGAAAATTTTACTGGGATACCGCCAAGTGATGACACTTAGGTCCGTTTCTCAATGTCTGGTTAATGCTAACCGGGAGTTTAATTTATCGAATCGATAAATTAAAACGGCTCATACGAATTCGTTAGGTAGAATTTTTATCGTTTGTACATTGAAATGAGTTAATAATTGATTAATTAACCCATTTGAATTTATAAACGTAAAAAACTCTAGCTGACTAATTCGTATTAGCCGTTTTAGTTTATCGATTCGATAAATTAAACTCCCGGTCAGCGTTAACCAGACATTGAGAAAACAGGCCATAGACAATCAATTCCTCGATTGATTAGGCTAGCTCTTACACTTCGATTTCTTGCCAGTGTTATTTTCTATTTTCGAACCCTTTTTTCTTAAATTTTTGCATATATAATGTTTTGTCTTACATCAGGAAAAACTTCTTTATTCCCTAGTGATCAAATCCTGTTAACATGTTTTTATCCTAAATTCTAAAATTCCACTTGTTGCGGGCGTTTAACTGTAGGAAGACGGGTTTTTTTCTTGATTGATTCATTTACACCGTGCTGATATTCCATTACTACATACGCAATAACTCAAAAACTACGCAAGATAGATTTGTCAGTTAAACAACAAATCTCAGCTATATTTCGGACTTCAATTAAAAATGCATCCCACAAAAATCAGAAATAAATTTTTTGAGTTGTACATCTGTAAATTACGATTTTTTGTTTTTATTTTTCAAAATTTTTCCTTTTATTCTTTTTCTTTGTATTTTCGTATCTATAAATTATGGCTTTGTTCTAAAAATTAAGTCTATATTTTCTTACGATCAATCCATAGTTAGATCATTCCTACCTAATTGCTTGCTTTCTGGCTGTTGTGACCTTATGAATGAAAATTTTTTAAATCGAAATGACACATTTTCTTGGATAAAAATATATCAACAAGCCTAGCCCTTGGTAATAGTAAATAATTTTGAACGAAATGAAAAATGAATTAATTTTTTTATTATTTATTTATGTTTATAATAACTATTCAAAATGTGCACCTTCCATTCTTATACAATATCTGACTCTTTTCATAAAGCTTCGTGTAGCTCTTCCAAACATTCATCTTGTTATATTGCACATACATCATTAATTTTTCCACAAAAGTCATCTAAACTGTTTGGAGTCTCTTTATAAACGAGTTCCTTTAAATGGCCCCACAGAAAATAATCCAGAGGATTTTAATCCTGTGATCGGGCAGGCCATCTCAGAGGTCCATAGCGGCCTATCCAGCGATCACGAAATTCATTGTTTAAAACATTCGTGACCGCCCTTGAGTTATGCGAAGGAGCCCCATATTGCTGAAACCACATATTTCTTCGGCAGTACTTCCTACAGAAATGATTTATAGTCCTCGCCCATTAATCGGTTTTTCATAACATGTGGTCTAATAGGGCGATTCCTAATGATTCCAGCTGTTCAGGCTCCATCGAATTTGATGGTGGGCTCCTCGCGCTACATTAGGGTTAATTTCGCCCCACCAATGGTTATTGTGAAAGTTGAATATCTATATAAATATAAGTGAAAAGACACTCGTAGACTCATTCACAGAAATTTGTTCGAGCTGCATAATCCTGCGGATGACGCTTTTGAACTCGAGTAAAGTGAAAAGGATGCAGATGTGTATTTCGGAGGATTCATTTTACTGTCATAAATAAAAATAATAATTAACTGGCGCAACAGTCCAATTTGAACCATGGTCTCGAGATGAGTTAGTATCATCTCATTTTCTAAATCGTGGCGGTATGTCTTGTGCAGAGGTGTGTGATCAGCAACACGCTCAACCGAGTTATTTACCCGATAAATGGGTACTCATTTAACAGCTGAGTGGGCTCATAGTCCGACACGTAAATCCCCTTTTTCATCGAAAACTACCGAATTCAGTAGGAATCGAACCGGGGCCCAGTGCGTAGAAGGCGAACGTACTAACCGTTGCGCTATCCGGACTACTGTCATCCTTGGTATATCGAATTATCGATTAATTTGCCTTATGCTGCAAGTTGGATTTCGAATAACGAAACTCAGCACACTTTCCTTACTCGCGGCATTTGTTAACGAAGGCCGGCCGCTTCGATAGGTTAGACGGCTTAGTGTCAGATGTCCTGTCTCTCGTGCTTGGATCTCTAAATTTCGAAACACGTTTGGATCGGGATGTCTTCGGTTCGGAAATCTTCGTCTATATACAGTAGCTAATCTGCCGCTATTATTATCACATGTTCCAAGGACTAGAAACATATCAAAGTATTCGCTGGCGGAATACATTTTACTATAAAAATTTAAGAAAAAGTGTTCGAAATTAACAGGTTTTTTTTTGTTAGAAAAACATTAAAATTGCTTTTGAAGTGCTACAGCAAACCTTTCGTCTGATTTCAATAATGCTTGATGTAATGGGGGGAAATGCATATTAGCTGTGTTTTTATTTGAGTGTTCTAACTTTAGTGGTTTTTGAGATATTGTGTTTTTAGTAACGCGAGTCAAGCAATTTAGAAAAAGTGTAAATGCCTGTAGTAGCTAAAGGGTTAAGATTTCGGCAAAATGTCCCGTATTGTTTGTGTGTGGTTATTACGGGACACCCTATATATTTGAGGCAATCTTTTAGTTTCCGGGCCCGGGATGAAGAAATCACTTTTCACTCGCGTCACTCTAAAAATTTAGAATTTGTAAAAAAATTATTTTTTTTTTTTATGATTTATACTGAATGTTTGGTATATTCAAGGCATGGAAAATAACAATATTTGCAAGTTCCCTTGCGTGGGTTCCGTGTTTAAGGGAAAGCAACCCTCAGTATCGCACAAACAAATTGGGCCACCTCGGTACCGAACGCAATTGATGCATTTAAGTTGGGGGGGGGGGGGGGGGGGGGGCAAAGACCTTTTCCATAGTGCTCCGCGTGGGCGCCCCCTGGTAACGGCAGTGTATCAATTCGCTGACGGCCAATGTCTTAGCGATAAGACAGTTTGGAAAAGGCAGATAGCTGTAGCCTGAATGGCTGACGAACACCTAAGCGTCTCAGGTCTAGTAGGATGGAATGTCTTGCGTAGTTGGACCTGCTACATAGTTGTGTGGGCTCCAGCACGTTTATTAAACCATCTGAAGCAGCTATCTCCGAGGCCATCCCCTGAATGGGGTTAAGCGACGTGCTGACAACTCGTCCTTGTAAAAACCACTCCATGTCAAGAAACCTGGAACAAAAGCCTCGGATTGGACGGATCAACAACGACGACCACGCAAACGAATAAAGGATTATTCTTTCGGATCCTGGAATGTACGCTCCCTGAACAAACCGGGGGCCGAGAAGGCCCTCCTTCAACAGGTCGAAAAGTACAAACTGAGCATTACTGCAGTCCAGGAAACAAATTGGCTTGGCAGCGAGATTAATGACAAGAAATCGCACACAATTTTTACAAGTGGCAAACCATCGGGCCGCAAGGAGTTTGGAGTAGCATTTACAGTGAACAATCACCTCAAACCGCACATTACTGACTTCAAACCCATAAATGAACGGCTGTGTGCGATTCGCATCAAGACTCGATTCTTCAATTTCTGGCTCATCAATGTGCATGCCCCCACTGAAGTTAAAGAAGACGCAGTAAAAGACGAGTTCTACGCCCGCCTTGAAACTCTCTTCGACTCACTTCCAACAAACGACGTCAAATTGCTGCTGGGAGACTTTAACGCGAAAGTCGGAAATGAAAGTTGGCACCGGGGGACCACTGGAGGCCACAGCCTCCATGAAGAATGTAACGATAACGGCCAGCGACTTTTAGACTTCGCCTGCAGCAGGAATCTAGTCGTAAGCTCTACGTGTTTCCCGCATCGACACATTCACAAGCAGACCTGGAAGTCTCCAGACGCACATACCGTCAACCAAATTGACCACGTCCTCATTTGCAGGAGATGGGCGTCTAGTGTCATGGATGTCCGCTCCTATCGAGGAGCAAACTGCGACTCAGATCATCACTTGGTGAAGACGACCTACAGATGTAGAAATTCCTCAGTGCACCAGTCAAGAATCAGCCCTCCCAAAATCTTTGCGGTTGATAAGCTCTTGAGTGATGCTACAGCGGTGGCGTATACTACCGCCCTTGAGGAAAAATTATCACCTATGCTACACAACATCAGCAACACAGGCGTCCATGGGTTCTGGGAAGAACTCAAGGGTACCATCAAGGATGTCGCAGAGAAGGTCGTGGGATATAAAGCCCGGCGAGCGCGAAATGACTGGTTCGACGAAGAATGCAAAAATTCACTTGACGCGAAAAACGAGGCCTACAGACAATGGACTCAACGAGGAACCAGAGCCAGAAGAGAAAAATATGACGAGCTACGGCGAATATCGAATAGAATAATTAGACGTAAGAAACGTAAATACCTTGACGAGCAGTTGCTGAACATAAACGAAAACTTAGCTAATAGGAACACCAGACAAGCGTACAAACTAGTAAATACAATTAAGAACGGCTACCAACCCAGGACTAGCCTTTGTAAGGACAAGGATGGAAACATCATCAGCGACACCGATGGTATTAACAAACGATGGGCCTCTTATTTTGAAGAGCTTCTAAACCGACCATCTAACATCCCCACACAGGAAGCTCTCGACGATATTGTTGATCTAGGCCCACCCATTCAACCCCCGACAGTAGAGGAAGTTGATCTCGCGTTGCGGTCACTAAAACGAAATAAAGCGCCGGGCGCTGACGAGATTCCAGCTGAACTGCTAAGTTTCGGTGGAACGAGTCTAGTTGATGCCATACATCAATTACTCCTGCGAGTATGGGAGAACGAGGAGATCCCAGACGATTGGCGCAGAAGCATCATCTGTCCAATTCATAAAAAGGGAGATAAACTGCGGTGTGAGAATTACAGGGGCGTCTCACTAGTTTGTACGTCCTATAAAATTTTGACGAAAATTCTGGAAAATAGAATAAAACCGTACGCAGAACGAGTCATTGGCGAATATCAAAGCGGTTTCAGACCTGGTCGCTCCACAACCGATCAGCTCTTCTCAGTCAAACTGATACTCCAGAGGTGCTGGGAATACAACGTAAACGTATACCAAATCTTTGTCGACTTCAAGCAGGCATACGACAGTATCGATCGTGGAGTACTGTACAACATCATGCTGCAATTTGGTATACCAGCAAAATTAGTGCGACTGACAAAGATGACGATGACCAACTCCGTCTCACAAGTCAGGATCCAGAATAGACTTACTGATCTATTTGAAACACGCACTGGTTTGAAACAGGGCGATGGACTGGCAACGACGCTCTTCAACCTAGCACTGGAATACGTTATTCGGGCCATGAATATGGACAACAGCAAGACGCTACTCATCAAGTCGACACAATTAGCAGCGTACGCCGACGACATCAACATCATGTCCCGAAGATTGGCTGACGCAGAAGAACTTCTGCATACGCTCGATACCGCTGCAAAGGAAGTTGGATTACGTATTAACGAGGGTAAAACTAAAATAATGATGCAATCGGTGACAAGGACACCTGCACAACCAAACATCAATGTGGGGGACCTCAACATCGAGTTCGTGAACAACTTCATTTACCTGGGTTGCAACCTGTCAAGGGACGCCAACGAAACTGACGAAATCAAGCGACGGATACAGTTAGCTAATAAGACTTTTTTCTCGGTTCTCCCCATAATGAAATCGAAACATGTGCACAGAAACACGAAGCTCCGCGTGTACAAAACCATTATACGACCAGTGCTATGCTATGGCTGTGAAGCATGGACCCTAACTCAAGCCTCCGAAAACATGCTAGACACTTTCGAACGTAAGGTTCTACGGCGAATTTTCGGGGCTGTTTGCGATCGAGATGGATGGCGCATCCGGTACAACCATGAATTGTATGAAATGTACGATGAGCTGCAAGTCTCGAAAATCGTCAAACTACAACGACTTCAATGGGCAGGGCATGTACAAAGAATGGACGATGATCGCATGCCTAAGAGAGTAATGAATGCAGAACGAGTCGACGGAGCGAGACTACGAGGACGACCGAGATCTCGTTGGGAGAGCTCAGTAGGTGTGGACGCCGCGCAGCTGCTGGGCTCCCAAAATTGGAGGACGCGGTCACGTGACCGAGATAATTGGAGGACAATGATCCAGGCGGCCAAGGCCCGACGTCGGGCTGTCGCGCCACGATGATGATGAAGTTGAGCATTAAAGAAAAAACAGTACCACGACACGACAAAGTCATCCTCCAGCATGACAACGCTCGGCCACACGTCGCAAAAGTGATTAAGACATACTTGGAAACCCTGAAATGGAAAATCTTGCCCCACCCGCCGTACTCCCCAGACATCGCTCCTTCCGACTACCATCTGCTTCGTTCCATGGCACACGGACTGGCTGATCAGAATTTTTGTTCGTACAAGGAAGTCGAAAAATGGATCCAATCATGGATCGCGTCGAAAGACGCCTCCTTTTTCCGAGATGGAATCCGAAAATTTCCGGAGAGATGGGCGAAAGTTGTCGCTAGCGTCGCTTTTTTAAATTTGAGAGTTTTAGGACGTCACGATCGGAAAGAGATAATAAATCCGACTGAAAAGTGATTTTTTCACCCGGGATCGGAAACTATGATAAAAATATTCCAGTGACAGCAACAAGGGGCGCCTGATCAGCTTCCTCCGTTCCGGTCTAGAAAAAGAGGACATATATAGAAACAAGACAAGCTGAAGAGGGCGCAGAATCCACCATCGTAAGAACAGCACTCGTTAAGAGCTATTCCTTTGAAAATAATTGATAATTGGAGACGATGTCGACTTAGTGGTTCTCCTGAGTGGATTGGTGTCGAATAAGAAAAACGTCTTCTTCCAGAAAAGTGGCAAGACAGTGTAATGGACGGTTTGGTGGGCATCCGAAGATGCCCGTGGGGACGGAGCCTAAGGTAGCTTAATTGACCGTGAAGGTCGGGCTGTGCCATATGGCGAAGAAAAAGGCCCCTCAACGAGCTAAGCAGCGGCCTATGCTTGCTGTAGCTCAGTTCGGGAGATGTGGGCGGGGTTTTCGCCGCTCGTTGCCCCTGTCCTTTACGTATTAACAAAAATTCATAGGCCTGGGGAAGACAACACAAACAGGGGAGGTAAAAATGGAGAATGAAAAAAAATAGTCGATAAGGATGGAATGGTTGGCGGACGGATCAGACTCCCACGCGGTCGCACCTGGGTCCGGGTGTAATGGGACCCTCGGCCTCTGGTTTCGTACCACCAACAGATCATTACTCATCAGGTGCTGCTTCGATCTGCCGGTGGGAGCAGCACTACCAGACCATAATATGGTTCATTACAACAGGTTGCCAGCAGTTCTCATCCATATCCCTCAAACGTGGAAAGCTGTCCTGTTCTTCCTTTGTCTTATTTCTTCACGCATTTATCGGTTGTGATACAACCTCGGCCCTATTCGGGCAAGGAAGAACAAAGATGCATGCTGCTCTGGAGGAATATGAACTTCTGATGGGCAAGGCAGACGCGTTCCTGAAGCCTGATGCAGTTCATCAACAGGTAGCCGCTGCTTGCATCAAGCGCCTTATAGCCCTGTATGGAGAAGGCATCGACGTCACATTGCACTCTATGCGGTACAAGCTATTTGTTCACTCAGCTGCCAATGCGAAGATCAACCTCACACGTATTGCGCAAACTTGAACGCTCGCTCCGGGTACGACAGTCTCTTGTGTGGGCCCCGCTCCTTACGCTCGTTCTGCGCTTAAGAGATCACAGCCCTCAGTATTGCACAAACATGAATGCCCGCTTCGTTCGCTCTGGACATTGCATGGATATGTTCGTTCTTATCGCATGCCATATTTCGATTTGGAAACGATATTGTCCGTACATGGCTTATTTCGATTATTTTCCGATGTATACTTTCGGCTTAAAACTAGAGTATGCATATGGATGATTTCAGCTGGCCACTTTCGCCATGGCTTAGTTCGGTGCCCCTTCTTGCAAGTAGTCTGACGGACGCTGTAGCTGAAAAAACCAGGGCTGAAATATTCTGCTTTGTGCAGCTCTTTTCTGGGAATGACGTGCCTTAACGTTCCCACAGTGGACATGGAAGAGTCCGACAACGAGAACAAGGTCGACAGTGATGCAACTAAAAATATACATATGCAAAGCAAAGGATCTGCTGCGAGTCCTGAAGAGCCTGACTACTACAAACCTAGTCTCTCCGGTTTTTTGTTCTCTTTTATACCTTTTTTTTTCCTCTCTCCTTAGTAATAAAATAGGTAATGCAAATCATCAGGCTCTTCAAATTCAGATTTTGCCAATTTCGTTTTTTTGATAACGAAAGGACTATTGGGTTTTCAGCCCTGTGCATAAATTGAAGGTAGATAATTGCTTTGCAACTGAATATAAATTGGAAACCAGAGTCCGAAACTTATATACCCTCGACTTGTATAGACCTAGTGGTGATACCAAAAGTACCAATCGGTAACGACCATTTGCATTAAAAGTGAGGTTGCTATATAGCCAGTTCATAGAGGAGGTTGGCGCTCATTGAGGATATTAACCATTCTCAAAATCAATTATCTAGCCCATTCTACAAATATTATATACATATGTATGTCGAATTTTTCAAGCCGCTAGCTTCATTCTATCGAAAGTTACTGCTTATTTGAAGTCTTACTTGTAGGGGAGGTTGAGGTTTCCTTTGTCGAATCTTGCGCATTTTTAATAACAACCAACTAGATCTCAGTACAAACATTTGAATTTCAAATCACTAGCTTCATTTTATCGAAAGTTATTGCTTATTTGAAGTTTCCTTTGCAGGGGAGGTAGGAGTTCCTTGGGTTTCATCTTTCCCATCATTGCCACCAACAAATTAGATCATGTTAGAAACATCTAAAAAAATGTCAAGTATCTAGCTTCATTTTATCGAAAGTTATCGCTTATTTGAAGTTCCGTTTGTAGGGGAAGTAGGGGTTTCGTTGGTTGGATTTTACGTATTTTCGGTACCATCCAACTAGATTCTACTACAAACATTTGATCAAAATTTCAAGTCTCTAGCTTTATTCTATCGAAAGTTATCGTGCGAACGGACAGACAGACGGACAAATGGACAGACGGAAGACGGACAGACAGACATGGCTAAATCAAATCAGGAGGTGATCCTGATCATTTCTATTGCTTTACCCACGGAGCCACTTTACATATTTTCGTCGTGACAAAAACAATATACCCTATACTATAATAGTCTAAGATTGGTGGTTCATATAAACGGCCCAGATCGACAGTTTTGCAGACCTTTTGATTTTTGTGTACTTTTATGTTTTCGGGGGTGCTGAACACGAATCCGAGGTTTGCCATCAAAAATTCGCGTGGGAAATTAAGATATGGACCAAAATAGCGTTTTTTGAGGTTTGCCAACAAAAATTTTGACCAAGTAGCCCATTTAGAGAAAAAAAAAAAAAAACAAAAAAAATCATGTTTTCGTTTTTTTTCCGTCCAAGTCGTTTTTGCATTTTTTTTTTCAGTTTTTGCTTAATATCTCTCAAGTATACGTCCTACAAAGTTACACTTACATTTTCTAAAGCACACTAAATTTGCTAAAGTTTTACATCAAAGCAATTTTCGTATGTTGAGAAGTTCTTGAAAAAAAAGTTCTTCAAAAATGAAAAATGTTTATTTATATTGTGAAGAATGTTCGTTTTAGTGATATTTTCTTCCAATATTGGGCAAAATAGTGCTCCTACAATACGAGGAAAATTGTAGGGGTCGAATTTGATGATAATTCAATTATGTATTTGTAAGCTGACAGAAGTAAGGTTCCCGTTTGTTTGTTGGTAACTTAGTAAATGGCAACGCAAAATTGACAAAAGCAAGGACTTCTTGGAAGACAAACGTGAACATCGCTAAATATCTCCTTAAGTATGTGTCCTGAAGAAAAAATTATCCTTATCGATTCGAAAGTACATATATTAAATTTGCTAAGATATTTAATTAAAATTCTTTTGCTACGTCCATTCTTTTCAAAAACACAGCTATTCAAAAACCGATTTTTGTTTAAAAAAAAAAAAAAAACAATTTTTCCATCCCATTAATATTGTTAAATATTGGGTAAAGTATACATCCGATGAAGAAAGTCGTCGGACCTGAATTTATAGTAAAATTTATTATCTTTGATTTCATATAAGCAGGAATCTCATACTCCCTTTAGTTACAAAGAAAATGACAAAAAACCAATATCGTAAAAAAAAAAACATTTTGAGAAAATTATCGTAACAGAAAATGTTTTAATGCATAATATCTTCGTAACTAAGAGTTCTACAGGAAAATTTGCCAAAATCTTTTTTAAGGCGCACTAAATTTTCTAATTTTTGATACACGTTTTCATCATTTTCTAGGGAACTATACATCGTGCGAAAATCGCTACATATATTATATATGTAACTCCTTCGCTAAGTTTTTACAGGTGCATTCAGTTTACACAGACTTTTCTAACGCTTTCGATGTAATAAACTTTGATCTCCTGATTAAAAAACTTTCTAATATTGGCTTTCATGGGACGCTTCTTAACTGGTTGAACGATTATATTAGAGACAGGCATTTAATTGTTAAGATTCAAAACGAATTCCCACGTCAGTTTAATCCTACGTCAGGGGTTCCACAGGGATCTCATCTAGGACCTCTTTTATTTTTAATTTTTATCAACGATATCAATTTGGTTTTTCACGATGTTGACTTTTTACTCTTTGCTGATGATTGCAAAATATTCAAGACGATTTCTACCTATGCCGATTTAATGATTTTGCAATCAAACCTAAATAATTTGCATTCGTACTGTATTAACAATAACTTGATACTAAACATTGATAAATGTTAATACATCATATTCAATAGAACTAATTCAGTATTTCATCATACATACACTATTGATAATTTTCCCCTAAGACAAGTTGAACTTGTTGATGACTTGGGTATAACATTTGATACACCTCTGAATTTTTACAACCATGTTTGTAATATATGCGATAAAGCCCGACGAATGTTAGCGTGCGTTTACACGTGAACATCTCGCCGAATTTGAATGTGAATACAATAACAATAGCATTATATTCGCCGAACGGAACAGGCAATGTTCCCATCTATCCATTTCCCGAGAACTTTTTCGCCGAATATTGCTGCGCGTCTTATGGAAAAAGCATTAAGACGACAAAAGGTGCATTCGGCGAATATGTTCAGAGCTGTTCCCATGAGGAATGGGAACGGGCAAAAATATTCGCTGAATTTAATGGAAATGTACGTTTTCATATGGAGGTATGTTTTCAAACGAGGGTCAACCATTGATTGAAAATGTAAATCTATTTCAATCGTCTTGCGTTTCACACAAATTGCCAGCAGGTAGACGATGGGTAATTTGAGTTGAGTTGTAGTTTGTTTGGGTTTTTTTGGTTTGTTTTCGATTTCATGACACCAGGTCAGAAAATAATGAAATAAGGACAAATGGATATTTTTTTGGGAGGTGTTAGATCGAAATGCAATCAGATGTAAGTCTGATTGATTAAAATGTAACTGTTTGAGCTATGTAGGTATATTAGATAGATATATTAGTATAAAGATGTAGGTATATTATTTAACCCATATTTTCGTATAATTTGCTTATCGATGTGTACATTTAGGTAGGCAATTGATTCTAAAACGTAAAATTGTACTACAAAAAAGATCTTATTAATCTCTGCCATATGATCAATATTTTCAATGGGTGCGTTCCGAGAAAACCCTAAACGTTCCAAGTTGGTTTGAACTCAGTTCAATTTCAGGTGGAAATGGCATGTAAAATACAAACTAGTGAAATGAATCAGAAAATTGTTCTGGTTGATTTCACTTTTTATCGTTTGACATGCATTTGCTAAATACTTGAAACGTAATTGCAATGTTGAGAATCCTGAACCTAGGCAATGTATGGCATGTACCCGAAACGTACAATTGGTGTAATTATTCATTTTGGAGTCATTTTCATTTCAGTGTCAGATGAAAAAAACGACACGGATCTGCGACGAGCGAACTTAAACAGCCATCATACAGACACTTCGCCGCATGGGGCCGAATTACGGGCTCAGTATAGAAAGGTTTAGAGGCGGATGGCGAAGAAAAAAATTTATTTCAGCTAATTCACTTTCAACTCTGATCCAGATGTGATCCCATACAAGACCTGGAAGAAAACTGGTCTCTCATTTTATATCTACTGATTAACAGATACAGTATCTACAAAGAACAGATACAGTACCAACTGACCAACAGATACAGTATCTACTGAGCGACAGATGCAATATATATTGGCTAACAGACACAGTATATGCTGAGCAACAGACTCATTATCTATTGACCAAAAGATACAGCCCCTATTGAGCAACAGATAAAGTATCTACTGAGAAACAGGTAGATACAGAGACTCAAAAAGCCTTCAGCAATAGTCTATTTCATTTGTCTCTACACTGAACAAACAACATGCATCGCACTTTATTCCCGTCTAATCTAATTTTATATGCGACGGGCCATAAACAAGAAATTTTCCCCACTACACAAAAATGTGGATGTATGTACGTACCTATAATTCTAGGCTGCATGTAATGTATTCGTTCACAAAACCACAATTCCATGTTGGTACATATTTGCATATTACTTGTACTTTATTCACTTAAACTAAAATAAAAAAAAATCCATACAATGTACGTGACATACGTACAAATTAATTGATTTACAGCGTTTAGATAGAGTTCCAAACAATCTAAATTAAACTTCGCCTTCGTGTGATCATTGCTTTCATCCATAAATTTCATCATCAAATCGATTTCCCAATGCAAAACAATAACAAGTCAAAAACCATAACCCAGTAATATGTACTTGCGGTAGAAAAATGTATACCCGATATCTACTGATCTCTTCAATAAAGACAATGCTTTCAAAAAAAAAGGTCTCATAACTAAAACAACAACACTACGAATCAACAATACCTACGCCTATTAACTATTACCAAATGACAACAAACAGACGAAGGGTAATTTTCTGTTTACGGGTCCATGGGCAAATATGTATCTTTCTAGCAACCCATCATTCTTCATGCCTTCCGTGTGTGTCGGCAACGAAATTTACTTGGTAGTTGTTGGTATATTAGTCCTAATGTTCAAGAACATTACCGCGGTAATGTTCAAATTCGGCGAGATGTTCACGTGTAAACGCACGCTTAGGTTTTATAATCAGGTCCACTTCGCATTTTAGCAACATTCATGCACTTAAAATATTATACTTTTCTTTAATAAGAAGCAAGCTCGAGTATGTATCAGTGCTGTGGAATCCCCATTATGAGACACATTCGGATACAGCAAAAGTTTTTGAAGTTCATTGCATACAAACTCCATATTCGGCGTGAGAATAATAATTATTCGGACATCTTAACTATAATTAACGCTAATACACTTTTGGAAAGAAGATCCTTCTATGATGCGGTGTTTATTTTTAATTTGTTAAACGGTGTGATTGATGCCCCAGAAATTTTAAACGAAATCGCTTTTAGAATTCCTACAAGACTGACGAGATGTAATGATATTTTTCAGCTGCAAACTTGTAGAACTAATTATATCCAATTCTCGCCGATTGAAAGATTCAAAACTATTGGCAACAAAATTTCAAACCAGATCGATTTATTTAATACTAATTATAGTGCATTGAAGAGAGTTGTTATGAATTTGAACACATAAATACTGTTTTAAAATTGTAGATTGAATTGAGATAATTTTATTTTCTTTTTTTTATAGAATGCACTTTGAAATTGACTACCATTCTGTATTTTCTTATGTCATAAGGACTATAGTCCGTTAAATTGTAAATAAATAAATAAATATTAAATTAAAGATATTTAAATTATCTACAAGTTTGATTTATTTGATTTGTAGTCCGGATGACGCAACGGTTACCTTCGCCGCCTACGCAGTCGGCCCCGGTTCGATTCCTACTGACTGTGGTAGTTTTCGATAAAAAAGGGATTCACGTGTCGGACTATGAGCCCACTCAGCTCTTAAATGAGTACCCATTTATAGTGTAAATAACTCGGTTGAGCGTGTTGCTGATCACACGCCTCTGCACAAGACATATCGTCACGATCTAGAAAATGAGATGATGCTAACTGATCTCGAGGCCATGGTTCAAAATTAGACTGTTGCGCCAGTTATTTATTTTATTTATTTGATTTCAATAAGTTTCTTCTTAGGATGAGCACTTTTCACAACATTAGTAAGATATACGAGTACACGCGCGGCGAACTTTTCTGACTTGTTTAAACTTTCATGAGTTGCTTCTTACAACAGTAAGTTCTGAGTGTACTGAGCTGAATTTGGTATCAAATTTTAGAAAATTTAGTGTACTTTAAATAATATTTTTAAACATATTTCTCTACAGGGTGTATACTTTTGGAAAATTTTGTTTGGTGCCTAAACTATAAGTCTAGGGTGTAAAAATGCCCTGGGATGAGTATAGGAGCCGATATGCTAATAAACAGATGACTTAAAGTAGACTTAGGAGATTTTTGAAAAAATCTTATCTTTGAAGGGCTGCATCTTGGCACCTTGTTGGCATAAATTGCTTTCAGAGAATGCAGTTGCCAGCATGCATCTCCTGCACATCCATGGCCACGAACGTCGTCGTGGACGGGATTCGAACCCGAAACCCCGGTAGTGAAACATGAGACTGATTCCACAACACACTGCGCTACTGGTCGCCCCAAATGGACAATGGATGGTTCTTGAGATATTTACGGAAAATTGAAAAAGGGCGGGGAAAATTGAGGCTTCTCGACCACCACTCAGCTAACTCAGGTCTTGGAAAGTTGAAAACTTGCTTTAACACTACTCTCATCTATCCTAACAACATAACGAAGTATCTGTTTTTTTTTTTTAATTTTTTCCGCTGTTTCATGTCTTATTTGACTGGCCTATGTGTGTTATTGGATAATTACACATTTAAATAATATTGAATTATTTAAATAATATTCAAAACTTCGTTAAGATACAGACTAAAGATACTGAGGGGACAAATAATACGAATCCGATACCGATGTTGATATCTATACACGTAGTGATTTATCGAATATTTTTATAAAAAATCAATAAAAAAAGAACTCTTCAAAGGTTACTCCTTTTTGCTAGATATCCATTTGATAAAACAACTGTGAAAACATTTTAGTCCGGATGGCGCAACGGTTAGCACGTTCACCCTCAACGCACTGGGCCCCGGTTCGGGGATTTACGTGTCGGACTATGAGCCCACTCAGCTGTTAAATGAGTACCCATTATGGGGTAAATAAATCGGTTGAGCGTGTTGTTGATCACATACCTCTGCACAAAAACCGTTACGATCTAGAAAAATGAGATGATGATCTCGAGGCCGTGGTTCAAATTGGACTGTTGCGCCAGTTATTTATTTATTTTATTTATAAACATTTTACAGTTTGTGAAAATAAACAATTTGCTTAAAAGAAGTCACTTGTTTATTAAGATCATTGTCCAGTTCCAAGATCTTCTTATGATGTTGCTGTTGTCAGTTAAATTAGCCAAGTGGGTTGTTTTCAGTTTTATTACTCCTTTCAAGGTACTGTCGATGGTTTTATTCAATAATGCATATTTTATTTTTTCCCACACTTTATTTTACCTCCAGCAAAGTTAGCAATGCATGTTATACAGTGAGTCACAGAGAAAGTGAGCTACCGAATGGTTAGAAAGAGAATTATTTAAAAAATGATTGAAAAACTATTCAGATTACAATTGTTTTTATATAAATTTATTGTTTGAACATATGGGTTTTTCATTCCAGTAGACTTTAAAATTATTTTTTCCGCTTAGTATAAAAAATTTATAAAAACTTAAAAAAATTCAAAAATAAACCTCACAGTAAAAATGAACCACTAAATAACAACAAAATCATTTACATATACATTTATAAGGTTGGTGCAAATGAAATATCGGATTCAGTAGTAAATTTTTGAACAGTAGTAATTTTTTATAAAGATAATTTTATTAATTGAAATACCAACGGACGCGAAACACCTTCCCCAACGAGATACAAGCGCATTTATTCCTGTTTCATAGAAGTCCGAGTTACTGGTTCGAAGAAACTCCTCGAAGGCATTTTTGACAGCTGCTTCATTGTTAACCTGTTTTCCTGTCGAAAAGTGATCCAAATGTTTAAAGAAATGGTAATCTGTTGGCTAGAGGTCTGGTGAATATGGCGGGTGAGAAAGAGTTTCATAACACAACTCGTTCAAGTTTTGGATTAGAAATCTCCATTCATCACGCCATGTTTTGCACGGTAAGAGCATGTGGAACCCACTTGTCAAGCTTTTCACTTTTCCATGTTGTTACAAGTGGCGGGAAACTGTGGAATGGTGAACGCCCAATTTTTCCGCAAGATCTTTTATGGTTTGGCGGGGTCAGACTCCACTAATGTACATACGTAGCTCGTCGTTATCGATCAATGGTCCCGGGTTTCCACGTTGCTCATTTCGAAGGTTCATATCTCCGGATCGAAATTTTTCGAACCTTCGCTGAGTGGTTCGTTCGTTAACCGTATCAGGTTCAAATGCCCTGTTGATATCCTTCGTTGCTTCCGTTGCGTTGTGCTCTAGATTAAATTCATAAAGGAAAAGACTCGCTTTCGTGTTCTTTTTCTTTTTTATTTCACCGATCACCATGAAGTGCAAAACCGAAATGACTCCATAAGCCATGGTATTTATACTTCAATATGTTATATCACTAGCACCGCCTGGTGGCAGTTTGGTACTGAAAAATCGCAGCCAAATTCATGTCATTGCAAAATCCGACATTTCATCTGCACCAAACTGATATATTGGGGTGACCGGTAGCTCAGTGCATAGAGGCGTCAGTTTCATGTCTGACTCCGGTCGTTACGGGTTCAAGTCCCGTCCACGGCGTTCATGGCCATGCATGTTTGTGTTGTCTTCCCCCAGTGGAGCGATACGTAATAATAAGCCACAACATCTCCCGACTTGTCACAGGTAGGCGGCTGTGGGAGCAGAAGGTGCATGCTGGCAACCTCCATCGTCCAAAACTGGTTGATGCTAACGGAACGTCAGCTAAGCCACATGGAATAGTTGACGTGAGAGCGAATGGTACTTAGTTGACCCTCATTTTGCAAAAATTGCTGCTTGCAGCTGTTGGACATCGATTCCCACAGGTTTGATATTTATGTGGAAGGAATTTAACGCATTTCCGCTTGTAATGCATCCAGAAGGTTTGACAAAATACTGTGTTTCCGCGCATTTTGGTCAAGGTGGGCCCACAAATTTTCAATTATGTTTGTTTCGCACATGCGGGCAATTACATAAAAGCAGTAAAAGCAAAAAGAAAAAGTGTTCTATCTCCAATTTCTCCGCACTTGGCTTAAAATTTTTCTTTAAAATGCCTAGGTACACGAATTTATTCATTTTCGGTGGAATGTGCTCAAAAATTTCAGTACCACTACCTGCTATACAGCCTTATACCATGACGGAGCCACCACCGAATACTGGTCGGACGATTTTTTGGTTAAAGTTCCGCAATCTTTTGTCGCCATACCATCGGCTTACCATCTGAGCAAAATAAGTTAAGCTCACTTCTATCTATAAGTAATACACAAAAAAATGTATTTTATAAATTGTGAAGCCGTTTTGACATCACACACCTTGCGCCAGAAGCGAATGTTTTTAAGAACATATTTGCTGGTAAACTCCAATCGCTTTTTTGGTTTTTCAACCTTATAAACGTCTCGTATATTAACGCCATGTCCCCTGAGAACTATTTTTATTGTTTCGGTGCGGCCGTTCACTGGAAGCATCTTTGAGCGGGAACGCGCTCCCGCGACATAAGTGTCAACAAGTGGCAATGCGGGCCAGATCTAAAGTTGGAGATTTTCACAAACATGCGTGCACTACAAGCGTGTTTGAGCGAAGCAGCTACGAGCGTCTACGTGCACCATGCGACTCGAGTGCCAAAACCAAAAAAAAATTGGATTTGCCCCTCGTTGCCGCTCTTAGCCGCGTGTTACTTCGGGGAATATATTCGAAGGAAATATTTTGTCGATTGATTTTGTGTGCAATGGAGAAGATTGTTAAGTAAACTGAGGCGCGAAGACGCCTGAAATGGACGAGCCCGGTCACTAGTAGCCGCTTATTTCGTGAGCCGCTTGACGCTTGTATCCCGGTAGCGCATTGCCGCTGAAATACCCTTCCATCGGAGGACCACGGGTTGCGTCGAACGCTAGCTGATTTTTAACCATTTGTGCTAATTTGGGAGCACTAAGATTAGGGCTCTTAACTTCTTCTTAACATGTCGCACAATGAACGCCTCATTCCTCTCTGCAAACGTCATTCTTTTGCTTTCTTTCGCATTATTGGCAATTCTTTCTTCTCTATCGAAACGGTGAGTTTTATGCTGCACGGTTCCTGAATTCTCTCGAACCATCTTCACTAATTACTTTTAGATAGCTATACGCGAGGCCCATGACCGACCCGCACCAACTGAGGAACTACTCCTCCTAACGCATAAAAATGGCGGCCAAGAATGCAAACCTGCTTTTGGAGCCGACGCCAATGTCAGGCACGCACTTAGGGGAAGCTTCAAGATGAACGAGAGAGGTGACTCACTTTTTGATTATGTGCATTATTAGCAACTACCTCACAGTGCGTAATAGAGGAAGTATGCCGACCTTCACCCTTCCGAGTACAGATAACTTTCAGGGGTGGGAGAAAGTCCTCGATATAGCGCTGACGACTAACAACAACGAGACTCTCAGAATCGAAGAATGGAAGGTCTCCACTCTGATATCGTTCTTGGACCACAGGTGGATCTTCTTTACGATAGCTCTCAGAGTGAACGAAGTGAAGCCGTACAGAGATCCCAAGAGAATAGACTGGAAGGAATTCAGAGGGGTTGTTATCTCTAAAATATCGAGGACACAAAACCTGAGGATGGACACAATACAGGACTTGGTGTAGAAAGTCGAAATACTTTAAAAGGCCTTGGACACGGGCTTCAAACTCTCATGTCCGATAAAATAGAGCAAAAAAGCCCTTTTCCTGTGGTGGAACGATGACTTGAAAAATCTCTGAAGAATGTCAAGAGACACTTTCATTATCTGCAATAAACATAAGTTCTGGCAACCGTGCAAAGACTGTCTAAGAATATACAACAAAGCCATCAAGACCGCTAAGTGAAACTCTTGGAGGGACTAATGCCCATCAAATGAAGGGACGGGGACCTCAGCAGGACTACATAAGATTCTATCCAAGGGCCACAGCAGTCCGTCGTTCATCAAAAGAGCTGACGGTGACTGGACTAGATCTTCAGCTGAAACCCTCGAACTTCTCAGAACCACACTCTTCTCGGGCAGCGAGGAAAGTTGCGGGGACGTAGAAGAGCCAGGCGAGCAAAGCTTTTCGTGGGAAGAAACCGCATCGGTAATCACAGAAGAGAGAACGATGTGAGCCATTGACAGCTTTTCGCCATACAAATTTCCGGGGCTTGACGGCATAATCCCCGTTATGCTTCAGCAACTGCGTGAGGTGTTCACTCCGTGGCTAGTGGCCATTTTCAGGAATCGTATAGCGCTGATCCACGTCCCCAAGTCCCAGAGGTATGCGCGGGTGACTTTCATTTCGAAGGCCGGAAGATGTGGGTATGAGTCTGCGAAAGACTTCAGGCCTATCAGCCTCACCTCTTTGCTTATGAAAATGCTGGAACGAATCTTGGATATTCACGTACGACAGCTTTTTAGGAAAGCACCACTTTCGAAGTGCCAGCATGCGCGCACTAAAAGTAAGTCTACGGAGACGGCTTTCCATGAGATTGTACGCACTATTGACCATGACTTATTGTACAATACATTACAAGCAATTCACCCTAGCAGCTTTCTTAGTTATAGAAAGCGTTTTTAATAACGTGCAAACTGCAGTCATACAAGCGGCTCTCACAGAGTAGCTGGATAATAGCAATGCTAAAGAGCAGAGTGATCACAGCAGAGCTTGAAGAGAGCCAGATGACCAAATCTGTACGCAGGGGAACACACCAAGGCGGGGTAGTTTCTCCTCAGCTTTGGATACAAGCGATGGACGGAATCCTGAGAAGACTGGAAGCGTCAGGAGCCAAGGTAATGTCATACGCGGACAACATAGTGATCCTAGTTCCTATCGGTGATGAGCGACATCATAAGTGGAGCCCTGGATACGGTTAACGCCTGGATTGTAGAATGCGAACTAGGCGTGAATCCGAGAAAAACCGAGCTAATACTATTTACTACAAAGTCCAAAATACCAGAGTTCCGACTCTCACAACTAAATGGCCACACTCTAAAGCTAACTCCCAACGTTAAATACCTTGGAGTCATCCTTGACTCTAAACTTAGTTGGAAGCTAAACATCGAACATCGCGCTAAGAAAGCCCTCTACGCCAGCAATAGGACATGTGGCAAAAGGTGGGGACTACAGCCAAGGATGGTGCTATGGCTACACACCGCGGTGGTTCGACCAATCATCGCCTACAGAGGGCTGGTATGGTGGCCAGCTCTTCGTGAAAAATATAATCTTAATCTGCTGAACAAAGTCCAGAGAGCCGCGTGCATCGGAGTCACAGGTGCTTTGCGATCATGTCCCGCGGACGCATTGAATATCATGTTACATTTACTCCCACTAGACCTACAGATAGGATTAAATGCTGCATGTAGCGCAGTAAAACTTAAGGAGCCTATGAGGTGGATTCCCCGACCATATGGACAAGGCAGCATCCCGGAGTCTATACCCAGGGAAGTACAGGACTTGCTCCAAACAGACTATATTGCCACCGCAGACGACTTCGAGCGACACTTCAACAAGGGCGGTATGAGACAGAGATGAAGTGATTAGGAATGCAAAATTTTCGCTGATGGCTCAAAAATGGCATGTGGGATCGACGCGGGGATCTTCTCTGAAGATCTCGGCTTATCAAAATCCTTTCGCCTCCCAGGCCACGGAAGTGTGTTTCAAGCTGAAATACTCGCGACAACGGAGGCTTGTCGATCTCTAAAGGGCACTGCTGTCAGCACTGATAACGTCGCCATTTTCACCGACAGCCAAGCCGCAATCAAGACTCTATCGTCAATCTCAATCTCATCGAAATTAGTAAGACAATGTTGCATGGAGTTGGCACGACTTACAACATCTCTCTTCTATGGGTTTCTGAACACAGTAATATAACGGGGAACGAGAAAGCGGATGAACTTGCATGACAAAGCTCCATTCTTCACGAGTCCTATGCGATAGGGATCCACGCATCGCTCAGTGTTGTGAAGGGAGAGATCCATAGACTCTATCTGAAACGGGCTAGCGACAGATGGAGCTCGCTGCCGACATCCGTCACGTCTAGAGCGACATGGCCATTATACAACTTACGAAGGACATATGCTCTACTGAGGAGAGCCCGTACGGGACGTAGCCCGGGTCACAGCCATTATAACAGGGTACTGGCCGGTGAGAGAGCACGCGGCCAGACTGAGTATTTCATACAATGCACACTGCCGCAGCTGCAACATGAAGCGGAAAAAGAGACCCTTATCCACTTCCTGTGTGCATGTCCGGCTCTATAGCTAAAGCGAGGCACCAAGAAATGAGCGAATCATTCTTCACTAGCATATCCACCATCTTTCCAAAGGCGATTGGGGAGATACTACGTTGCCTTAATTCGACGGGGTGGTTATGAGAACATTTCCTGACAACAACTATGAATATACTGTTATAACCAAGGTTTTGCCCCCTGCTACGAGGCGTGTAGAATGAAAACGGCGCATAGAGCGCTAATAGTGTCTTCCCGCAGTAGGGGAAGCACAGCCACTTGAACCAACCTACCAATACCAATCATAACAGATAACAATGAATATTGAAATGTGACCAATAATTTACATTCGCGAAAATGTTACCGCTATTTTAACAAAAAACAGCGCGCATTAATGCTATAAGTAAAAACAACGACAAGAATTTAAACTGAAATCACAAATATACTAGTATGTTTACCTTATGAACTAAAAAAAGAAATTGACTTTGTCGGAAAGTTTTTCGATACAATATTCAAACAAAAAACACATTTTTTAATTGGAGGTGGCTCACCTTTACTGCGACTCACTGTACTTAAAAAAAAACTTAAATACGAGCAATTTTAAGCTATAACAGCTGAGCTGAGGGTTAAAATTTACGTTTTTCAAGCTTTGGTCTATGACCGAAAGGTAATCATTACAATTGCGCTTCACCTTCGGCGTATGATTTAATGGATTATTCATTACATTAGGTTCTATTAGAGCTTCCACTCCTTCATACTTCTTCGAGGTATAATCATGTTGTCGTTGTTGCACCTAGTCTCACGTCGTCGCTCGTGATCGTCACGGTTTTCTACATTTTTGCAGTTGGCGATCATTATCTCGACGCCATCCTCAAAACATCCAGTCACCACCACTAGGCATTAGATATTAGATACAAATACGAGTATTTGTGGCGATTATTCACTGCGATGAGTTATGATTATCATTATACTTGACATTGAACTCGTCACCAGATTGTAGGATTGGCTTAATGGATCTCACCATTAATCATTCCAAAAGAAGAATTGCAATTTTCGTTTGATTCGATTTGATATTGACGAGGTGTCGAAAAGGGAACTCAGATGTCATATTATTCTCATGGGTTAAATGCGAAAACGATTGGAGGAGGCACATAAATATATCGTAAACTTTTACTTATGCACATTTGGACGATGTGTGAAGGTTAGCAATTATGCACGCTATTTTGATTATGGAAAGAGATTCAGCGTCGTTATTGTCGGTTGAGCTGCGCGAATTAACATTTTATTTATTGCAAAATTGAAAACAATTATAATTGAAAGATTTATTTATGCATCTTTAGTAATATGTATACATATAAACGAGAGTTATGACTACGAAACGGGGGTCACAGTAGTCAATACTTTGCAACATATTGGAAAGCATACTTGCCTGAGAAACTAAGTCATTCAAATCAAGCATTACCAAATTCAAGCTCAAGGCGGCCATTATACAGTCAAATATTTAAATACTTTTTGTGTCGAATTTCTTACTAACAGTGTTGTAGCAATAATTTTTTCAACAAAATTTTTACAATAATTATACTAAGAGCTCGCGCAGGCGGCAAACTTTTTAGTTCGCAGAAAACTAAATAGTTTAGTCAGAAAAATAGAACACACGGCTGTTTATCAGACCGCGCACACAGCAGACTAAACTATTGGGAGTAAAAAATAATTCGGTCCGTTTTTTTGTGGTTAAAAATACATTTATTTCAAAATAAAAAGAATCAAAAGAGTAATCATAGTATCGTCCATCGCTAGCTACTACTTTTTCCCACCTCTCAGGCAGTTTTCGAATTCCATCTCGAAAAAATGTCTCGTCTTTTGAGGTGATCCAAGTTAGGAGCCAATTTTCGATTTCTGCGAAAGAAGTGAACCGATGACCTGCCAGATCGTGTTGCATCTGTCGGAACAACCAGAAATCAGAAGGAGCAATGTCCGGAGAATACAAAATATCCCACTTGAGCGTTTCCGGATATTTTTTCACGACTTTTGCGACATGAGGCCGAGCGTTGTCATGCAGAAAAATAACTTTGTCATGTCTTTGCTTGTATTCCGGTCGTTTTTCTCGTAATGCACGGCTCAAACGAATCAATTGCAGTCTATACCGATCGCCCGTTATGGTATCGCCAGGTTGTAACAGCTCATAGTACACAACATTCTTTTGGTCTCACCAGATACACAACATGACCTTCGAACCATGAATATTGGGCTTTGGTGTTGATGTTGAGGTCGATGGCAACGATCGACCGGGCATAGCGTAGTATTTTTTCTTCTTGGGGTTGTCATAGAATATCCATTTTTCATCCCCAGTAACAATTCTATGCAAAAAAAAACCTTTCTTTGTTGCCTTTGAATTAGTTGCTCGCAAGTGAAAAATCGCCTTTCAATGTCTCTCGGTTTCAGTTCATAAGGCACCCAATTGCCTTGCTTTTGAATCATTCCCATGGATTTTAATCGTACAGAAACTGCTTGTTGAGTCACTCCCAAGGATTCTGCGAGCTCCTCTTGCGTTTGACTCGGATCTTTATCGAGTAATGCCTCCAAGTCTTTGTCTTCGATTTTTTTTGGCTGTCCAGAGCGAGGCTTGTCTTCAACGCTGAAATCTCCATTCTTGAAACGTCGAAACCATTCCCGACATGATTTATCAGTTGGAGCATTGTCAGCATAAACTTCCACAAGCATTCGATACGCTTCAGCTGCACTTTTCTTCCAATTAAAACAAAAAACTAAAACCTCCCGCAAATGCTGTTTAGTTAACACAAAATTGGACATATTTAACACAGTGAAAAACAAGGCCTTTTTATGAAACTCGAAGCGATATGAACTGAATATTATTGACAGATGTCTAACCTCTCTGAAACTACCGACATCAGCTGCTACTATTAAATATTCGTAACAGACAGAGCCACCTTTTGAAAATGGACCGAACTAATTTGTACTCCCAATATTATACCGGGTGGCACACGGAACCCGAACGTTTTTCAAAAAATCATAAAAACCCGAAAATTAAAGTTACACAAATGTTATTGCCATAAAAACACTCGGTACAAATAAGCATTTAAGAAAACTCATCTGTGAAAAATTACATCCGAGAGATGGTGTCCGTTTTCTTCAATACACTGTTGGAGCATTTTCAACAGAGAATGAATTTTGCTCAGCGAATGCTTGCTCTTTTTCAAGAAAATGAGAATGTGGTGGTCTTGATGAGCGACGAAAACCTGTTATTGGACTGCAGCGAACCCACGTGAACCCAGTGACCGCTGCATAACCAAAAGGTTACAGTGTGGTGCGCAGTCGAAACTTTCGGCGTCATTGGCACATATTTTTATGAACATAATGGAGTTGCTGTTACCATAAAATCCGACCGTTACATTAAAATGATTAATTTGTTTTTCATCCCTGAGCTGGAAAACCGAATCCCGAATTGCTCTTGAGAACGTGTTGTTTCAGAAAGATGGGGCCACAGCATACACTGCCAGATCGTCGATGGCAGTCCTCCACAACTTGTTTCCTGACAGGCTCATATCGAAATTTGGCGACATTCAATCGCTGTGTGCGCGGTTTCATAAACCACCGCACTTTCTATTTTTCTGACTAAACTATTTAGTTTTTCTGCGAACTAAAAAGTTCTCCGTGTGCACGAGCTCTAATTCGTATTATATCATAGCAGCCAATTTGATATCAAAAAAATTTGATGTCAAGCACGTCAAACTGCTTCGACTATGGAATGGCCGCTTTACTCTACAAAGAAACTATGCATACATATGTACAGCGGTCTGATAAAAATATTAAGATACTTAACTAATCAAAGGTGTTATCACCTAATACTTCAACATACTTTATGTAGTGCTAATTATAATATGTAAAGCAATTAAACAAAAGCACGCCTGTTGCTGTTGTTGTTGTTGTTGAATCCTCCTAGCAGCGACTACGACACTTTTTCTCCATTGCTACTCTTATTTGCTCTAACCCCTAGTGGATCATTGCGCGTCATCTATTCCCACATGGCTTAGTTGACGTTTTATTAGCATAAACTCGCTTCGGACGAAGCATGTTGGTAACCTGTATCTCCTGCCTATTTAGCTGCATACTTTGGACAAGTCGGGAAACGTTGTGGCTTATTGTTACGGCCGCCACCACAGAAGGAAAACAACACAAACATCCATTGTCACGACGCCGATGTGAACGGGACTCGAACCCGTGACTAACCGGTATGCCGAGACATCAGACTGACGCCACCACGCACTGTGTTACCGGCCACCCCTATAATAAAGTACCTAAGTGAATACACTGTCCCGTCACGTTCCTTGACGTCCCATCTGCTTCATGAAATAAGGGTGACTACATTTCTATTTTTTACGTGCTCGTTAGCTATAAGGCCTCGTCGCCACGCTACTGTGCTTATATCAAGAGTTAAAGACTTGTTCTCTATGCTGCGGGATATATCCGCAGCGACGAAAGAGATTCGCATGCGGAGCACGTAGATGTGACAAACGAATGTTCGGCAGCGATTTGAGTTTGAGTTCTAGTTAACAGCGGGGGCGACCGGTAGCGCAGTGTGTTGAGGCATCAGTCTCATGTTTGACTACCGGCGTTTCGGGTTCGAATCCCGTCCACGACGACGTTCGTGGCCATGGATGTGCAGGAGGTGTATGCTGGCAACTGCATTCTCTGAAACTAATTTATGCCAACGAAACGTCAACTGGGCCACATGGAACAGTTGACGCGCTATGCCCCACAAGGGGTTAGGGCAATTGAGTAGTTAACAGCTGATTAACAAACGTTCTGTTGAATCGCCCTGGTTCGTGTTCGGTTTGTTTCTCCCTGAAATTAGAATTTAATCGAAAATAAAAGTTCAAGCGTATTGGCCCCGAAAACCAAATAATGTATCGAGTCTCCCCAAGGCGATCATGTCAGTTTTAGTCCTCCATCTGTTTTACTACCCGTTCTCCGTTCGTTTTGCTATCAGTTTTTTTACAAACGGATAGCAAAAGTGATGAATATCGGATACAGTGAAGTATGAGTGAGTGTACGAAAAAGAAAAAAATTATCCCACTTATCACTTCAGGAGAGACTGCTCTCGAAGTCCGTTTTCGCAAACGTGCACCCATCGCGTTAATTTGAAAATTGAAGTGTACTTTCCATTGTAACAGTAGGGCGCATTTCGCCGCAACGGTGTACAGTACATCCTCGTTAGTCCGAGCAGAGTAATCTGTTTATCTATGGTTCGAGTATTGGGAGTGTCGGGTTTCCGACGTTAAGCTAGGTACATACTAAGATCAGCTTTTCGTGCGAAATCTCATACAAAAACTGTCAAAAGTTGCGTTCGCACGAAAAAATTTCGCTCTCCTAGTACTTACAAATTACATTCGAAGAAAAATGAGCAATTTTCACCCGAAAACAATTGTTTGGCACTTAATGTCGCTTGAAAACCGTTCTTTTGAGTAGAAGGAAAGTTGAAGAGTTGTGTCGAGTGCCGCGGTAATGTGCTGTGTGCAAGTTTACACTGTTACTTTTTCGCGGGAGAGATAATTGAAACATTTTTGCATGAAAAGTTTGGAGCCAGCCTTTAATCCGAATCATTTGTATAAGCACTATGTATTTTGAGAGCCTTCATAAATTGATTTCTACTTTTCTTCTTAATATTGGCGATAGTCTTGTCCTTTGAAAGAACAGAGAATAAAATAACGGGACAAAATAACGAATCTTCTGCAATATTAGAAATATACACAGCAAAAAAATAAAAGGACTAACTAAAAAAATAATTTTAATACTTCTAATATTTAAGTGAAAAATCCGTTGTCAATAGCTAATTCTGTGTCTTAGTGCAAGAACAACCAATGTCAATAAACACGATTTTGAGAAAAACGGCTTTGAAATGGTTGAGTGATTTTCACTCTTCTTGAGTGATTATCTTAGACTGCCTTTTTTGGTATGATCATATGGAGAATCTAGTTAAACTGTAGATTCCTTGTATTTTGTAACCGTTACATAATATCCCATTAAAAATTTTATTTAGCTAAGTCACCCCCAACTGTGGTATTTATTGAATAAAAATTGTATGATATTGTCATGCGAAAGAGTAACGACTGATATCCAACGGTGTTATCTATTTCATTCAGGCAGAATAATATCCGTTGGCCCTACAAATGAAAATATGGACCTTTTAAAGGTTATTAATGTGGATATCTCAAAAGTGAACTGACATTGGTTGTTCTTGCACTAAGCCACAGAATTGTGTGTTACAATCTTTAGCTATCGTTAATTCTTTAGTTTCAATAAGTTCATTGATTCTATTCATTACTTTTCATTTTTGACATGGATATGCCTTATGGCTGGAACCCATACTGAAAATTTGTTCGTCACGCCAGATGCCACGATTTTCATCCGGCTAGTGGAAACCAGCCAATTGAAATTTTTTCCGAGTGCCATGAATGTGGCGTGGCGGCTGATTGATCTATAGAGTATTCCCAACCAGGTATCAGGCTCGCAGAATTGTCAGCAAGTCAAGCTTAATTGAAAGGAGTATGGAGTGAACGACGTTTGAGCTTTCTCTCAAATTGTGCAAATAAATCCCATTTAGATATCAAAGATTACACATTACAAAGATACCGCACTTCACACGAATTAACGCAGTGGCTAGTAGTTGCATATGTGTTGGTTCTGATAGTGCATACACAAAGGGGTAATACCAACTAACGGCCAACTCATACAATGCAACGTTATAGGCAGTTGTCATTAATGAAGTGCCGCCGTCGATTTCCCCTTGAATTATTGACACCGCGGGGCTAATTGTGGGTTAATTTGTGTGAAGTGCAGTATCTTTGGAATGTTTAATCTTTGTACATATCTCCCTCTCGGCTAGTGCGTGCAAGAACTTTCAAAACTTTCAAATTTCATTACTCTCGGCGACGAAGTTATGCACACGACGTATGCATAGTTTGCAATGAATATGTTCGACGACGATCTCCGAAGATCTATCTCCCCATATTGCCCATAAGCGAAAGTGACTTCCTAACAGTCATCAACTTGTTGGTGGTAAATGCAAGCACAAAGCTCTGAAATGTTCATCTCGCGAGGTAATAGCTTTACTTCGCCATGTCCGCATCTACATATAAACGTAATGAACTTTTGAAAAATGTTGTTTGGTTGAAACACTAAAAAGGAAGGTATACTCGACGCCATTTTGGTTCCATCCAATGGAGAGTGACGGGCATGTAAAAATGACAGTTCCCAGCTGTCAACTCTCTCTCTCTTTCATCTCCATTCGATGGAACCAAAATGACCGCGAGTGCGGTCTCCTTTTCAGAGCCTTAGTTTGGTGAGCGATGAAAGGGGAAACTACTGATTGCATTGAATGAAATTGAAAGGTGCAGTTTTAGGATGAAAGTAAGCCTACAGCTCAATTCTCGCATTCTCTTACCTAGTAGTTCATGATTAGTAAACTGATGACGAGTATCTGCACTGCATGCAGATACATGGGTACATTATGTGGACCCAGTGCGTGGAACATGTTTTGTCGAATGAGTGAAAATAATGACGTTGGGGATGATGAATTTTATATATTAATATATATTATTATACTATATCTTCCGATTCTGACGATTTATCTTTTTTCACTTCGAAGTTGTATCTCAGTAACTCTAATTTGTTTGCATATTACAGTCATTTCCACAAGACCGTATACCTCACAAAATAAAAACAAAGTGTTACAAGTAAGAAATTTAATTTTTTATTGAAAGTAAATACAAAATACATTTTCGCAATTATATTTAATACATGGTCCAATCGCCGTCACTATTGATTATTGACTGGCATCTTCGGTGACAACTTTCGGCCAATTTTTCCGCGTAATCTGTCGATAAGTTATTCCAAATTGATTTGGATTGATTTTGAAGGTCCTTGAAGCTTCTGCTTCATTAATCCCCAAACATTTTCAATAGGATTGGCATCCGGCGATTGCGAAGGCCAATCAAGTACTTGAATGTTATTTTCTTCTTTCCAGCGTGTACACAACCGGGTTCTATGTTTCGGATCGTAGAAACCAATCGGTGTTGTCGTTGCCATATAGCATCCTAGCAGACTTCAATAATCCTTTCTTGTACAAAATGATCATCCTTTCAGCAGTAAGAATTCCGGTAAACGTTATTAATTTTCCGAAACCGCGTGCAGAAAAGCATCCATAAACATGGACCTTCACAGGGTGTTTAACGGTTCGGTTCACGACAGCTTCTCCTTTTTGTGCCCACACTCCGTAAAGATCACGTTGTCCCAATCACGATCGATGTTTTCCTTAGCCCACTCTACACGTCTTCGCTTCTGGTTTTCGGTAAGTAAAGGTCGATACACACACATCAGTCACGTCACAGTTCCGTCAGCACCGTCTGGTATCAGTCACAAAAAATATCGTTTCTTGAAAGTCAAGTGGCGCTGTCCACATTGAGCCGGCGCAGTCACGAATCAGAACCGTCAGTCGCGCTTCCGTCACCGAACAGTCAAATTCACATTTCTTCCCAACGATATTTTTTGTGTTTGACGGACGTCAGTCTAGAAAGTGAACATGGGCGATGACGAAAAATTAATCGAGTTGGTTCGAAATTACCCCGTTCTGTACGATTTATCGCATAATAAATATATGCATATAGCATATAAAAACAGGATATGGAAACAAATTGGAAATGAAATAAAAATAGATGGTAAATCTAGGTACACTCGAGAGCATACACAAATGAAACCGGAATATAGAGGGCTACGCCCGCAATCCGAGGGTTTTGTAGCAAGCGCTTATTTTGGTATATAAATATCGGCTCCTTGCTCTTCTTGATTTCACTCAGATGGATAGAAAAAAACGTAATTAAAATGTCTTACCCACTTACATTTTACATGCTAATTCATATTACGTTATCGTAACGAAACTTAGAACATATTATTGCTTAAGGTGTTGGTTATGGTTGGCCATCAGTACTTTTGACCTCGAACGTGTTTAAGGCGTGCAAGGGTGTGCTAACTGTAACTATACAAATAAACTATTATTGACCTATTCTGAGAAGATATACAAATTCCACTATTTTCCATTTTATATATTTTTCGAAACCCACTTCGTGTAAGTTTTCATAATTCTAAGTATAACGGTCTCAAAATGCAGGCAAGGGGGGGGGGGGTCAAATTACGAACTAATATTTTCTCCTCCCCCACAGTTCCCCTTTCAATAAATTTCGAGAAAATGCGAAAAAATGGAATGTACTCATCATTACCTTTCTCACGACACCTCATTAGCTTATACCAGTCGATAAAAAAATTTGACCTTAATTTCGCCTCTATGTGGACCCCCCCCTTCAACCCGGTAAAGTTGGCCAATTAAGACACAGCGCCCCCAACAAATCTTTACCCTTCCAAAAATGATTAATTAAATAACTGCAATTCGCACTACGAAAAACAACATGAAAGTAGTACTCACACCTATGAGGCCGGTAGGTGTATTTTTTGTGTGGATAGTGTCAAAATGCCGAACTTTAAATTAATGTACTATTATTAAATATTATGTGATTATAACGAAACTTAGAGATATTGTTGCCTATGATGTTGGTTATCTTTGGCCATCAATATTTTTGACCTCGGGTACGTGTAAGGGGTGCAGGGTTGTGCTAACTGAAACTATAGAAATGTACTATTATTAACCTTTTCTGATGAAATTTCAAAATTCTAGAAATCTAGGTTTTCTACACTAGTAAAATGGCGCTTTTCTGTAAATTTTCATATTTCTAAGTATAACGGTCTCGAAATGCAAGGGGAAGCTTGGAAACGTGTATTTTGATTCGTCCGCGGCCATCGTTGCATGCGTTTTAAACAAAATCGAAATAACAATACACGGTCTAAGTAAATCTTTTCAAAATTACTGTAACGCGACTATACAAACAAAATTAACTGAGTCTCTATTGGGACTGGGCCCATAACCTGATGGAAAGAATGAAAAATACTTGTTATCGTCGTGAACGTTTATTGAAGACTAAAAGTATTGTAGAAGTACATGACTATGGTTCAGTTATATAATTCAAAAATGAGTTGTGCGTGTATGAGTTTAAATTATTTCCAACATATTTACCGTAATGTTAAGTGCGGTTTAAGGTAGAAACACATTGCTGTCACGTCACGTGAGCCCACATGATATCATGGGAAGTCACGTCACGTCACAAAAGTGTGATCCAAGTTTTTCCATGTATTTTAGTTCACCAGAGCCACACTGATGGTTGACGAATTAATAATAGAAAAAGTGAGGGGGCACGGATGCTTGTACAACACAAAACACAAGGATTATCGGGATTTTAACGTCCGACAAACAGCCTGGGAGGAAATAGGAAAGGAACTCCAAATGCCAGGTAATTATTTCGAAATCACTAATAACTCTTTATTATTTTTTGAATTTATAATAAATAATAATCATGAATTCATTAGTGTATTAATTGTTTTGACTGGTTGAGTGGTGCTAGCTCTTCGAAGTTGGGTATTTCTTTTCTTGATGTCACTTTCAATTAACTGATGTAAGTAATCAAATTCTTCTTGATTCATGCGGAAGTACATTCTAAAACGATTTGGGTCTTTCAATAGCTGAGGATACAATGTATGAAATTCTCCTAATTGTTCCCTCTGTTTATTTATTTCATGTACCCAGTCACGTTTCGAATTCTCCGCTTCAATCGCAAAGAAACTAGCCACTATTTCTTCTTCCCACTCCGAACCACTACTTGAGGAGTCCATGTTATCAAAGACACTGCTGATTTCAGTACCTGTCGACATACATGATAAGCCTTTTTGGGATGCCGTGATATCAGTGTGCTGCTAAGCATGATATCACGTGACGTGAGACAGCCGATGATATCACGTGAGCGAACGTGACGTGATGGCAATGTGTTTCTACCTTACACTCTTCATCTTATCATCGTAATAAATGGCGTCTAACGTGGGGCCTAAAAATGTACAGTTAAGGTTGATTTTGATCATCTCGGGGTCACATGTCTCCACTGCCGGAGTTTGTTAGCATATCCTTATTCCTCCTGGGTTGAGTACCTTACCCATGTAGAGTAGGATATCCTATTTTTGTTGGAGCATAGATGGGGAGTCCCCAACAGTCAGAGCCAATGTTGTTTTGTTTTAGGATGCTTTTGCATCGTGGGTGATTCGACAAAAGGACACCCTTGGGAATCGGGAGTTTATTTCCTATCTTCAATCCAGGTTTCTCGAATGTCTTCTCACCTTTCCAAGTAGCACTGACCTTCTGTAGGCCCTTTTTATACCCTAGACTTTATAAGTATAGGGTACATTGTTTTTGCCACGACGAAAATATGTAACACCTTAAAGGAGAAGGCAAAAATTTGGGCTTTAACAAGCTATAACAATTGAACCATTTATCTGATTTTTACGGGAAAAACAAATATTAAAGGAAAGTATTAGCAACGTAGCTATCGTAGTTTTCGAGATATCGTGTTTTTAGTAACGTGAGTCAAGTAATTTAAAAAAAAATATAAATGTCTGCATCAGCTCAAGGGTTGAGATTTCGGAAAAATATTCCTTCATATTTTTGCTGTAAATTGCACGTGAAATCGTTCCCGTGTGCGGTCGTCACGTGACACCCAGTACACTCAAATTTGATTATCTACAATTATTTTCATGGCAATTTTTTTTCTGAAATTAATGACAAAAACAGCCTAAAGAGAAGAAATATCATGGGAAAACGTGAGACAAATTTTTTTTAAGTGTGCGACTTTGTAAATTATACTAAATAATAGATACAAAAACTGATGCCGGACACTCCTTCTATGTCCCCCTGTGGTGTAGGACGTTAGAATACTGCAACGGCTTTTCCCGGCATGCCGTAGAAGGTGTGTATGGTAGCAACTTGCATCATTCGAAAACTTATATATGCTAACGAAATGTCAACTATGCCTCGGATAAAGACTGACCCACCAGTTACGGCTTTTGGACCAAGATTGGACTTAGTGGATCTGAAGGTCCCCAGAAGGCATGAATCTACAATTAAGAGAGGCAGTTTCAACGGCACAGGATAAATATCTTAGGAGTTAGCGAAATTAGATGGTTGGAATACGGAGAGTTCTTTTCTCAAACGCACTGTAATGTTGTACTCCGTTCAAAAGTCGGGTAATACCCAGAATACTGGGGTAGAGTTCCTTCTAAACAGAGCCGAACGTAGTTGCCTCATAACCTGAGAAGCGGTCTCCGAAAGAATCATGACCACCAGATTCCGGACAAAAATTACCAGCATTAAAATCGTACATTGCTTCGCCCGAACTGAGTCTGTTAACATTGAGTGTAAAGAGTCCTTGTATAAATAACTCCGTAATTAGTAGAATACCTAAAGGTGGGAGATCTGAATGCTGAACTAGGTACTGAAAACGATGGACTTAAGCATGTGATGGGGAGAAAACGTTTTTGTAGGACGTAATGACAAAAGTAAAATGTTCGTAAACTTTCGGAACTTTCACCGTCTCTTCATCGGTGGCACCATATTTCAAGGTCTGCCATAAAATCGGTTGCTTTCTGCCCGACTTACACCGAACAGCAAATCCAATCGACCACTTTGCCATTAGCCAGAAATTTAGATGATGCCTTCTGGACGTGTAGAATACAAGGGCCGCCGATATTGGACAAGCTGAAGACCACAATCTGATGATGGCTTATGTTCGATTGCATCATCCGTGCGCCGTCCTTAATTGGATGCACAGGCGTCGAAATTTGACACCACCCGACTTAAGGATCCAGCTGTTGTACTTAAATACAATTAGTATCTTGGGAAATCAGCTGTGGTAACCAGTAACCCAGGTAGCAACGTAAACCGCGATGCCATCAAAAATGCGTCTCTGACACCACTCTTGGTCCGAATCCGGCCCAAGCCATGAATGTTCGAAACAACATGGCAGCAGATTGTTTAGAGAGTTAAGATAAAAGAGTCGAGACCATGTTTAGCTTCAGCCACCGACGACAATCGACGTGACATCGAGCTCCTCTACCATCTAAAAGCCCGAGAAGCTCAGCGTAGTGTGCGGCGTGACAAAAAAAAAGCATGCGAACTCTCTTCTGGCCATTACAAAAGAAGCCGCAAGAAATAACAACTTGAACACCGTTTATAGTTGAAGTTCAAGAAGTGTGGAGGTGGTCGTAACCCGTACCAACATCCAGTGCAGGACGTTGATGGAAAGCTACTTATCTTGAATGAAGAGCAGATGAGGGGGTCGAAAGAGTATTTTACTACGGTTTTAAACCGTGTCGCTTATGGCGAAATTCACTATCATATAGATAATTTACAATAGCTGGCTATCAAAACGCAAGTGTACGGTCAACTACCCCGACTAAAGAGCAAATAGTCATTGCCCTGAAGCGAGGTAAGGCCGCTAAACTTGACGGCATTCCTGCAAACCTTTATTAAGTAGTTCCAAGCATTACTGATGAGTTCCCTATCAGCCAAAACTCTCTAAAATTCCTCGGGTCTTATGTACAAAACTTATTTTTAAGAAGGTGTCCGTAGCTTGGTTTTACAGTAAAGAAAAAAAGGACATTTCCCCACTCCAAAGCAATTTTCGTTATATTTACTACCCTATAAGTCAAGATTCCGGGATTCTTCGAGGAAAACCCGGGGGACACTACTAATATTTTTTGTCGAAAATAGATAGACAGTCGCGATTGAATTCCTCGCATCTCCTTACTTACCTCGTATATGTACACACAGAATGATGATCAAGGATAATAGGATGAATCGGCCCTGAGCATTTGTAACGGACGGTCGGCATCCGGAGATGCCCCTGTGGGGAGGGACCCTTAGGTAGCATATTGACCGTGAAGGTCGGGCCGTGCCATCTAGCGAAGCAAGAGGCCCCTCAACGAGCTAAGCAAGCAAGCTGTGCTTGCTGTAGCTCAGTTCGGGAGATGTGGGCGGGGTTTTCGCCGCTCGTTGCCCCTATCCTTTACGTATTAACAAAAATTCATAGGCCTGGGGAAGACAACACAAACAAGGGAGGTAAAAATGGGGAATAAAAAAAAAATTAAAAAATAATGGGACCCTCGGTCTCTGGTTTCGTTCCACCAACAGATCACTACTCATCAGGTGCTGCTTCGATCTGCCGGTGGGAGCAGCACTACCAGACCATAATATGGCTCATTACAGGTGGTTTATTACACATTCTTCAATCTTTCTCATAGATGATTACAGGGTAATTGTTGCCGAATGGGATGCAATAATTCCTATGGAGAATTATAGGCGAAATATAGACGAATGGGATACGTTTTTACATAGCAGTTCAATGTTGTATGTGGTGACGATGATTCTAAAGATTATTATCCGTTATTCCGGATATCTTTTTCTCCGGTTACTAATATAGAAGAGACGAGTTGGCTAGTAAATGTAATGGAAATTGCTTCGTAGTGGGGAAATGATATTTTTTTCACTATTTCAAAGCCAATCTACGAACACCTTCTTAAAAATAAGCTTTGTACATATGACCCGAGGAGTTTGAGAGAGTTTTGGTAGCCAACTCTTCACTTTTATATTAGCAGGCAATGCGACAACCTCATCTTAAGTCGCCGTGCCATATTTCACGCCATATCATGATTGTTGCGTTATTTCTTTTTCTTCGCCCACTAAAGCCATGGAAATGCCAAAATCATTAAGTCTACATAACTTTAGTGGCCGGAGAAAAACATATCCGGAATACCGCAACAATCTTTTAAATCAACATCACCACATACAATATTGAACTACCATCCGTGTAATGCAAAAACGTATCCCATTCGTCTAGGTTGCGCCTATACATCTCCATAGGAATTATTGTATCCCATTCGGCAACAATTACCCTCTACTCCTCTATGAGAAAGTTTAAAGAATGCTCAGGACCGATTCATCGTAAGGAAAGCTCTTTTCAGTCTGTACATACACGAGGTTTATAAGGAGGAGCGAGGAATTCTGACCCGACTGCCTATCTATTTTCGACACAAAGTATTAATAGTGCTCCGTGGGTTTTTCTCGGAGAATCCCAGAATCTTGGCTGATAGGGTTGTTGATAAAGTGTGGGAGTTAGAGACTCATAATAAAACTTCTGAAGAAGGGCATGCAATAATTTGAGAGGCATTTGCGTGCCTCATGCCGTTGCCAAATAAAAGGTACAAGTGTCCAGGAAGGTATAAAGCAGCACTTACAAAGCCGGCTTTCGATTCGGATTCTCCTGTGTCGATCACATTAACATCTTGCGAATCGTCATCGAACAATGCGTCAAGTATAGATCGCCACCCGACTGGCTTTTCATTGATTTCGAGAAGGCTTTCGACAGTGTGAACCGGGATAGTAGTATTGCATGCACCTTATTCGAGGGGTGAGTGGGATCCAGTGGACTTTGATATTTTACCTAAAACATCTCGACTATACAGACGACATTTTCCTACTCTCTCATTTGATTAGAGAGAGATTGAGAGGGTAGCTAGCCTAGTCGGGCAAAGGATTAACATCAACAAAACCAAGATCCTTAGCCTTCCTGGACATAGAACTCAGCCCATCGCTTTTGCCATGCTGTCCAGAATCTAGAAAAGCAGTTACCTATCCCACTGTTAAAACCAAATTGGGCCTGAGTCGCGTCCTAGTAGTGTCTGTGCTGCTGTATGGGAGCAGCACGTGGAAAGTTACTGCAATCGTTAGGAAGCTGCAAGTTTTCGCCAATTACTGGCCCCAAGGTTAGGTTAGGTTAAAAAGGATGCTGTGTAGAACACAGCACATATAGACCACCAATGGGTCCGTTGTGATACCTCAACGCAATAAGAGCCTAGTCGTCAAACCACCCGGATCTATCAATAAAGCGATGTAGATGACCAGCACTTACGTCTTTCAAGTCATCCAGGTCAAGAAAGTAAAGGGAATCTAGAGTATCCTTTCTTCTACCGGCCAGAGCAGGGCAGGTGCACAGCAAGTGAGCTATTGTCTCCTCCTCCTCCTCGTCTCCACAGATTCTGCAGTGATCATTATACGGAAGCCGAAGACGCCTGGCAAGCACACCTATTAAGCAATGTCTTGTAATGATCCCCACAACCTTTCTTAGATATCTTCTCTCCAACATCTGCAACCCTGAAGAGCGGCTGGGATTAAAGGCCAGCCAAATTTGTCTTGTAACATTGCATGCAGTTCCATTTAGCCATTCGATATTAGCACGGTTTAGTGCGTTTGTCTTTATCATTTTCCTACAAGCTGCCATCGGTTTTTTGAGAGGGCAAAAACGCTCTATGTCCACATTGGTGGTACCCACCCGAGCCAGCTCGTCTGCCCGGCAGTTACCGCTGCCCTGGTATCCAGCACAAAGTGATTTTGAAAAAGTCGCTGAGTTCCTTGAGAGCTGAGCGGTATATCACCACGGTTTTCGAAGTAGAAAGTGCAGCGTCCAGGGATTTTATCGCCGCCTGACTATCTGTATAGATAGTAATAGTCCTAGCAGATACGACATTACAGCCCAACCAAGCCAAAACTTCGGCAATTGCAGTGATCTCCACCTGGATGACACTGCAGAATGCTGGAAGACGGAGTGACAAGCCAAAATCCAGTCCCTTTGAAAAGATACCAGCGCCCACAACTTCTTCTGTTTTCGAGTCATCCGTAAAAAAGCTTATAGCTTCCGACTCTGGAGTACTGTTTACGCCCCATTCTTGTCGAGAGGGTATTAGGCTGGTATGGCCTTTGTCGAAGGAGTACACCGGAGAGGTGTAATCTGTTTCTTCTGGAATATCAAGATTGTCTACTATAGTCGAGTGGCTAATAGTAGTCATTTTCCACTGTCGCGTTTCCCGAAGACGGATGGCCGTGATTGCAGCCAACTATTCGGCCAAGAAGTTCAAGGGAACGAACGTAGAACGCCGGCCTACGGGTCAGATTCAAATTGACGAATTGGAAATTGATACGGAGGGAAAAAGGCAATGGATAGGACATGCCTTGCGTAAGGGCGATAACTCCATTGCTGGAAGTACCATGAGATGGACTACCTTCTCCTAAAGAGGCCGACAAAGCGGTCGTAGCGGTTTCCGAGATTTAAATGAAAACCCAAGAAAAAAAAGGCTTCATTCGTCCCCTCCTTTTGCAGACCTCGTAGGTCCGAGGCTTTTAGTATGTCCACCTCTAATGAAAGTCCAAACAAAACCCCCATTTTTAGTGTACCAACGTTTATAGGCCTCCTTGTGAGCAATTCTTTACTGAACTATGAGTAATACGAAACTGACTGATTATACCATACTAAAATACAAAATGACTGATTATGACACCGCAAAAAATTATACTCGTATTATTACATATTTCGGAGAAAAATTTTGGCCGAATACAACTCTTGGAAGTAGGTGCCCGGAATCACGGTACTCCTACGTCCCAAATCAGCTTTCCAAGGCCTTGCTCTCACTTTTACCTCTTGAATTTATCTACGAATCCAATAAATGTACTAGTAATACGTAAACGTGTGTACGACACATCTATTATTTGTGTGTACAATCATAATTTAAAGTCATATATGTGTGAATGTACATGCATCTCATGTCCTTGTTGGTGGTTATTTGATGAACTTGCGTGTCAGGTTACACGTTTTTCTCAGCATTGTTGCAGATATTTCAATTCAAATTTCTTTACAGAAACGGATAGACTAGATGGAAAATGTAAAAAAGTTTAGAGTTGAAAGCAAAACTTCGAGTTTCTTCACACGAAATTAGCGTTGAACAATTCAAAGTCGGTGTAGAAGGTTAATCTTTTCCATTGATGGAACTTGACTTAATAATCATGTGAATCATGTGTGAGTACAATTGAATAATAATGTGGCAAAAATACTAAGTGAGCTATCTGGCGATTTTTCTTCCAGTTTTAGTCAGATGCACAACGCTCGAGTGGTGTCTACTGAAGACGTTTAATGGCGGATTTTCTCATTTCGAAATACTCATTGGTTCTTGATTCAAATAAAAACTGTTGTAAGTAGGTTTCAAATCAAATAGTAGGAGAGTGGGGGGGGGGGGCGGGATTTCACTCTCCCGTCCTAAACTTCTGTCATCCTCACAGTAAAATGACAGAAGCTTACAACTTTACGACAAATGCGACGTTTACAACGTGAGAATGAATCCCACTAATATTTTCTTTCAAAATATGAGTCTCGAAGGTTGAAGGAAAAATAGTTTTAATAATATTTCGAAGCTTCAAACTTCCGTGAAAGCCTACGACCTGAAGGAATATGTAGTAAAAAAACTTAATTTGTCGGATTCAACTTTTGTTTCGGTTTATCCCTTAGTAAAAAAAGATATTGATATTTCAAAATGAACATCCATTAGTTTTCAATTGAAGATTCCGCAGGAACACTCAAAACAAGTGTTTATCGCCAGTTTTTGACCATAAGGTATTAACCTATCTGTTTTTAATTTTTCAAAAAACGCGAAACGCGGAAACAATGCTCAGCCGAAGACTTAAATTTAACAAATTTATTTTCGGTTTATTATCAAAATATAGGTGGTTTTCGTTCTAGAACGAATGACTTTTATCTTGCAGTTTCACAAGAAGATTATTCTACGATATGTTTGACCAAAACTTGGCTTCATTCTGAAATTTCGAATGAGAAACTTTTTGTGAGTAACTACCATGTTTTTCGTCGAGATCGTTATGAAAACTCAACTAGAAAAGGGGGTGGTGTTTTGATTGCTGTCAAGACAGTATTCCCATCTCATGAAGTTGAACTTTTCCATAACGATGTTGAACAAATATATGTGAATATAAATATTTCTCGCAGTAAAACAATTTATATTGTTGTATGTAGGAAGTACGTCTCTCTTACGACACACACTGTACTAAGCTCCATCATAATCTCAAATGATCGATAACAAGTACGAACTGAATGGGCACTAGCGGATTCTCGAACCTTCGTTGAGTAGTGGAAACCCGAGACTAGAACATCTCGAAATATCTCGAATCTTCGCTAATTGACGAATACATGGATTAACAGCTACTTATATAAAGGCAGATGTCACCAAGAATAGGGGGGACTAAGAAGAAGAAGTAAGACTCGACATTCAGTCGCAGTCGGATCGCTATAAAGCGGAAAAGAAATAATCGTTATCTGCCGTTAACAAGTGTGTGTGTTTTTCAATCGAAGTGTTTTCATTATTCAGTACAAGAATATCTAACGAACCTGGTTTCGCTCATCGGAGGAAACATTACAATATTTTAAATAGCTATATGCCACCCCTAAGCTCGATTGATACTTTTAGGAAACATGTTGAAAATATTTCCAGAATTTCTGCATCTTTTAAAGAAACGGATAAATTGATCGTTGTTGGTGATTTCAATCTTGGTAACATAAGTTGGTATTGGAATGATGAAGAAAAAAGATTTTTGCCACGCGATTTACGTCTCGAGTGCGAATTTTTTCTAACAGATTGTCTTTCTGCCATGGGTTTGATGCAAATTAATCTTGTCGAAACGTCCATTGGTAGAATTTTAGATCTAATTTTTGTAAGTACTGACTTAAATGCTTTAGTACAATAATTAGAGTAGATAACCCACTTTTGCCGAATTTAGTACTTCATTATGCTCCTCTTTTAGACTTTATATTTTATGATTATATTCAAGAAAAATCACTCCAAGTAGAAATTTCGAAAAAGCCAGATATGCTGATTTGGATACTTAGTTTTCTGATATTGACTGGACTTCTATTTTCTCAAACAGCAGTATTTTTCAGCCTTATGGAATTTTCGAATCAATTTTATTTGAAGCTATTGAAAAATATGTTCCTCTAAGACATTTTAATAGAAAACAAAGAAATCCTTTTGCTACCAACGAACTAAACAAACTTAAAAATTTTAAAAATAAAGCACATAAACTATTTAAAAATTCTAAGGTGATGGTGTCGTTTGATGTCAAGGCGTTGTTCCCTAACACCCCGGTGAAGCAATCAACTTTCGTGTTCGGGAGATGGCTGCACCAGTTTGGAACTACCCCGGAATGGAGGAAGAAAGTTCGAGTTTATACAAATCTTGCGAGCCTTTGTATGAACAAAAACTATTTCTGATTAGATGAAAATTGACGAGTTGTCATTGAAAAACGACCATTTTTTAGGCAAGAAAACAGACTTTTTTTTTCATACCTACGCAATTTTTTTAGATTTTTCGAAAATCCTACGTCATTGTACAGGAAATACCTTCCAGTTTAACTGTATTTTTTCCTTTTTCGGTTTTAGCTACTCAATCTGTCGGAGTCATGTCAGCAGTGGAGGAACTTTTTTCTGGGCTTCCGGATCCAGCGAATAAGTTGCTACTTTTCTATGAAAAATTATGTAAGTAATATATGTAGGTCAAATATAGCCAAATATGTTCTTAATTTTCCGAAACATTTAACTGAGCACTTTTCTTCCAAAAAATTCCCGAAAATCACCCAAATTTTCAGCGTTCACACTGGTATAGCCCCTTAAAAGAATTAAATTTACCTTTACCTTTTTACATTCTCAGCCACTGCTACAAGCGAAATAGCTCCTTCTGCTTAGGAATCCATGGTGAGGTTTCCTATTGCGAATTTTGCCGTGGCGGTGTGGCGCCAAAATTCGCTGCAGACCAAGTTTCACAACAAAATACACAACGAACACTGAATGCGTTTTTCCGCTGCGATGCTTTGTCGCCTTGGTGTAAAGAGCTAGAAATCACCACAAATTTCCCTCGCGAATTCGCCGCGAATTTCGTCGTTCCATTTTTTTTTGCGTCGGTGTGAGGATCGCTTTATGCGAACTTTTTCATTGTACTATTATTATATGTATAGTGAAATTACAATACACATTTCCGTTATTTGTATATGATTATATTTTGTAGTTCATGCAACTTCCCTAAGGTTTCCTTTTATGTGTTGTATTTTTCTTGGAACATTCTAAAGATCTTGCTTTTTGTACTGTCTCCTTTTGCCTATGATCCATTATGAATTTATTCTAGGAAAACGAAAGACTTGAGTGACTAACTCGATTTACTTCTGGTTCTAATTCTATTCTTGTTGCCAAAGGCAAACTACTGAATAAAAAATTTTAAATTGTAAAGACATTAATCATATACAAAATTAACTCACATAATATTGTATGTACGAGTATATGCACCTTACCAATTTAAATAGCAAACAAACTTACGGAATTCACTTAAAAAAAAACACACAATACAGGAAGCTACCGAAGCTAATCGACCTTCACCCGCGCTTATGAAGTCTCCGTCTATTATTCTAGCCAAAACTAAGTGACGAAGGTTACAAAGGAAGCACAGAGGCATTATATTCTTATTACAATAAGCCAAACTTAGCCAAATCGTAGAAAGATTAAAGAAGAACAAATAAAAAAAACCAATTCGCATAATCATGAGCCATATGGACATTGGGTTTTAATAGAAGTCAATATACTCGTTGTATAGTAAATGCAAATTGCGAACACCGAAAATGGGATAATCATGGCCAATAAAGTCAAATGATAATAAGTTAAGATAATAAAAGAAATAAAAGTCTCGTAATAACACTCTACATAATTGCAGTAGCGACGAAGTTGTTTTTTGTTTAATGATTTAATAGCTATGGTGTCAAACCCGAGCCAATGAAGGCCTTTCCCACAGTTTTGTTATTATGTGAATAAATCGAGATCGTACAATAATATGCTAAATACATATTACAAATATGAATTTATTTTAATCGGACTAACGTATTTATATTAAATATTTATACACACAACTTTCGTCTTACAGTAGAGAGCACATTCATCTTTTATTATAGTTTTGATTGCATTGAATCTCGTCCAGTCAGTTCTTCATTAATGGTTTTTAATTAATCTAATAAAACTTTTGAAATATTTAGTATATTTAGTATAGTAGAAGAATTTTTTTGGAAACAATCAGAAATTACTCGGTGCTAGATCTGGTGAATATGGTTCTGAGATATTTTTGTAATGCAAGAAAGTGCAATAAAGTTGCTTGTCATTTGAACAATATGAGCTAGATCATTATTATGAAGGAAGTTTCACACAGTTTTCCTTTTTGTAGAAAAATTTCGAAACCTTATTGTAAGCATGTTCCTGTATACCAGTTCGAAGTTACTGTTTCACCAGTTTCTAAGGGAATATCAGCTACAACTATCGCGCAAGTGAAGTAATTCGACTTTATTATTTCGTGATGCTCACTGGGAAGATTTTTTGGCGTCATTGCATACCAAGCTCTCGAGGCACTCGAGTCCACTGCCTAGAAGGCGAACGTGCTAACCGTTGCACTATCCGGACTACTACGAAATCTACTATGCTCGTTTTAGGCCCACCAGATGGTCGTGAATCGCGGCTGCTGAGTGTATGAGAAGCACTGTCTGAGAACTTTGCCTACATAGAACTAAAGACGGAAGTATTATTTGGTTTTTGGCGTTATTTCCAATACCTCTGTAAGTCTTTACCGATCCGTTATGTAGTTTTCTTGCAAGTTTGCTATGGTTTTTCAAGGGATGGATTCTCCACAAGGTGTTGGAAGACTTCTCAACGAATTTTAAGTGTGTAGGGATGTGACATTACTAGAGAAATGCCATGAATTCCGGGATGTGGGCAGAGACAGGACAATTCCAAAAAAATCGAGGACAGGACCGACCCAGAGAAAAATCTTGCAGTGAGGACCAATTTATACGCATAAACGCCCTCAGAAATCGTGGAAACACGGCACTTTCTAGACTAAGTGACCTCAGACACGCCACACACAGTTCCTTTCAAACATACAGGGTGTCATCATTTTCCGGATACCCGATAAAAATACCCGATAAAAAAACATGAAATAGCCCGACATCGGTTTGTCAGGGGCCCCCGCAATGAGAGTATGACGCATTCGGAGAGTTTCTTCTCCGGTGAATCAAGATTTTTCCTGTGTGGAAATAATGGTCGAGCTAGAGTTTGGCAAGAGAAATCGGCTGCTCAACCCACATTACCTTTTGGAGGTGAATCCATGATGTGGGGCGCTATTTTCTGAAATAGCAGAAACGATTTTTTGTTATCGCTACGGCAATTTGACAGTTCAGCGATACTTTTATGAAGTGCTGAGGTTTCAAGTTACTGGAAGAGCACGTGCTGGTGGACAGGATTTAATTTTGATGCAAGATGGAGCCAATCCACATACTGCAAACAAAATGCTTGAGTTCCTCATTCCGAATAAAATCGACCTTCTTCACAAGTCAGCGTGCACTCCAGATTGAAATCCTATAATACGCAATAGGACTCATTGCAACCATCCTCAGATGTAACGAAAATTGGAATAAACCCCGAGGGCCGAATTGGCATAACAATCTTAGGAAAATATCAAGCGCTTACGAGTATAATAATAATGTCTAAACAAACTTGAGCTATTTCATGTAAATAAGCAGAATAGGATATAATAAAACATAAAAAATAGAAATAAACCAGATTGCCGAAAGTATAAGGTATCGTAGTAGTAGTATCATACCTTCAGTAGTTTGTGCCCTATCAATTTGAACCATTCTGCATTTACCACTTTGAAATTAGCAGTTAAATTTGTTCTGATTCCACTATTCCCATGGGAGGTATATGAAATAGTGGGCCGATTCCATTCAAATTTAGAAGTGTGGTTTGGCAGTAAATATGATCAATTAGTGTGAAATTTTGTAAAGATATCTACAGAAATACTCGTAAAAAAGTTTTTCTAACAAAATTTTACTTTTGGACCGGTCGTTCCTATGACAACTATGTGATATGGTAGTTCTTCTTCTTCCTTGCCTTTTCATACCACTCTACGGCTTCGCGTTACTCTGCCTGTGGTGTTGGCACTTCGGCCATTCTGGCGGTTTCATCTCAGCTTCCTTCTGCAGTCAGCTCGGTCTTGAATCGTATCATCGCCAAGATTAACGCGTTGTTGTTGCTTCTTCATCTGATCGATCCACATGTGTTTCCGTCTGCCTCGAAGCTTGGGTCCAGCAAATAGAACATTCATTGATAGTGCCTTCATGACAGGGTTCTCAGGCGGACACCTTAGAACATTGCAATTCATACGACGACTTTCGAGCTTTAGAGTGATAGGTTGCTCAACAAACAAGCTTTTTGGTCACACTGTTTGACATCCGTAACATTTTCATCTCGGTCGCAGTCATTTTACTTTCGTATGTCTTATACATAGTCCAGCATTCAGACGCATACATGAATGCGGGACTTACGCCCTGGAGTACTTTCGGTGGCATTTTGAGTAGTTCCGTCAGGAAAAAAGGACCGTCTCAGCAATGAAGTGGATTATAGCAAAGGTGTCATATGAAACAGGGTTATGAGACGATTGCTATGGCGTACCTTTAAAAGCACATTGAGTCCATCGGTTACAAAAAAAGGATATAGTTTTATATGGTCGGAGACGCTTCCTTCTGTGCGTTGCAAACTTCATGACAAAGTAAATATACCCTATTACATTCGCGAAGGGTATTAAAATCATAAAATGTTGCTGGATATTCGTGTTTCTTAAGAAAATTTGTAAAATTTGTATGAAGTATACCGTCATGTTAGAAACCTTTAAAAATTATTTATACGCTAGATTCGCTTTCTCTATAGGCTGCATCAGTAAAGCCACTATTAGCTACGATGCATCGCTCGGTGAACTTTTTGGTAACATTCCAAGTTAAGCGGGCGACGCCTAGTGGATCGCGTCTTTCACTAACAGTGGGTTTTAAATTGAAATGATTTCGATCTCTCCTCACGTGGGATTCACTCGCTTCGCGAGCTCCGTGACTTAAGAGGTTGCAACCTTCAGTATACCGCCCTAGAACGCTTGCTTCGCACGTTCTATACGCTACAGCAGTAAGGCCACTATTAGCCAAGGTGCGAACCACGATGCGCCACGCGCTGAAATAGGAATATACCATAAGCTTCTCCCTTGTACACAACTCTGTCAGCAGAATTCAAATAAATTGAAGTGAAGGCATTAACCTCATTACTCCTTTTTCAATATGCCCTTGGATCGATTTGACCATTAAAAGCCATCGACGCACATAATCGTATTTTATTGAGTACTTGCACTAAGAATAGTGGACAGTTTTGCAATGCAATTCACGTGAAGAACATTTACATAAGCCGCGTTTCTTTGTAACCAGGACAGTACAAAACAATATAAATAGCTAAGATACGATACAGAAAAGAACAGTGGAAGTGGAATTTATAACCAAATAGAGTGATTCAGTCTTGAGTTAGTCAGTCTTTATATCTCTAATCAAATTCCAAAAAAAAAAAGAAACTTCAATTCTAGAAAAAAACATAAAAGAACTACGATTGGGGTAAACCCCAATCATGCAATACTCTAGATGAATTTGAACCTGGTTAAAGCCAATAAATAATTTTGGTTGCAATCTCGGATGCATCGTTAAGACTTTGTTGATCCCATCACCTCTCAGATTTCATCTAGAGTATAAACACAAGAGATGAAGGAGTAAGGGTAATCGATTACTTTTTTTGAATCTAACTGATATTGTTAATTAAGTGTTAAGTACAAAATTTCAGCCCGATAAATTGTATACGTACTGAGTAAATTGGCTTAACGTATTTCATGAAATAGTGCAGTTTGTATGGGAGGGGGTGGAAGGAGGGTGAGGATTACAATAAGTTTTATAACATAGGTTACAATTATCATAAAAGTGATATATAAAAAATTTCAAAGCAATATGTTTTATAGTTTCTGAGAAAATCTGATTATTGTAAATTTTCAAAAATGTGTCATTTTGTATGGGAGGGGGTAGAAGGGGTGGAGCGATTTAGCCCGTTCACGAACTTAGCCTTCATTTTTTGTCAAAAATAACGTGTGCAAAATTTGAACTTCATAGCTCAACGCGTTCTCGAGCTAGAGAGGTCACGGACGGACGGACGGACAGACGGACAGACGGACAGACGGACAGACGGACAGACGGACAGACGGACAGACGGACATCCGGTTTTGAGATATTTGAGTGATAATATGAACTTCTGTATCATTCATTTTTTTCTGCGAGCCTTATTTCTTAGCGTTACAAACTTTGTGGCAAACTTATAATACTCTCAGATTTCATCTAGAGTATAAAAATACAATTTTACAGATTTCATTTGCTTGAATCGATTGACGATTTTTCGATATGTTTATACTCAAGATGAAATCTGAGAGTATTATAAGTTTGCCACAAAGTTTGTAACGCTAAGAAATAAGGCTCGCAGAAAAAAATGAATGATACAGAAGTTCATATTATCACTCGAATATCTCAAAACCGGATGTCCGTCTGTCCGTCTGTCCGTCTGTCCGTCTGTCCGTCTGTCCGTCTGTCCGTCTGTCCGTCCGTCCGTCCGTGACCTCTCTAGCTCGAGAACGCGTTGAGCTATGAAGTTCAAATTTTGCACACGTTATTTTTGACAAAAAATGAAGGCTAAGTTCGTGAACGGGCTAAATCGCTCCACCCCTTCTATCCCCTTCCATACAAAATGACACATTTTTGAAAATTTACAATAATCAGATTTTCTCAGAAACTATAAAACATATTGCTTTGAAATTTTTTATATATCACTTTTATGATAATTGTAACCTATGTTATAAAACTTATTGTAATCCTCACCCTCCTTCTACCCCCTCCCATACAAACTGCACTATTTCATGAAATACGTTAAGCCAATTTACTCAGTACGTATACAATTTATCGGGCTGAAATTTTGTACTTAACACTTAATTAACAATATCAGTTAGATTCAAAAAAAATAGTCGATTACCCTTACTCCGTCTACCCCCTCCTATACAATATGACACATTTTACCAACGTTGCTCTCTAGCTTGATATCGCTTTGAGCTAATACAAAATGTTGTCTTTTGACAATAAGCTGATTTTCTCGAAAAGTGTTACAGCTATTAGTCTGAAATTTGGAATATAAAGCTTCAAGCTTCAGGTTCCAATTCATCTAGAGTATTGCATGATTGGGGTTTACCCCAATCGTAGTTCTTTTATGTTTTTTATTTAAAATTCAATTAGTTTTCTTGTCTTCAGCACGATTTTTTATTATTTCTCCTGACGCGTTTCGCTTTATTCAAGCATCATCATCCATCCATCCATTCCTCTGATGATGCTTGAAAAAAGCGAAACGCGTCAGGAGAAATAATAAAAAAATCGTGGTGAAGACAAGAAAACTAATTGAATTTTAAATAAAAAAAAAAGATTTAATTTGCATCAGAATCATTTACTCTTTTTATTCCACTAATAACCCAAAATCGACATTTTATTCACTCGAAGTAAACTGTTGATCAATCAAAACTTGACAAATAAACTGCATTTTCTAGAACAAATTTCACATATTTCAAACTGAAAAGTGGCTTACAGAACATGTTTCGTATACCGACTCTCCATCCAGCACTATCGGGAACGAGGTAGTCAACATTCCTGTTTCGCAAATAATAAGAGAATCTCTCTATATTGTGTCCCGCCATCTAAAAAAAACTCCTCTTCCATAGTCCTCCGCGTGGGCGCCCCCTGGAACGGCAGTGGTCACTGACCATTGCTAACCAACGTCAAGCCGCCAGTGATGGCGGGGCGATGATTTGGTTGAGGTACCCCTGTGGTGTGGGGTGTGAAAAAAAATACCACGGTCTTTCCCTTTGAGGGCCTGTCGTTAAAACCGACAATCAAAGGACAGGATGTGTATGCCAGCAACTTGCACTATCCGAAATCTTTATATGCTAACGAAACGTCAACTATGCCTCGGATAAGAACTGACTCAACGGTTACGACTTTTAGCTATCGTACAATGACAAAGATTGGATTCTGGAATGTGCGTACTCTCCTGGACAATGGATCAGAAGGTCCCCAGAACGCACGTTTTCTTCAATTAGAGAGTGAATTTTTGAGGTACAAATTAAATATCTTAGGAGTTAGTGAGATAAGATGGTGGTACTGTAATGTTGTACTCCAGTAAAGCTACCGGTAGTCGCCGTGAGTCAGGTGTGGGGCTCCTTTTAACCAGAGCCGCGCGAAACTGTCTCTTATCCTGGGAACCGGTCTCTGACAGGGTCTTGACCGCCAGGTTCCCGACCAAAATGCGGAACATCTCAATAATACAATGTTATGCCCCTACTGAACCCGACAATGTCTTGGCAAAAGACTCCTTCTACGAAGGACTAAACGCCGTTCAGAGCAGAACACCTAAAGGTGACATTATAAAGGTTATGGGTGATTTGAATGCGAAAGTTGGCGCTGATAACTATGGGCTCAAACATGTGATGGGGAGACACGGTTTTGGTGATCGTAATGACAACGGTGAAAGATTTGTAGAGTTCTGCAACTTTCACAGTCTCTTCATCGGTGGTACTATGTTTGAGCATAAGGACCACCACAAAATCAGTTGGTCCTCTGTTGATCGGCGCAGAACACAAAATCAGATCGACCATTTTGCCATTAGTAAAAGATTCAAGACTTGCCTCCTGGACGTGCGAAACAAGAAGGGTGCCGATATTGGGATGGGAGGAGACCATTATCTTATGATCGCTAATGTTCGATTGCGTATTGCAGCCGTGCGCCGCCCCAGCGACGAAAGATCCAGGCCCCGCAAATTCAACACCGCTCGACTAAAAAATCCAGCTGTCTTACAACAATATAATGACCATCTTGCGCAAAAGCGGCTGAGATAACTAGTCACCCAGATAGTGACATAAACGAAAACTGGGATGCCATAAAAAATGCGTACATTGATAGCGCAAATACCATCCTTGGCCCAAACCCGGATTGCCGGAATAAGCCCTGGATGTCCGACGCTTCATGGTAGCGGATTGTTGAAAGAAAGGGGCTGAAAGTTGGTTTGGCTGCAGCATCAGACGACAATCGAAGCAGCATCCAACTCCTTTACCGTCAGAAAGCTCGAGAAGTTCAGCGTAGTGTGCGACGCGATAAAAGAGTTTATGCCAATTCTCTTTTAGCGTCAGCAGAAGAAGCCGCTAGAAGTAACAACTTAAACGCCGTATACGGTGTCATCAAGGAGTTTACAGGTGGTCGTAACTCCTGCCAACATCCGGTGAAATATAGTGATGGAAAGATACTTATCTTGGAAGAAGATCAAATGAGACGGTGGAAAGAACACTTCGCCGCGGTCTTGAACCGTGTAACCTCCGGTGAAGTTCCCCCTCATATAGATAATTTAGCTAACCATCAAAATGTGCGTATACGGTCCACTGCCCCGACTAAAGAGGTAATAGTCACTGCAATTATTGCACTAAAACGAGGGAAGGCCGCCGGACTTGACGGCATCCCTGCCGAACTTTATCAAGCAGCGCCAAGCGTAACTGCCGATTTGCTGCACCCACTTGTTGATAAAGCGTGGAATACAGAGACCTTTCCCACTGAGTGGAAGGAAGGTTTGATCATCAAACTTCTAAAGAAGGGTAGTCTCACAGACTGTAATAATTGGAGAGGCATTTGTGTGCTTCCTGCCGTTGCCAAGATAATAGCTAAAATCGTCCTGGAAAGACTAAAGGCCCACTTAGAAAGCACAATTGATGAAGAGCAGGCTGGTTTTCGATCCGGATTCTCCTGTGTCGATCACATTAACACCTTGCGAATCATCATCGAGCAATGCGCTGAATACGATTCTCCGCTTCACTTGCTTTTCATCGATTTCGAAAAGGCTTTCGATAGTGTGAACCGGGATTCTATATGGGTGGCCTTGCGCAGGAGAGGCATCCCTGAGAATCTTGTGGCTATTATTAAGGCAACCTATGACGGCGCGAAATATCGCGTTCTGCATAAAGGTAAGGTGTCGGGGGACTTTGAGATTCGCAGTGGAGTTCGGCAGGGGTGCATCCTCTCACCGATCCTATTCCTCATTGTGATCGGCGATGTGTTGCATGCAGCCCTATCTAGACTCGACAGAGGAATTCAATGGACTTTGACATCTTATCTACAACATCTTTACTACGCTGACGACATATGCCTCCTCTCCCACAAAATCATGGATCTGTCCGCAATGGCGTTAGCTCTCGAGAGGGAGGCAAGCAAGGTTGGGCTAAAGATTAATACCAACAAGACCAAGGTTCTTAGCCCGCCGTTGCGAAAAAGAAATCCGACACCTATTGCCATCAATATTAATGGGCAGCCTGTGGAGAAGGTGGACAGCTTCGTCTACCTGGGTAGCATTGTTGCCGAAAATGGTGGTACGGAGCAGGACATCGCTCGTCGTATCAACCAGGCTAAACGCGCATACGGCATGCTGTCCAAAATCTGGCAGAGCAGTTATCTCAGCATCAAGACCAAGCTGGGCCTGTTTCGCTCCCTGCTACTATCAGTGCTTTTGTATGGGAGCAGTATAGGTACATGGAAAGTTTCCATAGGAGTTACCAGAAAGCTGCAAGTTTTCGTCAACTCATGTCTTCGTCGAATTTTAAGAATTTTCTGGCCCGAAACAATATCAAATGAAGAGCTAAGTCGGCGTACGGGTCAGATGCCAATCGACGAATTGATACGCAGGCGAAAATGGCAGTGGATAGGTCACACATTGCGGAAGAGTGATAACTGCATTGCTTTGCATGCCATGAAATGGAACCCCATTTCCAACCAAGGCCGACCAAGAGGGGGTCCTCGAATCACATGGCGTCGATCTGTGGCAAAGGAGTGTCAGGTACTGGGTAAGTCTTTTGGGGAGTTGCCCTCCATTGCCCAGAACAGAGTACGATGGCGCGCAGGAGTAGTTGACGCGCTATGCCCCGCTAGGGGTTAAGGCAAAGTAGTAAAAATGCTATGCGTGACAATAATGAAATGACTTTCACTAAATAGGGTTTGTCCGATAGAAAAAACTATTCTATTATTATTCGCGAAGCAGATAGTTCCCAAGGGGAATAGGGGCATTCCAACTTAACCCTAATCTGCTCCTTGCGTAGAAACCTACGCAAATTCAATATTCTTCTGATTATATTTCCTAAAACTTCGAATGAAAATTCCTGAAATTTTTTGACTTTGTACAGATTGTAATTCTTAACAAATGCATGCGCTTCCTCGAACCAAAATTGTTTGTTTTCCCAGAATAACCAAAAACTTATGTACGTAGTCTTCCCTCTGCGTGGTTTTTTACGCATATTTAAGCTTACGGTATTTCGGCTCATTTTGCAAATCATTTGCAATGTACCATGCATTGTTCAACGAGTCTGTGTTGCATTTAGTCCCATTTTGAGCAAATTTCGGTAAATTATGTCTAATCCAAAGTTTTTTAAAAGTGAAGAAATCGAAACAATCCTGGGTGAATGTGACAGTGGAAGCGATTTCTCCGGAGGGAGTGACAACTATTTTCTCGAAGAAGATGATTTCGGGGAGTGTGTCAGCAATGACGATTTTGAAATGCTAGTGGAGCAGCCATCCGTTCCAAACGAATTGTCTCAAAGGATGGTATTGTTTGGAACTCAAAGCCAGTGCAGTTGTCAGGGGGAAGACATCGGAATGAAAATGGGATTGCTCTAGCTCCTGGAATAACGAGATTTTGCGAAATCCCGTCATGTTTTCAACCGCAGGAAAATAAAGCATGAATGGTTTTAAATTTTTGCTTATAGTATGTTCTGAAACCTGCTACGTTTGGAAAATTCAGCAGTATTTGGGGAAAGCAATTAGTGCAAACGGCCCGGAAAAACATCAATGTGCTCGTGTTGTGCTAGAATTAGTAGATGGCTTGAAAGGCCATAACATTACAATGGACAATTTTTTTTCGTCCTTTGATCTTGGCCAACAGTTGCTAAAGAGAAGAATCACATGATTGAAACAATGCAAAAAAATAAACGTTGTATTCCACCAAATCTCCTTCAGTGCAAGAAACTTCCCTTGTTGCAATCGACGTTCGCTTTCACGGACAACACAACACTGGTCTCCTATATCGGAGAAAAAAGAAGTGCACTGTTTTGCGAAGTACAATGCATCACTCGACTGATGTCGGATTCGGAACAGAAAAGTTGGCTGAAATTATTGAATTTTATAATAAAACTAAAGCTATGATACCAATTCTATTCTATTTTTCAAATCACAATATACGCTTGTAGGTGGTGTCGACACAGTTGACAAGATGTTCTCTTGCTATAGCTGCAAAAGTTAAACACATAGGTGGCCGATGACAGTATTTTCTAATATGTTTGATATTTCAGCTCTGAATGCATTCATTATCCATAAATGGCTGAATCTAAACTGGCAAACACCCCAAGTGACAACTAAGCGAAGGAATTTTCTTCGTGAACTTGGACTAGCTCTGTCACAGCCACATATGTTGCAATTGTCAATTATTTCATCTGTAAGTCGCAAATCACGTGGCAGTTCCCCAAAGGTGCAGCCGTTCTCGTAACTCAACTGGGAGCCCACATGTTTCCGAGAAGGATCATCAATTACAACGATATTAGAAATACCACCAAAACGATCAAAGTGTCCCTTCGCAAATAAAAGGCCGATCTAAGTGCTGTAGTTGTTGCGAAGAAAAGTCAAAAAGGAAATAATACAATAATTTACATATTTAAATAAATAACTGGCGCAACGTTCCAATTTGAACCATGGCTTCAAGATGAGTTTGCATCATCTCATTATACCCTAGACTTATAGTATAGGGTATATTGTTTTTGTTACGACGAAAATATGTAACACTTTAAAGGAGGCTCCGGAGGTATAGCAATGTATATATATAAATGATCAGGGTCACCTCCTGATTGGATTTAGCCATGTCTGTCTGTCTGTCCGTCTGTCTGTCCGTCTGTCTATCCGTTCGCACGATAACTTTCGACAAACTGAAGCTAGAGCCTCGAAATTTTGGTCAAATGTTGGCAGTGTGATCTAGTTGGATGGTATTGAAAATGGGTATGATCAGGCCAAGAGAACGCCTACCTCCCCTACATATGTAATATACATAAATGTATCTATAACTCCCGATTAAAGAAACATGAAAAGCTCTAGCTTTGGTAGATTACTCATGAGGGTAATCTTATACTCTCCTTTATCTATAACTCCTGAATCAATTGACGTAGATACCTGATTTTTGGCATGTGACTTTGAAGTGAGAAGCTGCTTAAGGTTTTGTAAGTTGGGCATAATCAGATCAAAGGAACGCCTACCTCCCCTACAAATTTCAAAAAATTAAATATTCCTTTAATTACGATAACTTTCGAAAAAATGATACTAGCAAGTTGAAAATTTGACAGAATGTTACTAGTAACACCTACTTTGTCGATATTGAAAATGGGCAAGATCCGACTTAAGGAACCCCCACCTCCCCTACAAATGAAACTTCAAATAAGCGATAACTTTTGATAGAATGAAGGCTGCGACTTGAAATTCTGGTCAAATGTTTGAAGTGAGATTGAGTTAGTTCGCTGTAAAGATGGGTAAGAGCCGACCTAAGGAACCCCTACTTCCCGTAGAAATGAAACTTAAAACAAGCGATAACTTACGACAAAGTAAAGCTAGCGACTTAAAATTTTGGTGAAATGTTTGTAGTATGATCCAGTTGGCTAATGTTGAAAGTATGCAAAATCCGACCAACGAAATGAAACTTCCAATAAACGATAACTTTCGATAGAGTGAAGCTAGAGACTTGAAATTTGGTATAAATGTTTGTAGGGGGATCTTATTGGTTGGTGGCAATGATGGGCAAGATCCGACCCAAGGAACCCCTATCTCCCCTACAAGTGAAACTTCAAATAAGCGTTTACTTTCGATAGAATGAAGCTAGCGACGTGAAAAATTCGACAAATATTTGTAGAATGGGTTCATTAATTGATTTTGAGAATGGTCAAGATCCCACTGAATGAGTGCCAACCTCCCCTATGCACTGGCCATATAGGAGACCCACTTTTAATGCATATGGTTGTTGCCAATTGGGACTTTTGGTATCACCACTAGGTCTGTACAAGTCTAGGGTATATACGCTTCGGACTCTGGGCCGAAGCTTCGCTTCGGCCTGGTTTTTTATATCGTGATGGTATGTCTTGCGCAGAGGTGTGTGATCAACAACACGCTCAACTCAGTTATTTACCCCATAAAATGGGTACTCATTTAACAGCTGAGTGGGTTCATAGTTCGACACGTAAATCCCCTTCTTTATCGAAAACTACAGCATCGGCATTATCATGGAGCAGAATTAATTTTTCATGTCTATAGTTCCATTCAGGCCGTTTTTATTTTAAAGCTCTGTTCAAACGTATAAGCTGCAGTCGATAACGATCGCCAGTGATGGTTTCGGACGGTTTCATAAGTTCATGATACACGACTCCTTTATGATCCCACCAAATTCACAACAAAATCTTCGAACTGTGGATATTTCGTTTTGGCACCGATGGACCAGGTTCACCTGGCATACTCCATGACTTACGTCGTTTAAAATTGTCGTGGTATATCCATTTTTCGTCCCCAGTAACAATTCGATGCAGCAAGCTCTTTTTTTCGGTACCGCTCAAGCAGTATCTCACATGTAACCAAACGCCTCTCCATGTCTCTCTCCTTCAGTTGATATGGCAACCAATTTTCTAATTTCTGCACCATTCCCATAGCATGTAAGTGTTTACTAACTGTTGATTTATCAACATTTAATGTTTCTGACAACTCTTCAAGCGTTTGGCCCGAATCTTCATCGAGTAATTCTCTCAGTTTAAAATCTTCGAATTTTTTAGGGGCTCCCCCGCGTGCTTTGTCACTCACATCAAAATCGCCATTTTTTGAATAGCCGAAACCATTCTTTTGTCGAAGTACTCGACGGGGCATTGTCACCATAAACACTTATGTACAAGCAAACGATGTGTCTCAGCAGCGCTTTTGTCCATTCGGAAGTAGTGCAGCTGAACTTCCCGCAAATACTGTTGGATAGAAAGTTGACATCTTTTTAGAAACCCGCTTCACTTTACACGTACAGGTGCTGTCTTTTATCATCCTACCGCTGATCTTTCTGTTTACAAGAATTCACCACTTCTCCGAATTATGTATAATTATGATAGACTTGAGCTTGGTCCTTTACTCGCCTCTTTTTACTCTTTTAAAAAGATCCTTCTTCAAAGGGTCGTGTTAGTGGACATTTAGGCAGGTAGGTAGGTGGGTAAAAGAGGCTGCCGTGGAATACACAGCACACTTAGACCATAAAATTGGTCCATTGTGATACCCTGGAGATCCAACAACCTAACCATACTAGTTCTTGAACCAGCCTGGGCTAGTAATAAATTGAAGCAGACGGCCAATACAATAGTGGACATTTAACTTCCTATTACAATTAAATTAATTAATTTCCTTTGTTTAACTTTCTTTTTATATTTTTTTATTTTGTTTTCTCATGCCTGTTTCTTTCTCCATCCAAGTACTTTCTTCATTTAAGTATACTTACTAATACACCTTCAAAATACATGTACGACTTGTCTGTCAAACACCATCATAATGCTCTAGCGACACCACCAAAAAAGGGCGGAAACTTATTCAACTACCCAATAATTTCCGTATGATGATGAGGTGATGTGATTTGGGCACTTTGAAACACATCGCTAATTTCAATGATTTATCTGGTTCAGTCTCTTTGGCGCTATAATTTGGCATCTAGATGCATTAAAGTCAAGGATGTGTTTCAAGACGAAAAGTGTTTATCGAATTTTAACGAAAGAGTTTTTGCGCAACATTTGGAATAGGGTCCCTGATACACGAAATACATCTGCTGCAGTGAGCATTTACCAGGGGCTAATGTCACGATCGTCTTTTATTGAAAAATTAACCCCTGATCTCTAGATGCATATATCGTAGACCTCACGGCTACCGAGAGCTGCCATTATGCATTAGTATAATTTCAGAAATTTGGAAGAAAATACTGCTGCTCTGCTTCTCTCACTGCCACTGTACTGACCTAGTTGTGGCTCACCATATGGAACTCCATGCTAAGCTTTCTAACTTATCATTCCACTGTTGCACTTCACTGCTGCAATTGTGTACTCATATATTGTTCTGAACTGGTTACAAAGAAATGTGGCGATTCTATGTATCTAATGCAATGCACCTATGCAGTTTAAAAATGTTTGTTGATTTCAATCCATGATAGGCTTTTTTTCGCAGGAATTTTATTTTGTCACGACAATTTAATTATTCCGATCACACACCACTAGACACAAGAGTTGCGTTCATTTATTCAGTTCCATTAGATGAGAAGTTTTGGAAAACATTTGCATACGCGTAATATAATATTTAGACGTGCCAATTAAGGTGTCGGTTCTTTGATTTATATCCAAGTTCAGATGCGATTATTTAGACATTACATATAACAATCATTTCAAACACGATTTTTTACACGCTTTATGATGCAGCGACAAGAAACACACGTCCATCATCTACGGTTAAATGCGCTAACGTGTACAACACATGGTTGAACGACTAGAATTTTAATTTTGTTTGACATTGTGATAATAAAATAAACTGCAATTTGTGACGAACATTTATCCTAAACAATGCGACAAGGTGTAGTCAAATTAGGCCGCATTGTTTTGTTTAAATCAATGCTGTAATTAATGACATTGTTTGAATTTTATACGCGCCAAGCTTAGATACACCAATCAAGCGTTGGCTTAATAACATACCAGAGATCTTTTAATAGCAAGTACGTTGTTGTTCATCGAGTTGAAAATTTAGATTTAAACATATACATACTCGTAAATATCCTAGAAAATGCGAGTGAACTAAAGGTTTTCAAATGGACGGAGGCGAAGGACATATCCTCCCATTTATTCGAGGTTACGTTACCTAAGTGGTATGCTAGTCAAAGAAAGAACTAATACCTTCATTTACAAAATGACGGAGTGCTCAACTATTCCGCAAGAAAATCGTTAATACTGATTTCCTGATTTAGATTAATCCCACTTTCGATTCGTTATGAGATGTGATTCAAGTTAGGTATTCACAGTTTCCATTTTCGCCTAACCTATTAGTAATTGGTACATGCCTCGGCTTTGCAACATACCTAAATATATTGGGTGTACAATCTCTGCACAGCCAATTTACACAAAGCAGAATTTGAAGTGCTCTGTACGACTAAGTCTTTAAATATTAATTATTTTGGATCATGGATCACAATCTGCCATTATCCATAGATGTAAGCCTACCCAAGAGCTATGTGATGGAATTTCTGCCTCCTACGTTTAAAACGATTTTAGTAACTTATGGGTAAAATGGCGGACGTTTTCGTAAACGTTTGTTCCATATTGATGTTTATTATTACCGAGCATCCAATGTTGACATAATGAAAACGACTAGTGCATACTCGTATTTGGAACCGCGTTGCTGGTGCACATTTCGCAAAATTCATCTGGATTGATAAATTATATTAAGCTACCTCCATACATCCATGCAATCATAAGAAGGGCTAATCGATTGGTTGAAATTTATTGTGCCACTATGAAAAACTCTTTACTTAGTTGTTAAGTTAGGTTAAGGGGCTGCCATGAATAAGCACAGCACCCGAAGACCGCATTCGGATCCATCGTAATACTCAAGAGGATATGTTGTACTGACCATCTTAAACTTAAAACAAGCCTGACCCCACAACGAAATGTTGGAACTGGCCAACATCAGCATCTTCCAAGTCTACTAGCTCGGAAAAGTAGTAGGCTTTAAGAATTGACCTCTTTATATCTTCCAGAAATGGGATGTACTCTCCTCATTTTCCCCATCCCCACAGCTTCTACAGAAGCTGTTATACGGAGGCCGAAGCCTCCTGGCGTATTCCCCGACCGGACAATGCCCAGTGATGACGCCCATGACCGCATCAATATGATGCCTTTTCAGCAACGACAGCTTAGCAGAATGACTCATATCTAGCCTGGATAATATCAGTTTTGTTCTATAACAAGTGCTGCCGCTTAATCATCTCAAGTTTGTCCTACTACTCGTAACCTGCATTACGCAATGCTGAAATGCAGCGATAGGCATTCCAACTTTGCAGCCTCTCTCATTGTCCATCTTCTGACAAGTCCGTCAGCAGAAGTTGCCAAAAATATTAACAAAATGGAGGATTCATGGTGGCAACACTTTTTTTTGAATGAATGAATGAATGAAAAGGTTCAACCTACTAACCCTGTTGGTTGGGCACTGCGACCACGACAGATATATTGTGCTGTAGCTTTCAGTTATTAATGTAGCAAAAGACCTTCCACCACTTGTACGAAGGTCAGTAGGTCTCTTGCAGGAGTTTCCCTGATAACGGAAGGGTCCGTGCCGATTCGCCCAAGGAACGCATACCTAGCTCACGCAACCGCGGGACATTTGCATAAAATGTGACATGTAGTCTGAACGTCTTCCAAACACAGACGACATTCCGTATCGTTAGACAAACCCATCTTGTTTAGATGGTATCTCACCCAATGGTGACCCGAGAGATAGCTTACTAGTAACCTCAGGTCGGCACTAGTCATGTGGGTAATATCCTCATACGTAAAGGGTGCCATAAATTCCTTAGATTGCCGCAGTCCTAGAAGATTCTCCCAATAGAGCTATCGTAACCTATCGGATCTATCCTTGATGATTGACCTTGCTGGAGCCAAGGTTAGACCACAATAGGGTTCCGGTCCGAGAAAGTTAAAAGATGAACCGCTATTTCGTTACCCTTATTACCACTGTGCACTGGCACCCAATACAGAACGATTTGGTTGGTCGGTCGCCAGGCACTGGAGGAGTTCACGACACTCTTTCACTAATCTAGAAGAGAACTTATGCGAAGGGATTGCATTAATGGCAGCCTGGCTATCTGAACGTTTAGCAATAAATGGGCTGCGAAGTCTTTTCTCTAAGATAACCCTGGCACAGTCCTCAATGGCATGAATCTCGGCTTGAAAAACGCTGGGTCAGGTGCCCATAGCAATTGAAATCCTTGTGTTGGTGCCAAAGTTGCCAGTACCTAGTCCTTCTTCAGTTTAAGATCCATCAGTGCACCACGTGATACACTTAGGGTCCTGGTAGGGACTGCCATTTTCCCATTCCGTTCGTTCTGGGATGAGAGCTAAGAATTTATTGCCGAAGCATAACTCCGTTGTCAAATAATCTGATCTCAGGCAGATCTGCAAGCCAGGAATTTGTTTAAGAATGCACATGTGAATTAAGTCACTGCCGTATACATCAGAAACTAAATGTACCCTAAGAGCATCGAGCGCTGCTATTTCCTTAGTGAAAATGTGCAGCGGGATTAAACCAATGAGCGCTTCTAGGGCATTTTTTTACAAACACAGCCAGTCTTGGTGGAAGAAGCTGGTAGGGGGTTCTTAGTGTCGCTTATAACGATTCTGAAATCATAATTGCAAACAACAAAAACAAACAAAATGGGGATCCAGAATGACAACACCCTTAACACCTCCGCTCATAAAATATATTTAACAATTACTTTTTTGTGCTAGTGGATAGCGAAGTTGAGTCATTTTGGCTAAGACTCGCAATGTCCCGCTCCGCTTTATTCTTAACAACTTGGATATGCGCTTATGTGTGAACAAACACTGTCGAAACTTCATTGGATAATACTATAATTCGCACTCGTGTCGTGTAATGTACACTATATATATTGTAATCATTGCACTCAGGGACCTATTCCGATTTAAATCGGAATACAAACCTGGCTTGGTCGAGCTGCTTCCCCCCATGGATTAAGGCAGCTCCTGATGAATGGAGTCCATGGTGTGGACGAAATCGTACAACAGGGTAAATTGGCTTCTAGCTGATTATTTTTGTGTGGTGATGAGAGTCAATTTGGCTTACACTCACAATTGCCCACTCCACATTATTCTTCATAACTAACTAACTACATTCATACATGACTTTATAGGACTCAGAGTAGGTTCACCTGATCCAAAACTTGAGCAGGCAATATCATGACTAATGGTGGCTGTTTGAATTCGCTCGCCGTAGACCCGCCACGTTCGATTCACTTTGGTCCTTCAAAAGTACTCCAGAGCATCCGCCTCATGACTCCAATTCATATCATACTCATTTTGCCTTAATATAATTTTATTGCCAAGAATGTGAAAGAAAACTTCATCACTAGTGTAGTCTAGTACATTCGCCACATGAACATACAAAAATACTGCATTGTACAGCTACAAGCTGTGCATATTAGCCGTGTTTGATTCAAGCGGTTAAAGATGCAGAGTGAAACGCCACGGGTTTGCGATGAGCGAATTTAATCAGCCACCGTACCGATTGGGGAGAATATGGGGGAAATCCGTTGATTCATATATAAGTAGATAGGGGCCTTCATTTACCAAAGACTCAAACACCCTTGATCCAGGGTTAGATCAAAGACCGGTCAGTTATTTTGTATGGGAATGGATGTTTGATGATGAATCGAATTGCGGCTTTTATGTACATACCAAGATTAATTACAGAGTCACAAATCGCAGACGCCGTGCAAAACTCGTCCACACGATCATTATTAAACTGTAGTCGCTTTAACTATTGTCGCTCAGCTGCGTCTACCAATACAAACCTTTATGTCGAAGAAAAACGTCAATCTTTACAACACATATATGTCTTACGCAACAGTAGTGAATGGTGCCACACGTGTCTGCTCCGAATGCACATACACATGCTATACAGGTCCTTATTATTTAATCCTTCTACCTTTGCAGCACAGTAATCTTCTCGTATTCGCCAAAGAAGCAGTATAATGTTAACTTAGAATACACCTCTAACACCTGTACTATACTATTCAAAATGCGTGAATATCGACAGTCATGCAAAGAAGAAATGCAAATTTTTCTAATAGGCCAACTGATAATCACATACACATTCACATCTTTAATATTAGTCATAATTATTCCAGTTCAATTTAATCTTACAATAACACTTAAATCAGTCCTGTACTGTAGTACACAAACCCGTACAATAATCGTTTTTATACGCTAGACTTATAGTATAAGGTGTACATATTGTTTTTGTCACAAAGAAAATATGTAACACCTTACAGGCTGGAGGAGGCTGCAGAGGTATTGCAATGTAAACATATCTATATATATATAAATGATCAGGGCCGCCTCCTCATTCGATTTAGCCATGTCTGTCTGTCTGTTCGTTCGTTCGCACGATAACTTTCGATAGAATGAATCAAAAGACTTAAAATTTTAATCAAATGTTTGTGGTAGGATCTAATTGGTTGGTATTGCAAATGGCCAGGATCCGACCGAAGAAACCCCTACCTCTCCTACAAATGAATCTTCAAATAAGTGAAAACTTTTGATAGAATAAAGCCAGCGACTTGAAATTTTGGTCAAATGTTTGAAGTAATATTGAGTTAGTTGGTATTTAAGATGGGCCAAATCCGACCCAAGCAACTCTTACCTTCAATACAAATGAAACTTAAAATAAGCGATAACTTACGATAAAATAAAGCCAGTGACTTGAAATTTTGGTCAAATATTTGTAGTTGGATTCAGCTGTCTGATAATGAAAAGACGTAAAATCCGACCAACGAAACCCCTACTTCCCCTACAAATGAAACTTCAATAAGCGATAACTTTCGATAGAATGAAGCTAGAGACTTGAAATTTTGTTTAAGTGTTAGTAGCATGATCTAATTGGTTGCTGGCAATGATGGGCAAGATACGACCCAAGGAACTCCTACCTCCCCTACAAACGAAACTTCAAAGAAGCGATAACTTTTGACAAAATGAAGCTAGTGACTTGAAATTTTGGTCAAATGCTTGTACTGGGATCTAGTTGGTTATTATTAAAAATGCGCAAGATTCGACAAAATAAATTTCTACCTCCCCTACAAGTGAGACATGCAATAACTTTCGACAGAATGAAGCAAGCGACTTGAAAGATTCGACAAATATTTGTAGAATGCGTTAGTTAATCGATTTGTCAAGACCCTCCTGAATGAGTACCAACCTGCTCTATAAATTGGCCATATAGGAAACTCACTTTTAATGCCTATGTTCGTTGCCAATTGTTACTGTTAGTATCACCACTCGGTCTGTACGAGGTTAGGGTATATACGCTTCAGACTCCTGACATGATTTTTTTCAATCAAGTGTCGGTTCTTAATAAGTCAGTTTTTAACTTGAAGACTCAATTCTCAATGAGTCAATTTTATAAGATTTCGGTGTTTTTGATCGTATGCCGGTTTTTTTTAATGAGTATCCGGTCGGTTTTTAGCGATTCGCTTTTTTCTACCATAAGCAGTTTTTTTTAATGAGTCGCAAATACTCGGTGTACAAGTATGAATATTTATTTGAAATGGTAATATATTTGGTTATAGCCTAGTACATATCAGTTTGACGCATGAAAGCTCATATAGAGAAAAACTGAAAAAGGTTCGTTCAGTTTTCGCTGCTCGGTTAAATAGTGCAAAGTGAATCCCTGGTGACAATTTATTTTTCGTCGTTTTTATCGCGCTCACGAAATCAAAAATATGGAGCATTTAGCGATGCAAGGATATCTATTGACAAATCTATCCGATGTATTTTTTTCAACCCGTTGAGTTTTCCAGATTAATACATGTTAACTTATTTTTGTAATTGCATGCTGTTAATAGCTTAATTAACCCTTACCAGAGTCCAAAAAATTGCCCTTAATGTTTCTTCACTGGCCCACTGCTGCAATTGTTTTTCTCGCTTGTTTACTGATTCTACGGCTGAGGGCGGTTGTCCTTTGCAAGCGTAAACGTGCGGCCAAGTGCTCTTGCGATACGTGCGCTAAGAAGCGGCTATGAGCCACGGGGTCGTCTATTGCAGGCGCGTTTGCTGTTCAGTTTGGGTTGAGCTGAGATAAAGTGAAGTGTTCTGTGCGTACTTTAAAAATTTTAATATCGAAAATGGATACAAAGGATATTTATTTCCTTGAAAATACTTATATGAGGTAGGATAGCTAATAACAAGAGGTTCTGTTTGGTGAACCCGATTTGGAACATTATGGATTTGGCCTTAATGGGAGAATTCTCTCGGTTACATTTAGAGATTTGCTGCATTTCCGCTTTAAGTAGTCCGTTTCCGCTTTAAGTAGTCCATTTCCGCTTTAGGTGGTAAGAACCTAGAACCCACGCAGGGAAATGTGTAGGTCCTAAAGCGAAAATTTCTTGAGTTTTGTGAAAATTCTCTCTAATGAAATAGAAAGAATTTTCCAATTAATGCCAAATCCATAGTTTCCCCGATTTTGGAAAAGAGATCTTGTCTTGGAAAGTCGGGCCTTGACCGCCTGAATATGGACTGGACTATGTTTTAGTGTTAACTAATCCCAGCTAACTCACCACGACGTATACATATCGGATTAGTTGATTGGACTAACTTTTAGCTCCATTTGCGATGCGGTACTGAACTAAAACATTTGGATTAGGTTTGTGTTTCCGTTATTGACCGTTGTTTTAGTCGGTGTTTGTGTTTTTCTGGAGTTGACGGTATAAAAGCACTTTTCACAAGAAGCTACTGGCTCTTTACATTTCTAAAATTCTCTTTAAACTCAAGTGATAAGACAACATCTGACATTTACCATATTTAGAACCGGTCGGTATAAACACTCAACGAATAAGAACTAAATCTAATATGATCTATTGTAGTTAATATTCCTTTTAGTTCTACGGAATCAATGTGACCTCTAATATACCTAATTTTTTTTTTAATTAAACCCCATAGAAAAGTGAATTTAATGAAACCGTACGAAGATATGAAACGGATAGAAAATTATTACGAAGCGTTTATTCATTATCGACTTTGTATGACATTTAGTTACTTACCATCCGAACCCAATTCTTCAGCTACTTTTGCCAAAAGTTTTCTTTGAATATCCCTCATACGACATATTTTCATAGCCCACAGAGGGGAATGCGAACGCACAGCACTTGTCAAATTCTCCGCATTCTCCATTGCACACAAAAAGATACAATTCGCCGGACAAATTTCAAAACAATGCGCGGTTAGAAGCGGCAGATTCATTTTTTTTTGGATCTGGCGTTCGAGTCGCTTGGTGCACTTAAGGTTCATATTCCTCGGGGCGATTCATGCGACAGCGCAGCTATCCCAGCTCAGCGATCAGCGCTGAGCAGTATTTGTGTGTATTGTTTATGGAGCTGTGTTCCTCCAAACGACTGCGACTACGCTCGCGAACGAGGATCTCTTGGCTTCGTCAGTCGCATCGCAGGGGGTAGGATATCGTCGCCATCGACACTTCGTTCAAACACGCTTGTAGCGGACGCATGTTCGCGAAAATCCTCAACTTTGAATCTGGCGCACATTGCCGGTTGTTGACGCTTGTGTCGGGCCGCGCGTGGCTGCTGAAATACATTTCCAGTGGACGGCCGCATTAAAGCGGCGATTTCACATACAGCCCAACTAGCAACAGGATTCAGTACATTTATGACAGGAACATAATTATAATTCGGTTCCTGTCGCTGTACTACAGAAAACAATAATATCTGTTGTGCTTCTGTTCTTGTTCCCAATTCTGTTGTATGGGAAATCGCCGCTTAACAATGTAAGGAAGCTTATTCAACTCTTATTAAAGCAATAATTTTACACATCTTTGTTTTTGTTTTAACTTTGTTTATAAAATAAAAACTTTTCACTTTTTTGCAATTCAAAACTTCTTTCATAATAAAACGGTTCCGACTAACTAAATACGATTACATTCGGGTCATATAGAATTTGCATAGTAGTCAGTTATGCGTATTCAAAGTTATGCAAGAACTTATAACGGCCGGATACGTCATCTTAAAGAAATATTATGAAGTTTCTTTATTCTTTATCACTTTATCAAAGAAACTGGTCTAGTCACCATGACCAGAAGCTCTCGTTTCGCATTGAACTTGAATTGCTAATCTGCATTTTAATTTACAACTCACATGAATAAATATGTAATTGGAACACCAATCTTTTATACCGTTATCATCTCCTGGTTCTGATATTTATTAATAATGATTGAATGTTCATATTACCTTGTAAGAAATAAGAAAAAATGATAATTTAATACAGTTGCAGATGTGTTCATTTCAAACTACCTATAGTTTCGTCATAGCCTTGAGAATGAAATTGTAAAATACAAGAACTGGTGCGTTTGAATTCAACATTTCAACAGAATTTTATAGTAAATATAAGAGCTGCGGTAGTAACGTATAATCGTGAAAATTAATCTTGTCGTGTAATTTGATTTTTAATAATATGTATATGTTTGACACATGTCCGTTAAACTGGCACCCCTATTAAGAAGTATCGATATCAGACATAATGCATAATTAAGTGTTAATTCGCTGGCCTAATCCTTGGAAGAAAGAGATAAAAGAAGTTGAAATTGAGCGAGTGAAATGAAGCAATTTTTTGCCAGGTTGGCTGCTGACTATATGGACACGGCGGGTGTTCCGGGTGGAGGGACAAAAGGCGTTTGACAGCCTGTATGTTAACTACAATATATAGACCGGGCGGTTGTTTCGGGGAGGGAGGCGGTTGTTTGATGGAGGAAGGCGTGTGCCTCTCTGTTTACTTTTTACAAGATCGGATGTGGTTTACTTCAGAGAATTTAGCATACATTACATGGGGAGGGGGGTGTGGATCCTCTTTTATCCTCCACGCACGCTCCCTAGAATGGCAGTGGTCCAGTGAGCATTGACCCTTAACTGGTATCGTGGGTCAAAATTTACCCACTGCTGAACAATTTCGGCTCTAACTCTTTTAATGTTCAAGCCACAATAACGCACTCCCACGTATTCTCAGTACTGTGCAAGCTGTCGCGGAGAGCGGAAGTGCAACTTTGTGACTTGCGTAGGAACTGAGGTATGACTCCGACTGGGTCAAATTTGACCCACGACACCAAAGAATATGTTTGAGTTTTGGTTGTCATTTTTTAGTTATAAGTTAATTTCATACGAAATATTTCTTTTTGTCATAGAAAGGTAAAAGAAATGCCATTATAAGTTGTTTGTTTTAGTTTACTTAAGAATAACATTTTTTTTTAGTTTTTTAGTACACACTATCGGAAAAGTTATGGAAAATGAAGTTGGTTAATAATTTACGGAAAACATGTTGATTAATGCAAATTTTTATTATTAAATTACGATTGTTTTTTAATATATGCTTGTTTTATTCGACCCCCATCCAAATCTATGTTGATTATTGAAAAATGTTATTGTAATAACTGATTTTCTTGTGTGGGTCAAATAAGACCCACGATGCATGTAGTGTTGCCCAAATAAGCGATACCAGTTAAGGGTTAACTAAGTCATGCCGGCGGTGAGATAATTTGACAGAGGTAAACATTTCCCCCTGTAGTGTGGGGCATAAGGGTAATGCCACGGCCATTCCTTTTGTCGGCACGGCATAGAAACCGACTGAAAAAGAACAAAATGTGTACGTCACCAACTTGCATCATCCGAAATATGCTAACGAAACGTCGCGCTATGTCCAACTGGGGCTTATATCTCACTCAGCGATCCAATCTCAAAATTTAGAATTCTCTCTTCGATCTGGATTTTCCTGGGTCGATCACATTAATACTTTGCGAGTCACCATCCAGCAATGCGCTGAGTACGATTCTCCGCTTCACTTGCTTTTCATTGATTTCGACAAAGCTTGTGGCTATTTTTAAAGCAACCTACAATGTCGCGAAATGTTGCGTTCTGCAGAAAAGTAAGGTGTCCGGGGATTTTGATATTCAGAGTGGAGTTCGGCAGGGGTGATTGGCGATGTGTTGCATGCAGGCATGCAGCGCTATCCGGACCACACAGGGGAATTCGGTGGACCCTAACATCTTATCTACAACATCTTAGCTTCTTTCACTCAAAATCGTGGATTTTAACGATTAGATCTCGAGAGGGAGACAAGCACGAGATTAACACCAACAAGACCAAGGTTCTTAGCTCACCGTTGCGATATATTTTTAATTTTACCTGCAATATCAATGGACAGTCTGTAGAGAAAGTAGACAAACTTATTTACCTAGGTAGTGCTTTTGCCGAAAATGGTGGTAAGGACCGCGACATTGCTCGTCGTAGCAACCAACTATTAGCATGCTGTCGAAAATTTGTATTAAGTATTAAGACTAAGCGGAAGGTCCTTTTTTTTTAATTTGTCTAATCTTATGGCATGTCTAGCAATGCAAAATGAAACCGGAATATAGAGGGCTACGCCCGCAATCCGAGGGTTTTGTACTATAGCAAGCGCTTACTTTGGTATTTAAATATTGGCTCGTTGCTCTTCTTGATACCACTCAGATGGATAAAAAAACAGAATTAAAATGGCTCACCCACTTAAATTTTACATACCAATTTATATTAGGCGATTGTAACAAACTTAGAACATACTATTGCCTAAGGTGTTGGTTATCGTTGGCCATCAGTACTCGAATGTGTTTAAGGCTTGCAGGAGGCTGCTAACTGTAACTACAGAAATAAACTAGTATTGACCTATTCTGAGAAGATATACAGATACAATTATTTTCTATTTTATATGCTATTCGGAACCCACCTTCCTGTAAGTTTTCATAATTCTAAGTATAAGAGTCTCTAAATTCCAGGGGGGGGGGGGCTAAATTACGAACTAATATTCCCCACTGTTCCCCTTTCTACAAATTTCAAGAAAATGCGAAAAAATGGAATGTACTCAACATTACCTTTCTCACGACACCTCACTTGTCTATACCAGTCAATAAAAAAAATTTCACCATAATATGTGTGTGTATTTCTATGTGCCCCGCCCCCCTTCCACCCGTTAAAGTTGTCCAATTACGACGTAGCGCTCCCTACTAATCTTTACCCTTTCAAAAATGGTTAATTAAATAACTGCAATTCGCACTACGAAAAAGAAGATGAAAGTAGTACTCACACCTATGAGGCCGGTAGGTGTATTTTTTGCGTGGTCAAAATTCCTAACTTTAAATGAATGTACTATTATTAAAAATTATGCGATTATAATAAACCTTAGAAATATTATCGCCAATGATGTTGGTTGTCACTGGCCATCAATATTTTAGATCTCGGCAGGGGTGTATTCACTGCAACTATAGAAATGTACTATTATTAACCTTTTTTGATGAGATATCAAAGTTCTATTATTTTTAGTTTTCTATGCTAGTGAAATGCGGCTTTCCTGTAAATGTTCATTAAGTATAACGGTCTCGAAATGCAAGGTTGTGTGTGTTGAGGACAAACTCGGATCTGATATTTTCCCCTCTACCTCTCTTCCCCTTTTTTCAAATTTGCTGAAATGTTATCGTCCATGCATGGACGTCCATGTATGGACGATAAGAAATAGAAAACAAACAAATTTGCTTGTAAGTCGGAACTTCAAATTAAAATAATTTCCCCTGAAGATGCCAATAGGCGAAACGTTGGGATAGAATAAAAACACTTTGCTGGAAACTCGAAGAATCTTTTCAATCAACAAAAATACAATGTACTCGGTGTTACCTTTCTCATGATACCCCACTTGCCTACACCTGATGAAAAAAAAATTACCTTCATTTCCCCTCTATCAGTCAGCCTATTGCAACGAATCGCTTTCTGCGGCGAATTATAATAATTCTAAAATACATATTCCCACAAAATTTCATATGTAGCTGCAGATGTTCGTGAGATATTCCATGGACAGACGGACAGACATTTGACCGATTTCATAAGGGTTTTGTTTTTACTACAAAACCCTAAAAAGAGGCTTGCCGAAGGTATGATACTCTTCCTTTTCACTTATGGTGCATTTACCATTTTGAAATTAGTAGTAAAACTTATTCCGATTTCATTATTCCTATGAGAGGTATATGAAATAGTGGATCGATTTCAACCAAATTTAGGAATGTGGTTTGGCAGCAAATATGTATGATTGAATATTATGAAATTTGGTAAAGATATCGTCAGTCTTCAGAAATGAAAAAAAAGCTTTTCTACGATAACAAAAACTTGCTTTTGGAAGGGTCGTTCCTATGACAGCTATATTATAGAGTAGTCCAATTTCAACCGAATTCGGGAATGTGATTTAACTGAAGATACTATTGATTAGTATGAGATTTGAAATAGATATCTTTAAGAATAAAAAAGTTTTCTCACAAAGACGAATGGCAGTCATATGACGTAGTGGTCCGATTCCATTGGTTCCGACATATACAGGGTGTCCCGTTCATGATGGTAAATATTTCAATGGTAGATAGTATGGCTCAATTACGGAAAATTAATGTACGTCATGAACCGCTACAGAGTCATAACATTTTTTGTTTAAACTGTCAATACCCTTGACTTGTCCAACAAATTCTGAATTTTCCAAGTCATCCTACTTTCTGAAACTGCATAAAATTTCATATAAACGAACTTTTTACTGGTTGAAAAAATCACCGTTATTTAAAAGATACAACCGTTCGAATTTAAAAAAAAATTGTAAAATCAATTTTTTATCAAAAATCGAAATGCTGAAAGTAACGGTACTTTAAACTGACAAATCTGCAAAGACGAAAAAAGTTGCGCCATTGTATTATGCTTCGATCGGCAAATAATTATCGGCATTAATTAATTTAAAAATTTGCGAATTTTAAAGGTAAAAATTTATTTTCATGTAATTCAAATCACATGATATGATTCCCCGAATTTCCTTTAGTCCTTTATTTTTTCACTTCACGTAATGTATTTTCTTTTCTCTACTATTTCCACTTTACTATGTAATTTAGTCAACATTTTTTTCTTAAATCACTTTTCATTACTTATTTAGTCTTTTCACCGGTTTACACTTTATCACACGCTAGGTGTGTTTTTTTGAACATTTATCTGGTGCAGGTTAGCGTATCTCCATGCATTATAACAACAACTTAAACCTATATGGGTCAGTAGGGTGGCTAACCTGAACTCGATCAATTGCGCAATTGTACCAGAAAAATGTGCCTGTAGGTATGCTTGTCGTTAATCTGACAATTGGTGCCAAGTTTCGACGACAATTCACTCGTAATTTCCACATCTAATATTTTCTCGTCACTACTATCTATTATTTAGGCGGCCATATTCATAATTGCTTGTCAATTATGAAAGCCAATCAGACTACTCTGATTGGCATGACAGGACATTTAAAAGGTTAATATGGATGGCTGCCCTCGATCGTTTTTGGTTTGCTCCTCGAGTTAATTTACCCTAACCCGTTGTTAAAAAAACGCACCTACTATACGTATACTATTCGACGTTTTTACTTAATTCTCTTTCTCACTCGTTCTAATTATTCTGGGCGTACCTTAATGATTGGATTTAACCCCGGCTTGGTCAATATCGAAGCAAAATGCAAGCTTTAATAAATAAATAATATACTACAAAGTCTGATTTCCGATAATAACAAACAATGGATTTATTTCGTCAAGAACTTAAATAATATTTAGTTTCTGACATTTACGAGTAGAAACAAACCTTGCATTTTATTTTCACATTTTAAGAATGAACTTTGCTTAATAGTCTTGCAACATGATGCATTTATTATTTGCAAATTCTGTTGATTGTGTAGTTGGGTAATCACTAAAAAGTGCAATGCTCAAAGACGATCGGGATAAGGTAGATATGGTAACTTGAATTTGAACATTAATGTTTAAGAAAATTTTCTCTAAGCTGATTCTAAATTGCTTTAACCCCTTCAAGGCATGGACGCGTCTATATGTCTGCATAAGTATGCTTTGTTGACTTTTCGGTAACATATACGTTTCGGATGGTGTAGTTGCTAGCATGCACCTCCTATCCAAGTTGTGTTTTACTGACAAGCTTGGAACTTCTTCGTTCTTGGTAGTAACCGCAGTTAGTTTGCATCATAGAGAAACGATACAAAGAGCTGGAGTTCAGTACAAAATAATATTAAGAGCAGAATGCAGATAATCTCATGCACACAAATAAGCCTCACCGCTCTAGGAGAACGGCTACAATTTAAAGTAAACCGACCTTTAGAGTGATAATTATAACAACACATCAAATTAGCTGTGTCTGTTGATTAAAAAACCGAAGTCTTCCCAGCTGCCATTGCATGCGTGACATGGTTTATCAATTTCATGTTTATGACTTGTGGCAAGTGCATGAATGAAACGTCTGGGATGAAAAAACGACTTTTTTCAAAAATTTTACAAATTTTAAAAACACCCTAATGGCACCCGCACCACTTTAGAAAAAAATCATTTCACATCATAATTCATATGCCATAAATCATATATCATACTCAATCATAGACCACATAGCATGTTTTTTTCTTTCCGGACATCCTAAAATGCAACCATAAAGATTCAGTTTCTGAGTTTTCATCACACACTTTTCATTCATGCACTTGCCACAAGCCACGCCCACAACGATCAACTCCGCCTGATAATCGCTCAATTTCGCATGGTTCCCCTTACCCGACGAACGCATGGTCGCCGTCATTTCTCACTTTATCAGCCATCATGTACACTTGCCAGAGATAAATGCATAAAGCTTTTCGTGGACAGCCGTTGGCATTCGATCTCATTGATAATGCTTTAAATACGAAATGGGTTGATCATAACACGAATTCTTTGTAATGGGATTTCAGATACTTTCTCAATGTTTATTATGCATCTAATCATAAGCCACATTAGCTATTCATTTAATATGCACCTTGTCCTAACTCATATTTCGTTAACGAGCTATTATATACGAAACTTCGTCAATAGAATTTTACAAATTTTCGTGGTAGCATCAACCAATTTCGTACTGGATAAGGGGATAGTATTATAAATTGCCATCCGTTGGCATGCGACGTTCACTCCGATTTTAGAGACCCCGCCAGGCACAATGGACGTGGTTATAAGACCGCCATAGACAATGCAATTCATCGTTAGACTACAACGGTAATCATCGTCGGATTAATCTAACGATGGATCGCCACAAAATATTTTGCGGCTAAAATTATATGGAACTCTAGAAACAAAACAACAACGATAGGCGCATACACTCTGCGATCGATCTGATGATCACTATATCGCCAGATAGGTGTCGACTGATCGCAAGGTATATGGGGGGCTTTAGTTTTCACTTTTTGCACATCCATTGTGTACGGATTAGTGAACACAACACATACGCAAGAGATACTATGGGCAACCTTTACTTAATTTATACTGAGTCCCAACTCTGTCTATTTTTCCTCTATGGTTTGCATTAACGAATCGGAGTTTTACCATATGTTCTTTAGATGCAGCATCATAGAGTGGCGACCGAGACCTCACGGCAACCGAGCAAGTCAACCATAAGCTCCACCAAATATTTGACGAATCAGAGTCCTTCAAATTCACCAAGGAACAAAAACCACAAAAAGACCTGAACCAGCATACCTTTTGAATAGTTAAGCCGTTTGTGATAAATTTACACGAGGTCTGTGTAGTATAGATGGTTTTGATAATTTTTCAAATAGTGTGGGTATGATTATTTACCTACGATGTAAAGTGTCGGTACAATGAAGTTTAGAGATTGGAGACATATTTGCACTAAACCACATAAGTCCGGAAGTTTATTTACTCAATAGATGGAGATACAACGTTCCCCTTCCCAGGGTTGATATTTAGTGCATTCACTTCTCGAAACTAGGTTCTTAACACGTTTTAAATTACAAAGTGCATGGGACACTTCCACATAAATTGGACGAAAAACTGCATGTTTGATGACAAGATGACAGGATGATAAAACAAAGGCTTACCATCATTATTAGATAGAAAGCTATAAAAATGTTTAACTATTTCTGATTTTCACCCATTTATTATGAATGGTTACATATTAGTTTCATACCAAATTCACAAAAAGGTTTAGGAGGCTCTTAGTTTAAATTTTTTTTTAGCATAAAAAATTCTCACCGTCATTTTGGTCATGTTGGTAAAAAATGGTGAAAATATCTCAATTATAAATGGATAAAAAAAATATTTTCTTGAACAAGTCAGTAACTATTGTACAAACAGCGAATTTCCGCTTCGAGGCATCGTAGTGTAGGCAAAAGCAGCAACAAATTTACACAACACCGTAGGTTCGAATTCGACAAAACACTAGTAAGAAGGGTTTAAAAAATCGCACCGATCGATTAGATATCTTTCCTGGTCTCAACGTTAACCCAAGTATCGATTTTAGACTGAAATACGTCATGAAACGTCATCCGTTAAAAGAAGTGCTCTCCTGAAAAATTACGTTTTTTCCTCTTCAATGGGCATCTATCAATCCTACGGGGCTCAAATTTTCATGATCCATTCTTGAAGGTTTTAACGTTTAATATTTCAAAAATTCTTATTAAGAGAATGGGACAAATATTTCAAAGTGTTGTGAAACGGGTTAAATTTTCCGACACAAATATTTTCACGTCAAAAATTAAAAAAAAAAAATATTAGGTATTTTTTCCTTTATGTATAGAAAAAAAAAATTTAAAAACCTTTAGTAGTTTTTGTAAAAAGGTACATTAACTAGATGAATCTCGGTTAGGAAAAATGAGGAATTTAATGGTTGTAATTCCGTTGATGCTCACTTAAATTCAATAATTCATAAATTGTTTACAAGAAAAAACTTATACAAACCAAACAAAAGAAAGTTCATTGAGCTAGCCTCAATATTTCCGGAGATATGATGTAACAAAAATAAAAGGATTATCTTCCGATTTTTCGACTGAGACCCCCTTAAATATTCCAATAGTGTATTAAATATGTTTGGGGTTAGTCAAACACCACCTGCTAAGGTGTGGGATATTTAATTATCTGGTATACGGAAAGTTTAAAAGTCCTGTCCTGATCAGTTAACCGGTTCAGACATGTTAACTCACAACTCTGTATTTAGTAGTAAAAAGAAATTAATTGCTTATTAAAAAATTAAAATTAACAATTTTGAAAATATAAATTCCTTTAAAATGTACTTTTAACTATAGGAAAATTTTCTTATAACCATGCAGTATTTGTAATATACAATGAAGTAAAAGTTCACATTTGCTTGACCAAATGAGCGATAGTTTTTTAATGGGAAGCAGCCATGTGAGTAATTACCCGAGCAATGATTTACAGAAGTAAAGAGATAATGGGCTAAATCTTATGTGCTACTTGTACATAACATTTGTGATTTTTTCAAAAATTACGTGTTTTCTCTTTTATTTGGCATCTATTTCATAAAGATGTATCGATTTAGACTAAAATTACTTTCAGAATTTAATTGGACTATTAAAGCGGTTATCTAGGTACAAGCATTCTCTGAAATCTATTATATAATTAAATTAAGCCATGGTGCTGAAACTTTGCGGATATCCAATGAACCAATAAAATTAATTGGCATAATTATTTTATAAATCACCGAAATAGCTGCATTTTGTTGAGAAGTGCAAATACAAAGTTTGCTTAAGCTTTATCCCGGCATCACATATGAACGTTAGGTGAAATATGTATGTAATCATTAAAATTAAATTTGAAGTAATTTTATGGTATTACTTACGATAACTTATTTCTAACGGCTCTAACATTTTGGTGTAGTATAGTCCCCTTACCTAAAAAAAATAAGAAAGTAAGCTATTACAAGTATAATGGCATTTGACCTTTTATATATCGTTAGAAGTATAAATTTGAGATTTTCGATTATGAATGATGTACATATGTATGCGTAATGTTTTCGATGAATACTTGGAGTGTGTAATACAATGCTCCATAGTTAAATGTAGGAATATAATAATAGGCGTGTTTTTCTGGGTAACCCTGTAGGGTCCCTGCTCTGGTTGCGCAAAAAAACGCTCTAGGGTAGCATCCAGGTTAAATTCCGAATTGTCAAGTTGTCTACCCTGATGTCAAGTGGTGCGCCTCATATGTGGGGAAAACAAATTACAAATTCGGATGATATATCAGTTTGATTATCGGATCGTTTATTTATTGCAACAGCGGACGTTTGAAAATTCGGCGTATCGTTCTAAATTAACAAACACTATTCAAACGTGTTCTTTTTCAGTCACAGTCACAAGGGTAGCTCTATCCAAATGGGTAGCGGATTGGATCCCCAGTAAATTATCTTTTATTTTTCGTTTTTAGGGTTTTGTAGTAAAACAAAACCCTTATGAAATCGGTCAAATGTCTGTCTGTCCGTCTGTCCATGGAATATCTCAGGAACGGCTGAAGCTACATACATGAAATTTGGTAGGAATGTGTAGAATTACTATAATTCGCCGGACAAAGCGAATCGTTGTAATAGGTCAACTTTAAGGGGAGGTCCCCATAGAGGGGAAATGAAGGTCGAAATTTTTTTTCGTTTAGTACAGGCAAGTGGGGTATCATAAGAAAGGTACCGTCGAGCACATTCCATTTTTGCAATTTTTTTCAAATTTGAAGAAACGGGAAAAGAGGGAGAGGGGAAAATATGTCATTCGAGTTTGACCCCCCCCCCCCCCTTGCATTTGGAGACCGTTATACTTAGAAATATGAAAATTTACAGAAAAGCGCCATTTTACTAGTGTAGAAAACCTAGATTTCTAGAATTTTGAAATTTCATCAGAAAAGGTTAATAATAGTACATTTCTATAGTTTCAGTTAGCACAACCCTGCACCCCTTACGCGTACCCGAGGTCAAAAATATTGATGGTCAATGATAACCAACATCATAGGCAATAATATCTTTAAGTTTCTTTATAATCACATAATATTTAATAAAAGTGCATTCATTTAAAGTTCGGCATTTTGACACTATCCACACAAAAAATACACCTACCGGCCTCATAGGTGTGAGTACTACTATACTTTCATGTTGTTTTTCGTAGTGCGAATTGCAGTTATTTAATTAATCATTTTTTAAAGGGTAAAGATTGGTTGGGGGCGCTGCGTCTTAATTGGCCAACTTTACCGGGTGGAAGGGGGAGGGGGGGGGGGGGGGGGGTCCACATAGAGGCGAAATTAAGGTCAAATTTTTTTATCGACTGATATAAGCAAATGAGGTGTCGTGAGAAAGGTAATGATGAGTACATTCCATTTTTTCGCATTTTCTCGAAATTTATAGAAAGGGGAACTGTGGGGAAGGCGAAAATATTAGTTCGTAATTTGACCCCCCCCTTGCCTGCATTTTGAGACCATTATACTTAGAATTATGAAAACTTACAGGAAGTGGGTTTCGAAAAACATATAAAATGGAAAATAGTGGAATTTGTATATCTTCTCAGAATAGGTCAATAATAGTTTATTTGTATAGTTACAGTTAGCACACCCTTGCACGCTTAAACACGTTCGAGGTCAAAAGTACTGATGGCCAACGATAACCAACACCTTAAGCAATAATATGTTCTAAGTTTCGTTACAATCACGTAATTTGAATTAGCATGTAAAATGTAAGTGGGTAAGACATTTTAATTACGTTTTTTCTATCCATCTGAGTGCTATCAAGAAGAGCAAGGAGCCAATATTTATATACCAAAATAAGCGATTGCTCCAAAACCCTCGGATTGCGGGCGTAGCCCTCTATATTCCGGTTTCATTATTATTTTCTATTAATATTTTTACAATAGTAATCCTATTGAAAATATGATATATTATTATGATTATATAATCTTGGAGAGCTATCGCCTCCCGGACTATGCCAGCTTTTTCCAGTTGGAAACCCTCGCAATTATGAAAGCGTGTCTCACTCTCAGTAATATACCAGATAACCAGAACATCGCCATTTGCTCAGACAGCCAGGCCGCTATCACAGCACTGAACTCGGTGGGTACTTCCTCCAAACTGGTCGAGCGGTGTGGGGAAGAGTTAAGTCGCCTAGGCAGATGGCTAAATATAACCCTGCTCTGAGTGCCTGGTCATAGAGACATTGAGGGAAACGAAAAAGCCAACGAGCTGGCTAGGAGGAGGCCGTCCTAGAAAGTTCTCATGCGGAATCTGTTTGTATTCCGCTGAGGACTTTTAAGAGCAAGATCTCCTCTTACTACCTCAATGTTGCGGATTCCAAATGGCGGAATCTGCCCAACTGCGCCGTATCAAGGAAGATTTGGCCCTCCTTTGACAGTAGGAAAACATCTGAGCTATTAACCAAGTCCTGTAGGGATGTCGCCAGGCTCACGGCGGTCATTACAGGACATTGGCCTATCGGAGAACATGCAATAAGGCTTGTCATCCCTTACAATCCGCACTGCCGCAGCTGCGGAAATAAGGATGAGAAAGAAACCCTCACTGATTTCCTCTGCGAATGCCCCGCCCTTGCTAGGGCCAGACATCGAGCATTGGGTGAGGTTTTTCTTGTTAACCTGGGGGATATATCGGGGGTGAAGATCGGGGAGCTGCTATACTTCCTGAACTCGTCCGGTTGGATCTAGGCGTCCTTCCATCCATCCCCTGTTAGTCCAACAGTCTACTTATAAACGATTTTGCCGAGGTTTGTGGTTACAAAACGGCACATTCGCGCTAATTGGGCTCTGGCAAGTTGTGCTTCAGCCACCACTTAATACCAACCATGATATATTATTTAATAATAGGCATGGGCCTATCAGAGCAAGAGGGAATATTAGTTTGCTAATGAACTGAATGGCTGATTGGCGAAACACAAGCGTGCTTACATCAACATATTAGACTCCATACGACACTAAGACCATCTATTTGACATGCATTTGGAAGTTATTGATGGGCTATCGAGTGTAGAGTAGCCACCCTACTAAGCTATCCAGGTTAATGTTGTTCGTGTAACGCGAGTGTTAATTTACTCTACACCCGATAAATTCCCAAAACAACACTCCTAATGTAAAAAAAATAACCAGCCATTACTTAATAATATATTTCACAAAAACGGAATCGTCACTCTTCGCCACTCTATAGGTTATTTGCATAAAATTTATGTACAAAAAATATAATCAAAGTTTCTATTAAAACTTGAATCTGTTTTTATACGCTCTAAAGAAATGGCCTATTAACATTGTCTTGAATATTGCAAGCACCGAACGGAAGGATGCTTTCTTCCTCCGACCATATAATGTACATCCGTCTGAAAACGGGCACAACTTAATTTACACATTTTTCGACAATGACAGAAGTAGATGCAGAAAACATTCATGGTATTATAATTTTTTGGTTGAGTCACTTTTCTTGCGGATGAGCATATTCTTCGTCGGCATACGAGATGAGTCGATCCGGCCATGTCAATCTATGTTTCCACAAACTATATACACACTTTCTTATTATATTATTATTTCTTATTTTATATCTATCGGGCTAAAACATGCACAAATTCCCATTTCTACTATAGGTAGACACTGTGTATATGCCGAAACCGTCGGAATCACACCACCTCATCACATAGCTGATATAGCAATATTCGGTCCAAAAACAGATTTTCGTGGGGAAATTTTTTTTTATTTCTTGAAATATATTATCTATTTATCGTCGAACCATATTCCAAAATTATAGTTAAAATCGTTCCACTATACCATGCACTTTCTATATGAACAATGAAATCGGAACCGCGGCCACTTATAGAAGAACAATTCAATCATTTACAATCGAGAATGAATAAGTTCAATCTCCTTTGGCAATGAAATTTATTGCACTTATCCGTTTTTTTTCTTCACTTATCTGTTGCAAAGGTAGACCAGTAAAATTCGTCAATTTGGAGGTCTTAAAGGAAATAATCGGGAAATATCTGAAATGAATGTTAATCCTTTCTATAGATTCTAGAATACACAAAAACTGTGTTTGCACAGCCGCATGAGGTGAGCTTAATCTGTGATAGGTGAAAAATCGAGAAATTTGAACCTTTTTCATTAAATATTTTCTTATAACTTCTAAACGGTGTCTCAGATCGAAAAATTTAATAGGATGTAAATTAAAGAGGAAGAATTACGATTTAGCAGCATGTATAGTCAAGATCGATAATCATAAAACGATAAATTTTGAGGCTTAGAAAATTCACATTTTATTAATGTTCGAGCTAACAGATTTTTGAAATGGATACTCCAAATAATCAAATGATAAAATAATAGTTGAAGACTTCAATTCTATCGTGGCCAATATACGAGTATTTTAATTCGGCCCACTTTTAGTGCGATTGGAAGCAAAAGCGCAAAAATGTCGGTTTAGCGATTTCATCCTTAATAGCTCTATCTCGGTAAGTATAACAGTTAGGAGTTTTGTTTTAATCTCAAATTGTAGATATGTAATTTACTCTAGTTTACTACATTTTTTAATAGACTAATTTAGGAGATATTATGAAAAAAAGTGAGACAAACCAACCAATTAAACGATTTTCAAGTTGGGCACTACTACAACCAAAGGAGGTTTGTTTTGTCATTGCCCTTTTTTTCAAGCAAAAGTCCACTCGAACGAAGGCTATTATATCTTACGCGGGAGTTTCCTGCTAACGGCAGAGCACGTGGTGAACGTTAACCTCACCCGCGCTGTCACCGGGCATACACATAAAATGCGACATGTGGTTTCAACGTCCAAAAACAGACGACACTCCGTCTCGTTAGACAAACCCATCTTGTTTAGATGAAATTTCACTCAGTGGTGGTCCGACATGTAGCCCACAATAGTCTAAAGTCGTCGGATCTATTCATGCGGGTGGTTTCTAAGTAGTTGAAGGGTCTAGTCGCAGTCCTATAAGGTTGTCGTAGTAGTATTGTCGCATCCTTTTAGACCAATTCGTTATAATTGCCCCAGCTGAAGCTAAGCCCAGACCACAAAAGGGTTCCAGCCCGAGAAAATTAGATGATGACCCCTGCCATGGAAGCTCATCTGCTGCTTTATTTCCCTCAATGCCACGGTGAGCTGACACCCAATACAAAAACATTTGTTTGGCGGTCGCCAGACATTGCAGAAGTTTACGACACTCCTTTGCAAATTTTTCTTCAAAATATCTCCTAAATTAGTCTGTTCAAAAATTTAGTAAAACTTTTTTAACTAGAGTCAATTATTTATAGTTTGAGACTAAAACGAAGATTCTAGCTTTTATACTTACTGAGATAGGGTTATTAAAGCTGAAATCGCATTTTAGCTCACAACAACACTAAAAATGGGCCAAATTGAAAATACGATCACCTTATACCTCGTACAGACGATGCACCGGAATGATAATTCAACGAATTGTTGTCTGCATTTATAAATTGGTATCGCTACCAGAGCGCTCTCATTTCTGTCCCATTTCTGTACTGTATCGCAACAACAAAATGGGAAGCGCTCCGGTAGCGCTATTATTTATGAATGCAGGCATTAATTCATGGGAATGACGATGTTCGAATATTCGAATGATCATTCACGAGGACAGACACGAAATTGAATTAAAATTCGAATGGTAATGACCGTTCGGGTGCATCGTGCATCGTTCGAGGTATTAGACTTAAAATCAAATTATGTTCATCTTTTATTTTATCAGTTTTTAATCTGGTGCATCCGTCTCAAAGATCTGTAAACTCGAAAATTCATAAAATGTGATTTTCCCCCTAAGTCTTAACAATTTGCACTTAGAGACCATCGATTTGGACTATACTGCTGAACTGAAATTCGACTTTAATTCGTGCGTTGGATGCAGAACTCAACGCTATTTAACCCTTTGAGCCCTGAATTTAAACGCTGAACATTTTTTTCATTTTTATATTTAAATATAAACAAAAATACTATCTAAAAAACTTGCTTGCCGGAGGTATGATACCCTTCACGCTTCGTTTTTGTTTTGCCTTTTTGAAATTAGTAGTAAAACTTGTTCCGATTTCACTGTTCCTATAAGAAGTATATGAAATAGTGGGCCAATTTCAACAAAATTTAGGAACTTGGCTTAGCAGTCAATACGATTGAATAATATGCAATTTCGTAAAGATACCTTCAGAAGTAAAAAAAGTTTTTCTGACAAAGACTTGCTTTTGGGACGGTCGGTCGTAGTCCGCTTTCAACCAAATTCGGAAATATGGTCTCGCTAAAAATACTATTGATTAGTGTGAAATCTAAAAACGATATCTTTAGAAATAAAAAAGTTTTTCTTACAAAGACGAATTTTTGGACCGGTCGTTCCTATGGCAGCTATATGACGTAGTGGTTCGATTTCAACCAAATTCGTAAATGTGATTTAGCTAGAGATACTGTTGATTCCTGTGAAATCTGAAAAAGATATCTTTAGAAATAAAAAAGTTGTTCCCACAAAGACGAATTTTTGAACCGGCCGTTCCTATGGCAGCTATATGTCGTAGTAGTCCGATTCCGTTGGTTCCGACATATATACTGCCTGCAATAGAAAGAAGGCTCTCTACAAAACTTCAGCTCGATAGTTTAAAAACTGAGGGACTAGTTTGCATAGAAACCGACGTACAGACGGACAGACGGACAGAGCTTACTCGACTCGACTCATCATACTGACCAAGAATATATATAGTTTATATGGTCGGAGATGCTTTGTTCTGTTCGTTGCAAACTTCATGACAAAGTTAATATACCCTATCACATCGGTGAAGTGTATTAAAAAAAAATTCCAAAGTGTTGTTTTGAGGTGGTTCCATGGTGGAGCCACGCTTAGGTGTGGAATTGTGCAAAACAATTTTTTTCTGTCGATAAGCTCAATCCAATGTTGCACGTGTTACAAGCCCACCTGCTTCGATGAGGATGCGTTTTTGTGCTACAATGCGCGCATCTGCGCAATGTCCCATGTATAGGCATGTGTGCTGCAGAGTCAAGCCTCTTTTCCTTAGGCATATTTTCGCGAAAATTAAACATTTTTTTACACTTTTACGCCTAGCTCGGGTGTCCGACTCTGCGCCCACCAATCCGGATACCACGGCTAGCCTAAATGATTTCATAGCGTAGCATAGCATTTCATAGCATGTGGATCATGCGATTTGTATAGGTATAATATAAACGAATTGACGACTACCAAGTCAACAAAATACCATAGTATCCCATGCCACCATTTTTGACTTTTGCGATCGACCTCGTAGCAGCTCTTATACATGTCGAATTTATCGACGTACCCCATATGTAAATTATAAGAGTTCACTATGTCGGAGCATTGAATTGGTTCAAGATTTCCTGTTTTGTTTCTTCTGTGTACATGGCTTATCTCGTCAGGATTATGGTGAAAACGGACTCTGTAGTCCGAGTAGTTACGCAGTGAAACCACCAACTTTCGGCGTAACAAAACAACTACATACATCGCAACTTCAGACGACTTTCAATATTTTTTTATTTTCTATAGATGTGTTTCTGCTAGATTTATATATCATTACCCGCCATTTTCTTAATATTTACAAAATCCGAAACAATGCACTTGTCACAAATTTTAAGCTTTTCACTCCAATCACTCTAGTCTAGACAGCTTGAATGAGATGCAAACACTAAATAAAAAAAAACGGTTTTATCTATTGTACAATAATAGACTATGATAAGAATGATGAATGTGTACGTTGGTCGTATGCCGTAACCACTCGGGCTTAAGGTACTCATAGTTTCAGTAGGTGGTTTTATGGCGAATTCACACGGGTTGAATGGGTTAATTTACATCCCATTAAATTTGTCGATTTGAGGTGCCGGTTTGAAGTTATAAGGAAAATATTTAAAAAAGGGTTCAAATTTCTCAGATTTTGACTTGCCATAAGTTAAACTTACCTTCTATGTATGATCTATAAAAGGGATTAACATTATTTCTGGACCTTTCATGATTATTTCTTCAGAATTTACTTCATTTAAGTGACCTATATACGCATGCGAAAAACCATTGCACTCATCCATTGCAATTTGCTTGTGTTTATGATGGGCTCGTCATACATTTCCATTTCACTTCACACTGTTTAGCACTTATGCGTTTTGCACTTATAGAGACAATATTATATGAAAAATAGGTGAAAAGTCACCGTGCTTTTATATGTACATATTTTTCACTAATGCGATGTTTGCGTTTAAGCGTTTTGCATTTATCCGTTCTCAACAATTCAATTATTTATCCTTACCCATTGTCTTCAACCGTCAACATCCACCTAGTATCAACAAGAAATCATCACCCAAACATCATAACCTCGATCGCCACTCTACTATACTACATATAGGTATAAAGAGCAAGAATTCAATCCCCGCCGCGTTAATGAAATCCCTGTGGGTATCTCTTATTAGAACTCCAACAGCGTTTCCATCTTGTCAGCAAAAGGCGGCTCGGAAGGGAGGTTCATGCTAGCAGCTGCACCATCCGAAATTTATATACCACCGACACGTCAACAAGGCATAGCTATGCAAGAGATGTTGACGCGCCCATGCTCCTGGAGGGATTATAACAATTAACAAAACATCGTAACCTAGCCATAACTCGTTGGCCATTGGGACGAAGTTTGTAAGTTGAAAAAGCAAAAGAATATTGAGGGAAGCAAGTTTAGCCTTTACCCAGAAATCATGTATTGACAACAAAATTTGCATTTTTTAAGAAGTTATCTGCAAAATAAAATAAAAATTTTGTAAAATTTCCTTCCTGCTTAAAGAGGATATGAAATAAAATAGAGTACAACCACTTATCCGTTACTGAAATATCAAAAAGTTTAATATTTTAGATAGATAGATAGATAACTTCAATTAAAAAGACTATTAATTGCTCTTTTGTTACCACAAACAGCCGCATATTTACATATAGGCTATACTCAGGTCGGCAGAATTATAGGGGCGGCAAATTTGGGGACGAGAAAATTAAATGAAATATTTCCTTTTTCATTTCATTCATGAAAAAATATTGTCCATAACGTTATTTCTGTCATTTGGCAATTAACAATGCTTCAATGTTCAAACAAGGAATTAAAATTGAAGAAATTTGTGCTATTTATACAGTGTATCTACTACATACAATAAATAGCACCAATTATATTCTAGTCGATGAAACAAAATTTAAACTTTTCCGTCCTTCATCCAATCCTTTTTGATTCAAACTCGTTTTCAGACCATTAGATCCCTACAGATTACTATTTACATGCAAAATTTCTAATTGATATTTACAGCAACAGAAAATATGGTTATAAAGCTTTCGTGGTTTATGGTCGTTACGCTTTCCATCGATAGGCGCGAGAAGATAAATTTCGAAAGACACATTCGATCGCGATCTCGACGAAATTATTCTCTTAAACGTACAAAGAATCTACTCAGCAAGACATTTGTCTCCGATATGTAGTGGAATCGAAAACTATTCGATCCCCTAGCGGTTAAATTCATCGTTTTGTCTCCAAAGCTGGAAAATTTCAAATGTTTTCGATTATATATCAATCTTTGACATCGGTTAGTTTTTTTTGTGAAAGAAATCGAAATGTCTTCAAATCATACATCGATTCGTGTAATCAATATGCCTGACATTAGAATTTATTTTAAAGTATCTTTGGAGTTTTGTTTTGTTTGTTTTTGTTTTCGATAAGCCTATACTATACACTTCGTCGTTATGCTTAGTACACAACTTTTCTTTTCGTGCGAAATTTCATACAAATGCTGTCAAAAGGTTCGTCGTTTTGGCAGTATTTATATGCAATTTAGCACGAAAAGAAAAGCTTAGTACTAGGCATTAAATAAAAATGCAGTAAAATCAGTACAAAATGTATAAGCCTGTTAAAAATAAATTTTTCCGTGAAAAGTTTCGCGTGAATTTTACACGAGATTTCACGAAACTTTTAGTTTCTGGACCAACTGTATACAAGGTATCGATTCTGTCAATTTTTTTTATGTATTGTAGAAATGATGCTACATTGACTACAGTCATCGATTCTACATCGACTACAGCTATCGACTTTGGATAGATTCCTCTCCTTATTTTCGGTTTGGTAAAAACGGCAAAATTCCGTTAGTCCAGGGCGACAAAAATCCTAAATAAGCCCCTGACCACAAAATCTTCGGTCTCGACATGTATTTTCCTAAGTATGTATCAGAAAAAGTATGCATCAATCACACGGAGAAAATGGTTCGAAATTAGATGGCTGATAACAAACTAAACATTAAAACGCCTGTAACAGGTAGCAGCTAAAGGGTTAAGAAATCGAAAAAATGTTCCCTCCTATTTCCTGCATGTAATTGGATGTATTTAGAATGGTGTGGCGTATCATTTAGCGGTATTTTCCGCATTCACTGTGGAATCGATGCAAAAATACAGAATTTTCGATTACGATTTTTCTTAGATTTTTTATGTGCGTTTTTCCAGGCATCTTTCTGAAACGATTGCCATTTTTCAACCATTGCACAATCAAATCGACTTTTCCATATGTAATAGGTCTTGATTGATTACACTATTTTGTATGATCTTTTCTCGGCAGGATTGATATGATATATATAAGCCTCGTCCAAACCTGCCACAACACCCTGGCATGAAAGCGCAAATTTGATGTTTGCAATCGACGAACTACCACATCGCGTTTTTTACCAACTAAGGTATCAAATCAAAAACAGTGTCATAAAATCCATTCGTTAAGTTCGTTATAGTGAAGTCCGACTGTATTACATTTACACACAACACAAGTCAACAAAATGAAAATCTTTTGAGTGCATTCATATAACACCTCACAAAATGCTCTAGCTTAAACTACCCATAATGACTCTTTAAACGATCGCTTAATTGAAACGTTGATATGTACCTATTTATCTTTCTATCTCTCAACGATATCGATATCGGGTAACCTTGATTTGTCATGAACTTCAATTGCGTGCCACAACGGTTTCATGAATAAAAACCTAAATGAAGCATTCGCTCTAGGGAATGCTTTAACCTTTGCGAAAAAAAATTCCCATCCATGATACCTACACAATGCGGTGTTAGTTGTAAAGCCAACTGTGATTCCCTCAAGATATTTTATTGAACTTTGATTCTTTGATGATGTCATTGTTTTCTACGACGCTTGCAGCGTAAAACTCATGAACGCTTCCCAACAATGTAGAAATAATTGATGCTCACTTGAAGATAACAAAAGATCAGGTGAATGGAACTTTGACTATTTAAAGATCCATTGTATACGAGAGCTCGAAATGTCCGACCCTACCCAACTGCTAATGCCTCTCTCTATTCATTCATTTCTAATACGTGGCTGCACTGATTCAGCTAAATGCCACGAAAACATTTTCATTCTGTGCTAAGTTGTATCTGAATGTCAGAAAATTGTTGCTGATGCTCAAATGGCAAAATTAATAACAGAAAATTCAATATGATTCCCAGCATGAAGTTCTTTTGTCCGGAACCAATATCTTGTTTGAGATCTTCACTAATTTTTGTAATGAACTTAAATTTCGTAGGCAATTACCATTACACTGTGTCTGATCACGTTCAAAGTTTATTCGATTCCATGATGTGCTAATCGGGTCATCATTGTAACTCATTCGTTTATGATCTGGATGATTTCAAAACCACGTACATTGGCTTCATGAAAGCATCGAGTATCTGTAACATTGGGTGCGAAGAACGTGCTGCTGTTGCATTTGAAAGAGTTGTCATGTTCGCTTGATTTTTCAGTACATACTCCTATGATTATTAGAATGAATTGTAACACACAACCAACTGAAATCAAATAAAGTACTATCTATCTATCTATCTCCGATGATTATTTTAAATTTCTATTTAATAAGAGAGAAACATACATTTCGTATGGCGTTATATGAAAGGGCACGTAAAATGCATTCCATTTCCGGTACTTTTTTCGTTTTCCATTTTGAAGAAACCATAGCGGAATGCGGAGACGCAAAAATAAGTTTTTTTTTTTAATTTAAGTAAAGCGCCTATGAGAAAACAGCCACTTTGCATACTAACAACTGTACCATTCGAAAAACATGCTATCGAAACATTAAGGCATATCTATACAAGAGATGTTAACGCGCCCATGTCCCTGGAGGGATCAAGATAATTAGCGAAAGAACAAACCGCTCCGAAAACCGTGACGACACGATAAGCGGCATGTTTAGAGATTTCTAGATCTCCTCGTTCTGACTTGGTGATCTTAGAAAATAAATCGTAAACTGTCAAATTTAAGTCCATGTACATGCTTCCGCTGTTGCCGCTCTGATAAACGAGAGAGCCCCTGGCCGCTACTCAATCCGCTTCTGAGATCGCCCCTAAGAAGCAATCTCAACCGATAGGTTATAAATGGATGGATACCATAATGTTGTTTAATTTTTAAAATGGGTTGACGTTTCGATAGCATCTATTTTTCGGAAGGTGAAGTGGCTAGCATGCACCTCCTATCGGCGCCATTTTTATACTGACAGGCTCGGAGCGCTGTGGGAGTTCTAATAGTACCCACAGGTGGTTTTTATTAACGCGCCGGGAATCGAACCTCCGCCTCTCTAGATATAGAATCGTAGAGCGGTGACCGATACAAAACTAGCGCAGTCAAAACCTATTACGACAGGTCAGTGGCTATAACCTCAACATTTAGGCAATCCGGGAAACGAAATGGACCGGAATAGTCGTTAACGACATGAATTCGCACACAATCTACGTAAGCGAAAAATCAACAAGTAAACGTGAATTAGGAGTAGCTTTCGTGGTGGACAAAATCCACATCCACGTCATTGATTGGAAACCCGTTAAGGAACGATTGCGCTCTATCCGCATAAAGACCAAGTTTTTCAAAATCTGGCTGATCACCGTCACCAATTGAAGACACAGATGAAAAAATTTAAGATTGACTCTGACCACTATCCTTTCAAGAGTAAATACCACTGTTGTATCTCCAAAGCCTATCTAGTTAAAGCCAGCCCCTCCTAAAGGTTAACCCCGAGAAGCAGCTAATACCGGCAGTAGCGGAGGAATACGTATCGATGATTGAAGGTATGGGGGAACGAGGAGATCCCAGACGATTGGCGCAGAAGCATCATCTGTCCAATTCATAAAAAGGGAGATAAACTGCGGTGTGAGAATTACAGGGGCATCTCACTAGTTTGTACGTCCTATAAAATTTTGACGAAAATTCTGGAAAATAGAATAAAACCGTACGTAGAACGAGTCATTGGCGAATATCAAAGCGGTTTCAGACCTGGTCGCTCCACAACCGATCAGCTCTTCTCAGTCAAACTGATACTCCAGAGGTGCTGGGAATACAACGTAAACGTATACCAAATCTTTGTCGACTTCAAGCAGGCATACGACAGTATCGATCGTGGAGTACTGTACAACATCATGCTGCAATTTGGTATACCAGCAAAATTAGTGCGACTGACAAAGATGACGATGACCAACTCCGTCTCACAAGTCAGGATCCAGAATAGACTTACTGATCTATTTGAAACACGCACTGGTTTGAAACAGGGCGATGGACTGGCACCGACGCTCTTCAACCTAGCACTGGAATACGTTATCCGGGCCATGAATATGGACAATAGCAAGACGCTACTCATCAAGTCGACACAATTAGCAGCGTACGCCGACGACATCAACATCATGTCCCGAAGATTGGCTGACGCAGAAGAACTTCTGCATACGCTCGATACCGCTGCAAAGGAAGTTGGATTACGTATTAACGAGGGTAAAACTAAAATAATGATGCAATCGGTGACAAGGACACCTGCACAACCGAGCATCAACGTGGGGGACCTCAACATCGAGTTCGTGAACAACTTCATCTACCTGGGTTGCAACCTGTCGAGGGACGCCAACGAAACTGACGAAATCAAGCGACGGATACAGTTAGCTAATAAGACTTTTTTCTCGGTTCTCCCCATAATGAAATCGAAACATGTGCACAGAAACACGAAGCTACGCGTGTACAAAACCATTATACGACCAGTGCTATGCTATGGCTGCGAAGCATGGACCCTAACTCAAGCCGCCGAAAACATGCTAGACACTTTCGAACGTAAGGTTCTACGGCGAATTTTCGGGGCTGTTTGCGATCGAGATGGATGGCGCATCCGGTACAACCATGAGTTGTATGAAATGTACGATGAGCTGCAAGTCTCGAAAATCGTCAAACTACAACGACTTCAATGGGCAGGGCATGTACAAAGAATGGACGATGATCGCATGCCTAAGAGAGTAATGAATGCAGAACGAGTCGACGGAGCGAGACTGCGAGGACGACCGAGATCTCGTTGGGAGAGCTCAGTAGGTGTGGACGCCGCGCAGCTGCTGGGCTCCCAAAATTGGAGGACGCGGTCACGTGACCGAGATAATTGGAGGACAATGATCCAGGCGGCCAAGGCCCGACGTCGGGCTGTCGCGCCACGATGATGATGATGATGATTGAAGGAGAACTACATCCACTGTTTCAAAGCATCTCAACAAGATCGGTGGACGATACGTGGAATCACATCAAGGATAAAATAGAGGTAGTTTCAAAAAACGTGTTGGGGTACGAATGCCCGGCACAGTAAAAAAGATTGGTTCGACCTTGAATACTTCGAAGCGGTGAAAAAGAAAAATTAGGCTTACAAGAATTTTACAGCAAAAGGAACGAAGGAATGCGAAAACTTTACGAACATCTCAGAAAGGAGGCAGATAAGATCATTATGCGCAAGAAACCAAACTAATTCGATGATAAACTGCGACAATCTCGAGGGAAACAAAACCAATCAAGCCTACAAAGTAGTGAAAATGATAAGAATTTTGTTTATTGCGAAAACCACCTCGTAAAGAGACAAGGATGGATCTATCATTAGCGACACACAACAGATCAACAAAAGGTGGACATGCTATTTTAAAGAACTTCTCAGCCCCGAAAACAACGCAGTTGATATATCATTTGACAATCAAATGGGAGGACCCCCACTGATACCGCCACACTCAGAAGAAGCCGAAGCCACCATCCGGGTACCAAGGAACTGCAAAGCGCTAGGCATCGATGAAACACCTGCGGAACTCAACAAAAATTGCAGATACGCCACTAAAAATTCCATCAGCATACCGATTTGAGACATTTGGCAAGAAGGAATCATGCTGAACGAATAGAATCGCAGTGTAATCTTCCCCATTAAAAAAAGGGGTAAGCTCGAATGTATAGGTAGTAACGACAGGGGCATTTCACTACTGTATACATCCTACAAAGTACTATACTAAAAAAAATCTTAGAGGCGAGAATAAAGCCATACGCGGAAACGATAATCTGCAAATACCAGGGAGGCTTTCGGCATCAGCAAACTCGAAAGAAGGGTCCTTCGATTAATCTTTGGAGCTATGCGTGAAGCGCGATGGCGACCAGTGGTAAAGAAAATATGACAACGACCTGAAAGAGTCATTTGACGAACCAGAGGCCTCCATACGTATTTGTGTTGTGTAATATACAATACTAAAATATAAATACTAAAACTGCAGTTGGGCAGGTCATCTGCAAAGAATGGACTAAGACCGAATCCCCCGGCGTGTGTGGTGGTGTGAGAGTATACGTGGAAGACCCAAGAAACGCTGGAAGGACTCAGCGTTAGAAGACAGTAGGAAGTTGCTCGGCGTGTGGAAATGGAAACGACTATGTGAAGACTGAGACAAATGGAGGCGACAAATTTCGGAAGCCCACCGGGGACGACATGGCTTATAAATAAAATAAACAAATAAAGTAAAAGTAGTTATTTAAAATAAAAAAAAGTAATATCGCTTGAAGCCCATGTCGGCAACACTACACCATGCAGTTGCGTCTGCATTTATCTCTCACCAGGTGACCATGTAAGACGATGAAACCATGAAATAGATTAACGTGTAAAGTAATTCGCATAGGTGTATGTTTTTATGTAGAGCAGCATTGCGCCAAGGCTACATAGGTTTCGATGCCACCACACTATGAATACGATGATACCTTTTTAATCTTTTTACTACTGGTCTGGCAAATGGTAGATATAATCCAATTCGCAGCGGATACATATGAAACGCAACCTTCATGATTTAGCTAAATCTCAGTTGCATGACCTGCGCTCCGATTTCAATCCGGCTACTAGAAATTGTTCATCTGCAATAAAAGATAATTGTGAAGGGCCAGTCATCTTTTTTTCAAATGCACGACTGTATAATACAATAATAGTCTAATTCTTTGCGCGCACTTGGGCTCTTATTATATGATATATAACAAATCTTGAAAGGTTTTTGTAGACTTTATCGAACAATAATATTTTCAAAGACTCACTGACTATGGAAAAATGGGTGTAACAGCAGGAAATCTAATTGCAACAAAGTCAATTAGTATTGTGGATTCACACAAAAAGCGTAGATAAATCGCAATGTTTCAGCTCCGAATAGATAATTATCGCACTATTCGTTCATAATTAAATTACTCGGCGAAATTTCTTTTATGTGTTTTTCATGAAAAGTTTGTCGGTTGATTGGGAAACTTCCAAGTGTCGGTCGAATAGACCAATCATCACATTATGCAATACTAGAAAAATCGGATTTTGTATTGAGGTTAAAATCAATAGGAAGATTAATTGCGAACTTCTCCTCTTCAAGTGAATCGAAAACTGTAGAAATCAATTTCTTTCACTCCAATGCATAAAATTCGTGATATTTTTTTTTTAATTTATTTTTTTTTAACGAAAATTACTTTCAAATATACGTTAACAGATAAAACAAAGGAGCGACAAAAAGAGGCAAAATATGATGGAAATGCAAGAAAAACACAATGATGACCATATTAACATAAAGTACTCGAAAAGGTGAAGAAACGTTAATGTATTTACACGTAAGATGGGAGATCCTTTCACTTCCATTCACTTTAAGGGTTCGACTTTTCAAATTTTGATGAACTGGAGGTTAATTGATTGAATTTTTGCATGGAATAATCATTGAATAGGTTTATTAACTCATTGCAGCTGGAAGGTTATTCTAATCCGTCTTCGGTTTACCAGAAACGGTGTATATTGTTTTTGTTGTTGTGTGGCATTTACATATTATTATTAACTACCAGGGTTGTCCATCAGATCAACAATTTCAAAACAGCGTTTTTCGAAGATACACTCCCAATCACTTGGATAGGTCCACGCTGTATCTCAGGAAGGACTAACAGCATATTCTCGAAACTTCACGACATTACATACACTAGCCTACTTGTCCATTTTATTACAAGTGACTTAAAATCCAAAGTCCCGTTAGGATTTGATTGGATTTTTTTTTAAATCATAAAAAAACCCGTCACTAGGATATATCTACTTTACAATTTTTTTAATTAGTCGATAAAAGGATATCTCCGAAAATATTTAGTACTATCGGCTGAGTCTGCGCTATTGGCACTAAAAACTGAGGTATGAGGACTTCGGCTTAACTCTATGTAAGATTGTGGAGAATTCTCTTTACATACTTATTCAATCCTTCTTTGTATTGTTGCGTGTACGGAGTGGGTATCTTTTACGGCACGCACTGTACTAAGCTTCACCATAGTCTCGATTCATCCATGACAAGTACTAGCGGATTCTCGAACCTTCGTTGAGTAGTGGAAACCCGAGAGTGGAACATCTCGAAAAATCTAGAGTCTTCGCTAATTGACGAATGCATGGATCTCCAACTATAAAAGGCATATGTTACAGAGAAGGAGAGAAGAAGTAGAAAAACTCGACACTTAGAGGCAGTCGGATCGTTAAAAAGTATCCGCTCGAAAGTCGAAGCGTCGTTATTGTTGTTATTGCTAGTTTTGACGTTGGTTATGGTTGTTAGTTACGCGTGTGTAGTTCGTTTTGTAAATAAAGTGTGTGTGCTTTTCAATGGAAGTGTTTTCATTATTCAGCACAAGAATATCTAATGAACCTGGTTTCGTTCTGGTTTCGCTCAACAGAGGAAACATTACAGTATTATTTCCACAAAGTGAATTGTCCCATATATTTACATATATTTATATACATTTAGTGAAATCCCAGTAAGGGAAATATAACAGTGCACAAACAGCCGATATCCTTTAGAACTCCTTAATTTTTGTTTGAGGTAAGGACAATCCTTCGGAATCCTGCATAAAGTAAAACCGAAATCTTCATGCCTCAATTTTTGACGACAATAGGGCAAAATATCCTCTGAATTTTTCTTCACATGGTAGAAATCGAAACCCGGAAGGGTTACTGTTTGACTTTTCTCACGATCTTTGAAATCAACGTTTAAGTAATACTACTCTTTAAGTCGACGCAATTGATGGTGTACGCAGACGACATTAATATCGTATCTCGAAATTTGCCTGCCGCTGAAGGCAATACATAATCTTAAAACGGTTGCAGAAGTTGTAAAAAGCTCGACTACGCAATAACGAGCAAAAAAGAAAAAAAAATGCTGCAATAAAGAAGGAAGACAGCATAACGAAACGGTAATATCGGTGACCTCAGCGATTTCATATACATGGGTATCAACCAGTCAGCGGAACAGACGACTACAACCGACGAATACGGCTAGCAAATAAAAAGCTTGTGCACAAAATCACGAAAGTCCGCATATACAAAACCATCATGTGGCCTGTGCTCTGAAATGGCTGCGAAACCTCTTGTACTCTAACCCAAGTTTCCGAAAACATACTAAGCACATTTGAACAAACGATTTCTCCGCTAATATTCGAAGCAGTTTGTGACAGAAACTGACGCGGTCGGCAGCCGTATGGTCTCGGTCGTCACTCTATGATGCTTGCATTTTGAGATTAGGGGTTCATTTCCCTGGCGTATTATAAAAATAAAAACTACCAGAATGTACTATAAGAATTCCCGGTGGCCGAGGTCGTTCGGTCACCGCTCTACGATACTAATCTAAAGCTCGGAGTTCAAATCTCGGCGCGATCAAAAACTGCCTGTGGGTACTAATACAACTGTCACAGTGCTCTGAGCTTGTCAGTATAAAGACGGTGCGGATAGGAGATGCGTGCTAGCAACTGCATTTCCGAAAAGGTAGATATGCTATCAAAACGTCAACAAGGCACAAAAATTCTGACGCGCCCATGGTCCTGGAGGGATCAATGCAATTAACAACATACTTAAATGTAACTTAATGTAAATGTATTTCTCTTGGTCTATTTTAATTTATTTTAATATAAGCATATGTACATATAATTGACCCCTTATGAGTAGTTTTGCTTTAAAATCAAAACTGTACCAGGAAATTTTTTTTAATCGTGTTGCTGAAGATAAAGGGAAGGCTGTCCGATATGCATTCATAATAAATCTTTGTTTTCGAGCTTAATTGGGCGGTGTTTAATTAGTTATTATATTTAAAGAGTAATAAAACTTCAAAAATGTTGCCGAACGAACTGCTGAATGCATAGCTTGGAAATTGAAAAGAAATGTCAGCCGTCGCCGCAATAGTTTACGCTCGAGAAGCATGTTCTTTTTTTTGACGCTAACTTCTCATATAAAAAAAAGCCGATTGCGATAATTTAAATCTATTCTGCACCTGCCGCCTTGAAATTAGCAGTAAAGCTTGATACGATTCCACTGTTTCTATGGGAGCTATATTAAATGAAATACTGAGCCGATTCCAAATTGGGGTATATGGTTCTGCCGACAGATATCCGTATGTTTGCTTGCGTTGAAAATCAGTAAAAATACATTTAGAAAAAAAAAATCTACTAAAAACTTACTTTTGGACCGGTTGTCCGGTTGCGTAATCGTTTGGAGAAAAGCTCCATGTTTAACAAGAAAGTACAAAATGGCCCGACATCGGTTTGCCAGAAACCACTGCAATTTGAGTATGCGGCATTGGTGAGAATCTTCTTCTCTCATGAGTGGAAATTTTGCCTGTGTGGAAATAATGGTCAGGGTTTGGAGAAAAGGAAACGAACGTTTTCTACCCTGTGCCCTTCAACCCACTTTACCTTTTGGCGGCGGATCAATTATGGTGTGGGGCGCTATTTCTTTAAACGACAAAAGCGATTTAGTTGTCATCGCTAACGGCAGTTTGACAGCTCAACGACACATCGACTAAGTGCTAAGACTTCATGTTACTGGTAGAGCACGTGCTGGTGAACAGGATCTCATTTTGATGCAGGATGGAGCACGCCACCATCTGCAAACCTAGGGCGTGAGTTTCTCACGGCCAATAATGTCGACCTTCTTGAATGGCAAGTGTGCAGCCCAGACTTAAAACCATTGAACATTTATGGGACTAGCTGGGGCAACGCGTCAGGACCCGTACAAACTCGTCACAGACCTTAGGAGAGCTAGAACAAGCCCTAAAGGACGAATGGGCGAAAATTCTCCATGCTGATATCAGGGGTCATATATTTTAATAAGCATACCTAGGCGAAATGAAGCTGTTATTCGAGCTCGTCACGGCAGCACACGCTGCTAAGCAGTCGATGATGCAGAATACAAAAATTATAAAACATAAAAAAAGGAATAAGAAATCATAAAGTATTGCTGGATGTGGGTTTTTTTTGAAGAGTTTATAAAATTTATATGAAATATACCGTTATTTTACAAACTAATTTTCAAAAATGTTTTATACTCTTTCCTCTCCTCCTCTGCTGCCTTCTGTGCATTGCAAACGACAAAGCTAATATATTCCCTATCACATTTGTGAAAGGTATAAAAAGGGTCTGATCAGATAACCACAATTGAGGAGGAAGTTAATTTGGCTGATCTTTTGAGTAAGAACATATTCAAAGTCTGAGCTTAGAGAAGGTTATTTTTGTCAAATCATCACAGTGCAGTTCAGTGTGAACCTTCTTCGGTGATTTTTATGTTTGGTTTATCATATCGCGAGTGTGTGAATGTGTGAATGCGTCTTTTGGTTATAGGCAAAATGCGGCAACAATTGTAACAAATAATAGCATATTAAATTTTTGATTACCCGCCTATCACGAACTGAGGTAGAGGTGAAAAACTAAAAAATGACAGAAAGCCCCACAAACCATTTAAAAATTTGTTAGGTAGTGCAACTTTTCAAACCATTTTTTTTTTTAAAACAACTCAGACTGTGCCTGATACGCACTCTGAAGCCCCAGTTTTACAACCTGTCGATGCAAGTATGTAGGCTATGTGAAATAATACCGGTAGATATTACAGTAACAATACATCATGAAACCATATTTATAGGCGATAACATTGTGTACATCAATCATATGTAGGTAGGTATGTATATTAATTTTAGTATAAAAGAAGACTGCATGATGTATCAATTGAGACATCGCATCGTAGAGTTTATTTTCATTGTGACCTATCCAAAACTTGTTCATTTGCTAATCTAAAAGGTCAGTTTTAAATTTAAATTACAATCATATCAGAAAGAGATTTAATACATGCATAATGACATGGTCGGGAATTTATTTGGAAGATCGTGGAATCGTCTGGAACTGAAACTCCTATACTTCGAATTTTAGGTGGTTGGAAATAATTAGTAAAATAATTTAATAATAAATATTTATTTCAAAAAAAGTGGAATTATTATTTAATTGTTAAAAACACGTTGCAAGGAAAAATAATAATTATATAATTATTAAAAATGGAAAAACAACAAGAAAAATTAATAAAAAAATATTATTACCTCGAAAATAATTATTATATCGAAAATAATTATTTTTTTTGAATCAAGTGGCTGTCCTTCCGCTACTGCAACAAGACACAATTAGCGCTTGATGCGCCGTTTTGATACCACACGCCTCGTCGTAGGAGGGCGAAACCTTGGTTATAAAACTCTTTCATGGTTGTTGTCGGAAAATGTTCTCAGAACCATCTCGTTGAATTAAGAAAACGTAATATTTCTCCAACCGTCTTCGAGGAGATTGCGGATATGCTAGCGAAGAATAATTCGACCAGTTCTTGGTGCATCGTTTTAGTTGGAGCCGGACATGCACAGTAAGTGGATCAGGGTTTCCTTTCCGTTTCATCCTTGTTGCTCCGGCAGTGAGCATTACATGGAGTACCCAGTCTAGCCGCGTGCTCTCCCACCGGCCAGTGCCCTGTTATATTGGCTGTGACTCGGGCTATGTCCATTCGGGCTCTCCTGAGGAGAGCGTCTGTTCTTCGTTAGTCGTATCATGGCCATGTCACTCTAGACGTGACGCACGTCAACAGCGAGCTCCATCTGTCGCTAGCCCGTTGCAAGTAGAGTCCATGGATCTCTCTCTTTCCTATGTACCTAGCTGTTCTTTTCACTTTCACCACACATCCCTTTCCATCGACTCGCCGATCGTTTCATCGCATTCACGTGATTGTGTAAATTTCTTTCAGACTATGTATACGCTACGCTCTTTCTCTTCTTAGTGTGCGTGCGGAGAATTTTATGTGTAGTAACAAGGGTTGCCACCTAACGAAGCTAGATAAAAGTCAGTCGCTTTGCATAGAAAAATAGAGTCCGGTCGAAAATCGGAGTGGTGGCAATCCCAGCCGTTGCCAGCAGCAGCAACGGAATATTTTATCATAGATAAACAGTCTGTTTATCTATGATTTCATGATGATAAAATAGTGGACTACTACTGTGTACAAATATAACCCGGGGTTTTGTTATAATTTTTGAAATCCTTATTTATTCTTAAAAATCTATTTCATCGCCTTCGAAGTAATCCCCCTCGGCTGCAATGCACTTATGCCAGCGAATTTTCCACTCATCAAAACACTTTGAAAAGTCCTGTTTCGGTATGGCCTTCAGCACCTTCTTCGATTCGGCTTGAATCTCTTCTATCGTGTCAAAACGGTGTCCGCCGGTCTTCTCATTTTGCTGAGTAGCCAGAAGTCACATGGAGCTAAATTAGGCGGATACGGCGGTTGCGGAACAATATGGGTGGAATTATTGGCGAAACGGTCACCAATAACGAGTGCAGTGTGAGATGTTGTTGTTGGAACCACTCGAGATTTGACTTTTCTGAGGCACAAAACATCCTTCAAAATGGTGTTGACTGATCCATTTGAAATGGCAACGATATTAGCAAGCTCTCTAGTTGTCAATCGACGATTTGGAGCACCAATTCCTTAATTTTCGCGACGTGCTGTTCGTCAGTTGATGTTAAATGTTATATTTTAAATATTTGTCGCCACGACATCGCTCCGTTGCTGAGATGTTCGGCGCACAGATTGAAATAGTGACAGCAATTTAGCTAGTGGAAAGCAGATACGGGAAAACAGTACAAAAATCCGGGACATGCCAGATGGAGTTTTTTTTTTTTCAAAATTTGTTTGTTCAACCGAAAAACCAACTTGAATAGTGCGAAATGTACAAATTGCCACAAAAGTTGTTAAGGCTACATCAATGTGATCTCAAACTTCTTAAAACACTTAAGGAAAAAACATCCCCTAATCGTATAAGGAGCATAGGCCGGTGGCAAAAAAAGTAGGGGTGCCACTAACCACGTAAACAAGAAAAAGCAAAAATAACAAATATTCAAATTTTAAAGAAAACAACATCCCCTAATCGTATAAGGAGCATAGGCCGGTGGCAAAAAAAGTAGGGGTGCACGGATCTAGAGCCACTAACCACGTAAACAAGAAAAAGCAAAAATAACAAATATTCAAATTTTAAAGAAAACAACATCCCCTAATCGTATAAGGAGCATAGGCCGGTGGCAAAAAAAGTAGGGGTGCACGGATCTAGAGCCACTAACCACGTAAACAAGAAAAAGCAAAAATAACAAATATTCAAATTTTAAAGAAAACAAACAAAAACGATTTTTCATCAAAAATTTAAATGATAATTTTACAACGGTATTTTGAACTAGCAAATTTGACAATAGTTGCCCTACGTATTGGCTTTCCAACGGTAGATTTCTTTAATTTTGATACAATTGGATTTGAAAATTATAAATTAAATTTGAAAATACGTGTTAAGTAAAAAAAAGCATGATCTGAAGTTCAAGCAAATTTACTTCAATCGTGGCTTGGCAGCTAGTCCACGCTACTAGAGGAAAATAGAAAAAAAATCATTTTTTTTCAAATTTGGCATAATTGATGTGAAGAGTCCTCTTAATATATGCCCCATCGCGTTCTGTCATATTCATATGCGAGCTTGGTTGGCATTTTTATCTTATGCTTCTTAGCTCGTTCCAATCTTCCTATCGAAATCATCATTCATATCGCGTAGGGGAAAATAATAAATATTAATAAATATTTATTACAAATTTGAGGAAATAATCATAGCTCTCGACGATATTGTTGATCTAGGCCCACCCATACAACCCCCGACAGTAGCTCTCGTTGCGGTCACTAAAACGAAATAAAGCGCGAAACACACACTGGTCTGAAACAGGGCGATGGCACCGACGCTCTTTAACCTAGCACTGGAATACGTTATTCGGGCCATGAATATGGACAACAGCAAGACGCTACTCATCAAGTCGACACAATTAGCAGCGTACGCCGACGACATCAACATCATGTCCCGAAGATTGGCTGACGCAGAAGAACTTCTGCATACGCTCGATACCGCTGCAAAAGAAGTTGGACTACGTATCAACGAAGGTAAAAGTAAAATAATGATGCAATCGACGACAAGGACACATGCACAACCGAGCATCAATATGGGGGAACTCAACATCGAGTTCGTGAACAACTTCATTTACCTGGGTTGCAACTTGTCAAGGGACGCCAACGAAACTGACGAAATCAAGCGACGGATACAGTTAGCTAATACGACTTTTTTCTCGGTTCTCCCCATAATGAAATCGAAGCATGTGCACAGAAACACGAAGCTACGCATGTACAAAACCATTATACGACCAGTGTTATGCTATGGCTGCGAAGCATGGGCCCTAGGTTAGGTTAGCTTAAAGAGGCAGCTGCGCACAAACACAGCACACGTATACCACCACTGGGTCCGTTGTGATACCTCATAGGCGCAGAGACGCCATGTGAGCCTAGTCGTCAAACCACCCGGATCTATCAATGAAACGATGCAGATGACCAGCATCTACGTCCTTCAGGTCTTCGAGGTCAATAAAGTAGAGAGATCCTAAAATATCCTCTCTTCTATCGGCCAGAGCAGGGCAGGTGCACAGGAAGTGATGTACTGTCTCCTCCTCTTCTTCGTCCCCACAGCTTCTGCAAAATTATTGTATGGAAGCCGGAGACGCCTAGCATGCTCACCTATCAGGCAATGCCCCGTGATAATCCCCACAACCTTTCTGAGATGCCTTCTCTCCAGCATCATCAGCCCTGAGGAGCGGCGAGGATTGAAGTGCGGCCAAATCTGCCTCGTAATGTTACAGGTTACATTTAGCCAACCGATATTAGCACGGCTTATTGCGTTTGCCCCAATTAGCTTCTTGCATGCTGCTATAGGCATTTTGACATTGCGGAAACATTCCATGTCCATAACGGTTTCCGAAGTAGTAAGGTTTGCGTCCAAGGACTTAATCGCCACCTGACTATCTGTGTAGATAGTAATATTCCTTGCAGATATGATATTACGAACCAGCCAAGTCAGAACTTCGGCAATCGCAGTGATCTCCGCCTGCAGAACGCTACAGTAGGCTGGAAGGCGAAGTGACAAGCGAATGGCCAGTTTCTCTGAGAAGACGCCTATCACCACACCTGCTTCTGTTTACGAGCCGTCAGTAAAGAAGCTTATGGCTTCCAACTCAGGGGTACTATCTGTATCCCACTCCTGCCGCGAAGGTATTAGACTTGTGTACCCTTTGTCGAAAGAGTATACCGGAGAGGTATAGTCCGTGTCTTCTGGAATATCCAGATTGCCCAGTATCGCCGAGTGGTCATTAGTAGACTCTTTCCACTGCCCTATTTCCCTAAGACGGATGGCAGCGAGACTGCGAGGACGACCGAGATCTCGTTGGGAGAGCTCAGTAGGTGTGGACGCCGCACAGCTACTGGGCTTCCAAAAGTGGAGGACGCGGTCACGTGACCGAGATAATTGGAAGACAATGATCCAGGCGGCCAAGGCCCGAAGTCGGGCTGTCGCGCCACGATGATGATGAATCGTACTTTTTCAGATGGAAAATGTTTTAATAATAAAAAATTATTATTTTATAGTTCGAAGCTCAAATAATAATTATATAATAATTATAGATTTTAAGAATTTGCCCAACCTCTGCCAATTTTACATTTTTTACAAACAGAACTTATCTTTACCCTTGGATAGATTTTGTCCAGACTTTGTATCGTGATCACAGTATTGATGGGAAACGCAGCAAGGACTTTGAATCAGGGGTATGTCATAGCCTTGCCTTATGCACAGTAATGAACGCGACTTGTTTATATTTCCTTGTGAATTTATTTAGTCTTAAACCCTTATGGGGCTAAGAATTTCAACTTCTCCTAAAGGATCTATAGTTTCATTAGCAAACGATTTTGGATGGTAGCAGTTGATGGCATACGCATTCATGCTTTGGTTTAAAATACTGCCGAATATGAATGAAGAAACTTTCACGTGTCTTGGATGCAGATTTGAACAATCATAGTTTTAAGATGATGTATAGGTATATTTCAGAATGTAAGGAAAGCATGATGCTGAAAGTATTTTCGTTTAAAATAATAGGCGTGTTTTTCGCGTAACCGTGTAGGGTTCCTGCCCTGGTTGCTCAAAAAACGCTCTAGGGTAGTATCCAGGTTAAATTACGAATCGTCAAGTTGTCTACCCAGATGCCAAGTAGTGCGCCTCATATGTGGTGAAAATAAATTGAAAATTCAAATGAAATTTCAGTTTGATTATCGAATCGCTTATTTATTGCGACGGCGGACGCGTACCGCTCTAACTTAACAAATTTAATTGAAACGAGTTATTTATCAGTGACAGCCACAAGTGCAACTCTATCCAAATGGGTCGCGGGTTCGATCCCCAACAAATTCTTATCTTTTTTTTTCCTTTTTTTTTCTACTTATATTTTTAGTAATCCTATTGAAAATGTATTATTTAATAATAGACATGGGCCTATCAGAGCAAGACGTAATATTAGTTTACCAATGAACTTGACTGATTGGCAAAAACACAAGCGTGTCAACATCAACATATTAGATTCCACACGACACTATGTGTCATGCATGTGGAAGTTATTGAGGGGTTATCGAGTGTAGGGCAGCCACCCTACTAAGCTAGCCAGGTTAATGTTGTTGGTGTAAGGAATGTGTTATTTTACCCTACACCCGATAAATTCTCAAAAAAAAACACGCCTAATGAAATAATCGAAATAATCATCCGAAATCAAGTGATTTGATTCAGCGTTAAGATAATGTAAAAACCACAAAATATCATCTTTTCGCTCTTACCTCCACTTCCAATATTAATCGCATTCACAAGCAGTTATATTCACTATTTATCAATCAAATGCAACTAAAGTTTGATAAGGACAAATGAAAATTAATCAATATTAGTCTAAATAAATTTGGATAATTTGGATTTGGAAAACATATGACATTCTCATTAAGGTCAAGTTTTAAAATATGTAAAAGACAATTCAGCAAAGATGTACTGTGCGTGAAGCAAAAATGTTTTTTATATGCAGCAAGCAAGCAATCATATGTTCGGATAAAAAAACATATACTCGTACACTACCTGATAAGAAAGTTTGTAATTTGAATATTACATGAAGATCAATATACTCCGAACACCTACAATAATATAAACAGAATCTTATCGATTTGACATGGGCATTAATTTTGCGACGTTTTGATCAAATGATAATGTCTCATCAAACTTTCATTTTCCTGGTTGCATAATTTAAGCATGGCCACATAAATTAGCACTAAATCTTTAAAATCCGTGTTACTTCCCATACGTAGAAAAAAAAAAACAAGAATACGCACCGAAGATAAAAACACCAATTTAAAAAAAAATGGTATCGATAGATATTCGTCACATCCGGCTGGAGAATGATCGCCTAAAATAAAGATTGTGCAACATCATAGTTAAAAAAAAAAACAAAAAACAATTCCAATTACTTAACTGGTGACGCCTAAAAGAGGTTCGCATCTGTCAAATTTTTTAGATACACAACAACAAAAATATACGCATGTTTTTGTTAATGAAAATTGCAAAAACGATTGAGCCTCAATGGCGCCTTTTGAAAAGTGAATAAGTTTGTAACTGTATGTATTTTCTTCAGACAGCTACTTTGATTGAAGTAATTATAATGATAATTATAATATGACAAAAAAAACGTATTTGATATGATTTAACGTTTAAGTCCATACCCACCGATTTGATTTGACATATTATTTTAAGCATTCTTCTCATTTCAATTATTTTGGGCTAAACACTTAACGATTGACGTCATTGTAAAGTACTTGGGAATTGTCGGAAACTCAAATAAGAATTCTATTATTTAGTGAATTGCAATTTTTTTTATGTAGATAGATACATGTTAAGTTTTGAATTGAAAACTGACAAAGCATTTAGTAAAGACAACAAGTTCGAGGTTATGTTCAGAGCTTTGTGGAAACTGGATAGACTGCACACTGATAATTTCATATTAAATACATATGTATGTACGAGTACTTAACTTCCCTTTTGTATTATTGAGTAAAAATAAAATGGGACTGTTGCAATGAGAATATCTTTCAAATGATAAATAATTTATTTGCTCTTAATTATAAGTACTTAGTTGTGTGTTTACTCGTCTAGCGTTGGATTTCAGCGTTCGAATTATGAAGATCATTTAAGTGTAAACTGTGTACGATATTGCGCCTATTCTTATAGAGCAAGATCCCAGGGCCCCCAGACCTTACTTATTTTCTGAGTAACAAAAAGTGTGGGATTGAGTAGTGTTAGTACGTACTTTGAACGTATGCATACCTGCTAGCTTGGGCGGATGGCCAATTTACAGTTATCAGGTGTCAAAGGTTCGTAAAAAAAATTATTAATTTTTCTTAAGGTCTGAGTGCTGATTTTTACTTATGTTTTACAGAATATTTTTGAAAGTTGATTATTAATCAACACTGCCAGACACTTCCCACTGGCGGTAATTTCCGCCAGATGCTTTAAGGTTCGAAAAAAAAATTTAACTTTACTAATAGTCCGAACCTTCATTTTTAGATATGACACTTAGGGAACCATTTCAAGACTTTTTGTAAGCAGCCAGACCAATCGTAGGGGACAAATATCTCCCAGACACAATTGAAATGTCGCTGGGAGCATAGGCCAGTGCAATTGGTTCAATATTCGGGGTCGCGATCGGAACATTCAGATTCCGATAGTTCTAATTTTTAAATATGTTATAGTATATATGTATAGATTACTACTTTGCCTTAATCCCTAGCGGGGCATAGCGCGTATATGTATAGATTGGTCCCCTAATATTAAATCCAAGTTTCGGACCTTGGAGCACCTGTAAGCTTTCAATTGTTTGGTCATAACTTGCTCCGGAGTTCTTTTTCGAAAAATAAGTGTATTGCAAGCTTATGGAGGACAACATTTCCTAAAACTTTTGTCTGTTTGACTTTTCTCTGTCTTTAACAGTTACCGAGATATAATACCGTGAAATACGATTATTATAGGGAAGCAATAAAAATGCATTTACTGAAAACAAAAGCTGCGAGTAATGGTTGCTTTTCTTTTTCAATAATATTTCCAGTGACACGTGAGCATTCAGTGCGAATCGATTGTTGATATTTTTGTGAAAAAAAAACGTATTACTTTTAATGTAAAATATCGGTTTCGGCGGGTGGAAATTGTTTTATTTGTGACAAAAGTTTAAGTGATGGTTAAGTTGTGTGTGTGAAAAAGAAAGGAATTGTGTCACTTTTAAATACGAGTGTTAAACGCAAAATCACCTCACATCAGTCGCTTCTGGAGGACTTGGCAGAAGTGACCATCCACAGTGCTCGTTAAAGGGAAAATTTGATAGCAGAACAACTATTTGCCCTTTGTTTGGCGCCAATCAAAGATCGTATCAAGAAAATTAAAGGTACACACTTTTCGTAAAACAGTAAAAGAAAAGAACAATTTTAATTTGTCCAGACTACAACCAACCAATTATAAAGTAAACAATCACGCGTCAAAAACATACTTGCAAGTTCAAACTTGGCCCGGGAAGTTAAAGATCCAACTGAATGAGGATATGCGAAAGATGCTGTGGGGTATCGATGTTAAAGGAAGCTGCACCGCAGGCTTTGCTGACTTTAAATCTTGCCTACTGTGCATTGACTGTAACGGAAACTGGTGCGCGAATGTTGTAGAATCCCTTGTTGACGATGACAAAGAATTTGGTGGTCAAGTCCAGTCCCCACAGATTCAGCTGATGGGACAGACATTGAATACTGTAATCCAGATGTTCTGTGCCCGGGTAAGAGGCTGAAACTTGAGTGATTGCTCATATATCGCTGTGTATTATATCTCTTGGTTACAAGAAATCACACTGAAAACGAAATATTGACGAAAATTAAAAGCTAGCTTAGCATTTTTATACCCTAGACTTTTAGTATAGGGTATATTGTTTTTGTCACGACGGAAATATTTATACCCTAGACTTTTAGTATAGGGTATATTGTTTTTGTCACGACGGAAATATGTAACACCTTAAAGGAGGCTCCGGAGGTATAGCAATGTATATATATATAAATGATCAGGGTCACCTCCTGATTCGATTTAGCCATGTCTGTCTGTCTGTCTGTCTGTCTGTCCGTCTGTCCGTCTGTCCGTCTGTCTGTCTGTCTGTCCGTTCGCACGATAACTTCCGACAGAATGAAGTTAGAGCCTTGAAATTTTGGTCAAATATTGAAAGTATGATCTAGTTGGTTGGTATTGGAAATGGGCATGATCAGGCCAAGAGAACGCCTACCTCCCCTACATATGTAAAATAATTAAATGTATCTATAACTCCCGATTAAATAAACATGAAAAGCTCTAGCTTCGGTAGATTGCTTGTAAGAATGATCTTCCACTCTCCTGGGAAAATAAAATCGATCAGTTGAAAACTAATGGCAATTTTCTTACAAAGACCCCCGTACTACCCTACTTTTCGGGTTTTTTGTCTATAACTCTTGAACCAATTGATGTAGACACTTGATTTTTGGCATGTAACCCTGGGGTGAGAAGCTACTTGAGTTCTAGTAAGTTGGGCATAATCAGATCAAAGGAACGCCTACCTCCCCTACAAATACCAAAAAATTGAATATTCATTTAATTACGATAACTTTCGATAGAATGACATTAGCGAGTTGAAATTTTTTTAGAATGTTGTTAGTTAGATCTTCTAGGTTGGTATTGAAAATGGGCAAGATCCGATTCAAGCAACCCCTACCTTCCCTTCAAATGCTACTTCAATAAGCGATAACTTTTGACGAAATCAAGCCAGCGGCTTGAAGTTTTGGTCAAATGTTTGCAGTGAGATTGGCTTAGTTGGTATCCAAGATGGGTTAGATCCGACCTAAGGAACCCCTACTTACCCTAGAAATGAAACTTAAAATAAGCGATAACTTACGACAAAATAATGCTAGCGACTTAAGATTTTGGTCAAATGTTAACAATAGGATCCTGTTGGCTAATATTGAAAATACGTAAAATCCGACTAACGAAACCCCCACTTCCCCTACAAATGAAACTTCTAATAAACGATAACTTTCGATAGAGTGAAGCTAGAGACTTGAAATTTTGTTTAAATGTTTGAAGCATGATCTTATTTGTTGGTGGCAATGATGAGCAAGATCCGACCCAAGGAACCCCTACCTCCCCTACAAGTGCAACTTCAAATAAGTAATAACTTTCGATAGAATGAAGCTAGCGACTTGAAAAATTCGACAAATATTTGTAGAATGGGTTAGTTCATTGATTTTGATAATGGTCAAGATCCTCCTGAATGATTGCCAACCTCTTCTATAAACTGGTCATATAGGAAACTCACTTTTAATGCGTATGGTCGTTGCCAATTGGTACTTTTGGTATCACCACTAGGTCTGTACAAGTCTAGGGTATATACGCTTCAGACTCCGGGCCGAAGCTTCGCTTCGGCCTGGTTATGTTTTTTTTTCACAGAATCATCAAATCTTTATGGTTTTATATATAAAAAACCTATTAGATAGATAGATATATAGATAGATACTTTATTTGAATTCATTGGTTGTTTTACAAGATATTTTTCAGAGCTACAGTCTAAATACATACGTCTTTTCATCTTTAATATAATAATTTGCTTATGGCAATTATTGTTTTGAATAATTCACAAGGAAAATTCACAAAAAAACCTTGTTTCTAGATAACTTATAGCTATAACTAACCTAACTTAAACCTACATTTAAAGCTACTCTTAATGAGAAATTATGGAAAAATTTGGCTTCAAGCAGTATTATTTGAATTGGCATCAAGGGTGATTTGCTATTCTGTTCTGAAATTTACTAGTTACCTTGCCCATCACGTCTCGGATGGGAGTGACTCCCGCGATTCGATGTAATTGGTTTTTTGAAAAATACCAGCGCTTGTTCAGGATGATTTTAAGGCACTTATTCTGTTGAACTTGCATTCGGGCTTTGTAGTAGTTGGCACAGTTTCCCCAAACTGCGGCACCATAAGAAATTATTGGTTGCATAACAATTTTATAAATTAATAGTTTGTTGTAAGCATTCATTTTAGATTTCCTGTTAAGGAAAGGGTATAGGGATCGCAGCCATTAGGTGATTTTTAGGCATGTGCTGTCCAGATGGTTCTTATAAGTGAGTGATTTGTCTAGCTTTAGACCTAAGTACACAATTGTCTCATCCCAGGTGACATCGCGTCCTCAGAAGTTTATGTCTCTGCTTGCAGATTGCTTCTTTTACGTTTCTTTCTGAAGAAGATAGCGTTGGTTTTTTCAGAATTTATCTTAATTTTCCACCTGTAATAATATTGGTAGAGCTGTCCTAATTTGCTTTCTATTAATAGAGAAAAATCATCCAGAAAAAAGTTGTAGGAAATTTTCTCCTCTATAAGTTTGCAATGCACTTATTTTTCGAAAAAGTAATCCAGAACAAGTTATGACCAAAAAAATGAAAAATGTGTCAAATTCTAACGGTTTTTTTCAAGATGGCGCCGCGCACACAGGTACTTCAAGGTCGGAAACTTGGATTTAATATAAGGGGACTATTCTATACTATACATATATACTATAGCATATTAAACCAGACCGAAGCGTATATACCCTAGACATGTGCAGACCTAGTAGTGATACCAAAAGTACCAATTGGCAACGACTATATGCATTAAAAGTGGGTTTCCTATATGGCCAGTTTACAGGGGAGGTTGGCACTCATTCAGGAGGATCTTGTCCATTTTCAAAATCAATTAACTAACCCATTCTACAAATATTTGTCGAATTTTTCAAGTCGAAAGTTATTGCTTATTTGAAGCCTCACTTGTAGGGGAGGTAGAGGTTCCTTTTGTCGAATCTTGCGCATTTTTAATAGCAGCCAACTAGATTCCGGTACAAACATTTGACCAAAATTTCCAATTACTAGCATAATTTTAACGAAAGTTATCGTTTATTTGAAGTTTCATTTGTAGGGGAGGTAGGGGTTCCTTCGATCCGACCTTACCCATCATTGCCACTAACCAATTAGATCATGCTACAAATATTTAAACAAAATTTCAGGTCTCTAGCATTTTATCGAAAGTTTTCGCCTATTTCAAGTCTCATTTGTAGGGAAGTAGGGGTTTCGTTGGTCGCATGTTACGTATTTTTAAAAACAACCAGCTGAATCCTACTACAAATATTTGACTAAAACTTCAAGTTGATAGCATTATTTTATCGTAAGTTATCGCTTATTTTAAGCTTTATTTGTAGGCGAGGTGGGGGTTCCTTGAGTCGGATTTGGCCCTACTTTAATACCAACTAACTGAATCCTACTTCAAACATTTGACCAAAATTTCAAGTTGCTGGCCTCATTCTATTAAAAGTTATCTCTTATTTGAAGTTTCATTTGACGGGGAGGTAGGGTTTTCCTGGGTCGGATCTTGCCCATTTTCAATACCAAACAACTATGTATATTCTACTACAAACATTTGGCGATTTCAAGGTTCTAGCTTCATTATATCGAAAGTTATTATGCGAACGGACAGACAGACAAACATACATGGCTAAATCGAATCAGGAGGTGACCGTGATCATTTATACATACATATACTACATTGCTATACATTAGTAGTCCGGATGGCGCAACGGTTAGCACGTTCGCCTTCAACGCACTGGGCCCCGGTTCGATTCCGGGGATTTACGTGTCGGACTATGAGCCCACTCAGCTGTTAAATGAGTACCCATTATGGGGTAAATAACTCGGTTGAGCGTGTTGCTGATCACATACCTCTGCACAAAAACCGTCACGATCTAGAAAATGAGATGATGCTAACTCATCTCGAGGCCGTGGTTCAAATTGGACTGTTGCGCCAGTTATTTATTTATACATCCGCAGCCTCCTTTAAAGTATTACATATTTTCGTCGTTACAAAAACAATATACTCTATACTATAAGTTTAGGGTATAAAAAACAAAACTACACCACAATTTGCTTTAGAAAAGTTCATCTTAGCACGTAATGACTATCCCCGGTTAATCGAATCATCACGGGCTTATAGGAGCTGACCTAAAGCAAGTTGTGGTGTAGTTCTGATTTATATTTATTTATTTGTGCTTGGGGTGCTGATTACGAATCTAGGTTTACTACCAAAATTGTCTTGCGGAACTCGAGTTAAACAATTTTTCTTTTGTTTTTGAAAAATATTGTGAAAGATTTAACCCTAGCAATACACTTTAGAAGACAAAAACAAAGATCATGTGCAGCTTAACAAAAAAGATTGGCACTACCTTTTCCGCATCTTTAATAGTTTTCGGGATATTCCCATTTCAAAAAAAAAACATCAGATAACGGAGATTTTCCCTTTTTTAGGTGTGAATATTTCGAGAACTATTGAAGTTTCGGAAAAGTTGCATTAAGCTTCCTTATTTATCTGTTCAAGATCCTCAATCTTCTGTAAGAAAATTTTTCGCAAAATTTAAAAAAAAAAACAAAAAGTATTTTTTATTTTTTTATTTTTACTTGTCTGCGGGACACAAACTTTACGATTTATTAAATGATAGATTTTTTTCTTCGTAGTCGATTTTTTAAGAGATTTGTTTTTGCCAATATCTAGGTAATTATTTTTCCCATGCGTATCTGACTTATCTTAAAGAAACTGCGATTATGCTATCAACAGCAATAAAGTAGGATATGTAGTTTTTTCTATATTCGGAAAACTACATCAAAAACTACGTATTTTTCTCTTTGAATAAGAGATAAATAGTAGAATTGAGTTTCAAGTGCGAATATCTCAAATACATACAAAAATGAAGTCAATTTTTTTTCTTAAACTGTCCCAGATCTTTCATTCTGTCTCAATAAGTTTTTCGCTGGGGTCAACCGTTTTCAAAATATTGTCAAAAAACCAAAAAAAAAAAACGCGTTTTTGTTGTTGGCTTTTGGCTGTAACTCAAATTCCACGAAGAAATTTTGGTAGCAATCCTCAGATTCGTAATCAGCCCCCAAAAAACATCAATAACAAAAAATCAAAACTACACTACAATTTGCTTTAGGGAAACTACTTGATGACTAGCCTATGTATTGACAGACATTTTACCTCGCATCAAATGGGGTAGAACCGATTTTTGTCTGATGTCCAATGTTGTATACGGTTGTGGCCGTATTATGGATCTAAGTTTTCGACCTACCTTGTGGACCGGAAGCAATTGAGGAAGGGGTTAAGGGGTTTTTTTTTAGTTTTTTTTTGCTAAGTAACAAATATAATACTTTTTATTTGAGTGAAAAACTTTTTGAAACATAACTAAAAATCACAAAAAAAAAATCGTACTAAATGTTATAACCATTTGTTGCTTATTTCAAGTAGTTTTTAAGATAATCTCATTTGAAAAACACTTTTTGTCACTTACTCGTTAGTTTGTTACCAGAAAATGGAAAAATCACCGTTTTTTATGAATTTCACTAAGAAACGGGTTAAATGCTAGTCCTACAGAAGAATGGCAAGGATCCATTTTTGTTACTACTAAATAGGCTTTAATTTGAGATAGGTCTGATAGTTGCTGTAGGTATGATAGTTGCTTAGAAAAATGAAATAAACATCTATTTTATTAAAAATGGGGTTTTCACCTTTTTTATACGCAACTATCATACCTATGGGCATCGGACTTATCTCAAATTAAAGCTTATTTACTTATAAAGAAAATCAATTCATATTGTTATATGTACGGAGTTTGTCTTTCCATCTCGAGCCATCGATGACAAGTACTAGCACTAGCGGATTCTCAAACCTTCTTTTTTAATCTCCGTTGATTAGTAGAAACCCGAGTCTAGAAACATCTCGAAACAGAAATCCAGTATAAAAGGCAGATGTCACCAGCATCAGCAAGTAGTTCTCAACGAAAGCTCATTCGTGACAGTATCCGCTCGGAAGCAGAAAGGAGGATAATCGTTATCCACCGTTAACGAATAGCTAGAGCTAGTTTGACGTTGGTTGTTAGTTACGCGTGTGTAGTTCCTTTTGTAAATATAGTGTGTGTGTCTTTTTCAATCTAAGTGTTTTCATTATTCAGCACAAGAATATCTAACGAACCTGGTCTCGGTCAGAGGAAACATTACAATATAATTTTTCTCGTGGGATTAGTATTTAACTCATTATTTGATAAACTATATAAAAAACGATGATATTTCCTACTTCGTGGGAGCAAACGATCAATTGACAAGTGTTTTTATACCCTTCACGGATTTGATAGGGTATATTAACTTTGTCATGAAGTTTGCAACGCACAAAAGGAGGCATGTCCAACCACATAAACTATATATATCCTTGGTCAGTATGATGAGACGAGTCGATTAAGCTTTTGTCCGTCGGACTATCTGGTTCTATGTAAACTAGTCCCTGAGTTTTAAAGCTATCAAGCTGAAATTTTGCACAAAGCCTTTTTTCTATTGCACGCTGTAAATATGTCGGAACCAATGGAATCGGGTTACTACGTCATATAGCTGCCATAGGAACGAGTGGTCCAAAAGTTGGTCTTTGTGAGAAGAACTTTTTTATGTCTAAATGAATCTCTCTAAAATCTCAAGTTATCCAATAATATCCTTTGCCAAATCATCTTGAAGAATCTGTTTGAAATTGAACGACTCTATCATATGGCTGCCATAGGAACGACCGTTCCAAAATCAATTTTTTGTTAGAAAAACCTTTTTTTTCCGAAAATATCTTTATCGAATTTCATATTATTTAATCATATTTACTGCAAAATTACACTCGTTAATTTGGTTAAAATCCGCCCACTATTTCATATAGTATACCTCTCATAGGAACAGTGAAATCCGAACAAGTTTAACTACTAATTTCAAAATAGCAAATGCACCGCAAATCAAAACGCTTCGCGTGAAGGGTGTCATACCTCCGGCAAGCTAGCCGAAGGCTGGCTTGTATGTTTAATGTTTTCAAATATGATTATCTCGGAAACTGTTCAAAATGCAAGAAAAGTGGTTTGAATGTTTTTATATAAGAAAGTTTTCAGTAGGATGTAAAATTACGAAGATAAGAGCAAAAAACTAAAAAAAACTCCCTTTTAATTCCTTCCTTCAAGGACTTCCGGTCAACCGGACAGGTCGAAAACTTAGATTTATAATAGGACCACAAAAACATAAACAACACACCAAGCAAAAATCAGGTCTACCTTATTTGATGGGAGGTAACCCCGCTTTGAGAATCGGATTACGTGGCCTACTATAGGCTATTTGTCGAATGAAACGAACTGAAATATCTAAATAGCTGGGATAGAGCTGAGATCAGTGTAAACGATTCGTTATCAGGTTTTCACAAACGGAAGAAAATACAAGCGTGACAAGGTCTTTTGCCTTTATCTCGGCCACACAACGTCGAACACGAACATGGTCTTAGTGGGCAATTTTCTTCAGACTTGTGTGAAGTTTCTTCAGCCATTCGCTTGTCGATCATCTTTCCTCATGCGATTCTTTAAGATATTTTCCGAATGGCTCGAGACACTTCACACAATTCTCAAGAAAATTGTCCACTGAGACTATGTTTGTGTTCGGCAGTATGTGGCCGGGCGTACAAAACCGCTGTTTTTTTCCATTATCTCGAAAAAGTTTTAGATAATTTCGGCATTAACATTATCTATTTTAATTGACATATGATCTTCGCAATATGGCTGAATACTGAGAGTATGGAACATGTATTGAGGAGAAGCTATTATCACACACAATCCATACGTGTTTCGTACACATTTTTATTCATAGCCTAATGCCCGGTTCACATTATTCCAGTCCAGTAATCCAGTCCAGCAATCCAGTCCAGTGCTGGACTGGATCATATCGTCTACATGATTCCAGTTCAGTAGTCAGGCGAGTGTGTTGTTGATTCGGTAACTATAGTAACAATGATTTCTGGGCGAGCTGGAATCAAAAAGTAGACCGACAATCCAGTCACTGGACTGGATTGCTGGATTGGATAGCTGTCCAGTGCCGGTTCACATTATTCCAGTAGCAATCCAGCGCTGGACTGGATTGGTTACTGGAATAATGTGAACTGGGCAGTACTTCTTCTTTCCCTCGTTTGTCAAATTAGCTGACTGAAAGTTGCAATTTGTGTCGGCTTTTTACAATATTTTTTTTTCATTGCCTACTTTCTCCTATCAGTTGGTTCTCCCTGTGTTGCGGTATGATTGAAACTCACAACAAATTATTTGACAGCCGTTGGAACATTTTTTTGGTGTGTGTAATATATCTCAGTGTGTAAACGGGTACCAAAAATCTTGGCTTATTTATGTTCTTTATATAATTTTCATATTCTCAGGCTGAATATATTTAACATTATACTCATACTGCGCGATAATATAGAATATATTGGGGCCATATATTCTTCCGCAACTCCACAATGGTTTCTGGCTTAACGTACTTTTTGGTGATTCAGATAATAATGGTTTTCTTGCTTGTTTTTTATTTTAAAATTTATTGGCTTTCGGTTCGTTGCAGTGACATTCATCCTGCTCTTATAATGAAGCATTGAACTCTTTCCCCATTTACATTGACTTATATGCTCTTATGAGAATTTACTGTAACATCCGGGATATTCCATAACAGCATTGCTTATTGTTAGCAAAACCGATTTGTCTTCTTTTCTTGAGTATTGCAAAAAGACGTTTCGGCGATACTCGAATGCAGCAGCAAAAGCAGATGGTAAAATCCAACAGAAGTCCGTGTAAATTCCGTATTGCGTCACACAAGAAGATACACATACTGAACACAATTGTTCAATAAGTTATTATTCAACACAGCTAAGTTTATTGGACTGTATCCGAATTCTTTGCGTTCTAATTTATATTTGAAGTTTATTAAGTTACTGCACGTACTGATCGGTATGTACTCGTATGTTGAATTTAACGTGAGTGGATACTGTATACGGGTGAATCAGTACTGCAATGCCATTAATCATTTATGCCTTTCGTCAACTATTTATGAGGAATGTAGCGGCATAGTGGCAGAATATCTAAGACAAGTTGCTAGATCCTAAATTCATATGTATGTATGTAAATTGTTCCTGTTCCGGGGATCCAATTTTATTTTAATTTTAAGGTTTGTTTTGCTAGATGTGGCTGAGCGACGGTCGCTGGCGACTGTGGACGTAAAATGATCGCAATGGAGCACTATTCATTTGTATTTGTTGGTTTGGGGGATCTTCAGATGTCGGCTGTACTTTTACGACTGCACCTCCACATAAAATACCCCCAGCAAAACAAACCTTTGGTGCGCAGCACAGTGAAGTCCCGGTTAAGGACAGTGTTCCTCGGGCAGATCTTTGTGATGACGGCGCAGCTATCCTAGTCTAGCAATCAGCACTGAGCACTATTTATGTGTATATATTTTGTACGGCAGAAAATGTATGATTTGCCGATTGCTTCTGCGTGCGCCTTGCCGACTTCTTGGGGGTCTTGAGTTGTACATGACAGGCAAGTTGTTGTCGTATATACTGTCCACGTGGTGATGTTATTATCACCATCATCGCTTCGGCGACCGGTAGCGCAGTGTGCTGAGGCATCAGTCTCATGTTTGACTAGCGGCGTTTCGGGTTTGAAACTCGTCCGCGACGACGTTCGTGGCCATGGATGTGCAGGAGATGCATGCTGCAAATGCATTCTCCGAAACCAGTTTATGCCAGCGAAACGTTAACTGGGCCACATGAAACATTACCCCAAACATCAGTAAAACAGCTTAACTTTGCCATATTAGCAAAAACTAGTCTCACCCCCTGCAGCACATAGGGTTTGACTGGAAGCATGTTAGACTTATGAAAAGAACAGGCTCTGTTCTGTTCAGATTGATTTTAACCCTATAGGTAATAGCCCAAATCATTTATTGTGCTAGGGCATTCAGCAATACCTCACTAATAACCCCCGTAAATTTACCACAACAATAGCAATATTATCCGCCACTCCACCATACGAGGTCTTCCTGCTCACAAGTTTTCGTTCAGACGATGTTCCCAGACATTTTCGGGTATTTCCTCGAATAATCCAAGACCAAGCTCTAAATACCAAACATTTCGGAGGGCGCCCGGGCCCCACGGCCCCCCTCTGTATCCGCCACTGAACAACATCATTATCAAACTGCAAGTTTAATGACTCGAAACAGCTCCACACGGTCAAACTTTTTTGTCAAGCCATCAGTAGGCAAACTTAATTGTTGGCAAAACCAGAAATCCCTCAAACTTACTTGACCGCGGAAATAGCACACTGTCAAATTTATTTGATGAGCTAAGTTTGCAAAACTTACTTGATCGTGAAAATGGACACACACGGTCAAGTTTACTTGACAAACTTACTTGATGAGCCAAAGTTTGCAAACTGACTTGACCGTGTATCTGGGCTCTAAAAAAGCTTCAAGTTTTAAGATTTTCGGTACTGATTTTTGACTTCTGGTTGGTATAAACTCCGGCTCAATGTCTGCGAGTAAGTCAACAAAAGCAGCTTTGGTTAGGCGGAAGTTTTCTATAAAGCTGAAATGAGGATTTAGATAATCTACTTTTTTAACAAAAAAAAAACACTTTCGATTTTCCATTTCAGAATTTGATGCATCTTTCAACCTCCTTACTATTGTAACTATTCATGCGCCATTGGCTGCTATACGAAAAAAGATGTCTCATCCATATCATAGTCAAAAAATAATTCCACTGATGTCATTCTTTTTATTAAATTTCTAGCAAAATTTGTATCTCTGGTTTTTACAAACCAAATATTTGAAAACTGTCAAACTTATTTTCTGTTCAATACTCATAATAGCTGATGTTTTTATCAAATATGTTTCAAAATATCATTTATCAATATTAATTGACATATTTGTCAATCGTCAGTCGATTGATATTGATCTTCGCAATAGGGCTGATAAACGATTTTTGAGTATATTTGCCAGCTCGCACGACAGATTATTCGGTGTATTAATAGGCCTGAAGAATATTCTTATTTATTACCAAAACGGGAAAACTGTGGTCAAATAAGCCCGGCAACCATTATTATTGGTAAGATCTACGCACACCTTGAGCAGCAATGTGCTGCTCAGATGGATATAAGGGGTGCAATGAATATCCTATTATTACGGTTACAGGAGGCTGCTACATCGATTATGCCATTTTACTCCGATTTTCTTATTGGCTACTTAAGCATCATTCAAAAGAAGCTAAAGCGCTAGTTTTATGCTATAGTAAAACCTTTTTTTTATGTTCGCAGATATGTATGTTAAGAAAAGTAAAGTATCTTCGTTTTGCCTCGAAGTCGGAAAATTATCTAAGTGCAGTAGAGCACATCATTTTGGAGACGGTTTTACGGGATAATGGTGAATGGCCAGTGTCACGCTCGTCTCACTTTTATATCATTCAAATTCATCAAATTCGTGTACTCATTCGCAGCTGATTCAACTGGAGGCTGACGAAAAAAGCGGCAGTACGGATACTCTCATGCCGCGAATTGAACCCCGTCTTGGCCTATTCGATCCTAAGATTTCAAAACCGGTTTCAAATGACCCTATTTTAATTCGGTTTTTGATGATTCAGTTAATTCGTTTTCTTTTTTTATGTTTCAACCCCAAAAGCCCCTTTTTTTTAAACCAGTACTTGAGAATCATGGTTCCGGCGCTAGGAAAAAAAACGGAGTACCGGTTTTAGTAACAGACCTAAACCCTCACACCATTCGCACGTTATTGAAAGGCCTATTTTTATTCTGCATAAATTTTCAATTTCCTCCAGGAATTGAAGCAATTTGCAGTGAATATACGTTGGCCTACAGAATAAATACGAGTACGTAATATCGTCTAATAAACGAAGCAATAAATATGCAATACAACTTCGACTTCATTTGAAAAATGATAATTTGCAATTGGCTAATTTTAATTTTAAACCGATTCAATATTGGAAGCATGATCGCCATCGTTTTTAAATTCCCGATCGAATTACATAAGACAACAATCCTAGGGCAGATCCTTGGTGCTCCAAGAAACAAATAGGTGACTCGCCCCCTCCCTAATTCTATAACGAAATCAACAATAAGGAATATTTTCAAGTGAAGATGTATGTAGGTCTTAAAAACCAGTTCATACTAATAAATTTTGTGTAAAATATCCAAATGCATTCATGCTTTTTTACACGAGTCAATTATGTATCGAAACATTGGTACTCATAAACCAGTTGGTTGTATTTAATCTGTTCCTACAACCGGTTACTGTATGTAGAGCACCAATTTTTGGGGACAATGTACTAACATTTTAATGAAACTTTTTAATATACTCGTTTGAATGTACATACCTATCTGTAGTTTGAATACTACATACATATATGCACTAATTAGTTGGTTCCATGCATTCCGCAGCAACAAATTTTGATTTCATGTATGCTAAAATGATCGTGCTTCGGAATAAAAAAAGAGGAATTTAAAAACGTGTTTCTTTCAATATTTCCGAAACTTCAATTTTAGGGTTAATAGTAGAGTTATATCCAAAATAGCTGTTGCTACATTGCAGAAATGCAGCGGTTCATAAGGGCACAGTCATGATTTTTTCGCATTTTCTGGAAAAACAATACGTAAATTGTTGTCATTGTGATTCGCACCCATGGCAGTTACTGTCTGGTATATAAAGTGATGCTACACCTGTTGCGCCATTCTTGCTGGTGAGAAGTCTCACGGTGGTGGTGCCTGATGAGTTGGTTCCTCTTGTCTCCGGATGAATCCGGTGTGAGAAATCATGACAGGAGACATCTTAGCTGGATGGGATCGACGGGTTTTCCTTGAACCGTCTGAACATTTTTTCGTTTCATTGCATTTATTGTTTTATACAAAAGTTAAAGGAATTTTGATTTTTTTTTTTTGTTTAATAGGCCAATCAAATTAAATATTATTAATAATATTAAGGAAAAGATCTGGAAATAATTTTAATCCCTTCTATAGATACTGAGTACATGAAAACTAAGTTTGCACGATTGTAGAAGGTGAGCTTAACTTTTGGAGGGCGAAAATCCGATAAATTTGAGCCCTTTTTTAATATTATCATTATAACTCCTAAATGGTGCCTCGGGTCAAAAAAACTTGCAGGAGTAAATTAAAGACCGTTGAATTTTGCGTTCAATGCACTGCTCAAAGTTGAAATTCGGTTCGGTAGCGTAGTCAAAATCGATAGTCAAAAAATGACAATTTTCGAAGCTCCGGAGAAAAATCACACTTTATCACTATTCAAGCTCACAGATCTTTGCAACGGAAGCTCCAAATGGAAAAGCTTGTCCGCAAAAGTTGGGGATAATTTGATTGTGAGCCTAACGTGGTCAATATTTTTCAATTCGGGCCATTTTTAGAATAGCTATGAACAAAAATTCAAAAATGAATGCTCATCGATTTATGCCTTAAAAGCTCTATCTCGGTAAGTATAACAGCTAGAAGTTTTATTTTAGTTTCAAATTGTAGATAAATTACTCTAGTTAAATAAAGTTGTACAAGATTTCTTGTAAAACCAATTTAGGAGATACTAAAAACAAACAGGTCAAGCCAAACAATTAGGCACATTTTTAACATGGTGGCGGGGTACGTGGTATTAGGGGGTAAATAGAAAACTCAAATTTTTAAACAATGTACAAGCTCAAACAATATATCAAAAATCCAAACTACCCTAATTAAAGCAACCAGTGTTATAACAATTTGACTGACCAAAATAATTAACCTTTGCGAAATCACCGACTTTTTTTAAATAAAAACTCAAATACTCAAAAACTATACCCGCTAGCATATTCTAGTAAAGAGTGAATCGCAGGTAACATTTTACCCTAAAAACAGAAAATAGCCTGTAAAAATCAGACAAACCGTTAATTAGATATTAGATATACACATTTTTTTCATTTTTAACTGACTGAAAGTTGCAATTTTTGTCGGCTTTCCACAACTATTTTTTTCATTGCCTATTTTCTCCTATCAGCTAGTGCTTTCTCGGTTGCGGTATGATTGAAAATAACACCAAATTATTTGACAGCCGGGAAAACATTTTTGTGGTGTGTGTAATGTGTCTCAGTGTGTAAACGGGTACCAAAAATCTTCGCTGATTTCCGTTCTTTATATAATCTTCATATTCTCAAGCCACATTAATTTCCTTCTTGTTTCAATTATCAAAATAAATATTAATACAACGTCAGCTGATGGCGAAGTAACTAGATGGAAATTTGCTATGTTGAATATAAAAGAGCTCGTCCCAATTCTACACTTCAAAATCTTTCAAATGTATAGAAAATCTAGTAGTGTAATGCTCTATCTGCAGTAGACTTGGCCATACGTCGACGTTTGTTCGAATTTCGTGTGGCATTTTCATGTTATAAGATACTTATTGAAAGTTTTGTATGTTTGTTTGTGCGAAAATCACTTGAAAATTGCTGATGCAATTAGGAAGCCGTTTTTAGAGCTTAGGAGTTTAAGTAGCATTTAGTTCTGCTTTCAGTGCAATCGGATAAATCACTTAAAAGACACGCAGATTTAAAGGACTAAACAGAACATTTCCTAAATTTTGGAATATATCTGGGTATCGACTAATACTTTTATATGTTTATGATATTTATGGCAGGAATATGTAAAAATTTCCACAATCTAGTGGTGAACAGAGTAGTCCATTAGATGGTCTTCATAAAGGGAAATCGAAGTTATCATTTTTGGGTTGAATTGGAGTAATCTGAATTGATGTTCGCTGGCTATGAAATGAATTTAGCACAATTAACTTGTATTTCGCACGTATATTGAGGTTAATTCTCTTCCCAAACCCAATGCCCGCACAGAGAATTATTGGTTTCAACTTCAGAAAAAGGAAGTCTCTAGCATTTCTAGGGACTGCAGTTGTTGCTTAATCTACGTATAGACTCAAGCGGTTAACCGATCGTCAACAAATACGGTATTTGCATGAGCATCGTGAAAATTACACGAAAAACGTGCAACTGAGTTCGAATTAGCGCTCAGATCTGCACGTAGCGAAATGATGCGTACAAACGAGAGCACTGATCAAAACATTAACCAAAATCACAGGCATTTCGCAAAATTTTATGTCAATTGGCATATGTGGACGAACTTTCAATTGAGCAAACCAACAACTAACTATTAATTTTACGACCATTACAGCTGAAACGGAGGATATGCGTAGGGAAAAGATGTGCAAATCGACCTGGTAGTGTATATGGACCGGTAAAGAAAGAAATTACTCATCAGCAACGTGTGATTGATGCCAAGTTGTAAGAGGCAAATGTTAATAATTTTTTATAAACTTTCAACCATGTAAATTCCATGCAAACGGTTGGATTGATCAACCCATCAATCGCTTTTTCGGCAGCCGGTTCTACGCACCGGAACGACCCATTCATCAGCCAAACCCCTTTAACGTCAGAAGGCACTGCTACTACAACAACATTAATCTATCAGTCATCATCAGTGAGAATGACATGGTTATTGTTGGTGTGTTCAACTGAATGCGCGAAATAATGTTTTTATCGGGAAATAGTCCAGAAGATTTTGTTATACTATAGATATCTAGCTTTCACGAACGGTCCCTTGCTCTAAGTTGCAAGGGACCGTTCGTGAATAATAAGATAATAATGAGACTGTCAGACGCTTTGGCATGTGAAAAATGTAAGACTCAATTCGTGGTAAGAAATCGGCACTACTTATAGTAAAATAATCAGGCTGAATTTTATATCGTTAAATATATCCTCAAGAAGCCGTTTTTTATTCGCTTATATATTTATACAGACCGCTAAATATAAGCTAGTGCATACGACAATCATTAATTAGCGGATTAGAAAATAAGTCCAAAATCTAGGAACGGATTTCATTGCACTATGGAGAATTGGTCTGAAATTTCAACGATAGATCGATCACTTGCAAGTAGGGAATGTTGGAAAAAGAAGTATGGCAATCATCCAGGGAGGACTTAGGGAATCTGGAAGTTGATAGAAAATAGAAAAAAAAAATCTTTAAGCAAAAATATTAGCTCTTACGTCATCAACGTAATTCAACAAGGCCAAAAGTAGTATAGGAAAATTGTTCGAATGCTGATTTAAATAAATATGACCCTTGACAAGTCTACGACTCCGAATTCTATGTCAGCATCAACCAGCTTATGACGGTGAAATTCTAGTAAAGAAACTCAAGTTCACAGACGTTATGCACAATGGCTGAAAACTGTTGATCTCACTGAATTGGAAACCAACTATCGGTTCGAACACTACATAATCAGGAGGAAAACATAATGTAATGCACGTTTTTTCAACGTCGTTTTGCTTTGTTTTTTTTTTCATTGCACGAGTCCTTTTGGTTTGTTCAATCTTCCAGGTCTCGGCATCAATCTTCCATCCAAGATTTCAGCGGATTATTACTGGATTCGCCGTCGTGTTTTTTCTCAATATACAATGCTCGTCTCTTCGCTAAGCAGTCCAATCGTTGTTATATCTACTTTAAACTGCATAGTAAATGAACTACGCCATCGGTGTTTTGAAATTAATCTAAAACCTTATTCAGTTCGAGCATTAATATGGCGATCGGTATAAACAATCGCGGAAGTGATGATAAAATATCGAAATCTTCTGGACGTGCGCAGTGACTTATTTCCAAAACTCAACCAAATGTTGAAGCCACCGAGTCAAATTAAAATACAAGGGTAACTGAAGCCAATGTACTATATGAACCTTTTCCGACATTGATTCCTATGATTCACTGACTTCGCGAGTTTGAAACCCATCGCGTCGTGGCAATGGTGGTTTCTAAACTCCTTCCGCTATGGTTTGGGACGTAAAGGCAAGAGACACCGTTCCCCGAATTGTCGCAGTATCACAAAGGACCCAGTGGTGGTCTACGTGTGCTGTGGGTATCACGGCAGCCCCTTTAACCTAATCATGTGCCTGAATGGGCAAGAAGTGCATGTTAGCAACAAGCATCGTCCGAAAGCGGTTTACGCTAACAAAACGTCAACTAAATCGGTTAGTAACAGTTGACGCACTATGTCCCACTATTGGTTAGGATCAATATAGTATATAGTATTAATTTTACCCTGCACCAGTCCCAGCAACAAGTTCCAAATGATAATGATAACCCACTCAGCAAATCATTAGCAAAATTAAATAATTTTGATTGTTTTGCATGTCACTTACGCGCTCTGGAATTGCTCGATCGCGTGCTCATCAGCATCAACAGTTTCATAAGAATACATGCATTCGATATTTTTTAAATAGCTATCGCGCTCGATTGAGCGGCTATCACTCATCAGCCTGCACGCAGACTTACAGTGGAAATTTTCACTTTCAACATACAAGTTAGCAGATAGCTTGATAAATTCACAATTGCCGAAATCATGATGAGCTATCACACAAACTTATTTTATTATATTTAAGGGTGCAAACATGCAATATTGAAATGAAAGTATTCATTATTACTAAAACCAATTATGTACGCATTTAAATTTTAGAATACCTATATATGCACTAGTAGAAATAATGGTTGGAATTCAAAAAATAAATAAATCACATACCACGGAATCAATGCGAAATATTGACTGAACTTAAAACCAGAATAATTTTTTCCCTAATTAAAAACTCTATAATTGTATCACCCACTAATTAAAAGAACCAGAAATTATTTTCTCTATCAACAATAATACGTAGAGCAAAAATTCTTCGCATAGCAAGTTACTGGCTTAAGTCTTTCGTTTAGTGTTGTCTGGTTCTGAGTTCCATTAACCTACAATTTACTGAAAACCTCTATTAATCAATCAATCTATAGGCGATACAGAAGCAAAGTCCAGTTCACTTAAGTATTAGGCAGCCAGATTTAGAAAAAAAAAGAAACAGCCGAAATAAAATTAATTTTTATTCTTCCTATCGGAGTTTCGACATTCACTATTTATCATTTTAATGACTTTGTCCTCTCCTCGGTTGTCAGTCGCATAAATGACCGGTGATTGCTACTGCTCTTAAGTCAGAAACCGGATTCAGTTCTAGCAACAAACGCTATACTGTCTTCTGTTATATGAAATGTTCATCACAAACAATGATTAAACCAGAAAAGAAAATATTCACACAGTTTATTGTTTCTTTCCAAATACAAGTGCATGTGAACATTTCTCCACCAAAAACCCACATAAAATGCTGATAAATAGGTGAAAATGAAAGTGAATTTATTTTCGTTTACGTACCATTTTTAGCTTGTGCGGGTACTTTTATATCCGTCGGTAGTCCATTTGAGTGAAATATGAAGATTCCCAGAAAGATGAGTTGAAAGGCACATTGAAATTTCATGATCACTTCTTTATCTTATTACAAACGACTTTCAAACTACTGAAAATTAATAAGATCACTGGGTGGTTGTATTTCTTTATTTTATTTTTTTTCGCTTGTCTTGCGTTTGGTGCACTTCTTTTACACTCGCGTTAATTGAATGGGACTTTCAAAATTGGATTTTAATTGCAAATCACTAAGTAGGAAACCGCTCACTGATTGAAACTGAAGATACACGGTCACAATTCAGATATAATAATTATATTCTCAACATTCGCTAATATAAACACCAACGAAAACAGCGCGTAATTGATAACGTACTCGTAATAATACGCAATGCCGCTGTTGTATTCGGTCTTAGTGTATCCACGTTGCAATCTACGTCTTCCCGAACGATTACCTAGGTCTTACCTACGCTACGGCTCAAGCTAGTCTGAGTATACCTGAAACTTTCTCCAGGTGTTTTAACTTTGTTCATACTAACTTGAGTAGCTTTCGGTGTAGTTTAAGTTTCTGTATAGTTGAGAGATGAGAGACTTTATATCTGATTTGTTTGTGTGAGTATTGTTTCGTTTGTTTTCAATTATTAGATTGCCAGTCAATGTTGTTCAACTTTTTGATTCAATGTTGAATATATTCATCTGAATTCATCAGTTGAACTCAATTTTATTCAATTTCTGAGATTTAGATATCAAGCTACGGTAATCCGTGATGTCTTTCTTGAAAAGATCGTAAACAATGACTAATAATTTTTCAATTGAAATGCTCGGGTGTGTGCAATAGCAGCAGCCAGGAGCAAGAGAAGCCTTCCGAATAAATGTGAATAAAAGACGACTTTTGGAGTTTAGAGTTAAAATTGAAAGTAATGTATTTGTGTGTATTATAGTTTATATAACATTAGCCACATTCGATTCATTTGGATCAGACCAATTTTTATACAAAACTGCTGAACAGACTTTCATCCGGGTCTCGTATGGGATCACATCAGGATCAGAGTTCAAAGTAAATTGGTTGAACATTAACCTTATTTTCCGGCAATTCACCCTTATACCTTTCTAATACTGAGCCCCTTGCGAATTATGTGTATGGTGGGCGTTTGAATTCGCTCGTCACTTGACCCAGCCCGTCCGATTCAGATATTAACTCTGTCCGGTTATCTCGAACACGGCTATTTTAATCGAAGCCACAGATCGTGAAGGCCTGTGTTTCGAGAGAAAAAATAACAATTTAATCGATGTTTAACTCCGACATGATATATTTCGTATAAATTCAGTTACAATACAACTCATTCAACAATTTGAAAGAAAAGCCGATAAGACTAAAACGACGACAAAACGATACAACAAGAATAATCTAGAATATTTTTTCAACGAGCTTTTATATGTGAAAATTATAAATTTAAATGCATAGAATACTAAGTTATTAATTAAAATAAAGTACAATTTGATTCTACAGTTGAATTCAAAATAATTGAACAAAAACTACAATAATTTAAAATAATTGAAATAATTCGGCTAATTTATGCCATCAATATCCAACAGCCTGAGAACACCATAAGTAAACAAAAATTAAAACAGGCTCATAAAGGGGCACGGGGAGAAGCTTAAGCTGCACTTAACTCAACTATTTTTTTTTGTAGAGTCTAATTTTTTTTAATGAGAAAATTGGATTTGTTATTTTGGACCAGTGGCATAGATAGGGGGATCAATCCCCCCTCCCCCTCGGGTCTTCATCATCATCATCGTGGTGCGACGGCCCGACGTCGGGCCTTGGCCGCCTGGATCATTGTCCTCCAATTATCTCGGTCACGTGACCGCGTCCTCCAATTTTGGGAGCCCAGCAGCTGCGCGGCGTCCACACCTACTGAGCTCTCCCAACGAGATCTCGGTCATCCTCGCAGTCTCGCTCCGTCGACTCGTTCTGCATTCATTACTCTCTTAGGCATGCGATCATCGTCCATTCTTTGTACATGCCCTGCCCATTGAAGTCGTTGTAGTTTGACGATTTTCGAGACTTGCAGCTCATCGTACATTTCATACAACTCATGGTTGTACCGGATGCGCCATCCATCTCGATCGCAAACAGCCCCGAAAATTCGCCGTAAGACCTTACGTTCGAAAGTGTCTAGCATGTTTTCGGAGGCTTGAGTTAGGGTCCATGCTTCGCAGCCATAGCATAGCACTGGTCGTATAATGGTTTTGTACACGCGGAGCTTCGTGTTTCTGTGCACATGTTTCGATTTCATTATGGGGAGAACCGAGAAAAAAGTCTTATTAGCTAACTGTATCCGTCGCTTGATTTCGTCAGTTTCGTTGGCGTCTCTTGACAGGTTGCAACCCAGGTAAATGAAGTTGTTCACGAACTCGATGTTGAGGTCCCCCACGTTGATGCTCGGTTGTGCAGGTGTCCTTGTCACCGATTGCATCATTATTTTAGTTTTACCCTCGTTAATACGTAATCCAACTTCCTTTGCAGCGGTATCGAGCGTATGCAGAAGTTCTTCTGCGTCAGCCAATCTTCGGGACATGATGTTGATGTCGTCGGCGTACGCTGCTAATTGTGTCGACTTGATGAGCAGCGTCTTGCTGTTGTCCATATTCATGGCCCGAATAACGTATTCCAGTGCTAGGTTGAAGAGCGTCGGTGCCAGTCCATCGCCCTGTTTCAAACCAGTGCGTGTTTCAAATAGATCAGTAAGTCTATTCTGGATCCTGACTTGTGAGACGGAGTTGGTCATCGTCATCTTTGTCAGTCGCACTAATTTTGCTGGTATACCAAATTGCAGCATGATGTTGTACAGTACTCCACGATCGATACTGTCGTATGCCTGCTTGAAGTCGACAAAGATTTGGTATACGTTTACGTTGTATTCCCAGCACCTCTGGAGTATCAGTTTGACTGAGAAGAGCTGATCGGTTGTGGAGCGACCAGGTCTGAAACCGCTTTGATATTCGCCAATGACTCGTTCTGCGTACGGTTTTATTCTATTTTCCAGAATTTTCGTCAAAATTTTATAGGACGTACAAACTAGTTAGATGCCCCTGTAATTCTCACACCGCAATTTATCTCCCTTTTTATGGATTGGACAGATGATGCTTCTGCGCCAATCGTCTGGGATCTCCTCGTTCTCCCATACTCCCAGGAGTAATTGATGTATGGCATCAACTAGACTCGTTCCACCGAATCTTAGCAGTTCAGCTGGGATCTCGTCAGCGCCCGGCGCATTATTTCGTTTTAGTGACAACAACGCGAGATCAACTTCCTCTACTGTCGGGGGTTGAATGGGTGGGCCTAGATCAACAATATCATCGAGAGCTTCCTGTGTGGGGATGTTAGATGGTCGGTCGGGTATTGAATTTTAAAATATTTAAAACTAAAAAAATTCAGACATTAAATAAAATGAGCTCCAAACTGCTATGAATATTCGTGTGGACACCATTTTTTTGAGCTGATCCGAATACAGTCGGTAGTTCTGATTTTCGGCCAGTCCGTTATTTTCATATAATGAAAGGGCATATCGATTGTCTGTTTGTGCATTTGTTGATCCAGACGCTTCTCCATCGACTACATTCTACAGAGAGTTTTGGTGCTGCAAGGCCAACAGGGCCATCTTAAGTATTGACCGAAATTAAGTCCAACAAGCTAGCCTTCGGCTAGCTTCGCGTGAAGGGTATCATACCTTCGTTATGTTTTGTGGTACATTTGCCACTTTGAAATTAGTAGTAAAACTTGTTCCGATTTCACTGTTCCTATAAGAGGTATATGAAATAGTGGGCGGATTTGAACCAAATTTAGGGACATGGCTTAGCAGTCAATATGACTGAGTAATATGCAATTTCATAAAGATATCTTCAGAAATAAAAAAGGTTTTCAGATAAAAACTTGCTTTTGGAACGGTCGTTCCTGTGACAGCTATATGATAGAGTAGTCCGATTTCAACCAAATTCAAGGATACGATTTCATCAAAATTACTATTAACTAATATGAAATTTGAAAACAATATCCATAGAAATAAAAAAGTTATTCCCACAAAAACCAATTTTTGGACCGGTCGTTCCTATGGCAGCTATATGACGTAGTAGTCCAATTTCAACCAAATTCAAGAATGTGATTTGACTAAAGATACTACTCATGAGTGTGAAATTTGAGAACGATATCTTTAGAAACAAAAAAGTTTTTCTCACAAAGACGAATTTTTGGACCGGTCGTTCCAATGGCAGCCATATGACGTAGTGGTCCGATTCTGTTGGTTCCGACATATATACAGCGTGCAATAGAAGGAAGGCTTTGTACAAAATTTCAGCTCGATAGCTTTAAAACTGAGGGACAAGTTTGCATAGAAACAGACAGACAGACGGACAGACGGACAAAGCTTAATCGACTCGTCTCATTATACTGACCAATAATATATATAGTTTATATGATCGAAGATGCTTCTTTCTGTGCGTTGCAAACTTCATGACAAAGTTAATATATCCTATCACATCCGTGAAGGGTATAAAAATATGTGCACTATCGGAATCGAGATGTTGATTGACGGGACAATTAACTAACGTTGCGGATAAAAGAGGGCTTAAAGAACACAATGGATAATAAAACATGATGGTCTGAAAGAACCAGAAAAGACAAATTTGGTGCGCAGCTTAATTGGTTGACTGTAAGAACCATACGGTGGTATCGATCGGAGCTAAGAGGGGGTTTCGTCATAGAACGTATTTTATAAATTTTTCGTTCCTTATCGAATTAAAAAGAGTAAATGGTGGATTATCTACGAGTAAAATACAAAAGTGAAGATGATCTGTGCATCTTTTTCGTGCAAAAACTTTTAAACCATTGGGGTCATTGACACAAAATGTTGTACGAGTGTATTTGGGGAGCTGAGATGATGCCATTCATCTCGACTCTGACCTCCACCCGGGGAGAGTGACCGTGAATAAAATATCCCAAACGACCAAATTTGTGTCATATTTTGACGTAGCGAACCCTAGATACTAATACTACTTTGCCTTAACCCCTAGTGGGGCATAGCGCGTCAACTACTCCTGCGCGCCATCGTACTCTGTTCTGGGCAATGGGACGCAACTCCCCAAAAGACTTACCCAGTGCCTGACACTCCTTTGCCACAGATCGACGCCATGTGATTCGGGGACCCTCTCTTGGTCGGCCTTGGTTGGAAATGGGGTTCCACTTCATGCCATGCAAAGCAATGCAGTTATCACTCTTCCGCAATGTGTGACCTATCCACTGCCATTTTCGCCTGCGTATCAATTCGTCGATTGGCATCTGACCCGTACGCCGACTTAGCTCTTCATTTGATATTGTTTCGGGCCAGAAAATTTTTAAAATTCGACGAAGACATGAGTTGACGAAAACTTGCAGTTTTCTGGTAACTCCTACGGAAACTTTCCATGTACTGCTTCCATACAAAAGCACTGATAGTACCAGGGAGCGAAACAGGCCCAGCTTGGTCTTGATGCTGAGATAACTGCTCAGCCAGATTTTGGACAGCCTGCCGTATGCGCGTTTAGCCTGGTTGATACGACGAACGATGTCCTGCTCCGTACCACCATTTTCGGCAACAATCCTTCCTAGGTAGACGAAGTTGTCCACCTTCTCCACAGGCTGCCCATTAATATTGATGGCAACAGGTGTCGGATTTCTTTTTCGCAACGGCGGGCTAAGAACTTTGGTCTTGTTGGTATTAATCTTTAGCCCAACCTTGCTTGCCTGCCTCTCGAGATCTAACGCCATTGCGGACAGATCCATGATTTTGTGGGAGAGGAGGCATATGTCGTCAGCGTAGTCAAGATGTTGTAGATAAGATGTCAAAGTTCATTGAATTCCTCTGTCTAGGCCGGATAGGGCTGCATGCAACACATCGCCGATCACAATGAGGAATAACATCGGTGAGACGATGCACCCCTGCCGAACTCCACTGCGAATCTCAAAGTCCCCCAACACCTTACCTTTATGCAGAACGCGACATTTCGCGCCGTCATAGGTTGCCTTAATAATAGCCACAAGCTTCTCAGGGATGCCTCTCCTGCGCAAGGCCGCCCATATAGAATCCCGGTTCACACTATCGAAAGCCTTTTCGAAATCGATGAAAAGCAAGTGAAGCGGAGAATCGTATTCAGCGCATTGCTCGATGATGATTCGCAAGGTGTTAATGTGATCGAAACAGGAGAATCCGGATCGAAAACCAGCCTGCTCTTCATCAATTGTGCTTTCTAAGTGGGCCTTTAGTCTTTCCAGGACGATTTTAGCTATTATCTTGGCAACGGCAAGAAGCACACAAATGCCTCTCCAATTATTACAGTCTGTGAGGCTACCCTTCTTTAGAAGTTTGATGATCAAACCTTCCTTCCACTCAGTGGGAAAGGTCTCTGTATTCCTGTCCCTTTTTTAGAAAAAAAAAGATGTTAGGCATGATTTCTTTGTTAGAAGGTGCATGAGCTAGCAACTGTATTCTCTGAAACTAGCTTATGCCAACAAAACGTAGATTGGGCTACATGGAATAGTTGACGCGCTTCGCTTGAAAAAATGAAGTCTTTAAAAATCAGTGGTAAAAGTCTGAAGAGGATATAAACAAATAGTATAGACTGCACAAGAGTCATCACTCCTTACAACTTTAGCCTCAGCCGGTAGATTTGTGTAAATTGATTCTCTTGTGAAGTCTATACTATTTGTCAATACATACAAATCTACTGGCAGAGGCGAAAGTTCTATCTAGTGATCACTCTTGTGCAGTCAATACTATTTGATATAAGGGAATAATAAGAAAATAAGGGAGGTAATTCTGCCAACATCAAATCTTGTTCTCCTTGATGTGGATACAGCTTTCTTTCCAGTTTACTGATTTACCGCCTTTTCATATAACTAACTTAAGTGTCTCTTGACAGTTTAACCTGGGATTCACGTTACACCTAGCCGTTGTACCTACTCATTAACGCGCTGATTCACAAAGAAAACCCTTTTCGCATGAGCACTATTGTTCAAAAAGTATTCCTGTTGCGTTATACATTTCGACGTCCTAGGGTACATAAACCCGTAGGACTAAATTGCATTGTCGAGGAGGATTAAATCGAATTATTAATCCTTATCAGTCGGTGCAATGTACCGATGATATGTAATTTCCTTTTTAATCCCGTAGTTACGAGTAACAACACAATATTCTTGATTATGACTTTATTTATTGAGTGTTCAATTGCAACTGGCTTAGCAAAAGTGTGTACAGGTTCAATAGTGTACGGTCAATTCTGGTTATGTATTGTACATTCTATTGGAATTAGTTACTGTAGTTGGCTATTGAACATGGGATAAGTCCAATGGCCAACTGGTTTATGTACTATGTATACATGTGGATATATTTACTAAAAGTACATAGTTACAGGGTGTCATTTAATTTGTATATAAAGTTTTACTGGAAAAAGTTACTTTTTCTTAATGTTAATTTTAACATATTGAGTACCCGCGTATAGGAGTCTAGGAGTTTCTGGTAATTTTTTTTTTAAGAAATGGAAACAATAATTTCAAGAGAATTCAATAAACGCATAGCAAATTTCGTACTTTTCTTTTAAGGACGGTATAATTCATAACTATTAAAATTGAAAAAATTCACATTAAACAAATAGCAAATTTTGTTATGGAATAAATTTACGTTGCAATAGCGTCCTTTTTAGGCTTTTGTAAAAAGAAAAAAAAAAAACCCTTATGAAATCGGTCATGCGTCCGTCTGTCTGTCTGTCCATGAAATATCTCACGAACCGTTGAAGCTACATGCATGAAATTTAGTGAAAATATGTAGAAGTGCTACAATTCTCTGAAGAAAGCGATGCGTCATAATAGGTCAACTTGTTGGTTTCCATAGAAAGGAAATGAAGGTCGAAATTTTTTTTCATTTGGTATAGGCAAGTGGGATATCGTCTAGTACATTTTATTTTTGCAATTTTTTTCAAGTTTTAAGAAAGGAGAAAAGAGGGAGGGGGAAGTATGTGATCCGAGTTTGTCCCCCTCCCCCTTTGTATTTCGAGGCCGTTGTAATTAGAAATATGAAAATTAACAGCAAAGCGGCATTTCACTAGCATAGAAAACTAAAAATAATAGAATTTTGAAATCTCATCAAGAAAGGTAATAATATCATAGTACATTTCTATATTTGAAGTTAACACAACCCTGCACCCCTTGAGCACACCCGAGGTAAAAAATATTGATGACCAATGATAACCAACATCATAGGCTATACCTAACAATGCAAAAGTTAGGCATTTTGACACTTTCCATACAAAAAATACAACTACCGGCCTCATGCATAGGTGCGAGTACTACTTGCATGTTGTTTTTCGTAGTGCGAATTGCAGTTATCTAATGAACCAATTTTGGAAGGCGGAATTTCTTTTTTAAGCGTTTTGTGTCTTAAATCTTACAAAATCGGTCAAATGTCTGCCTGTCCGTCTTTCCATAGAATATCTCAAGAACGGCTGAAGCTACACACAAATTCGGTGAGAATGTGTAGAGGCGAAACTAAAGTCAACCTTTTTTTAGCCACTGATATATAGGCCAGTAAAATTAAATATTATTAATAATAATTAGGGAAAGATCTGGAAATAATTTGAATCCTTTCTATAGATACTGGGTACATGGAAACTGAGTTTGCACTGTCGTACAAGGTGAGCTTAACTTTTGGAGGGCGAAAATCCAAGAAATTTGAGCCCTTTTTTTAACATTATCATTATAACTCCTAAACGGTGCCTCGGGTCGAAAAAACTTTCAGGAGTAAATTAAAGACCGTTGAATTCTGCGTTCAATGCACTGCTCAAAGTTGAAATTCAGTTCAGTAGCGTAGTCAAAATTGATAGTCAAAAATTGACAATTTTCGAAGCTCCGGAGAAAAATCACACTTTATCACTTTTCAAGCTCACAGATCTTTGCAACGGAAGCTCCAAATGGACAAACTTGTCCGAAAGAGTTGGAGATAATTTGATTTTAAGCCTAACGTGGCCAATTCGGACTATTTTTAGAGTAGCTATGAGCAAACATTAATAATTATTTAATAATCACATATTCATTTAAATTTGGGCATTATGACACTTTCCATACAGAAAACGCACCTATCAGCCTCGTATACAGGTGCGAGTACTACATACTTGCGTTTTTCATAGAGCGAATTGTAGTTTCACCGTGGGTGAGGAAGGGGGGGGGGGGGGGTTAGGCTGGTCACTGACTTTATTATTATTTTTTTTTTATACGAGTTTGCAAATTTCAATGCCGTCTTAACATGAATGGTTAAGCATCTCGAAGAGTAGGACAGTTTATTTCGTACATACTATACATATCTATCTACATACTATACATATCTATCCAGCTCCTCGTATTAAAACTATTACTTTGAAAGGTGATAGATGGAGTCTTTTTTTATGGATTGTAATGTAAGATACTATATCACGGGTAAGACATTTTAATTATGGTGTTTTTATCCATCTGAGTGGTACTAAGAGAGCCAATATTTAAATCAAATTAAGCGTTTGCTACAAAACCCTCGCATCGCGGGGTATATTCCGGTTTCATTTTGTAATGAAATGGTGACTAGAGGACCCTTCTGCGCTTCGGTATGTCTTCGCTGTTGGTTACAGTTCACTTCTGGACCGTTACGCCATTCCCCAGCTGGTGTATCTCGAATGTTGGCTTGTTTGAGGAGGACGATGATGTTATGGTAGGCGAATTATCCTCAACTGGTAATGGCGCCCGTCTGTGGATAGGTCTTCGATATATGCCAGAACTAGTACGGACATCAGCAATACGAACCAAGCCGTCACTTCCTCGTATGGTTCTTTCAATTCGTCCCAGTGGCAGTGGCCATTTAAGAGGTGGAAAGTTGTCGTCCTTTATGATGACTAATGTCTCGCGTTCAACGTTTGGACATTTCTCGCTCCATCTATGCCGGTGCTGCAGCTGCGAAAATACGAGTGTTTGCACGCAGCATAAGTATATAAGGGACAGGGACATATTTATATAATCTGCAAAGCGATAAGTACCCTTCCTGTGTCTTCTGCATCTGCAGAACGGAACTTTCTAGGTTGAAATTGATTATAAATTGATTCCGTTTTATAGGTGAATTGGTGAAGAGCATGCTGTTAGCGTTCTTCGCCCATTGTAGAGTGGAGTCGATTTATTTGATTTCCAATGCTGATATCAGATGAGACGTGAAAGTTGACAATTTTCCCTACAAAAACGCAGTCTACGCTTTACCTTCTGATAATAGATTCAGTTGAAATTTGCCTTTGCCAAAGAAGCAACGTGGAAAAGCGTTTTCTCATACTTTGCGCTGTTGTCATAATCATTATGTCTACCAATGCGCGCATACTGTTTGCCTTTATATGAAAAATAACGCAACCATTAACTGTTACTTTAGATCCTCTAGTTTTCCGTCATGATAGTAAACCAATAGCTGAGATAATTCCCACATACGTAATTTAAGCCACTGTCGAGAATTTATCTCAATGCAAGATATTTACGAGTATAAAGATAGTAACGAGGAAGCGACACGCCTTAAAAGCTTGCGCTTGCGATTTATACCCGTACAAGTCCAGCGCATACTGCACTGAACAATTAAACTTGATCGTTACAACCGACTCAAGATTGTCGCGTTACTCATAGATTTCAAATTTACTGTAGCTATAAATTATGTAGTTATGGCTACAGTAACTACTATAGTTTAGCGAAACTGTAAAAGTAACTGTGAACCGGTCAGCCGGGTGTGGTAGCTCCAGAAAAAAATGCATATAATTTACTTGGTCGCGGTTTTTCTTTGGGTATACTATTACATTAAAAGATCTAAAATAGAATTGGTTTAATGCCTTAAAATTGACTAAAATGTGTGTTACTGGCTCTGTTGTTAGAATATTAATTTCTTACATATTCATTTCAGGATAACTTTTCCAAAAAAGCATCAAATAAATAAATAAATAACTGGTGCAAGAGTCCAATTTGAACCATGGCCTCGAGACGAGTTAGCATCATTTCATTTTCTAGATCGTGACGGTGTGTTTTTTGCAGAGGTGTGTGATCAGCAACAAGCTCAACCGAGTTATTTACCCCATAAATGTGTTTTCATTTAACAGCTGAGTGGGCTCATAGTCTGACAAGTAAATCCCCTATTTTTATCGAAAACTACCGCACTCAGTAGGAATCGAACCGGAGCCCAGTGCGCAGAAGGCGAACGTGCTAACCGTTATGCCATCCGGACTAAAAAAGCATCAAACTCTAACATTTTCTAGGTCTCTACCTTTTTCATCATATAAGTTCTGATTAAAGGGTCTAGTACATGAGACGCAAAAACCAGTCAAGCGCTTCAAATCTACGAAACTCGTCCTTTGTAAACAGCATACGGGTTTACGACAACGCGCAATTTGTTGGCTCCCAACGGGTACTTATCCGCCGTTGATGAGTCGATGAATCCAACAAGGAACACATGAGATGATTTCAGTACTCTCACATATGCTGTTGAATCGTAATAGCATCTCGTATACACTTAACGATATGTGCATTATTTCTGCGTCAGTAAAATTTGGTTTAGTACCCGTTTCCGACGTTTTGTCCGCGTAATCCCGAGTGTTGTGTAAAAGCTAGTCGCGTTTACGCGACTCGAGAGTATCAGAACCTTATGTTTGGTGTTCGGTTGGTTTGAAATTTAACCTCCAGCCCCCATTCGTGCTCGGTAGTCGTGTGGTTACATCATCGCTCTACGATGCAACATCTACAGAGATGGAGCTGAAGTTCAATCCTCGGCGAGTTAATAAAGAATTGTCTGTAAGTGCTATTACAACTTTCACGGCACTCCGAGCTCCGTCAGAATTAAGATGGTGCAAATAGGAGGTGCATGATAGCTACTGCACCATCCGAAAAAAATGTGCGATCAAAACGTCAACAAGGCACAGTAATGTAAAGCTTCGTATACATATGAGCATCTGTGCGCGCACGAACGCTGTGCTCGCACAAATACTCATATGTGGACGGTAGGAGCATGCGTGCGCGCACAATTTCATCCGCACGAACACGATCCATTGCTAGTGGATCCCCGTGCGCGCACAATTTTGTGCGTGCAATTTGGTCTGGACGAGATTTTCATATGGCTCGTATGTATACGAAGCTTTAAAGCTTCGCACTGCGTTCGTGCGAGGAAATATCTCGTACACATATGATCCTTCGTGCGCGCTCATATGTATACGAGGCTTAAGAGATGCTGACGCGCCCATGCGCATGCACTGCCATCTTAATAAACAGGCCAAACTGTAGAAAAAATTCGCCTGCACACATAGGAATCCTGCCTTCGTTGCCTACGTATTTGAGAATATGCGTATATATATTATGTATATTATGTAGTTAGGCAGTGGTAGTGCAGTGGTACTACACACTAAATTATCCTGTCACGATGATTACAATTGAAATTTTATCAGGCGTGTTTGCCAGTTTCCCGTTTTCTTTCGGGTTTTCCTGTGTTTACAGCAGTTTAGAGTATTTTTTTTCTAATATTAGTTAAATTGCATCTAGTGGTGGAAAATGTCAATATGTTTGCGAAAAAAATGTGGTGTGTGGTGTTAGACGGCCAAAACACACTTTTTAAGACAGTTGCAGTCGTTTGGTCGAAGCCGCAGCCATGGGGATTGGTCAGATAATATTGCCCAACAGTTCACAAAACTATTTTACGATTCGATAAAAAATTGGGGTTTTTAACAAGCGGATTGGTATTTTTTCGCACTTTTTAAAAATTACATCTCTTAGCCGTACACTGCACACTACATTTTCATCGCGGGCATGTTTGTATTGTCCAGTGACGTGCACTCGTAGTAAGCAATTCCAAACTGCTTGACTTACCGAAATAAGCAATTCAATAATAAACTTTGCTTACACCAATACACATATCATCATTTCTGTCAATGTTTTTCGTTAAGCTGAAGAATACATATTATCATTCAAATATTCCTTTACACATTCAAATTCTGATCCGCGCCTTCTTTTGGTTAAAAAACATTCGTTCAATTACTTTAGATAATATTCAAACCTCCCACATTTTGCACACCATAGACACCAAACTTAGAATAGGAAAATGTGCCTAGATCTTTAGATGCATGTACCATGTGTGCATCCAAATACTAGAGACATGTTGATTCCAGAAAATGGGAATCTTGGATTTCGGTAGTACATTGGGCAACGATTTTTTTTTGTTTTGTTCGCAAATTTATATGAGACAAGTCAAGCACTGGCGCGACTGCTTTTGTGTGTGGGATAAAGCCCAATGATGCTTGTTAATGAAATGTTGCCAATGCAGGGAATGTTTATGGGAATTACATTTTTCCAGTAGAGCTGTTGTTTTTGTTATGTAATGGATTTTCCGTTGCAATTTAAAAGAGGAAATCAGTGCAATCGGGTGATTTTGATTAAATTGTGATTTGAAGTTTTTTTTGACCGTTTGTAGTGATTTAATTGATTTGATTTGTGATAAAAGTGGTAAGTTTTCTTTTCGCATTATGTCGGAGTATTGCTGCGCGACGGATTTCGTACTAAAAGCGGGATTTTCAACTCTTTCCTTTGCCAAGAAAAGAGAAATTATAGAATCGGATAGACCGAAGCCAGATCTTAGTTTAAAGTTTAAATTAAAAAATATTACGCGAAAATTCCATTTCGAAACGTATGAAAAGTACATTTGGTTAACGGGAAGCTGTAAATTAAATAAGTTATTTTGCTGGCCGTGTCTTTTGTTCACGAATGAAAAATCTGTTTGGAATAAAGCTGGATTTAGTGATTTGAATAATTTTACGGGCTCAGCAGCAAAGCATTCAAGTTCCGAAAAACATCTTCAGTCGTTAATTAAATTAGATAATTTTGGTTCTCAGCGTATAGAGTTTATGCTTAGTAACCAGGTGGCAATATCTGTTAGTTTGCATAATGAAAAAGTTGAGCGTAATCGTAATATTTTGAAACGTTTAATCGATACTGTAATTTTTTTGGCAAAACAGGAGCTTCCTTTTCGCGGAAATAATGAAGACTCTTCTTCAAATAATCGTGGTAATTTTATCGAAACCGTAAATTTCTTGAGTTTGCACGATCCGATAATTGAGTCCCACATAGATTCTATAAAAGCAAATGCAGCGTTTTCGGGTTTGTCTAATAGAATCCAAAACGATCTTGTTTCCGCTATAGCTAATGTGGTTCGAAATAAAATCAATTTGGAAATAAAGGAGGCTCCATTTGTAGCTGTAATGGTCGACGAAACGCCAGATGTTAGCGGTCGGGAACAATTAACGATGATTTTTAGATATACAATATCAAATGAGATTGAAGAAAGATTTATCGGATTTTTGGATGTAAGCGCTAATCGTACAGCTACAGCAATAAGCTCTCACATTTTAAAACAATTGCAAAATTTTAATATCGATAAGAAATTAATTGCACAATGTTACGATGGCGCAGCAGTAATGAGTTCTCAAATTCGTGGAGTTCAGACTTTAATTCGGGAAAAACATAAATCGGCAATTTTCGTTCCATGTTACGCTCATTCACTAAATCTAGTATTGTCTAAAGCAGTTGAGTTTATTCCGGAAATTAAATTATTTTTCGCGCACATCAATAAAATCGCATCATTTTTTAATACATCCACTAAAAGGTCGGACCTTTTTGCAAATATAGTAAATCGTCGTTTACCATCGGTTTCCAAAAAAGCGTTGGCATTATCATTCGCGTATTATTAACGTTATATTTGAACATAAGCATGAAATTTGTACAGTTCTTGAGACAATTTCGAATGGTTCTCAACACTGGGATGGCGATTCCTTGACTTTTTCCGATATATACTTACAAAAATTCGCAGAGTCAGATTTTCAATTATATCTGTTAATTTTTTCTGAAATTTTTTCGAAAACTGATATATTATTTAATATTATTCAGAGCAAAGTGGTAAACATTTCATATGCAAGCCAAAAAATTATTGAATTTGAAAATTGGCTTAAAAATGACTTTTCTAAAAAGTTTGATAATTTCTATTCGACAGTTACAGCAGAATATCAGCCACCACGTAAGAAATGTAGAAATGCGATAGATCCTTTACAAAATTTACGGCGGATATTTCGGGAGATTATAGATGTTATTCTCGGGCAAATTCGAGATCGATTCCATTCGTTTAAAGATCTTTCATTTTTAGAGTTGCTTGAACCGAATTATTTTTCTAAATTCAAGTCAAATTTTCCCGATAAAAATTTTGACTCACTTATTGAATATCACGGTCAATTTCTCGACAGAATAAAGTTGAAAAATGAGCTAAAAGTTATTTATTCTTCAGATGAGTTTAAAAACGCGAATCCTAGTAAAATTCTCGATTATTTTCAAAAACGGCCTTATGTCGCAAACGGTTTTAAGCAAGTTCATATTTTAGCAAAATTATTAACGTCAATTCCAGTCACAGTGGCAACTGCGGAAAGGTCATTTTCAACACTAAAGCGCGTTCACACATTTTTGAGAAATCGCCAATCCCAAGAACGACTTTCGGATCTTGCTTTAATTGCGGTTGAAAAGGATCTTCTTATACAAATGCGAAGAGAAAACGATTTTTTTGATAATGTGATTAAAGAGTTTTTACTTAAAGAACGGCGCATAGATTTGGAATACAAATAAATGGCAATGGCGAAAGAATATTTATTTATTTCAAATACCCCTGAATTTTTCTTAGTCTTAATTAACATAATATTTATTTATCATTTTTGTTATTAGTAATATTTTATTTTTTTTTTTTTTTTTTTGTATTCCGAATATATGTGCCAATATTTTATTTATATCTTTCCTGATTTCTTCTTTGAGGCTTAAAGCCGCTTGGTATAAATGTTTTTGTGACTGTCCATATTCTATTATACAGTCCATTTTTGTTTATGCTAAATTGGCTTTAGGGCGCCCAACTGCTTGACTATGAAAAATTTCCACTGCACGTCACTGGTATTGTCAGATCACTAGATGCAATTTAGTTCGATTGACGACTTTTCTACTTTGTGGAAATTCAATATATTTATATTTGAAACAATTTATTTTATCTTTTCCACTATTTTTATTTTTCCTTTCGCGTTTTTCTCTCTCGAGCATCTTCAGATGAATGATAACGGAATTCCTCTGAAGATGCTCGATCTAACTAACAAATAAACACTGAACGTGGAAAACGAGAACTAAAAACGAAACGCGCAAAAACCGGACTCGCCGCTATCCATCGCCGACTACTGGATTTCTTTTTCACAGACAAAACTCTGCCGAAGCCTCTCCCAAGCCATAGTTCTGAAAGGAGGAGGGAAGCTAAGTTAAGTTACACCTTAGCGCCTCAGGTCAATAGAGTGCCATGAATTACGTAGTCAGGCCTGCAACATAGTTGTGTGAGCTCTGACACGTTATGAACCACCTGAAGCTGCTATCACCGAGGCACCCTGGATAAGGTTTAGCGATGAGCCGAAAAACCATCCTAATAAAATTACTCCCTGTCAAGAAACCTGGACGGATGAACAACGACGACCACGCAAACGTTAAACGGATTATTCTTTCGGATCCTGGAATGTTCCCCTGAAACAGGGGGTTGTGAATGCCCTCACTCAACAGGTCGGGAAATACAAACTGAGCATCAATGGAGTCCAGGAAGCAAATTGGATTGGCAACGAGATAAACGACAAGAATTCGCACACAATTTTCAAAAGCGGCAAACCATCGGGTCGCTTGGAGTGTGGAGTTGCATCCATAGTGACGAAGCAGCTCAATCCGCACGTAATTGACTTCCAACCTATTAATGAAATGTTGTGTGGGACTCGCGTTAAGACTCGTTTTCTCAAAATTTGGCTCATCAACGTGCACGCTCCGCCTGAAAATAAGGAAAATGCATTGAAAGGCGAATTTTATGCTCGCATAGAGACACTTGTTCGGCTCAATTCCAACAAACGACGTCAACCTACTGCTGGAAGATTTTAATGCGAAAGTTGAAAATGAAAGTTGGCAAAGTTGGAGGACATAGTATCCATGACCAATGCGATGATAACGATCAATGATTAATTGACTTCGCCTACAGTAGGGATTATTTCGTAAACTCCACATGTTTTCCGCATCGGCGCATTCACAAACAGACTTGGAAATCTCCAGAGCACTGACGTCCTCATTTGCAAAAGGTGAGCGTCTAGTGTATTGGATATCCGATCCTATCGAGGAGCAAACTCCTATTCAGACCACCACTTTGTGAAGACAAGCAATCGGTGAAGAATTTCTTCAGTGCAAAAGCCAAAAAGAAATATGTGTCGAGCTACGGCGAATTTCGAATAGAATAATTAGACTTAAGAAACGAATATACGAGTACTTTGCCGAGAAGTTGCTGAACATTAATGAAAACGTACCTAATATAAACACCAGACAGGCGGATAGACTAATAAATACAATTAAGAACGGTTGCCAACCCAGGACTAGCCTCTGTAAGGACAAGGATGGAAACATCATCAGCGACACCGATAGCATCTATGTATATAAACGATTGGCGTCCTATTTTGAAAAGCTTCTGAATCTAACATCTAACGTTCCCATACAAAAAGCCCAAATCGATGGCGTTATATTGTAGATCATAGCCCCACTACACAACCTCCGAAGTTTATCTCGCCTTGCAGTGGCCTAATAAAGCGCCGGGCGCTGGGGAGATTCCAGCTGAGCTGCCAAGATCCGGTGGAGCGGGTTTACCATACACCAACTACTTCTGCGAATATGGGAGGACAAGGTGATCTCAGACGCTTGTAGCAGGATCATCATCTGTCCTATCCACAAAAAGTGAGATAAATGGCGGTGTGAGAATTACACGGACATTTCACTAGTCTGCACGTCAATCAAAATACTATCGAAAATTCTGGAGAAAAGAATAAAACCGTACACCAAACGAGCAAATACTGGGCTTATAAGATTGGAGGATGTGGTCAGGTGAACAAAATAGTTGGAGAACAATGATGCAGGCAGCCAGAGCCCGACGTCGGGCTGTTGCGCCACGATGATGGTGACGATAATGACAAAACAGGCAGTGATGACACCATTCATCACTCAAAATCAGCTGAAAGCTGGCCTGCATAATCTAGATGGCACTGGCCCATGCCCGTGGAGGGATCACGGCAATTAACCATTCTGCCCATTCAGCTGTTAAATTAAGCACCCAATTGAATATTGGGGTAAATATCTTGATTAAGCATTTTTCTGAATAAATATGACCTAGTCTACTGTAATAATTTAGATTTATGTAGAAAATAAAACAAGCTAACCTTCGAAGGTATGATATCCTTCACGCGAAGGTATCAGCTTTAAAACTGAGGGACTAGTTTGCATAGAAACAGACGGACAGACGGACAAAGCTTAATCGACTCGTCTCATCATACTGACCAAGAATATATATAGTTTATATGGTCGAAGATGCTTCCTTCTGTGCGTTGCAAACTTCATGACAAATTTAATATACCCTATCACATCCGTGAAGGGTATAATGATACACGAGTAAACCCCTTTTCTTACTGAGGAGACACATCTATTCTGAAGGAGGCTAAAGACGGATTTGGGGTATTTTTAGTTTCCGGGGCCCGGGGTGAAAAAATCGTTTTTCACTCGGATTTTTTGTCACTTATCACTCGCGTCACCCTAAGACTCTCAAATTTGCAAAAAAAAAAATTTTTTTTTTTTTAATTTTAAATTTTTTTTTTTATTTTTAATCTTAATTTTTTATTTTTTTTTTTCCTTATTTTCTTGTTCTAATGATTTATACTGAGTGTTTGGTGTGTTTGAAACTGATCAAAACGCTGTTGCACGCAGAGCGAGCGTTCATGTTTGTGCGATATTGAGGGTTGCGATCCCTTAAGCGCGGAGCGAGCGTAGCGAGCGGAGCCCACGCAAGGAAATTTGCGAATATTTCAATTTTCCATGCCTCCAATATTCCAAACACTCAGTATAAATTATGAAAGAAAAAAAATTAAAACTTAAAACAAAAATTAAAAATAAAAATTAAAATTTTTTTTTTTTTTGCAAATTCTTGACTTTTAGAGTGACGCGAGGGAAAAGTGACAAAAATCCGAGTGAAAAGTGATTCCCCCAGCCGGGGCCCCGGAAACTAAAAGGTTGCCAGTTTCCTATATAGCCAGTTTATAGGGGAGGTTGGCACTCATTCAGGGAGATCTTGACCATTCTCAAAATGAATTAACTAACCCATTCTACAAATATTTGTTGAATTTTTCAAGTCGCTAGCTTCATTCCATCGAAAGTTGTTGCTTATTTGAAGTCTCACTTGTAGGGGAGGTAAGGGTTGCTTGGGTCGGATCTTGCCCATCATTGCCACCAACCAATTAGATCACCCTACAAACATACAAACAAAATTTAAGGTCTCTAGCTTCACTCTATCGACAGATATCGCTTATTTGAAGTTTCGTTTGTAGGGGAAGTAGGGGTTTCGTTGGTCGGATTTTATGCATTTTCAATATTAGCCGACTGGATCCTACTACAAACATTTGGGCAAAATTTCAAGTCGCTAGCTTTATTTTGTCGTAAGCTATCGCTTGTTTTAAGTGTCATCTCTAGGGGAGGTAGGGGTTCCTTAAATCGGATCTAACCCGTCTTTAATGCCAACTAACTCAATCTCACTTCAAACATTTGACAAAAATTTCATTGTATCAAAAGTAATCGCTTATTCGAAGTTTCATTTGAAGGGGAGGTAGGGGCTCCTTGGGTCGGATCTTGCCCATTTTCAGTGCTAACTAATAAGACCTTACTACCAACATTCTACCAAATTTTCAACTTGCTAGTGTCATTCTATCAAAAGTTATCGTAATTAAAATAATATTTAATTTTTTGAATTTTGTAGGGGAGGTAGGTGTTCCTTTGATCTGATTATGCCCAACTTCCCAAAACCTAAGCAGCTTCTCACCCTAGGGTTACATGCCAAAAATCAGATGTCTACGTCGATTGGTTCAAGAGTTATGGACAAAAAACCTGAAAAGTAGGGTAGTACGGGGCTCTTTGTAAGAAAATTACCGTTAGTTTTCAACTGATCGATTTAATTTTTCCAGGGGAGTATAAGATTACCATCACGAGCAATCTACCAAAGCTAGAGGTGTTTATTTAATCGGGAGTTATAGATACATTTAATTATTTTACATATGTAGGGGAGGTAGGCGTTCTCTTGGCCTGATCACGCCCATTTTCAATACCAACCAACTAGATCATACTTCCAACATCTAGTCAAAATTTCAAGGCTCTAGCTTTATTCTATCGAAAGTTATCGTGCGAACGGACAGACAGACGGACAGACGGACAGACAGGCAGACAGACAGACAGACAGACATGGCTTAATCGAATCAGGAGGTGACCAAGATCATTTATATATTTACATTGCTATACCTCCGGAGCCTCCTTTAAGGTGTTACATATTTCCGTCGTGACAAAAACAATATACCCTATACTAAAAGTCTAGGGTATTCAAATAGTAACAGCTCGATGGCCATATATTTTCTCAAAATGCCGGCGTGTAGTGCAATTGCAGTGTTATCATATTTGCAGGCATATTTATATTTGGAATACCGCCGGAAAACGATGTGTTGAAAGTCCTACAATATTTACCGGGCGATTTTACGAAATGATGAATTTTTTTAAAAGCCTGCGACAGATACACATAACTACTAACATAACATAACTCTTTTTACACCTGAAACTAACAACTGAAGTAAGGTATCCCACCACATCTCTTAATTTTATATAAACTCGGAAATTATCCCGAATTAAAGCATATCTAAAGTCAATTCCGGCTTGACTGTGCCAGGTGTCTTTTGAATTATTATTGGCAACTCTGAACTTACCATTTAGTGGCGAACTGTAGCCAACTTTTCTACTTGCAACTTGCGAAATAGTTGATTTGCGGTGGCGTGCACCACGGCCAAGGTTGCAGAGCAGGCAAAGCAAAATTTGCTCTGAAAAGACTGAAAACGCGTACGCTTGTTGCATGCCTTATTGCCAACTTGGGCTATCGACATTTTACCATTCTGTTTGAGATTTTAATTAGTCTGGCGCTGGAGTTTTAGATCATTATAGGGATTCAAAAGTAGGTCATTCCTCACACGAATGATTAACGTGTTTACATTTGTTTCCCTAAGAAGGTGAATAGTTGTTGTCTCAGAGCTCGTTGAGTCGTGTTATTTTGAACCACAGTGCGAGGTTACTCACCCCGGTCAACTACTCAATAATTTTGACAATGAATTTAAAAAAAAAATTAAATTAATTCCAGCATAACTAGGACCATTTTCATGCAAATAACACAACTATGTTTTGAAAATAGCTACTTTACTTATGATAACAAAACTATTTTAACTATGACGATTAAAAATTTGAATTAATTAATCATGGATAAATTTCAAGATGAAATGATTTATATCAAATCATATGTGGATGACATTATAGCTATTGTTAAAAATAATATCATACAAATCCCATTTTACCATTTACATACGATATAATAGCTGCTTTTTTTCGTACAGAGCAGAGTAGAGTAAGTTAAGCGGCAAAAAAAAAAAACAATCGAGAGCAAATTAGCGTAGCGGAGACGAAAGCGGAGCATGTCTTTGCTGGAAGTGTGTCTTGGCTTAGTTAGAATTTAAATGTCTACTCGAATTTCAAGAGAAACTGAAATCGTTAGTACATATCTCTCAAATGCCCTAACCCCTTGTGGGTCAACTGTTCCATGTGGTCCAGTTGACGTTTCGGCGGCATAAACTGGTTTCGGAGAATGCAGTTGCCAGCAGGCACCTCCTGCACATCCATAGCCACGAACGTCGTCGTGGACGGGATTCGAACCCGAAACGCCGGTAGTCAAACATGAGACTGATGCCTCAGTACACAAAAATTACAAAATTATTTTGTATGCTTACTATTCCAAATAGTTACACAAAACGAACATTTTCTTGACTGGAAATGAACTTTATGTGCTTCCCAATCTGCAAACTGGTCGAAAACTTCGACACCTGCGCCACTTGTATTTCAAAACGCAGACTTCTTAACGGAGCAGCATTCTTGCACTGACGTTTTATCCAGAGCAGCTCAGATCAAATTGTTAGTGTAATTGTGTGATCTTAACCTGCTCAGCTCTGTATGACTGTTAAAATAACGCGCCTAATATGAATCGTATTTAAATTGTCCAATAGCATTTGTATGCTACTATTTTTAACAGCTATACCTAGCTATAATGTTATCCACATATGATGATATAGAGCTTTGTGTCATCATTGGGACTCAATTTTTGACATAAAATAAATAACTGACGCAACAGTCCAATTTGAACCATCGAGATGAGTTAGCATCATCACATTTTCCAGATAGTGACGTGTCTTGTGCAGAGGCGTGTGATCAGCAACACGCTCAACCGAGTTATTTACCCCATAAATGGGTAATCATTTAACAGCTGAGTGGGCTCATAGTCCGACACGCAAATCCCCCTTTTCATCGAAAACTACCGCATTCAGTAGAAATCGAACCGATGCTCAGTGCTAAGATGGCGAACGTGCTAACCGTTGCGCCATCCGGTCTACAACTATAATTTTTGGCATGAATATGCCTTATCGCTGGAGGTCATCCTGAAAATTTGTCCGTCGCGTAGTATGTCACGATGTAACTCCGTTAGTTTTGATACCATGAAAATCGTTCACCACTCGTTGGAACGCTCACAACAGCTCGTGCTGAAAATGTTCACCTCCGAATTTGAGAAGTATTCTGATCCGGGGATTTAAGTTTTCGAGGTCGTATATGACGAAAATGATGTTAAAATATGTTGTATGCCCTAGACCTAAAAATACAAGGGGTAAAAGTTTCTTTGTCGTGTAGCGACTTGAAATTCTGGTCAAATATTAATAGTAGGATTAACTTAGTCAATTTTGAAAATGGGCATAATTCGCCCAAAAAAGCCCGTACCTTCCATATGCGCATGTCATCATGCAAAGATTGATTATCTTACTGTGTATTTCCCGATAATTCTAGTACGAACGAAGTACGAGCCAATGAGGGCCTCGTGCTTGTACGCAAAAAAAAAACTGACAAGTAAGATACCATCCAAATTCTAATGCCTGCTACAGACAGTGGTCTATCGCGTTGGTCAGTTTGATAACCGCCATCACACACCAAGCGTCATTTCAAATGTTGTTCGTCAATGGTTTCGATGGGCCATCAGGAAATCGCAAATAGTGGGCCATTGAGATTGACAGTTAGATGTGGATGTCACGTCAGCTCAAACGGGGCGCATACGACAGAAGGCCGTGAAACAATTGTTTGTTTGGTTTTGTTTTCGTCCCGCAATGCCTAGTCACCCTATAGGATGCGCGAACTATTAACGGAGACGTTTGCCAAGCGTCAGCTTATAACACCAGCGATAATCCGATATTTTAAATGGAGTTGTTCATATTTCTGGTCGTCATCTCCTGCCCTTCTTCGCCAAGAACATCTGATTACAGACATTAGCCCATGTGCGCTGATCCGCACCACAATCTCTTAACTATAAGGCAATTCACTAAAAAAATTTCAAGAAGTGTCAACTAGTTTACACAAATGGGTTTGTAAGCTATTGCGTAACAGATTAACAGCCACTTTGCTATCCGTCCTCCCGCTAACGGATGACTCTGGAAGTACTATCTTGACTCATCATCCAAAAGGCAACACAACAATTATCCGTGTGTAGCAGCAGCCTGTCAACTTCAACCAGTTGCGTTGACCGACACTCGATGAGCCATTGCGTGTTGGAAAATGGCTCTCCGATGGCCCATCGCTGTCGACAGTAATGACGGTTACGCGCCATTTGCCACTGGACACCATCCGCCCGTCCACACAATGGGGATGGCTTCAAAGGGCCCGGGATGAGTCATTGTCTGTAGCAGGCATAAAAGCGAGGGCTTGCCACACCATATGCTTGACAACAATACTTACTCGGGTGTCTCCTAATATTTTTTTCGAGCAGTTTGTATAAACTGCCCGTGTAGAACAGTTTTCTATTGATTACCGATAAGAATGTATGTGAACCCGTAATAAAGCTTTGTCTACACTCAGAGACAATGTCTAGCGATTGTCTATAGACGGTCTTTAAACATTGTTCAGAGACAATATATATACAAAGACAGTAATTGGACATTGTCTCGTGTCCACACTTAAATGCTCGTCTCTGGCTATAATGACTTTCGTCAGAATACAGATTATATAATAATAATTTCATTCAATGTAATTCGCACCCGTGTCGTAAAATGCGCACTATAATTAAAGTGAGCGTTTTACCAAGAGCATAAAAGTTGGGTTGATCGAGCTACTGACTTACGACAGCAATTCCAGTTCAGTTAATCGAGGCTCCAGTGTATTTTAAACTTTGATCCCTAATGCAAATCGAGGGCCCATTGTTCGCATTTGCTACGGGCGCCGCGGTGGCTTTATCCGACACTGGTTGGAACCTAACAGCGATCATATTTTTATACTCTAGAACTTACCTTCCGGACAAATGATCCTTCATCGTAGCTTCATCGGCCAACTTCTGTTCAAACTGACCATGTAGGAAATACACTTTTAATGCATGTCGCTTAAACTTAAATCCTTAGTACAGATACAATCGGACAAGTTTCCTTTAGGCAGCAAAATTATTTTGTATGTTTACTATTTCATATATTTTAATTACACAAAATGAACATTTTATTGACTGGAAATGAGTTTTATGTGCTTCCCAAACTGTAAGGGCGGAATTCATAGTCATTTAATATACATAAGGAATCCCTTACGGAAATGCTTAAATATTTGCCTATCACTTAAAGTACCTATACAGCAACCTTATTTCTTAAGGAAATACTTAAGCCATAAGAAACAACTATGAATTTCGCCCTAAACTTCCCGAAAACTTCAACACCTGCGCCGCCTGCATTTCAAAACGCAAACTACTTAACCGAGGCGGGGCGCCTGGTAGCGCAGTGTGTTGAGGCATCAGTCTCATGTTTGACTACCGACGTTTCGGGTTCGAATCCCGTCCACGACGACGTTCGTGGCCATGGATGTGCAGGAGGTGCATGCTGGCAACTGCATTCTCCGAAACCAGTTTATGCCAACGAAACGTCAACTGGGCCATATGGAACAGTTGACGCGCTATGCCCCACAAGGGGTTAAGGCAACAGAGTAGAATTGTTTCACTAACCGTCTATCCAGAGCAGCTCAGACAATTCGTTAGTGTAATTGTGTGGTGTTAACCTGCTCTGCTCTGCATAGCTGTTAAAAAACGCGGCTAATAACGAAAGTTTTTATGACGAAACTTCTGGGCATCTTCTGATAATTGACCTATCGGAATTAAGAATTGTTTTACCACTTCACTTCCGTGCCATAATATGTTGTGAACGGTTGGAGATATGGGGTATAGCTGAATCTACAAAGTAACTGTTTCGTTGAAACCCTGATTTTAAAGAACTTAATATTTTATCACGCTGAAAAAATAAATTAATATTTGGTCGACTTTAGTTTTAGTACTTGAAAATGCAGGGTTTTGGAAACACCGTCGAGTAGAATTGCTATCACTGGTTAAAAAACCAGGCTTAACAATATACTATATACTAAAATTCCCATCTCGCTTTTGAATTTAGCTTGGACGGGTTTAATTTTTCGCCTTAAAAATTATTTTATTATGGGGGTTGTTAATTATACCCTAGGCTTATAATATAGGATATATTGTTTTTGTCACGGCGAAAATATGTATGCCTTTTCGTTCGCACGATAACTTTCGATACAATGAAGCTAAAGACTTGAAATGTTGGTCAATAAAATGTTTGTAGTAGGATCCAGTTGAATGAAAATGGGCAAGATCCGACCCAAGCAACCCATACATCCCATGCAAATAAAACTTGAAATAAGCGATAACTTTTGATAGAATGAAGCTAGCGACTTGAAAAATTCAACAAATATTTGTAGAATGGGCTATTTAATTGATTTTGAGAATGGTCAAGATCCTCTTGAATAAGTGCACCCCTCCCATATAAACTGGCCATATAGGAAACGCACTTTTAATGCATATGGTTTCTGCCAATTGGTACTTTTGGTATCACCACTAGGTCTGTACAAGTCTAGGGTATATACGCTTCGGACTCTGGTTTTTGATTCAAAGGGATTTTTCGCAATGCATATGAAGAATTAATTGAAATACAAATATATTTAAGGTTTTCTCGTCAGATGGTGAACATTTCCATCTACTTTTCCGTCATATGGCGTCGATTTTTCAAAGTTGGAATAACTGGTATTTTGGGGTGAACATTTTCCTTTTGAGCACTGAGCCACTGGTTTGAATTCAGTGTGGCAATATGTATTCTTATCGACAAAAGGAGAGTTATGAACCCAATCAAATGTTAAATTATTACACATTGTGGTATATGGTTTTATCGCAAGCGTTTTGCAATCTTACATGACATTTGTACTCAAGTATTATCGGGAGCGGAGCATCAAGTTTTCTCAAGAGCTTTGCGCGTAACTTTAATTGAAATTTATGCACTTATGCTGTCCTAAATATGATTTGAATTTGATAAATGATGTACTAACAACTTTCTCTATATTCAGTGAATGAAGCGACTTATTTCATTCCTTTTTCGTTGTCTTCAGTAAATTAGCAAATCGACTACAGCCAAAGAATATCTTCAGCGAGGGACAATGCATCGTGCTTAACTCTTCTTTGTGTAAAAAACTCATTAACATCACATAACTGTCTGGTGGATATATTTTTTTTACTCAAAACACTGCACGACTCAAGATGAGTAGCGACAATTAATGGTTGTTAATAATATTAATAATAGCACACGGGCACGCAAAGAATTATTTTCAAATTGCGGCAAATGTTTTGAACGGTTAGGTAGGTAGTTGACGAAATAAGTGGGGCCGAGTTGCATAACAATGAGGCAAAGAGTCGCGACTTGTATTGGTACACAACAACTTTAAAAGAATAACACAATTTACCTTATCGTACCATTGTCTAATCTGCTGAATGTTTTTATTGTTTTATTAAAAGATTTCCTAGACGTTCCAAGGTCATAGTAATTGACGTACACTCCTCAAGCCGTAAAGAAATGCATTGTGTTAGGCTTATGAAGTAGCTCATAATTTCGATGAATAATAGCATTACATTAAAAACAACATGAATAACAACATTACATTAAAAACAACATTTATGTATATGAATTATTTATGTATTTATATGAATACATACACGAATAATTTCAGATCTACGCTAGATGTAGATGAATATAATATATTAATTATATTAAGTTAAATTATTAAGGAATGCGTTCTTATAAACGCAAATCTCTTTTTAAACTAGGGCTAGTGAAGACTTAAATGCATCTTACTACTAGTATTTATCAATCACGTACATTACTGTAGTAAATTGGATTCATTATTGTTCACCTGGGAATTCTGTCAAACATTTGCTGTCTAACATAGGTACGTCTTTAAGTTTCTATCTAATCAGAATTTCAACAGCTCCTCGAACAGATTTTCGACGACCAATTTTTTCACCGGGGTTTTTCACCTTCCTTTAAGTTAAAAAATAATAATAATAAAAGCATGATGCCCCAGAGTTCACGAATTTCAGAAATTAGTATCATTGTTGAAAACACTTTTATGACGTTGCTTTTCTTTTCAATTTATTGTATTATTTTTCAAACAGACGAGTACACTAATGTGTGTGTGTCTTTTTCCGGTTTAGTTTAGCATAAAGCAAACCTCAGACTAGCAAATTTTTATTAAAATGTACAAAATTTGATGATTTAATTGTTGTTCACTTTGTGTGGATAAATATTCCATCAGCAAATAGGTATTTACGCTTAATGCCCGGTTCACATTATTCCAGTAACCAATCCAGTCCAGTAATCCAGTCCAGCGCTGGATTGCTACTGGAATAATGTGAATCGGCACTGGACAGCAATCCAATCCAGCAATCCAGTCCAGTGACTGGATTGTCGATCTACTTTTTCATTCTAGCTCGTACAGAAATCATTGTCACTATAGTTACCGAATCAACAACACACTCGCCGGACTACTGGACTGGAATCATGTAGACGATATGATCCAGTCCAGCACTGGACTGGATTACTGGACTGGAATAATGTGAACCGGGCATAAAACTTTTGAACAAACACACAGATCTTAAAATTTTTGTACAAAAATTTTATAAATCTGACGCACATCTGACGTTTTTAATTGTGTCACAATGGATTGGATTTATACAAATGCATTTATTGTGACATAATTCAAAATATTTTATTTATTACTATATTTTATTCCATTATACTTGAAAATCTCAGATATGCATCAGATGGAAGTCACTATCTGTGCAAAGCAAACGCAGCCTTTTTTGACGTTGCCGTTCAGTTTCGCGATAATTACAGATGACAGGAACGGCCACAGGGCGCTGCCATTTTTGTATTGAGAATTGGAAAAAAAATGGACCGTGAAACGGCTGAAAAAGAACCAGTCGGGAATAGATTTTGGGGGCAAATTCAAACTTTGTTTTCGTCTTATGTAACAAGTGACACGGCCGCGAACCATTGAAATCGCAAGCGAAAACCAGCGCCGGGAGGGTGACAGCAAAATATGACCCGGCGTTGCGGTGTGTGTGTGTTGCATTTTCTATCTTGCGGGGCCCCATTGATTTGCTGGTTCCGACATCTAATATAGCGTCTCCAACTGTGGATTTTGTATGGTGTTGACGGTGAATTCTTTCCCCGGGACGTGCGAAGCGACGCGTAAAATTTGCCATTCACCGGCAACTGAGCGACAGCAGCAGCGCCGAAGAACAACGTAAAAGTTGCGACTTTCCCAGTCGGCGCTCGTTTGGCCGATGAATTTCATTGTTTTGTTGTTGCAAGAACACCTGCGTTCGTTTTGCGTACTTATTTTCCTTAACCCCCAGTGGGGCATAGCGCGTCAACTACTCCTGGGCGCCATCGTACCCTGTTCTTGGCAATGGGGCGCAATTCCCTAAACGACTTACCCAGCACCTTACACTCTTTTGCCACAGACCGACGCCATCCGATTTTAGGACCCTCTCTTGCCTCTTAGTCGACCTTGGTTGGAAATGGGGTTCCATTTCATGGCATGAAAGCAATGCTGTTATCGTCTTTCCGCAATGTGTGACCTATCCTAACTACTCGTAAACTCTTCGTTTGATATTGTTCCGGGCCAGAAAATTCTTGGAATTCGACGAAGACATGAGTTGATGAAAACTTCAAGCTTTCTGGTGGCTCTTATCGAATCTTTCCCTGTACTGCTCCCATACAAAAGCAGAGAGAGTACCTGGTAGCAAAGCAGGCCTAGCTTGGTCTTGGTGCTGAGATAACTGCTCTGTCAGATTTTTGACAGCATGCCGTATGCGCATTTAGCCTGGTTGATACAACGAGCAATGTCCTGCTCCGTACCACCATTTTCGACAACAATGCTACCCAGGTACACGAAGTTGTCCACCTTCTCTATAGGTTGTCCGTTGATATTGATAGCGCAATAAAGTGTAGGATTACTGTTTTGCAATGGCGGTCTAAGAACCTTGGTCTTGTTGGTGTTAATCCTTAGCCCAACCCTGCTTGCCTCCCTCTCAAGATCTAACGCCGTTGCGGACATATCCATGATTTTATGGGAGAGTGGGCATATGTCGTCAGCGTAGTCAAGATGTTCTAGATAAGATGTTAAAGTCCATTGAAATCCTCTGTCTAGTCCGGATTGGGCTGCAGAGGAAGCGGCTTACCTCGATAACAGTGAACCCTTTTTTAAACTTATCAAGCCATTAACTGGCAAATCTTTTGCTACAGAACATCCTGTGAAAGATAAAGACAATTTTTTGATACCTCAGAAGCGTAATTACGGCAGATGGTGGAGTGGATGCTGATATACAGTCTCGCATCAACAAGGCTCGGGCAGCTTTTTTCAGTTTGACTCCTTTCCGGCAAAACAACAACATTTCCATACGCACCAAACTCCGGATCTTCAAAAACAACGTAAAATCAGTGCTTAGCTGTTCAGCTTGCAAGGTAACCAATGAGATAACAACTAAGTTGTCAGCATTTGGAAACCTGTAGACACTGGTTCGCATTCCACATATTCGCTGGCTGGAGCTCATTTCTAACGACGACCTGCTTACTTTTACTCGCCGGGATAGGATAGACACTTTGATCTAAAGAAGAAAATAGCAATGGATATGTCACACCATCCGTAAAGAGCCGAACAACATTGCTCAACAGGCCCTTGATTGGAACCCACAAGAAGCCAACGCAAGACCGTATTGGGCGACCGAGAAATACGAGTATGTGTAGAAGGTCAGTTTACCTCTACACCTCTACGGGCGAATCGTGGAAAGAGCTAAAGGCGATTACGGAGAACAGGACAAGGTAGAAAGTAGACGTGGATAATGCCCTATGCCCGGCAAGGCGTTAACAGGAACCAGAGAGAAAAGAATTAGAACATTAAAGCGAAGGAATAAGTGTGTGCGGTTCAAAATATAGCGGTTTCGATTGTTGACTTTATTGAGATTCGATCGAGGTACGGATCCGTAAAAAGAGGCCCACCCCACACCGTGTTAGAGAGGTTAACGTGCTGACGCGCCGAGTTTCTTTTCGATATTTTTTTTTGTATTTTAACATTTAGTTTACTTTAATTTTGTTGTGTGCCAATTTCAAACAAATTGCAGCTGCTCCCGTATTAACTGCTCCGGCAAAACAACAACATTTCCATACGCACCAAACTCCGGATCTTCAAAAACAACGTAAAATCAGTGCTTAGCTGTTCAGCTTGCAATGTAACCAATGAGATAACAACTAAGTTGTCAGCATTCGGAAACCTGTAGACACTGGTTCGCATTCCACATATTCGCTGGCTGGAGCTCATTTCTAACGACGACCTGCTTACTTTTACTCGCCGGGATAGGATAGACACTTTGATCTAAAGAAGAAAATAGCAATGGATATGTCACACCATCCGTAAAGAGCCGAACAACATTGCTCAACAGGCCCTTGATTGGAACCCACAAGAAGCCAACGCAAGACCGTATTGGGCGACCGAGAAATACGAGTATGTGTAGAAGGTCAGTTTACCTCTACACCTCTACGGGCGAATCGTGGAAAGAGCTAAAGGCGATTACGGAGAACAGGACAAGGTAGAAAGTAGACGTGGATAATGCCCTATGCCCGGCAAGGCGTTAACAGGAACCAGAGAGAAAAGAATTAGAACATTAAAGCGAAGGAATAAGTGTGTGCGGTTCAAAATATAGCGGTTTCGATTGTTGACTTTATTGAGATTCGATCGAGGTACGGATCCGTAAAAAGAGGCCCACCCCACACCGTGTTAGAGAGGTTAACGTGCTGACGCGCCGAGTTTCTTTTCGATATTTTTTTTTGTATTTTAACATTTAGTTTACTTTAATTTTGTTGTGTGCCAATTTCAAACAAATTGCAGCTGCTCCCGTATTAACGGTGGCCACCGACGGTTCAGGGGTAAGTGCTTTCTAGGTTTGTCATAAAAATTTATTCGAGCCAGTATCGTTTTCCTCAAATTTTCGGCTTCTCTTTTATTTTTGTATTTTTCTCCTTTTTTTCTTAATGTTTAATCTCACATGTAGACTGCCATATTGTGGTGGAAGCATGATTTAGAAATAAAATTTAGTCCTGTAATTATTCAAAACAATTCTTTCCCTTAAGGAATGTCCTTCCAATCCCGAATTCAGGTCCGATATTATGAGGTAGTGTGGTAATTACCTTGAACCATCTCTAGCATTTCAATGCCTTGTTGACGTTTCGATATCATATCTACTTTTCGGAAGTGAGCTTACTAGCATGCATACTATCCATGCCGTCTTTTATACTGACAAGCTCGGAGAACTGTGAGCGCTCTATTAGTACCCACACCGAACGATCACGGCCACCGAGCGCGACATTGGTAGTTATTTCGCAAAGGGAAGCCCTCCATCTTTTCTATTTGGTCGGCCATGGAGGCCTTAAGGTCGGGTTCTAGTCTATTGTTTTAGTGGGTAAAAAAAGGTTCACCGCCATCTAGACCTCGGAGGAATTAGATGCCGTCTGAGCTGGCAGACGCCATGCTTCTTTAATTTTTCCCAATTTCACTATTGTTGTGACATTTACCTAGGCACGAGGATTCATGTTAATATAAATGGACAGGGGTAGCGAGCGGCAAAAATCTGCAGCAACTAGCTCGTGCCGCCGCTTAGCTCGCTGAGGAGAATAATTTTGACAGCTGCCACCTTTGGCTGCCACTTTTGGCAGCCACCTTTGGCAGCTGTCCCTACCGGACATTTATGATCATCGGAGCTCCGTCCCAATGGATACCTTCGGGTGTCTCCATCGTCCTTCACAATTGGTACAAAAATGGTGTAAATGTACTTTGCTTAAAGTTTCATAAGTAACTTGTAGTACAACCTCGTCGTTATCGGAAAAAAGTCGTACACGAGTATGGTTAAGGTTATGCCTTTAATGTGTTACCTTTAACGTAATCGTATATCCAATATTTTACAATAAAAAGAAACAAGCTGGCCTTCAGTTAGCGCGAAGCGTGTAGGGTATCATACCTTCGTTGTGACTTATGGTGCATTTGCCACTTTGAAATTTGTAGTAAAACTTGTTTCGATTTCACTCTTCTTATGAGAGGTATATGAAATAGTGGGCCGATTTCAACCAAACTTAGTAACATGATTTAGTAGTCAACATGATTCAATAATGTGAAATTTGCTAAAGATATCTTCAGAAATAAAAAAGTTTTTCTAACAAAAACTTGCTTTTGAAACGGTCGTTCCTATGACAGCTACATGATAGAGTAGTCCAATTTCAACCAAATTCGGGAATGTGATTTGACTAAAGATACTATTGATTAGTGTAATAGTGTGTGGACGTTCCTATGGCAGCTATATGACGTAATGGTCCAATTCTCTAGATTTTTTTTTGCCAGTTGACAGCTGACATTTTAAGCTATAATCAGTCACAAATTGGTGGTCCTTTGTTTACAAATCTTTATTTGACATCGACTTGAAAATGCAAAATAAAAGTGAACATTTTCGACATATTTTTCATTTTTACTACCAAAAAGGCAAAAACGCAGTGCAAGCGCGGAAAAAGTTGTGTGATGTTTATGGTGAAGACTCATTAACAGAACGCCAGTGCCAGAATTAGTTCGCTCGTTTTCGTTCCGGAAATTTTGATGTCAGTGATGCACCACGCTCTGGTCGTGCAACAGCTGTTGATGACGACCAAAGAAGGCAATGATCAAAGCTAACCGGCGCAGTACTACACGGGAGATAGCGGAGAAACTCAACTTATCCAAATCCACCGTTCACGAATATTTACAGAAGCTGGGATACGTTAGCAAGCTCGATATTTGGGTTCCACACGAATTGAAGGAAATTCACCTCCCCAAACGAATTAACGTTTGCGATTTGCTGCTGCAATGTAACGAAATCGACCCATTTTTGAAGCGATTCATAACTGGCGATGAGAAATGGGATGTTTACGATAACGTCGTGCGAAAACGATCTTGAGGCAAGCGAGATGAACCTGCACAATCGACATATAAAGCATATATCCATCAACCGTCTGTTTGGTGGGATTTCCAAGGTGTTGTTTATTTTGAGCTGCTCCCAATTAACCAAACTATCAGTTCAGATGTGTACTGTCGCCAGCTAGTGAAATTGAACAAAGAAATCAAGAAAAAACGACCACAACTGGTAAATCGTAAGGGTGTCATCTTCAATCAAGACAACGCTAGACCCCATACATATTTGGTCACTCGTAAAAGTTATTGGCCTTAGGCTGGGAAGTGATGCTTCATCCACCGAATAGCCCTGACCTTGCACCATCAGATTATCACTTATTCCGTTCACTGCAGAATTATTTAAATGAAAAAAATATTCGTCTCGGATGAGGCTGTCAAAATGAAGTTGATTCAGTTTTTTGCTTCTAAAGATCACACTTTCTTCGAGCGCGACATTATGCAGCTAACTGAAAGATGGCAAAAGGTCATCGAACAAAATGGCCAATACATAATTGATTACTGTTCGTTGCTTGTATTAATAAAAGAAGTTTGAAAAGCATGGAAAAAAACGAAATAACTTTCCGGACAACCCAATATATAGTTTATATGGTCTGAGATGCTTCCTTCTGTGTGTTGCAAACTTCATGACAAAGTTAATATACCCTATCACATCCGTGAAGGGTATACAAATAACAGGCGCAACAGTAAAATTTTAACGAAGGCCTCGAGATGAGCTAGCACCATCTCATTTACTAGATCATGACGGTGTGTTTTGTGCAGAGGTGTGAGATCAGCAACACGCTCAACCGAGTTATTTACCGCCAAATGGATACTGAAGAGCTGTGGGGGTCATAGTCTGACACGTAAATCCGTAAATTATATCATCGATACTTTATTTTGGATGTTTTTCCACCATCGAAGCCTCGGTTCGATGTTTTTTCGATGGCGAACAACGATTTCTTTCCGTCCGATACTTAACTCTAGTGCATATGTACGTACAACTAATGTACTTACTAGACTAATGTACAATTTATACCACACAAACGAAATGCATCTAAAATCGTGCTAATTAGCTCATTACGCTGATAGTTTTGCACATTAACATTGGATCATCAGTGTTTTTCGCCTTTCGAGCGTTGAAGCAGTAACCGCGTTCAACATTAATCGTACTCATCTGCTCATCGAGTTTGACATGAACAAAAAAGCTCACGACTGAAGTGGTGAAAGACACTGCCGTGGAATATGTAAATTTTCCTGAGGGTTTTCAATTTCGTTGCGATGATTGGACCGTTGCCACTTGCAATTAATCAGATGTATTGAATATGGTCATAATCTCAATTGTTTTCATTTCCATTGCATTTGAAAGAGCACCTCTCTGCTGTGCTGAAGGTGATTGGCCAAGTATCAAATTGCCAAGATCTTTTACAAAGCATATTCGATAAAGTACATATTGACACACTTCTGCAGTGGCCTCTTTTTTAAATTTTTGGCAAGAGCATGACTTATTCGAAAATTATAAGCAATTCAACATTGTGTCGGTGTTGCGCAGAAGAAACTCATAATTGATGTAAACGTAGAATTTTTAGTGTAAATTTTTCAGAAATTTCACGGAGCTTTGTAATGGATCAAATTTAACGCGGGGCCGTTATTTGTGATTCGAAGTATTTTTCGCAAATAGAATATATTTGATACTGACAAAGTAAATGTATTTGTGAAGAATTTCTCTCCCAAAATTTAAAAATGACGGTTACGCGTACAAACTACGAAAAAAGACATTTGACCTCTCCAAGGGTATGGGCGTATCAACTTCGCTTGTATAGGTATACCTTGTTGACGTTTCGATAGCAGTTAAATTTCGGATAATACAGTTGCTAGCATGTACTTCCTACCGCTGTGGGAGTTATAATAATATCCACAGGCAGTTGTTCTCTAGGTGCAGCATCGTAGAGTGGTGACCGAGACTTCACAGCTACCGCTCATTATTCAATTCCATGATTCGACAAGACAAGATTATGCCTTCCCGCATTTCACTTTTGAATTGTGCATGATAGTCGAATCACCACGTGCTTTGTAATGAACCATATTCTGGTCTGGTTGTGCTGCTTCCACCGGCAGATCGATGACAGCACCTGATGAGTAATGATCTGTCGGTGCGACGAAACAAGGCCGACGGTCCCATTATACCCGGACCAAGATACGAGAGCGAGGGCGTCTGCGCCGTCCGCCAACCATTCCATCCTTATCGCTTTTTGATGTTCAAACATCTTAAGGCGCTGTACGGGGTAAAACCGTAAAATCAGTGGAATGCGTAAACACATTCCTTTGAATGAATTCTCGATTTGTATTGAGTGCTTTTGATGTATACTACATAGCATGCACAATGAACAACTTTCTCAGGAAGGCTGAGTCGGTAGCGCACTGGGTTAGCATACGTTCGGGTTCAAGTTCCCGTCGGTCGCGCCCAATTTCTGTTTTTTTGACATGGATATGTCTTATAGCTGGGGGTCATCCTAAAAATTTGTCCGTCACACGAAATGTCTGTTTTTGACATGGATATGTCTTATAGCTGGGGGTCATCCTAAAAATTTGTCCGTCACACGAAATGTCTGTTTTTCTACTCGGGGGTCAGAAGAGGAAACAAGCCCATTGAATATTTTTCTTTTCTGGTTGTGCATGTCGTTTGAGTGAAGTGGTCATTCATTGTGCATGGCTGTTGCTTGTAGATCCGCGCGGGCGGTGCGCTTGCGGGGATCCTGTGTGTACATGTTGGGATGTTGATTTGATAGCGATAAAGGTTGAAGTTGTGGACGGCAAGAAATAACATAGTGTACGGGTAAACGGGCCGACGGACTTTCAATGACCTTCAATTTCCGCCAATTCCCATTCATCATTTAATAAAATAGCCCGTGTTGTACTATCTGAATCACTAGGGTCCCAGAAAAGGTAGCAAGTAGTAAGTTCGACTAACATTTGGACATGCGCAGACGCAATTTGAGAGAGTGTACATAGTTCCCGCCCCCGAAGATGAGCGAGAGCGGATGAAGTTCATTCGAGCCAAATCGGGTGATCCAACGACTGCGTTTGTGCATTCGCAATGGCGGCGATTTGAGGTCTGACTGGTCCACAATGTGGGCCCCCACCACACGTGCAATAAACATTTAGAACAAAATGGCGGATTTATACTAGGTGAGCTAGAATCTCTCAAGTCCCGAAATAAAGAAATATTCGTCGCAGGATGTTATATGTTATGATGTATATTCAAAGGTCTGCAGAAGATCAAATGCCCCCCTTCCGCAAAAATTCCAAAATGTTCAAAATGGCTGGAATCCAAATAAATAAAATAGCGCGCGTTGTACTACATATCTGAATCAATAGGGTCCCAGAAAAAGTAGCAAGTAGTCAGTTCGACTAACATTTGGACATGCGCAGACGCAATTTGAGAGTGTGTACATTACATAGTTCCCGCCCCCCGAAGATGAGCGAGAGCGGATGAAGTTCATTCGAACCAAATCGGGTGATCCAGCGACTGTGTTTGTGCATTTGCAATGGCGGCGATTTGAGGTCTGACTGGTCCACAATGTGGACCCCCACCACACATGCAATAAACATATCATAAAACAAAATGGCGAATTCGTACTGCGCGAGTTAAAATCTCCCAAGCCCCGAAATAGAGAAATATGCGTCGCAGAATGTTATAGTTCCGGGCAGCTCATCGTGACATGATGTACATTCAGAGGTCTGCAGAAGATCAAATGCCCCCCTCCCCCTTCTGCAAAAATTCCAAAATTTTTCTTGTGCATTCTCTTTGTGCGTGTGTTGGAATGGTTTGTTTACTTTTGTTAGTTTCCCTTTCTGTTTGCCGGACACAACACAATCACATAGAGTCGCACGCGTTACTTGATAAACGGATTGTGTGTGCAGGATCCGGACTGTTGATTAAAGGGGCGGGATGAGGCGGATAGTGTTGGAGCGATTTTGCAATAGATACACAAACACAATACACGTCCGATTGGGAAAAGATGGTGGGAAGCGTGATCGCGATCAACAGAAACGTACTCAGAGAAATGTCGATAGGCTGCGATCCCGCGAGAGAAAGGAGCCCAAGCGGACAGGACAAAGCAAAGCAGAATTTATGACGAGTATCTACACTGCCACCGGATACATGGGTACATGGATATGTCTTATGCCTACCGAAAGCGTGGGATGTGTTTTTTCGAATGATTTCATCCAGTATAACTATACTGGGATCTTTATAATACGTTGATATCTTCAACACAACACGTTCCACGCAGTCGGTAGTCATAGACATATCCATGTTCCGATGTATCTTCATGCAGTGCAGATACTTTGTGTCTTTTTTTTTTGGGGGGGTTTTTCTTTTTTTTAACAATGTTACATAAATTAATTAATTAATTGATAAAATGGAGGAAAAAAAGTCGAAGTCGAGGAAAAAGTCGAAGTGAAGGATAATGATCTTGGCATGATACGCGAGGAAGGTTGCAACAAGTGGCACCACCTAAGTTGTGCCAAATTAACCGAGGAAGATTTTGATCACTTCCTGAAATAAGGAGAGAAAGCCAAATGGTTTTGCAAAGTTTGTAACACGAGTTTTGGGAAATCAAAAAATTAGAAAATTATAGCGTGCGTAAAAGCAACTAACATCATATTAGACGAAATCAGCGCAAGACTGGAAAAATGGCGAACATTGGTGCCATTGCTCCTAAAGTCCCGAAACAACCACAAAGAATATGGAAAAGGCCAAGAAACTACCCGAAAGCAGCAAGGGTGTTGTTATAAAGCCAAAGAAGACACAACCTTCGGAGGAAACACTTAAAGCCGCTAAAAACATTATAAAACCAGCGGCACTAAAAATACCTACATATTAACATCATGAATCCGATCAAAAATGGAGGTGTACTACTCAAACCCAGCACAAATGATAATGCGGATGTAATAATGTAAAAATTAAAACAACAAATAGGAAATGAATATATTGTTGATGTTACAATAGATCGAGCTCCGAGGCTGATAATAACAGGCTTAGAAAAGGAGAGCTGATCATCATCATCATCGTGGCACGACAGCCCGACGTCGGGCCTTGGCCGCCTGGATCATTGTCCTCCAATTATCTCGGTCACGTGACCGCGTCCTCCACTTTTGGAAGCCCAGTAGCTGCGCGGCGTCCACACCTACTGAGCTCTCCCAACGAGATCTCGGTCGTCTAGGAAGTCTCGCTCCGTCTACTCGTTCTGCATTCATTACTCGGTTAGGCATGCGATCATCGTCCATTCTTTGTACATGCCCTGCCCATTGAAGTCGTTGTAGTTTGACGATTTTCGAGACTTGCAGCTCATCGTAAAGTTCATACAACTCATGGTTGTACCGGATGCGCCATCCATCTCGATCGCAAACAGCCCCGAAAATTCGCCGTAGAGCCTTACGTTCAAATGTATCTAGCATGCTTGCGGAGGCTTGAGTTAGGGTCCATGCTTCGCAGCCATAGCATAGCACTGGTCGTATAATGGTTTAGTACACGTGAAGCTTCGTGTTTCTGTGCACATGCTTCAATTTCATTATGGGGAGAACCGAGAAAAAAGTCATATTAGCTAGCTGTATCCGTCGCTTGATTTCGTCAGTTTCGTTGGCGTCCCTTGACAAGTATATGAAGTTGTTCACAAACTCGGTGTTGAGGTCCCCACATTCATGCTCGGTTGTGCAGGTGTCCTTGTCGTCGATTGCATCATTATTTTACTTTTACCCTCGTTGATACGTAGTCCAACTTCTTTTGCAGCGGTATCGAGCGAATGCAGAAGTTCTTCTGCGTCGGCCAATCTTCGAGCCTTGATGTCGATATCGTCGGCCTACGCTGCTAATTGTGTCGACTTGATGAGTAGCGTCTTGCTGTTGTCCATATTCATGGCCCGAACAACGTATTCCAGTGCTAGGTTGACGAGCGTCGGTGCCAGACAATCGCCCTGTTTCAGACCAGTGCGTGTTTCAAATATATATCCTTACCTGTGAAACGGAGTTGGTCGTCGTAATATTTGTCAGTCGCACTAATTTTGCCGGTATACCAAATTGCAGCATGATGTTTTACAGTACTCCACGATCGATACTTTCGTATGCCTGCTTGAAGTCGACAAAGATTTGGTATACATTTACGTTGTATTCCCAGCACTTTTGGAATATCAGTTTGACCGTAAAGAGCTGATCGGTTGTGGAGCGACCAGGTCTGAAACCGCTTTGATATTCGCCAATGATTCGTTCTGCGTACAGTTTTAACCTATTTTCCAGAATTTTCGTCAAAATTGTATAGGACGTACAAACTAGTGATATGCCCCTGTAATTCTCACACCGCAGTTTATCTACCTTTTTGTGAATTGGACAGATGATGCTTCTGCGCCAATCGTCTGGGATCTCCTCGTTCTCCCATACTCGCAAGATTAATTCATGTATGGCATTAGCTACAATCTGGAATCTCGTCAGTGCCCGGCCCTTTTTTTTCATTTTAGTGACCGCAACGCGAGATCAACTTCCTCTACTGTCAGTGGTTGTATGGGTGGGCCTAGATAAACAATATCGTCGAGAGCTTCTTGTGTGGGGATGTTAGATGGTAGGTTCAGAAGCTCTTCAAAATAAAATTCCCATCGTTTGTTAATGCCATCGGTGTCGCTGATGATGTTTCCATCCTTGTCCTTACAAAGGCTAATCCTGGGTTGGTAGCCTTTCTTAGTTGTATTTACTAGTTTGTACGCTTGTTTGGTGTTTCTATTAGCTAAGTTCTCGTTTATATTCAGCAACTGCTCGTCAAAGTATTTATATGCGTTTCTTACGTCTAATTATTCTATTTGACATTCGCCGTAGCTCGTCATATTTTTCTCTTCTGGCTCTGGTTCCTCGTTGAATCCATTGTCTGTAGGCCTCGTTTGCGTCAAGTGAATTTTTGCATTCTTCGTTGAACCGCTCAGAAGTTTATCAACCGCAAAGATTTTAGGAGGGCTGATTCTGGATTGGTGCACTGAGCAAATTCTACATCTGTAGGTCATCTTCACTAAGTGATGATCTGAGTCGCAGTTCGCTCCTCGATAAGAGCGGACATCCATCACACTAGACGCCCACCTCCTACAAATGAGGACGTGATCAATTTGGTTGACGGTATGTTCGTCTGGAGATTTCCAGGTGTGCTTTTGAATGCGTCGATGCGGGAAACACGTAGAGCTTACGACTAGATTCCTACTGCAGGCGAAGTCGATAAGTCGCTGGCCGTTGTCGTTACATTCTTCATGGAGACTGTGGCCTCCAGTGGTCCCCCGGTGCCAACTTTCATTTCCGACTTTCACGTTAAGCAATTCGACGTCGTTTGCTGGAAGTGATTCGAAGAGAGTCTCAAGGCGGGCGTAGAACTCGTCTTTTACTGCGTCTATTTTAACTTCAGTGGGGGCGTGCACATTGTTGAGCCAGAGATTGAAGAATCGAGTCTTAATGCGAATCGCACACAGCCGTTCATTTATGGGTTTGAAGTCAGTAATGTGAGGCTTCATATGATTGTTTACTATTAAATGCTACTCCAAACTCCTTGCGGCCCGATGGTTTGCCACTTGTAAAAAATTGTGTGCTATTTTTTGTCATTGATACTGCTGCCAAGCCAATTTGTTTCCTGGACTGCAGTAATGCTCAGTTTGTACTTTTCGGCCCCCGGTTTGTTCAGGGAGCGTACATTCCAGGATCCGAAAGAATAATCCTTTAGTCGTTTGCGTGGGTGTCGATGTTTATCCGTCCAATCATAAGCTTTTGTTCCAGGTTTCATGACGTGGAGTGGTTTTTACAAGGACGAGTTGTCAGTACATCGCTTAACCCCATTCAGGGGATGGCGCCGGAAGATAGCTGCTTCAGATGGTTTAATAAGCGTGCTGGAACTCACACAGCTATGTTGCAGGTCCAACTACGCAGGTCATTCCATCCTACTAAACCTGAGACGCTTAAGTGTTGATCAGCCATTCAGGCTACAGCTATCTGCCTTTTTCCAAACTGTCTTATCGCTAAGAGTTGGCCATCACCGGTTTGAAACACTGCCGTTACCAGGGTGCGCCCACGTGGAAGACTATGGAAAAGATATTTTGCGCCCCAGTACGTTTTTTGCTATAGATAATAGTTACAGAGATAAAAGCCAAAAACTCAAACAATTCTCTGTACAAGTGAGAATGTACCATAACAAATCGCGTGTGACGTAGGTGATAGTATACTCAGAGAGCCGATATGCGCAAGGTGCAATCTTGTATTCTTGAATCATGATCCATTTCAAACGTGCCCTCAACTAACATCGCTCTGAACTCATCATTGCACTTAACACGTCGGTAGCAAGGTGCCTAAATGAGAGAACTTCAATTGAAGCGTATTCAACAAGTTGTAGGACTTTTTTGTTGGCCAAAGTGTTAACCTACTAACAGAGAAAATTTGTCGAAAATCAATCAACTCAAGGTACAAGGACTCTTCAAAATCGGACTCCATCGTATTTTCTAAGTGCGCGCGCATAATTAATAGAATAATCAAAACATCTTAATGATACTATCAACGATCGTGACTGAACGATTTATCTATTACGCCGGGTTTTCTGTAAAATTTCAATTATATTAAGATAATAGTAAGTATGAAAAAAGCTGTATGTTGAGTACTATGGCGCACTCAGTAGGATCAGATACGTTATAAATTATGTAGTAAAGTATAGTATACATAAGACACAATGAAATTCAATCTGATTCTTAAGCACGCGGTGCAATGTTGTCTTAGAATTCTCGAAGACTTCCTCATACCTCAGCCAGAAGGTTATGGGGCGTTATGGGTACAACTTGCCTCATGTATAGGGATTAAAAATCATATTGTAAAAGCATAGTATGCATGCACATACATACATATTAGCAATTGGTGATTAGCATTTTAAAATTTGCAGTGACTGTTGACTTTATCTTGCAGATCTGAGGCAATGTGAATGCGTCAAACACTTTAAAAGGGTAGTGTCGTTGGATAGATATACAAAACTCGTATATATATGTACATATGTACTTCTCAGACCATGTATTGTTTACTACTTTCGTACTTTGATAAATTGTAAATTGTCAGATAGTTAAGCGCACTATGGATTGCGGAAATCTTTGTTATAACTTGAATATTTTATTGAAATTTAAATAGTTAGTAAAATGTATTTGTAATCTTATTAAAAAGTAGTTGGGATAAATTGAGTCCGCCTACGATAGTTTAGCTATATCTGCATAACTGATAAATCGCAAAAAAAAAGTCTATGCAAAATATTACAGATCCGTTGGTAACAGACGAGATAAATCGGTTACAGTTATTTTTCATAAATACATATACATATTTTTTTAAACTGATTACTTCCCCAGTTTATTGTAAATTATGGTCGTATTTTCGATACCCGGGGAAGCTTTCCTATCAATTGTGATAATGATGGATTTCTAATGACTTACCCTCTACCTCAACTGATCTTCTCCAGGTGTTTCTAATATAAGTCGTGCCTTGGTTCCCTGTGGGTTCCATTCGAGTGCCTGTTTAGCAATGTTTTCCGGCCCTTTTCGAAGTGTGTGACTATCCATTGCCACTTTCGTCTTTTATGGAGGTGTCCTGGGTAGTAATGAACAGAAGGTCATCGTTAGAAATGACCTCAGGCCAGCATATGTGTAGGATGCACCGTACACACTGGTTCACGAAAATTTGCAATCTAATTGTTATCGCCCTGGTCACCTTCCAAGTTGAACAGCCATAAAGAAGCACAGATTTTACATTGGTTTCGAAGATCCTAAGTTTGGTATGTCTGGAGATGTTATTGTTTTGCCAGAAAGGAGTCAAACTGAAAAAAGCTGCCCGAGCCTTATTGATGCGAGACAGTACCTCAGGATCCGCTCCACCATCTACTGTAACTACGCTTCCGAGGTAGCAAAAGTTCTCCACTTTCTCCACCGGCTGCCCGAAACACAAATTTTGCTCTGTCTTCCTGGATACAAGCTCAAGTACTTAGCTTTGGCAGCATTAATTTTAAGCCCCGCATTGTCACTTTCGCTACTTATTGTACTTTGTAGTCCGGATGGCGCAACGGTTAGCACGTTTGCCTTCTACACACTGGGCCCCGGTTCGATTCCTACTGAATGCGGTAGTTTTCGATAAAAAATAGGGATTTACTTGTCGGACTATGAGCCCACTCCGCTGGTAAATGAGTACCCATTTATGGTGTCAATAACTCGGTTGAGCGTGCTACTGATCACTCACCTCTGCACAAAACCGTCACGATCTAGAAAATGAGGTGATGTTTAACTCATCTCGAGGCCATGGTTCAAATTGGACTGTTGCGCCAGTTATTTTATTTTTATTTTATTTCCAGTTTCGCGATGCAGGGCATCCGCCATTTGAACTGGATGATCCGATATATCTGAGAGAAGACAAATATCTTCAGCGTAATCCAGGTGTTGTAGGAGTAGGTCTTCAAACAGGTTCCATCTGATATCTTTCCACTGGCGTTCATGAAGCACACTGCAGCGTACGTCGTTAATGACAATCAAAAACAATATAGGTGTAAAATGCCGCCTTGTCTCACTCTGCTATGTACCTCGAAGAGGTCTGAAAGCTTACCCTTGTGTAAGACGTGACATTGGGCTCTGCTCCAGGACTCCTTTATGATGGATATGATTTTATCTGGTATACCTCTCCTATGCCTATATAAAGTCTTCCAGATGTATTCCCTGTCAACGCTGTCAAACGCCTTCTCGAAATCGATGAACATGAGATGTAATGGGGATCTTCACTCTGCGGATTGTTCAATAATAATTCGGAGGGTGTTGATGTGGTCGCTACATGAAATGCTTTCGCAAAAACCACCCTGTTCATCGTTCAGTGTGCGGTCAAGTGTATGCTTGATCCGGTTTAAGACTATTTTTGCCATCAGTTTGGAGACTGCGCGGGAAGAGGCAAACTCCACGCTATTAGAACCCTTCAGGTTACCTTTCTCCGGGATCTTAATAATGACGCCCTTCTTCCATTCTTTAGGGAGGGTTTCGGTTTCAAAACACTCTTGGATAAGAGGGAGAAGAATACCCGCAGTAGCGTTGATATCCGCCTTAAAGAGTTCCACCGGAATTTCATCTATCACCGGGGCTTTACCCGCTTCCATCGATTTGATAGTCACAGTTAATTCCTGTTTAGATGGAGGGCTGGTATCAATACTGGCTATTTGCGGAATATTTTCTAGATGTGTTCAAATGTCCAAAGGTATTGTTGAGGACCTAAATGAAGTGCTCTTTCCACCGTTGCAGTTGGTCTTCATCAGTGACCAGTGGGGACCCGTCTTTATCTTTGACGGGATGTTCAGTTGCAAAAGATTTGCCAGTTAATGGCTTGATAAGTTTGTAAAGGGTTCTACTGTCACGACGGTAAGCCGCTTCCTCGGCCTTCTCCGCTAATGCATTGAGTGTTTCGTTTGTGCCGTCTTACGCTTCTTTGCGCGCCTTTCTGAAGAGAACGGTATTCAGCTCTAAGTTGGTCTTTGACTGCGTCGTCAGTGGCTGAGTTGATTTGTTCTTTAATTCTCTTGCGTGCCATGATTAGAGACCATGAGGAGTCACTAATGAATGGCCTTCTACCGCGCTCCAATCTGCCCGCAAAAGTTTCACCGCACGAAATAAATGAGTCCTAAGCGACGTTCCATCTATCATCAATTGTAGGAGTCTCATAAGATGGTGGTGCATTAGCTCTTTCGTGCAAGGCGGTGGAATAAGCACGTCTTATAGATGGATCCTTAGGCTGTGCGCACGTTGGGACACATTCGCGTGTCGCATTCATGTGTTTAATGTCAAACTGTTTGAGTTTATGGTTTGCAGCCTAAGATGCGAATCTGTCAAATTGACAATGCTCGGCTGTTGTCGTATCACCAAATTAAGTTCATTATTGTGTGTTACAGCCAATAATTTAGTATGAAATATGTTTTTATGCACATCCTACTACTCCCCAGTCGTTTGTTTTGCCACTCAATTCTTACCTAATTATCCGTTCTAAAGCACAATAATGAACCCAATTTGTTGATACGACAATAGTCGAGCATTTGTCATATTGACAGATTCGCGTCTTTGGTTGACAACCATAGACTCAAACCGTTTGAAATAAAACACGCGAACGTTAGTCAACATGCGCGCAGCCTTAAGCTTTTGCACATTAAAACGTGGCGAGATTCTTCCATTTTGAGGGCGATGAATCGCTGCCGTTCGTAAGCCTACTTTTGCGACAACAAGTTGATGATCACTGCCAATATCAGCACCCCGCTTCGACCTGACGTCTAAGAGACAGTTCCTCCATGTCTTGGAAATGGCTATATGGTCAATCTGGTTCTCTGCTCTGCCATCCGCAGAAACCTAGGTTGTTAAATGGCATCGTTTGTGCTTGAACAAAGTACCGCCGATGACGAGCTGACGAGAGTTGCAAAACTACACGAACATCTCGCCATTTTGGTTTCTGTTGCCTAGACCATGATTGCCCATTAGACATGATTTGCATACATTCGCTATACCAAAATTGTGTACCGCGGGATATGGGAAAGGTGAAAAAAAGGCCAAATAATATCTTCTTATATTGTTGTATGAGTGTATTATTCACTTGTGGGGTGCGGCACTGTTCAACGTCTTTAGGACGTCCCACAGGTCAGTGTGTGTAAGTGGGTTGCCAGGTCTGGAGACCACCGCCGGATGTAAAAGGAAAGTCCATACAAATTTTTTTTCCACACACTAGTGCCACCCAATCCCACATTTCTCCAGACAGGTGTAAAAGAATGGATGTAAGGCCTTATGGTACAACACGCTAGAAGCACTACCCCGCTGAGCATGACTTCTGATGCGCAGTTGAGTGATCCCAGGGCGAACATTGTTCGTGCCAGAGTTCGACGGTTGCCGGGGACGAGCACTATGAAGCAGTCCAAATACACTATAGAGAAGCTGAGGGTTTCAAGGTGGAATGTCGGATCCATGACGGGAAAGAACGAAGAACTGGATGACGTCATGCAACGGAGAAGGATAGATATTGGGTGATATGCATAAAAATGAGGAAATACTCCATAGTGGAAACTATTGAGTGCATTTATGAGTCTGCGATGTTCTGTGAGTTGAGTGGAAAATTGATATGTGTAAAAGTACACTCTATTCAGAGGACATAAAAACATCGAATTAATTGTTCACTCAGTCATTCTATCGTTTTGACATTCTGTCAGCTGTTCCTGTCATCGTCTTCTCTTGCGAGGTAAAATCATTAACAAAGAAAAAAGTCCTTCTTGCTAATCGTTTTCTCGGTGTTTCAGATATGCCAACTGTGGAGGAAGTGTGTAGCTCTTTTTCCGTAAAGTATTTGGCCTGCACTTCTCGTGGACGAAACCCATCGGCTGAAGAGCGATCAAAATCAATTCTTCCGAATTCTCTCGGGCTACAACACTGGCTACAAATTCCTCTTATCGCAGGACTTTTGGATCTAACCAACATGGACATTGAGGCGAAGTTGAGCTGCTTTGAGTACCTGCCATCGGCATGACTTCGATATCCGAGGTGTCAAATTTTATCGGTGGCCCATGCATGCTAAATCTAAATTGCGAGTGGCCTGTAAATATAAAAAAATAAATGATGATGTATCATAGTAGGTTCGCAACTACCTAAAGTGGAGATTTATTTGATACACAATTCTAGTACTGGATTTTCCCATACAAAAGTTCCAAATTTAAAGGTAAATATCTCCAAAACGGTTATGAGTTCGCGAAATGGACTTCAGATTCGTTCATTTCAGACCAAATTTGATTGAAACCCATCATTAAAGTATGGAGCCTCAGATATCGAAGTCGCCCCCTGCCATCGTTCAAAGTGGCTTCGTATGCGACGAAAGGAAAGAACGAAGAACGGGACACGGAGATCATCAGGTCGCTGAGGACTACGATCCAGCGTATTGGGTCAAGTTGCTTCGGCACCACAACGAACAGCACCAATAAGGCATTGGGCAAAGGCAACCGTGTCCGCAAACAAGTTAATTACAACGACGGTGGCAGAACCCTGCGCCGATTCCAACTGTTTCTGACTATTCGGGTAGATATTTGGAAAACCCAAAAAATGGTGGCGATTTTTAAGAGAAGATACGACAAAGAAGGAAAAGATGAATAGAATAGAATAGAAACAAAATCGTAATGTTGCGCCATATTTTTCTGTTATAATTTTACAAATTAATAAAAATTCAGTTAAACTTCTAAATACATATTTGTTTTACTTGTAAATGAAATAGAGATTGATTGGATTACATAGTGATTAGTCCACACATGAACATTTACCTGTTTGTCATATGGTATGAGCTACTATGCGAGGATAAATAGGATATGTTCAACATCAACTATAGGATGACTTTGGAAACGAACAAAGTATCTGATGTACGATTTGTTTCAGTTCGTCATAGTAGCCCCTACGGAAGAGAACGTTTTAATGAAAATTGATAAGTAATGTTGTTGTTGTGGTAGCGATGCTTCAAATACTGCAGTTCTTCTTGCATCGAGGGTTTTTTCGAAAAACGGGTCGCTCCGGTACGAAAAACTAGCTGCCGTGGGAACGATTGATACTCATACACCCACTTTTAATCCTGTTTAGGGGCAATGTTTAATATGACGGATTCCATCTTGAGGTCCTGTTTAACTATGGCAAGTACAAGATCAACTGCTAGTCACTAAGTAAATTCAACCTCGTTTCAATTCTGTCGTCTGACATCAGACTTGTATCAGTCTCTCGGGTCAATGCAGACTCATTTCAATAAGGCGTCGAAGCCATCTTGTCTAGCTAGAGTCGTTTCACCCATGGAGTAAGTCCTACGCATTATAATCTGGTGTCAGTTTTTGTGAATGTGGTTTGCTGGCCTTCTTAGGTGTCGTGTGATAATTCAATCCATCGAGTAGCTCTTTACGGGGCGAACTTCCTAAGGTCATAGTGGTGGACGCCGATTTAGTTGGAGTTGGTGTATTTTCATCACATCGAAATCGTCGTCCACATTTTCGCGCATGAAATCGCCATCGTCACGAGTTGATTTTTACTATCCTCTGTTGTCATTATCCAAATAGGGGACTTTCTGAAAAGACTACAAATCCGCCACTGGTCCGTCCTCTTTCAAATGCCTTCCTCATGATCGACATCGTCCTGCGGGGATTTCTGCAAGCAGCCAGAACTTAGGTAGTTCTCACAGTCAAATAAGTGAATTTGCTTACCAAAAACTTGCTAACAAAGCAAATCACCGTATATCTACTTATTTTGACAATTTGACAACTATCATGGTGTATATGTACACCAAAAATGTTGAAAGATTATCGCTCGAGTGTGCATATTTGTAGACTCGGCTTTTCTTGACTCAACTCAGATATTATGTATACGAAATTGAGTAAATTATCATATGCGATGATTTTTTTAAACGTCAGACTGATTTTCACTCAAGATGGCGGCTGCTGGTGAGTAGAGTGGAGTTTTTTGCATATTTTATGCATACCAAATTGAGTGAAATTCGGACAACTCAGCTTTCCTCCACTCGACTCACTTTATGCATACCACCCATTATGTGTGTGCAGGAGACCAAGTGGCGAAATTGAACAAGTCGGTCGAGCTCGTTTTTTGACGAGTTCAAAAAAGTACAAATTGTACTATTATGGAAACTCGAATGATAGAAACGAGGTTGTCGTTATTCTGTCAACGGCTTTACTTGGCAGCATTGTGAGTATCTCGAACATAAGCGACCGCTTGATGGGTATCATATTGGTTATCTGCGGAAGAGTGTGGAACGTCATAAGTGCCTACGTTCCCCAAGTGGGTTTGCAGCAAAGTGTAAAAGAGGCATTTTGGAGCGACGTGGACACACTGCTTCAAAGTATACCAGATACCGAACTGTTGTTTTCCGGAGGGGATTTCAATGGCCATGTGGGAGAATCGAACTATGATTACGAGGATTGCCATGGAGGGAAGGGTAGCCAATCAACAGCCAGAAATTATGAAGATGAGGTTATCCTATGTGTAGATCACACGATCCGATGATCCTCATCACATGGTTCATTAAGAGCCAAAGGCACCTGATCACGTATAGCAGTGGAGCTCATGCAACACAGATAAACTATCATCTGTGTCTAAATTTCATGAGACGTTGGGCGAAAGACTGAAAAGTGATCTTGGGTGAATCTGCGGTCACCCAGCACCGGTTGCTCCTGATGGAATTTATGAAATTATTATGTATGATCATTAGATGCACAGCTCGTAAGTCTGAAGAATTTCCGGTTAAAGTCGGAGTTCACCAAGGCAGTATTGAGTCCCTTGCTCTTTAACATCATCATGTTCTATTTATTAACACTCATTTCTGGCGACCTGGAAATATCCCTTCTCTTCGCCGATGACATTATCCTGGGTAGCAAAGACATCGCTTTGCGGGTTGCACTGACCAAGTGGTGTAATATACTGGAGGATCATGGACTGAGGATAAGCATACCAAAGACTGAGTATCTTTGCTGTCCTTTCTCAGATCCAGGGAGACCGCTACCAGATATCCATCTGAAGGGTTCTGTGACAAGAAGATGCCACGAAAGCTTAAGGGCAAGTTGTACAAAACGGTCGTACGCCCGCACTCATTTATGCGTCTGAATGCTGGACTATGTACAAGACATACGAAAGTAAAATGACTGCGACCGAAATGAAAATGCTACAGATGTCAGCCGGTGTGACCCAAAAGGATCATATCAAAAGTACCTACATCCGAGGCAGCTTGTTTGTTGAGCAACTCATCAGTGAAAAGCTCGAAGATCGTCGTTTGGATTGGTATTGCCATGTTCTAAGGCGTCTACTTCAGAACCCAATGGATGTTCCATTATGTTCATACCAAAGCCTGTTGGGTATTTAAATGCCCAAAGTCGAAAATTACGTCTGAAACTCCAAAAATCAATTCTACTGTGGATTTTTTCTTTATATTAGATAAAGGACACTAGGAGCTAATTAGTTCTAGCAAAGTTTTTCCAACTTCCTGTTTTTATAGCCAATTTGATTTCGTGGAATCCAAAAATTTCTTAATTTTTGACTGGGGAAACCCCCAAGTAATCCTGATTATTCTGAATTCTTTCTAAGGAAGTATTTGCGGCACTATCCTTAATCTAAGTAATACAAAAGAAATGAAAGTGAAATTTCTGATCTATAATGAGAAATACCTATTTGAATGCACCGTTGTTTTACGGGTATTTAAATACCCACTAGGCGTTAATGGGTTAATGCATCTCCATAAGAAATGGGGGGAGGGGCTCAAGTGGGTATTACATTTTTATGTAATTTTTTATGATCTTCAACTTTGTCTTAGAAAGTTTTATAATCTTCAACTTCGTCTTAGAAAGTTTTTTCTAGGATTGATAGTTAAGCAGTTACAATCGAAAAACTTTTAACTTTTTCTTTTTACTTTTAACCCCTTTCTACCCATTCCACCGGCGGCGGGGAATTTTAGTATCATATACTCCTGCTACCAACCAACAATCGTGCCAAGTTTCAAGATTTCTTGAATTTTTTTCTTCGATCACCAAATATTGGCACTCATTTCCTAGGGTACCACTGAAAGTCAAGTTATTCGAGTAATCGATTTACAATTGTACAGTACCGACGGATGTACAGTCTTACAAAATGGCACAGTACCCAACAATCGTAATGTAACACTAACAAAAAATGACCATTTTACGATATCATTTATTATGCGAAAGTTTGTTGAACTTAGACCTGCACACGCATAAAATCGTATAAGCATTCACATTCGACTCCATTAAACCGAACAATCGTTTGAAAAAGCGACCAACATTTCAAAATTTAAAGCACAAATAAAAACGCTTTTATTTGCTCGAAAAGGTATGCGCGAGTATTGTTTATTGTTGGTCGTTTACGTCATTGGTATCTTCATCTTTATATTTACATTACTTGCCACAATTATAAAGTTTTTGATTGCTACCAACAGTAGTTTTAAGCAATTTCGTACTTCAAACGATTACTTTTGTAATTCCGTCAAGCGGTTAAGACTTGCGGGGTTTTAAGCTGAAAACTGTTGCATTGTCCGACAATTCGAAATTCATTTTCGTATCAAGAATTGTCGGACAAATCAAATTTAATTGAAGATGACAGATTGCATCTGCACTTATGTCTTCGTGAGTTCTTTAAAATAATTAAATGGTATATTGTTGGTTGTGTGACTTAGAATGGTTTGTTGGCGAGAGTTGTTTATTGGTGCGTTGGGTAACACATTTGAATTATATATACTCCAAGCGGATGGTGAAATCAGAGTGCATGCCAGGCACTCTCTGAGATTATTTTAGAAATAGATAGAGGCTTAGTCAGAAAGCCTAAATTCAAATTGCACCACCTGAAAAATTTTCTAACGGTACTTATGAGGTGTTTTGTCTTGCTTTACTTTTTGTCGTCTATCTTAGCCCGCATGAGTTGCTAATCAAAAGTAAAATACCTAATTATTTGTAATCAAATTATCTTCAACTCTTCTATACAAACTGTTTAGTTTAAACGAATACGGAAAGTGTTACGACGCGCCAAACTTGAGAAAAATGATTTTCGAAACTGTTTTTCGCACATTAGTCGATAACGGTGCATTGCAGCCAGTTATGACACAAGATAGATTTATAGCTTATTCGATTCCCTACAAAAAAAAAAAGAATTAGCTCGATAAATTATCCAGGCCCGAGCCCGATATATCTATGTATGTATCTTCGAGAGAAGGTCGACATTCCGTGGTGACCATGAACTCTCTTTTCCGCACCACTGAAGAGGTAGAGTGTGTACGTGCTTTTTATACCCTACACTTTTTAAGTATAGGGTATATTGTTTTTGTCACGACGAAAATATGTAACACCTTAAGGGAGGGACCGGAGGTACAGCAATGATCAGGATCACCTGCTGATTCGATTTAGCCATGTCTGTCTGTTCGTCTGTCCGTCTGTCCGTCTGTCCATCTGTCCGTGTGTCTGTCTGTCTATCCGTTCGCACGATAACTTTCGATAAAATAAAGCTAGAGCCTTGAAATTCTGGTCTAATGTTGGCAGTATAATCTAGTTGGTTGGTATGATCCGGCCAGGAGAACGCCTACTTCCCCTAAATATGTAGAATAAATAAATGTATTTGTCACTCGCGCTCATAAAGCTCTAGCTTTGGTAGATGTCAAAATAAAATCGATCGGTTGAAAACTAACGGTAATTTTCTTACAAAGAGCCCCTACTTTTCAAGTTTTTTATCTAAAACTCTTGAACCAATTGACGTAGACATCTGATTTTTGGCCTTCAGATGAGAAGCTGACTCAGTTTTGGAAAGATGGGCATTATCAGACCAAAGGACCGCCTACCTTCCCTACAAATTTCAAAACATGAAATGTTACTTGAACTATGATAACTTTCGATAGAATGACACTAGCGAGTTAAAAATTTGGTAGGATGTCAGTAGTAAGATCCAGTTAGTTGGTATTGAAAATAGGTAAGATCCGACAAAAGCAGCTCCTACCTCCCCTACAAATTATATTTCGAAAAGGCGATAACTTTCGACAGAATACTACTACTCAATTGCCCTAACGCCTTATGGGGCATAGCGCGTCAACTGTTCCATGTGGCCCAGTTGACGTTTCGTTGGCATAATCTGGTTTCGGAGAATGCAGTTGCCAGCATACACCTCCTGCACATCCATGGCCACGAACGTCGTCGTGGACGGGATTCGAACCCGAAACGCCGGTAGTCAAACATGAGACAAATGCCTCTCTGAACACACTGCGCTACCGGTCGCCCCTCTTGCAACTTGAAATTGTCAAATGTTCTAAAAGAATCTACAATAGTTGACAAGTTTTGAAAGTGGTCATGATCCAGGCGGCCAAGGCCTGACGTCGGGCTGCCGCGCCACGATGATGATGATGATGGGGTGAAAAGGATGCCTACTTCCCCTAGAAATGATTTCTCTAATATACCTATATGGCGCCTTCCCGTAGAATGGAGCTGGCGACTTGAAATTTTGGTCAAACATTTGTGGTGTGGGTTAGTTAGTTGATTTTGGGAATGCGCAAGATTCTATCTCCTCCATAAAGTTGTGGCAAAAAGGACTCACTCGGCTCAAATGGTGCCCACTTTCCCTAGAAATGTTCTTTCATCGTAGATTCATCGCCTAACTTTTGCCGAAACTGATCATATAAGAAATACTATTTTATTTCAATACAATATGGCTGTTGCATATTTGAAGTTTTGGTCTCACCACTAGGTCTGATCAAGTCTAGGGTATATACGGATCGGGCTCGGGTTTTTTTCCCTAGACTTTTAGTATAGGGTTTATTGTTTTTGTCACGACGGAAGTATGTATGTAACACCTTAAAGAAGGCTCCGGAGGTATAGCAGTGTATATATATATAAATTATCAGGGTCACCTCCTGATTCGATTTAGCCATGTCTGTCAGTCTGTCCGTCCGTCCGTCTGTCTGTCCGTTCGCACGATAACTTTCGATAGAATAAGCTAGAGCTTTGAAATTTTGACTAAATGTTGGCAGTATGATCTAGTTGGTTGGTTTTGAAAATGGGCATGATCAGGTCAAGAGAATGCCTACCTCCCCTCTCTCTCTCACTCCCTACATATGTAAAATCATTAAATGTATACATAACTCCCGATTAAATAAACATGAGAGCCTCTAGCTTTGGTAGATTGTTCGTGAGGGTAATCTCATATTCTCCTGGAAGAACAAAATCGATCAGTTGAAAACTGACGGTACTTTACTTACAAAGAGCCCCGTACTACCCTACTTTTCAGGTTTTTTGTCTATAACTCTTGAACCAATTGACGTAGACACTTGATTTTCGGCAAGTAACCCCGAGGAAAGAAGCAGCTTGAGTATAAATGTGATGCGCTTAATCAGATCAAAAGAACGCCTACCTCCCCTACAAATTTCAAAAAATTAATTATTCTTTAACGATAACTTTCGACAAAATGATGCTAGAGAGTTGGAAATTTGGTAATGAGATCTAGTTAGTTGGTATTGAAAATAGACAAGATCCGATTCGAGGAACCTCTACCTCCCCTACAAATAAAACTTCAAATATGCGATAACTTTTGATAGAATGAAGCCAGTAAGTTGAAATTTTGATCAAATGTTTGAAGTGAAATTCGGTTGGTTAGTATTAAAGATGGGCCAGATCCGACCCAAGCAACCCCTACTTCCCCTACAAATGAACCTTAAAATAAGAAGTATCTTTCGACAAAATTAAGCAGATGACTTGGAATTTTGGTCAAATATGTGTGGTAGGATCCAGTTGGCTAATGTTGAAAATACGTAAAATCCGGCCAATGAAACAACTACTTTCCCTGCAAATGGAACTTCAAATAAGCGATAACTTTCGATAAAATGAACCTAGAGATTTGAAATTTTGCTTATATATTCATAGCATGATCTAATTGGTTGGTGGCAATGATGGGCAAGATCTGACCCAAGGAACTCCTACCTCCCCTACAAATGGAACTTCAACTAAGCGATCATCATCATCATCATAGTGGCGCGACAGCCCGACGTCGGGCCATGGCCGCCTGGATCATTGTCCTCCAATTATCTCGGTCACGTGACCGCGTCCTCCAATTTTGAAAGCCCAGTAGTTGCGCGGCGTCCACACCTACTGAGCTCTCCCAACAAGATATCGGTCGTCCTCGCAGTCTCGCTCCGTCGACTCGTTCTGCATTCATTACTCTCTTTGGCATGCGATCATCGTCCATTCTTTGTACATGCCCTGCCCATTGAAGTCGTTGTAGTTTGACGATTTTCGAGACTTGCAGCTCATCGTACAGTTCATACAACTCATGGTTGTACCGGATGCGCCATCCATCTCGATCGCAAACAGCCCCGCAAATTCGCCGTAGAGCCTTACGTTCAAATGTATCTAGCATGTTTTCGGAGGCTTGAGTTAGGGTCCATGCTTCGCAGCCATAGCACATGCTTCGATTTCATTATGGAGAGAACCGAGAAAAAAGTCTTATTAGCTAACTGTATCTGTCGCTTGATTTCGTCAGTTTCGTTGGCGTCGCTTGACAAGTTGCAACCCAGGTAAATGAAGTTGTTCACGAATTCGATGTTGAGGTCCCCCACATTGATGCTCGGTTGTGCAGGTGTCTTTGACGTCGATTGCATCATTATTTTACTTTTACCCTCGTTAATACGTAGTCCAACTTCTTTTGCAGTGGTATCGAGCGTATGCAGAAGTTCTTCTGCGTCAGTCAATCTTCGGGACATGATGTTGATGTCGTCGGCGTACGCTGCTAATTGTGTCGACTTGATGAGTAGCGTCTTGCTGTTGTCCATATTCATAGCCCGAATAACACATTCCAGTACTAGATTGAAGAGCGTCGATGTCAGTCCATCGCCTTGTTTCAGACCAGTGCGTGTTTCAAATAGATCGGTAAGTCTATTATAGATCCTGACTTGTGAGACGGAGTCAGTCATCGTCATCTTTCTCAGTCGCACTAATTTTGCCGGTATACCAAATTGCAGCATGATGTTGTACAGTACTCCACGATCGATACTGTCCTATGCCTGCTTGAAGTCGACAAAGATTTGGTATACATTTACGTTGTATTCCCAGCACTTCTGGAGTATCAGTTTGACCGTAAAAGGCTGATCTGTTGTGGAGCGACCAGGTCTGAAATTGCTTTGATATTCGCCAATGATTCGTTCTGCGTACGGTTTTTTCTATTTTCCAGAATTTTCGTCAAAATTTTATAGGACGTAGTGATATGCCCCTGTAATTCTCACACAGTTTATCTCCCTTTTTGTGAATTAAACAGATGATGCTTCTGCGCCAGTCGTCTGGGATCTCCTCGTCCTCCCATACTCGCAGGAGTAATTGATGTATGGCATTAGCTAAACCCCGTCCACCAAAATTTAGCAGTTCAGCTGGAATCTCGTCAGCGCCCGGCGCTTTATTTCGTTTCAGTGACCGCAACGCGAGATCAACTTCCTCTACTGTCGGGGGTTGTATGGGTGGGCCTGGATCAACAATATCGTCGAAATCTTCTTGTGGGGGATGTTAGATGGTAGGTTCAGAAGCTCTTCAAAATAAGAGGCCCATCGTTTGTTAATGCCATCGATGTCGCTGATTATGTTTCCATCCTTGTCCTTACAAAGGCTAGTCCTGGGTTGATAGCCGTTCTTACTTGTATAGGTATTTACTAGTTTGTACGCTTGTCTAGTGTTCCTATTAGCTAAGTTTTCGTTTATATTCAGCAACTGCTCGTCAAAGTATTTACGTTTCTTACGTCTAATTATTCTATTCGATATTCGCCGTAGCTCGTCATATTTTTCTCTTCTGGCTCTGGTTCCTCATTGAATCCATTGTCTGTAGGTCTCGTTTTTCGCGTCAAGTGAGTTTTTGCATTCTTTGTCGAACCAGTCATTTCGCGCTTACGGTTACGACCTTCACTGCGACATCTCTGATGGTACCCTTCAGTTCTTCCAAGAACCCATGGACGCCTGTGTTGCTGATGTTGTGTAGCATAGGCGATAGTCTTTCCTCAAAGGCGGCAGCATACGCCATCGCCGTAGCATCGCTCAGAAGCTTATCAACCGCGAAGATTTTGGGAGGGCTGATTCTGGATTGGTGCACTGAGCAAATTCTACATCTGTAGGTCGTCTTCACCAAGTGATGATCGGAGTCGCAGTTTGCTCCTCGATAGGAGCGGACATCCATCACACTAGACGCCCATCTCCTGCAAATGAGGACGTGATCAATTTGGTTGACAGTGTGTGCGTCTGGAGATTCCCAGGTCTACTTGTGAATGCGTCGATGCGGGAAACACGTAGAGCTTACGACTAGGTTCCTACTGAAGGCGAAGTCGATAAGTCGCTCGCCGTTTTCGTTACATTTTTCATGGAGACTGTGGCCTCCAGTGGTCCTCCGGTCAGATACGATATACTGTACATCTACACCGATGGCTCTAAGACCGATAGTGGAATTTGCGCGGGCGTTCACTCCGATACATTGAATTTAAACCTATCGGTACCACTGCCAGAATACTGTAGTGTTCTTCAGGCGGAATTGGTAGGAACTTGAGAAGCTTTGGTCTGGCTGGGGCGTCATGTCCTATCTGTGAGGAACATTGTGATTCTTACAGACAGCCAAGCTGTGATTAGATCGCTAGAATCCGTACTTACTGCCTCGTGGATTGAGTTGAAGTGCCGTATATCGCTAACGGAGTTGTATAGCTTCTTCGACATTGTTGTGTGCTGGATTCCAGGTCACAATGGATTCGTTGTCAGTTCAAGAGCTGACGAACTGGGTCGTCGGGGTACAACGGCTGAAGCTGTAAGTACTCGCTGCACGGTTGAAATGTCTTTCGACTCATGCAAATTCGCCATTATGCAGGCTGCGCTCATCAGGACTAATTCCAGATGGCTGAGCAGCGGCACATGTAATTTAACTAAAACAGATGTGGCTCAGCACGTCAGGAGGCGTAGGCTACCGTACTGTACGACATTTGTAGAAGTTGTGGTGATGAGGAGGAAGATGAGAGTACCTTCCATCTTCTTTGTGGATGCTCAGGGTTGGCAAGTCTGAGGAGGTTTATTCTTGGCTCTTACTATTTTAACGAAATAGCGGACTTGGTAAACGTTGACGTTGGTCGGTTACAACGTTTTATTATGTGCTCAGGTTGATTCGAGGTATAGGATGTTCGGGGATTCTGTATCCCGTGTGGTAACATAACGGACCCAGATGTGGTCTATGTCTGCTGTGGATAATCATGGCAGCCCTTTTACCTAACCTAACCTAACCCACACTGCAGCTGAGAGGACAAGATGCCTGGCGGTGGAACTTTCGTCCGGTTCGTCAACATCGTGGTCAAGATTCGCATTTCCGGGCGCTTCACTCACCTAAAATATTAACACAACAAAAATCTATACTTACCCTATGAATTCCGATAAAAAGTCCGGAAATTATCTAAAATGTTGTCATTGGACAACCACTTTGCAATCTCTTTTTGGGGCACTTCCGGGAGTTCCCGCTGAATTCACCGGCCCGATGATTCGTCTCAGGGTAATGCTGTACCATTCACGTTAGCCAAATTGCCGACAAATTAACGAAAATGCGAAATTTCCCGGTTAGCACTTCCATAACCACACCAACCTCGCCCACTTTCCAGCAGTTCATTTTGGTCGATAGTTCACGGCTCCTTGCGTTTTTTTTTTCACTTTCACATGTCACTGACACGCACTACTTTCAATTGCACTTAAAATCGGGACACTAAAGTCACTTTTACGCACGAAAATCGCGAAAATTTCAAGAGGTCGACCGCATGCAATCTTCACTTTGTTTACAATATGATTATGGTTCACTGCTTGTCACGACGTCATTGCTTTGCCACTCCGACCTGTAAGTAAAGATGGCGGAGATATTACACACACCACAAAATGTTCCCTCGGGCTGTCAAATAATTTGTTGTGATTTCCAATCAAAACGCAACCGAGGGAACACCAACTGATAGGAGAATGTAGATAATTGAAAACAATTTTGTAAAAAGCTGACACAAATTGCAACTTTCAGTCTGTTAATTTGACGAACGAGGTAGACTATGAAAAAAAATAATGTGTACGAAACACGTATGGATTGTATCTTCAATACATGTTCCATACTCTCAGCGTTAAGTAGATTAGCCCCACGGCGACTTTGTTCCTAATCAGAATATGGGGAACGAACGAAGTGCCCCTATAAATTAATTATTTTCATCAAATCAATACCGACTGGCAGCCGGCGTCAATTCTACATAATCTGCTTCAAGCCAAGTTCGGAGCCACCGCATAGATAAGTATTAATTAACTAGGGAACTGTCCTGAATGACTCATAAAATACAAATCCTAAGGCCCAGATAATTGCGGGAGAGTAACTTATTTGAGTTCCGTGTAGAATCACTTCTTTACGAACGAACTCCAGTATCCTACCCCATGACTGGAACCATAATTTTTTTCTTCGTCATCAGTATTCGAAGAGAAATTGATTAAATTATTTGTTCTCTGTAAATCTCAGTCCTACTTAATCGAATTCTTTATAAAATGATTATTTGTGCTATTTCTTTAGTCAAAAGCCTCTATTCATTTGCTACAATATTCAATGCTTAATTTTTAATTGCCCGAAAAACACGGTTGTTCATCTTGAAAACCTTCATTGTGTTAATTCCATTATTGCGTGCTATTTCCACCTCTGAAATCGATAAGTGTCTGGCGGGCCTTAAACATATTCAATTCATCGTTTATCAGAGACAAACACCCTGGCTATAGTCAACTAAAGAAAAGTGCCGAAACTATTCGTTATTACTTAGCGAAAGAACTCCTCCATCCAAATATGATGGTTGTTATATTAACTTAACGTGGAAAGTGTGAGTCTTCGATTAAGTTCTTACACGACATTAAAACATACTTTTAGGGGAGAACATTATATACTAGATGATTCCACTTTACATTAGCCGCGTTCTTTTCCAATTATCGAGAAGCCCTATTGAAAGTTCCCTCTAACGTTAAAACACTATCGCTAAAATTCTCTAAATAGTTTTTAGCGAATTACAGCTACATTTCCTATTCTAGCTCCAAGCATATCGCTAATTTTGGTTGATTTCGTCGTTAAATTTGAGCATTGAAAAAAATGGATCAGATGAAAAATCAGCTGGCTTTGACAATAATTCTACCGCGATTGGTATTCCAGTCTACTTTCGTCTGCTAAAAACTCACTAAAATAATCTAAAATTAGAGTTGCGGAAACTTCGGCGCTAAAAATTTTCCAAGTCTTGTAAAATATTTATAATATTACTCGTACATAGGACTTATTTTATTTTTAAGTAGAAACATATTAAATATGTAATAGGAAATGGTGTCTCCAAGGGGAAAACGAGCAATCAAGGATCGAATGATAAGCCAAGTAAGATGTGGTGAACAATACTATACTATGCCTATTTGATTGTCTCATCTATTGGATACAACGACCGAATTTAGACCCCACGATTGTATTCAAATTAATTGTTTTATATGGATTTTGATAGAGGACTGTTATCAATTTTGCTGCTGTTTATCTCGTTTGCAATTGTTCCGACTGTGTAATGGACGGTTTGGTGGGCATCCGAAGATGCCTGTACTACTTTGCTTTAACCCCTAGTGGGGCATAGCGCGTCAACTACTCCTGCACGCCATCGTACTCTGTTCTGGGCAATAGGGCGCAACTCCCCAAAAGACTTACCCAGTGCCTGACATTCCTTTGCCACAGATCGACGCCATGTGATTCGAGGACCCCTTCTTGGTCGGCCTTGGTTCGAAATGGAGTTCCATTTCATGGCATGCAATGCAACGCAGTTATCACTCTCCCGCAATGTGTGACCTATCCACTGCCATTTTCGCCTGCGTATCAATTCGTCGATTGGCATCTAACCCGTACGCCGACTTAGCTCTTCATTTGATATTGTTTCGGGCCAGAAAATTCTTAAAATTCGACGAAAACATGAGCTGACGAAAACTTGCAGCTTTCTGGTAACTCCTACGGAAACTTTCCATGTACTGCTCCCATACAAAAGCGCTGACAGTACCAGGGAGCGAAGCAGGCCCAGCTTGGTCTTGATGCTGAGATAACTGCTCTGCCAGATTTTGGACAGCATGCCGTATGCGCGTTTAGCCTGGTTGATACGACGAGCGATGTCCTGCTCCGTACCATCATTTTCGGCAACAATGCTACCCAGGTAGACGAAGTTGTCCACCTTCTCCACAGGCTGCCCAATAATAATAATGGCAATAGGTGTCGGATTTCTTTTTCGCAATGGCGGGCTAAGAACCTTGGTCTTGTTGATATTAATCTTTAGCCCAACCTTGCTTGCCTCCCTCTCGAGATCTAACGCCATTGCGGACATATCCATGATTTTGTGGGAGAGTAGGCATATGTCGTCAGCGTAGTCAAGATGTTGTAGATAAGATGTCAAAGTCCATTGGATTCCTCTGTCTAGTCCGGATAAAATGAGGAATAGGATCGGTGAGAGGATGCACCCCTGCCGAGCTCCACTGCGAATCTCAAAGTCCCCCGACACCTTACCTTTATACAGAATGCGACATTTTGCGCCGTCATAGGTTGCCTTAATAATAGCCACAAGTTTCTCAGGGATGCCTCTCCTGCATAAGGCCGCCCATACAGAATTCCGGTTCACACTGTCGACAGCCTTTTCGAAATCGATGAAAAGCAAGTGAAGCGGAGAATCGTATTCAGCCCATTGCTCGATGATGATTCGCAAGTTGTTAATGTGATCGACACAGGAAAATCGGGATCGAAAACCAGCCTGCTCTTCATCAAAGATCATGCTTTCTAAGTGGGCTTTTAGTCTTTCCAGGACAATTGAAGCTATAGTCTTAGCAACTGCAGGAAGCGCAAAAATACCTCTCCAATTATTCAAGTCTGGGAGGCTACGCTTCTTCGGAAGTTTGACGAACAAACCTTCCTTCCACTCAGTGGGAAAGATCTCTGTATTCCACGCTTTATCAACAAGTGGGTGCACCAAATCGGAAGCTATGCTTGGCGCTGCTTGATAAAGTTCGGCAGGGATACCGTGAGTCCGGCGGCCTTTCCTCATTTTAGTGCAATAATTGCAGTGACTATTTCGCCTTAAGTTGGGGCAGTGGACCGTATACACACATTTTGATGGTTAGCTAAATTATCCATTTGAGGGGAAATTCACAATGGTTACACGATTCTAGACCATGGCGAAGTGTTCTTTCCACGCTTCATTTGATCTTCTTCCAAGATAAGTGGCTTTCCATCACTATCCTTCACCGGACGTTGGCAGGAGTTACGACCACCTGTAAACTCCTTAATGACACCGTTTACGGCGTTTAAGTAGTTACTTCTTGCGGCTTCTTCTGATGAGGCGAAAGGAGAATTTGCATAAACTCTTTTATCGCATCGCACACTACGCTGAACTTCTCGAGCTTTCTGACGGTAAAGAAGTTCGATGCTGCTTCGATTGTCGTCTGATGCTGCAGCTAAACGAACCTTCAGTTCTTTTCTTTCAACAATCCGCTGCCATGAAGCGTCGGACATCCAAGGCTTACTCCGGCATTCCGGGTTTGTGCCGAGGATGCTATCTGCGCTATCAATGGCTGCGTTCCTATTTTGGACCGATATTTTGGAGATAATGGTCTCTTCCCATCTAAATATCGGCACCCTTCTTGTTTCGTACGTCCAGGAGGTAACTCATGAATATTTTGCTAACGGCAAAGTGGTCGATCTGATTTTGTGTTCTGCGCCGATCAACAGAGAACCACCTGATTTTGTGGTGGTCCTTATGCTCAATGCTGATATGGCCCAGGTTGGATATGAATCGTTCCGCTAAGCTATTGTCGCTGAAAAGGCATTACATTTGTACGGTCGTGGGAATCATTACTGGGCACTGTCCAATTGGAGAGCATGTCAGGAGGCTTAGGCTTCCGTATAACGACTTATGTAGAAGCTGCGGGGATGAGGAGGTAGAGGAGAGTACTTTCCACCTTCTCTGTGAATGCCCGGGCCTGGAAAGTATTAGGAGGGCTACTCTTGGGGCCTACTGCTTTGCCGACCTGGGTGACTTGCAGGACGTCGATGTTGGCCAGATCCAACGTTTTGTTGTGGGCTCGGGCTGGTTCGAAGTTTAGAATGGGTCGGGACTACTTATCCCGTTGGGCATCACAACGGACCCTGATGCGGTCTATGTGTGCTGTGGACAATTATAGCAACCCTTTAACCTAACCTAACCTATGCTCAAACATAGTATCACCGATGAATAGACTGTGAAAGTTGCAGAGCTGTATAAATCTTTCACCGTTGTCGTTACGATTCACCAAGACCGTGTCTCACCATTACATGGCTGAGCCCATAGTTGTCAGCGCTTACTTTTACATTCAAATCTCCCATGACCATTATAATGTCACCTTCTGCTCTGCTCTGAACGGCGTTTAGTTGTTCGTAGAAGGAGTCTTTCGCCAAAGCATTTTCGGGTTAATTGGAGCATATCATTGTATCATCGAGATGTTTCTCATTTTGGTCGGGAACCTGACGGCCATTATACGGTCGGATACCGGATCTCAGGATAAGAGACAGTCTTGTGCGACTCTGGTTAAAAGGGGCCCCACACCTGACTCACGACTACTACCAGTAACTCCACCGGAGTACAACATTACAGTGCTACCCGTTGGAGAGATAAATTCTCCGCTTTTCCACCATTTTATCTCACTAACTCCTAAGACACATGTCCTTTTTGCATTGAAGGGGCTTGGCGGCTCTTGGCCGTTGTAAAAACGGGTCGCTCCGGTGGGTAGAACCGGCTGCCGCAGGAAAACTCCTACCTATCTCGCATTGATCGGGATATCACGAACACATGCCCCGCCTGCAATGGTACACCTCACGATGTGGACCATATTTTTATTTTCGCAGCTGCGCCCACATGCCTTGGTACAAGGATCCAACCTCCGCACTTCATGTGCCTCTCTAAATCTGGCAAAGCCTGGACCGAGTGGCATCGTAAGAGATGCCTCACTGCGAGGATCCTCTCTGGGAAAACCACACGCTGCCTCGACTTTGGCTACGCCTGGCCCTAGTGGTGTAACAAATGCCAGTCTGGAGTGTGCGGGCATTACTGCTAGAGGGGATTGCAAAAACAGGGGTCTCCCTCCTTCTAAGGCCCGTTTCAGGCTGCACCGAAGTGCTGTTCGGACCCGGGACTCCTTGGAGAAAATTCCTGAGGAGCAGAGGACAGCACAGCAAAATGCGTCTCTAGAATGGGCTATCAGCGGGTTATCTGGAGATCAATCTGAGCCAACCACCTCCAACCGAAATCGGTCGGATGGCGAGTCTCCAAAAGATTTAAAAAAACAAAAGACTGTCGATGACACTGGCTCACGTCCTTCATATGCGGATGCAGTGAAGGAGTGGATTGTACTGGCGGTCATTGACCATAACGGTCCGGATGGGAGCACCTCGATCGCAAAATGGAAGAAGGTGGCAGGCGAACTGGCCTCTAACTTCCCTCGAATAATGGAAGAATTTCCCGGACCCGCCCCCAAGTGTAAGGATGCCGGCTGGTATCAAGGGCGAATCAAACTCATGCAGTTACTAACCAGCGTTCGGCCGACTAATTTAAAACAGCCATATGCACCACCGGGGAATTGTGGCAAGGGGCAAAGCTTGAGGCAATTCCTAAGGACAGGATACCCTCCCGACCAAGAGCTCGGGTCTGGTTGCCCTCTAAACCCTGCGAACCGCAGGCGATCCTCCGCCTTATCCAGATGAGTAATGAGGATATTAATGAAAAACAGTAGCTCTCCTAACTACAATAAATTTTATTCATGTATATACATGTATTTCGGAAGCAACTCACTTCCTTCCTCAGTACTTTGCTACTAAATTTAGCTATTACATCAGTCGCCTTAGTACATGTAGATATAATAATTATGATCTTGTAAATCCTTCTGGATACATGCAATTTCCTATTTAAGGCGACTGATGTAATAGCTAAATTTAGTAGCAAAGTACTGAGGAAGGAAGTGAGTTGCTACCGAAATACATGTATATACATGAATAAAATTTATTGTAGTTAGGAGAGCTACTGTTTTTCATTAATCTGAACAGAACTACAAGCGTCGGAAATCAAACTATTAATGAGGATATCCCTACTCACGATTGGAGGGTGGTGAAGATTGAAGAGCCCGTGGACGATATGTGTTGCGCTATTCTTGTCATCAACACCGCTTCTCTGGCTCTCCTCGAAACAACAAACGGTGTGATTGACTACGGCTTCACTCCGGTCACTCTCAAGGTGTACAAGAGTGATGCGAAGAGGGGCGCTAAGTCAATCTCCGAGCCGGCACTCTCTACTGATGTGGCTTCTCTCATGGAAGTGTCTATTGACCAACCTTCCCCAGCATCTGAAGCCGGAATAAGAATGGTGACGACACCTCGCTAGCATCTGACCTTGCGTCGTTCGATGGAAGCATATTGTGCCGTCCACCTTATATGACTCCTTTGAATCTGACTTGGAGGAGGAGACTGACACCACGGTGATAGATGCAACAACGCAACAATAATAAATTATTGTTTTTGTTCAAATGAATCTACACCATTCAATGGCAGCCTCGGCTGCTCTTTTTCTTCGCCTGGCGGGAACTGGCGAAGATATTGCATTAGTACAGGAGCCCTGGGTCGCTCGCGATTCTGTGTGTGGCCTAGAGTCTCCAAATTATACCATTTTTTGTGTTGTCGACCAGGGTAGACCCCGGTCCTGCATTCTTGTGAGAAAAGCTCTAAAAGCAATTTTTATTCCAGAGTTCAGTGACAGGGACTCTGTGGTAGTTAGTTTGGAACTTAGGACCAAGCGCTATTGGATTATATATGCATATATGCCTTATGACCACATTGGTACCTTCCCTCAGGAAAATATAAGAGAAGCGATAGCCAATGCTAATACGTCGAAAATTGATCTTGTTTTGGGCTGCGACTCAAATGCCCATCATGCCATCTGGGGTAGTTCTAATACTAATGATCGGGGAGAGCTACTCTTCCATTTTATCATTGGCACAAACCTTCTGTTGTGTAATATTGGATGCGAGCCTACGTTCGTCACCAAAAATAGACAGGAAGTCCTAGACGTATCGCTTGTCTCGGAGTTTATTCATCACTTAGTGAAAGATTGGAGAGTGTCAACGGATCACTCTTTCTCTGATCATCGCTTCCTCCAATTCAGCATTGATGAGCTTCCCGAGCCCAAACCTATCGTTCTCAATCGGAAAAGGACAAACTGGGTCAGATCTAGGGAGGTTCTACTGAAGGTACTACCCACTCTGCCTCACCAGCCGTCAAACAAGTCAGAGCTGGATGACATGGTACAAACTCTACCGAGTGCACTTAATAAAGCTGCATCCAAATCATGCCCAATCAGTAAAATGAAGGGTAAACAGAAACCCGCATGGTGGAATGCGCGTATCTCAGAACTTAGATATCTATGCAGAAGATCCTTCAATAAGGCGAAATCTACTAGGCTGGAGTCGGATTGGGCTCCATATAAAAAGGAACTTAGCGCATTTAAGAAAGAACTGCGAAAGGCTAAGCGTAGCTCTTGGAGACATTTTGTGAAAAGATCGATAAGGTGGGAGAAACCTCCAGACTACGTAAGATCCTCGCTTCTAATCCTGCTGCTCCTAGCTATTTATTGAAGCATGATGGTTCATGGACCACCACTAGTTCGGAGACTATTCGTCTTTTATTGGATACCCACTTCCCAGATAGCTCAGCTAATTTTCCATTCACTGGCATTACTTCAGAAGTGACTGCTCCTTGTGGATGTGCCTCTATTATTTCCAGTGAAAAAATTTTATGGGCTATTCGAAGCTTTGATGCATTCAAGTCGCCTGGACGTGATGGCATTATTCCAGCCGATTTGCAACACACATCTGATATTATATCCCCGTGGATCGAAGCCATTTTCAGGGCATGTTTGGAGCTGGTCTATATCCCACGTATATGGACTGAAGTGAACGTGACTTTTATCCCGAAAGCGGGTAAAAGCTCGCACGCACACCCCAATGACTTTAGACCTATCAGCCTGTCATCTAATCTGCTGAAGATGTTTGAGAGGCTAATTGATTTTTATCTACGGAGTAGTATTCCATCGCGGCTCTTATCTACATCCCAACATGCCTACTGCAAAGGTAGATCGGTGGATTCAGCTTTGCACTCTTTAGTAGGCTACATCGAGAAATCTCTTAACTACAAGAAATATACCATGGTCGTGTTCCTGGACATTGAGGGCGCATTTAACTACGTCAAACCCGAAGCTATCATCAACGCGCTTTCTGGGTTGCATGTGAGCAAGTCACTCTGCGAACTTGTCAACCTTTTATTGACATCGAGGGTTGTTCACACTAGGCTGGGCTCATCGTCGGAACATAGACGAGTAATTCGGGGCACTTCGCAAGATGGCGTCTTATCCCCACTTCTTAGGAACTTAGTGGTTAACTCGCTGCTTCTTGACTTAGAAAGACTGGGTTACAGGGTGATAGCCTATGCGGATGATGTTGCCATAGCTATTTCGGGTAAGTTCCCAAGCGTTCTCAGTGAGGTGCTTCAGAATGCCCTTTCTCTACTTACAGATTGGGCCAATTCCTGTGGCTTAAAGGTTAATCCGAGTAAGACTGAACTTGTTTTTTTTTACTAGGAGGTACAAGGTACCTTCTATCGTGCCCCCACAGTTGGGAGGGACTAGATTAGTTTTTTCGGAAACGGCAAAATTTCTCGGGCTTATTCTCGACAAAAGGTTGGGTTGGAAACCAAATATTCAGGAACGAGTGAAAAAGGCTACTATTGCTATGTACTCCTGCAGGAGAGCCATAGGTAGAAGCTGGGGTCTACAACCAAATGTTGTACACTAGCTTTACGTTTCTGTTGTACGCCCCATACTTATTTATGGTATTGTGGTTCCCTTCATATTGCAGCCAATTGCAGCCTGCTTAGCAAGGTCCAAAGACTAGCCTGCGTCCTCATTAGCGGAGCACTGAGGTCAACTCCGTCTGCAGCCTTGGACGTGCTGCTCAACATGCTTCCTCTGGATATCATGGGCGAACAAACTGCTGCAATCACTGCCATACGCCTTCGTGAAACGGGACTGTGGATCTAGTCTGCCTTCGGCCACTCATCGATTTTAAATGGTTTGGATATTCCTACAGCAACTGACTATTCCGCTCCTAAATATCTGTTCAGCAAGAACTTCACATCTGTCATCCCAAGTCGGGATCAGTGGAAGGAAAGCGAGTTTCCAATTGCTGACTATATCGGCATATATACGGACGGATCCAAAACAAACGGAGGGGTAGGAGCGGGTGTCTATTGCGACAGGTTAAATCTAAGCCTGACTTTCCGTCTACCATCTCACTGTAGTGTTTTGCAGGCGGAGATCCTGGCGATTTCGGAAGCTCTTATCTTTTTAGGACGACATGTTATAGCTGGTAGAGACATTGTCATCTATACGGACAGCCAGGCTGCAATCAGATCGCTGGATTCAGTCTTGTGTACATCTAAGACTGTGGATTATTGTCGATCATCCCTCTTTGAATTGGGGAGCTATTTTAACATTGTCCTGTGCTGGGTCCCTGGCCGCAGTTGGCCTGGAAGGTAACTGTCAGGCTGATGAGCTTGCCAGGCTGGGCTGTTTGAATGGGGAACCCCAACTATATGGTGATATCTATCCTCCAATTGCTTCTTGCAAACTGATTGTCAAATCTGAGGCGATTAACAAAGCCAATGCAAGATGGATTGCTGGCAATACCTGCCCCACAGCTCGATCGCTGTGGCCCATACTGGATGCTACCCGATCTGAAAATTTACTGTCGCTAAACAGAAGGTATATTAGCTCGGTGGTGGGTGTTATCACTGGGCATTGTCTCATTGGGGAACATGCCAGGAGACTTCGATTTCCCTACAATGACTTTTGCAGGAGCTGTGGGGACGTGAACGAGGAGGAAAGTAGTTTCCACCTTCTCTGCTCCTGTCCAGCTTTTGCAGTTAGAAGGAGGTCGTTACTTGGATCCTACTTCTTCACTGACTTGGAAGAGCTAGAAAGCGCGGATGTTGGAAAACTCCAGAGTTTTATTGTTCGCTCTGGATGGTTCTAACTATCAGAAATATTGAGAAAGGATGTGTGTTAGTGGTATCACAACGGACCTATTTGAGGTCTAAGTGAGCTGTGTTTTGGCACAGCAGCCCATCTACCTACCTACCCACACACCTGACCCCCAGGTCGCTGTGGGAGAGCCCCGTAGAGGCAGCTATCTTCCTGTCCCTTAACACCGAGGAAGACGAAGAGCAATAACAGCATGTAACATACTGACACAACGAACTTCTGACCATTGCTACAACAACAACAACTAACTCCTAAGATGTTTAATTTATACCTCAGAAATTCACTGTCTAATTGAAGAAATCGTGCGTTCTGGGGACCTTCTGATCCATTGTCCAGGAGAGTAAGCACATTCGAGAATCCAATCTTTGTTATTGTACGATAAACAAAAGTCGTAACCGTTAAGTCAGTCCTTATCCGGGACATAGTTGACGTTTTGTTAGCATATATATTATGTAGAAGGTAAAACCATGACCTGTACGAATTGTACGATGAGCCGGAAGTTTCGACAATCGTCAAACTACAACGTCTACAATTTGCAAGACTGTTAAAATACATTTGACACAACCCTGCAATGTATGTAATCAACTTTTGACATTTATACTTATGAATTTGAAAACCTGAATACACAATCAAATTGTCACTTGATCAGTAAAGACGTGTTTGTTTTTCTCTCTTCCGTGCACATTGTCAAATCAACAGGTTATGGGCCCAGCCCTAGCCATCCGAAGAAAGTAGTTGTTCCATCCGTAAAAATTTGAGTAATCCGTGGGAAAATTGTCGTAATGAATTTTGAGAAGAATAAAATTAACTCCAAGGCAATTCGGACAGCCATAATTATCTTTGATTTGTGAAGTGGCGAAGCACGAGGTGCACATGTTACGGAGCCCATTGTCTAGTGGAATAAGGCGCGAAGGCGAAGCAGCAATGGCAAAACTTGATGGAACCATGGAAAAACTGAAAGGTGCTGAGAACTATGACTCTTGGTCCTTCGCAATGTCACACTTCTTAGCCTTGCACAAGCTAAAGAATTGCATCAAACAAAGTGGTGAATCGAAGGAGGAGGCACCAGTAGCGGAAGAGAAAAATGAAGAAAAACTTGACATGGCATTGTCCTGTTTAGTTCTCAACGTTGAAAAATCCCTTTACCCCATAGTGAAGAAGTGCAAAACCCCAATTCAAGCGTGGTGTGCCTTGAGAAATGCGTGCGAGGATAAAGGAATGATGCGTTGTGTTGGTTTGCTACACCAGTTAATCTCAGTCAGGCTTAAAAATTGCGAATCAATACAATCATATATTGATGAAATTATACAAATAAAAAGCAAGCTGGATGATATCGGATTTCAAGTAGAAGACAAGTGGTTAAGCGGTATTATGCTGGCGGGACTCACAAAAGAATTTCGTCCACTAGTCATGAGTTTCGAAGGTAGCGGACTCGATTGGAAACCGGACCAAATTAGATTAAAATTGCTTGATATGAATTACGAAGGAAGTTTAGCTGGAAATGCATTTTTAAGCAAAAAGCGAAACAATCAAAAATATCAAAAGAAACAGAAAAGCAAATTCCCCTTCAGTTGCCATAAATGTCACGAAAAGGGTCATAAAGCCGCCGAATGCAGGAATAAAGAGTCGAATGTTAACAAATCCCAAGAGAAGAAGCAAAATCAGACGAAAAAAGCATTTTTCGCTCTTGCATCGAACGAAAATTAGACAAACAATAGTACGGAGTGGTTTATTGATAGCGGCGCCTCATTTCATATGACTCCAGATGCTAGTATAGTCAAAAATCGTACTTTGTCAACGGTGGACAAAATATCAGCCGCTAACAATGCCTCAATGAAAGTCGATTGTGTCGGAGACGTCAGTGTCAAGGTAAACAATTTTGATGTTGAAGTTAATGGGCGAGTTTTCAAAACGGATCAGTTTTCTGATCCGCGGATCTTTTTTCTGATTTTCTCAGAAACGCGGTCCGGTACAATGGAACATGTTCCAGGTTACGCCATTTTTCGGATCATACTTTTTTTCCGGTCCATTGCACCGGTCCATTTTACCCAAACTTCTGACAGCTCACAGCTGATACATGTGGACGCGTTTTTCACTTGTTGTGCAGTTCTTCAGTAATGCGGTCGCAATTTTCTCTTGTATTGTATGTTGTAAATTGTGAAAAGATACTTTTTGTGCTGAATTCCTTTTATCGTGCGGTAATTTTTCATGCGTTCATTGCATCAAAACTGACAGCTGATGGATCATAGCCCATAGCCGTTTCTGAGACAACATATGTTCCACAGACCCGGGGGTAGATTGGAACTGGACCACGTTCCTGCTCTTGGTGTTTTGGGACCGCGCCCAATGATGTCTTATGCGTTCCAGACCTCTCAGTAAATTTGCTTTCGATCTCCAAGATGGTTGAGAAGGGCAACACAGTTGTTTTCAACAGTGAGAGCTGTACAGTTCATGATGCCGAAATGTGCCCTTTGACACAATGTAAAGCAATGGACGGCGTTTATAAACTCAAGGTGGAAGTTGACAGATGCCTCATATCTATCTCGGAACGAGGATACATCGACTACCTGGCATAGACGACTTGGGCACATTAACTACAACGATTTACATAAAATGCGTAACGGCGTCGTGTCTGGTGTTAAATTCTCTGATGATAAGAAAGTGGAGAACTGCGAAATATGTGCCTATGGTAAGCAGAAAAGATTGCCGTTCAAGTCTAGTAAAACTAAGAGTAAAGCCAAACTTGACCTAATACATTCGGACCTATGCGGCCCAATGGAAAATATATCTATTGGAGGGGCAAGATACTTCCTTACTTTTATCGATGACTTCACGAGGAAGTCGTTTGTTTATTTTCTCAAGTTGAAAAAGGAGGTTCTTTAAACATTTATGGAATTCAAAACATGGATCGAGAACCAAACTGAAAGAAAAATCAAGATTCTTCGTACGGACAATGGTACCGAATATCTTTCTCAACATTTTAACAAGTTTTTATCCGAAAATGGAATTGAACGTCAACTTACTAACGTATTTACACCACAGCAGAATGGCGTTGCCGAAAGATTAAACCGGACCATTGTTGAACGGGCAAAATGTATGCTGAGTGACGCAAATTTAGGGAAATCCTACTGGGCTGAAGCTGTAAACATGGCAGTTTATATCATAAATAGGTCAGTATCTTCAGTTTTAACCAATAAGACTCCTGAAGAAGTTTGGAGTGGCCAGAAGGTTGATTTAAGTCACTTGAAAATATTCGGGTCACCAGTTATGGTCCACGTCCCGAAAGAAAAACGTAAAAAATGGGACGTCAAATCTACGAAGATGATTTTTGTGGGTTATGATAATGAAAAGAAAGGTTATCGATGTATTAATCAAGCTACAAACAAACTTATCGTCAGTAGAGATGTCATTTTCCATGAAAACACTACCGAATTGAAAATACTTATCGAAGATGAAGACAATTTGCAACCAGTGAGAGAAGATGTAATTGAAGGCGATATAAATAATGAAGCTAAATTGAAATGCGAAGACTTCAGCGAAATAAGTGAATGCAGCCGAATCATAGAAGAAGATGACGAAGACTCAACTTTGAAGGAAGACGCATCAAGTTCATTCTCCGATACAACTACTAGCATATTATCGATCGATCGACGCAGTCAGGATCCTGATTTTTCACCTGAGACTCACGTGACGCCTTCAATGGAGATTAGGAGATCGCAGAGAACACAAAGGAATCCAACCCTGAAATACGGAAACCCGATCACATATAATGCCAAAAATAATAATGATGATGATCCGATAACGGTTAGTGAGGCTATGCCAAGAAGTGATGCAGCACTGTGGAAAAATGCCATGCAGGATGAAATGAATTCCTTAGTGGCGAACAATACATGGAATTTGGTTGAGTTGCCACCTGGAAGGAAGGCTATAAAATCTAAATGGATTTTTAAAATTAAACATGTTGGCAACGAAGATAAATACAAAGCCCGATTAGTTGCCAAAGGTTGCTCGCAGAAGTACGGCATTGATTATGAGGAGACTTATTCACCTGTCGTCAGGTACGCTTCAATTCGATTCTTAATGGCATTGGCAGTGGAAAATGATCTCAAAGTCAATCAGATGGATGCTGTTACGGCCTTCTTGCAAGGCGATCTCGATGAGGATATTTATATGCAGCAACCCGAAGCTTTTGATGATGGAACCCAACGAGTTTGCAAGTTAAACAGATCGATATACGGGCTTAAGCAAGCAGGCCGAAATTGGAATCTCAAGTTAGAGTCTGTCTCGAAATCGTTTGGACTTAAAAAGTCTAAAATGGATCCTTGTGTATACTACACCGATGATAATCATTTAATACTGGCGATCTATGTCGATGATATTCTTATATTTTGGAAGGAAGAGACTGTTTTGGACAAATTAAAACAAACTTTAAATTCGGCTTTTAAGATGAAAGATATGGGCAGAGCCAGAGAATGTCTTGGAATCCGAATAACACAACACGAAAACAGAATTGAATTGGATCAGTCAACCTATGCGAAGAAAATTTTAGAACGCTTTGGTATGCAGAACAGCAAGCCTATTTCGACACCTGCTGATGTCAGTCAAAAATTATCTGTAAAGATGCAATCAACTCGTGGCGAAAATATCGAAAACATTCCGTACCAAGAAGCGGTTGGGTCCTTGCTCTACTTAGTACAGGGTACACGACCCGATATTGCTTTTGCAGTCAACGACGTAAGTAGATTTAATATAAATCATAGCATAGCTCATTGGAAAGCAGTGAAAAGAATCTTCAGGTACATCAGAGGAACTTTAAACTACAAGTTGGTATACACGAAAAGCAATAACAGCAATTTGATTGGGTATTGTGACGCAGACTGGGCTTCTGAAGTAGACAATCGGCGATCTTGCACTGGATCAGGCGCGGATTTAGAGGGGGGGGGGGGGGGCAACGGAGACATTGCCCCCCCCTTGGGCAAAAAAAAGAGAAGAAAAAAAAAGAGAAGAAAAAAATAGAAGAAAAAGAAAGAAGAAAAAGGAAAAAAAGGAAAAAAGGTAGAAAATTAAGGTTTTCAACTGATCTTCAGGCTTTAACACTGCCGTTGCCCCCCCCCCCCCCTCCTCGGGCAAAAAAAAAGAGAAGAAAAAAAAGAGAAGAAAACCAGTCCGAAGCGTATATACCCTAGACTTGTACAGACCTAGTGGTGACACCAAACGTAATAATTGGCAACATATGGTCGTTGCATTAAAAGTGAGTTTCCTATATAGCCAGCTTATAGGGGAGGTTGGCATTCATTCAGGGGGATCTTGACCTTTCTCGAAATCAATTAACTAACCCATTCTTCAAATATTTGTTGAATTTTTCAAGTCGCTAGCTTCATTCCATCGAAAATTATTGCTTATTTGAAGTCTCACTTGTAGGGGAGGTAGGGGTTCCTTGGGTCGGATCTTGCCCATCATTGCCACCAACCAATTAGATCACCCTACAAACATACAAACAAAATTTTAAGTCTCTAGCTTCACTCTATCGAAAGTTATCGCTTATTTGAAGTTTCATTTGTAGGGGAAGTAGTGGTTTCGTTGGTCGGATTTTACGTATTTTCAATATTAGCCAACTGCACCCTACTACAAACATTTGACCAAAATTTTAAGTCGCTAGCTTTATTTTGACGTAAGTTATCGCTTATTTTAAGTGTCATCTCTAGGGGAGGTAGGGGTTCCTTAGGTCGGATCTAACCCATCTTTAATGCCAACTAACTCAATCTCACTTCAAACATTTGAACAAAATTTCAAGTTGCTGGCTTCATTCTATCAGAAGTTATCGCTTATTTGAAGTTTCATTTATAGGGGAGGTAGGGGTTCCTTGGGTCGGATCTTGCCCATTTTCAGTACCAACTAATAAGACCTTACTACCAACATTCTACCAAATTTCCAATTCGCTAGTATTATTCTATCGAAAGTTATCGTAATTAAAAAAATATTTAATTTTTTGAACTTTGTAGTGGAGGTAGGCGTTCCTTTAATCTGATTATGCTCAACTTACTAAAACCCAAGCAGCTTCTCACTTCAGGGTTACATGCCAAAATTCAGCTGTCTAAGTCAATTGGCTCATGAGTTATGGACAAAAAATCTGAAAAGTAGGGTAGTACGGGGTTCTTTGTAAGAAATTTACCGTTAGTTTTCAACTGATCGATTTTATTTTTCCAGGGGACTATAAGATTACCCTCACGAGCAATCTATCAGAGCTAGAGCTTTTCATGTTTATTTAATCAGGAGTTATAAATACATTAATTATTTTACATATGTAGGAGAGGTAGGCGTTCTCTTGGGCTGATCATACCCATTTTCAATACCAACCAACTAGATTATATTTCCAACATCTGACCAAAATTTCAAGGCTCTAGCTAGCTTCATCCTATCGAAAGTTATCGTGCGAACGGACAGACAGACAGACATGGCTAAATCGAATCAGGAGGTGACCCTGATCATTTATATATATACATTGCTATACCTCCGGAGCCTCCTTTAAGGTGTTACTTATTTCCGTCGTGACAAAAACAATATACCCTATACTAAAAGTCTAGGGTATAAAAAGAGAAGGAAAAGGACGAGAAAAAAAAATGGGAAAATTAAGGTTTTCAACTGATCTTCTGGTTTTAACATTGATATATTTTTATAGGGAACCAATTCAACATTCATGTATGATACATTGATGGGATAGGACATTCCGAGTAGTAGGGTGTGTTTAGATTTATCGAGTTTCCTCGCGTAACTGTTTCGCGAGGAAACCTTTCATTCCATTCCAGCATATGCACACATTCGGTTAAAGAAATGCCCATTGAAATTTTATGTATTATTTTAACAGATTATATTTAGTGATAAGGTCGCATTGAAATAAGAAGAGGTAATTCAAAATTAATTATTTATTTATACTATATAAACTTAACGAAAAAAAGCAACAATTTTCTCTATCTTTGAAAATTGTTAATTTCAATATTAACTTTCTTTTATAAAAACGAAACATTTGCTTTCAATCTTACAACTATTTGAAATGTGTTGATTTTAAATAGTTGTAAGATTGAAAGCAAATGTTTCGTTTTTATAAAAAAAAAGTTCATATTAAAATTTACATTTTCCAAAGATAGAGAAAATTGTTGCTTTTTTTCGTTAAGTTTATATAGTATAATTAAATAACTAACTTTGAATTATCTCTTCTTATTTCAATGCGACCTTATCACCTAAATATAATCCGTTAAAATAATACATAAAATGTAGGTTACAACACTAATTGGATGCTGTTTATTTTTGGGGTCTCTGATGACCCCGCGCGACGATCGGCGTTACAAAAATGGCGCGACGGGCGGAGAGTTAATCGACTCGTCTCATCATGCTGATAAAGGATATATATAGTTTATTCGGTCGGAGCTCGGAGGTGCTTCTTTCTATGAGTTATAAACATCATGACAAAGTTAATATACCCTCACTCCGTGAGAGGTATAAAAAGGAAACTTCTTTCTTTCTTCTTTCTAGGAAGCTTGTGACATATGGCGGCACCACATTATGGCTGTTACCGAGTCACGAACGAGCCAAGTGGATAACACTTTGTCGGCATCCAAGCACCTGCACCTGCGAGTGAACGAATTTCATCCAATGCGACGAATACCGAGCAAGCACTCCTGGAGCATTTTGTTCACCCGAGGAATCGCTGGACGGGAGAGACGCACGGTGCTAGGGAGTGCACAACGTGTCGGTGAGGCAGACACTATGTGAAGCCGCCCGTATGTGTTGCCCAAAAAGCAATTGCTATCGACGACGGCGTTACGGTCAGTTATGCGTCTGCAGAACGTTCATTTTTTTAAGCTGAAATGTTCGTGTAGGCAACTCGCAATATTGCCCCCCCCCCCCCCTTAGGTCTTGGCTAGATCCGCCCCTGCACTGGATACCTTTTCAAAATGTGTAACGGAGCTACTACGTGGAACAGTCGTAGACAGCCTACTGTAGCTCTATCTAGTACTGAAGCAGAGTATATGGCACTCGCAAATAACTCAACTTTGATATTTTGTGATAATCAAGGTGCCATCAACTTGTCTGAGTCGGACGGATTCAGACCACGATCAAAGCACATAGATATAAGGTACCACTTTGTACGCGAAAAGGTTGAAGACGGAACGATCAGCGTTAAATTTATTCCTACAGAGGAAATGGTTGCCGACAATCTCACGAAGGCAGTAAGTAAAAACAAGCAGTCATTTTGTAACAACGAAATGGGGTTAAAATTGAATTAAACTAATACGAGTATTGAATTACTTGTTATGCTTATTGAATTAATTGTCTACCTGCTCTAATGTAATATATTTTCTATTATATTAAAAATTTAAAATTTGGTAAAAATCTAAATTTCAATTAAATTTCACTTAACGATGATGTTTTATCAATTTTAATAATTTTAAAGTGAGAGTGTTAAAATACATTTGACACAACCCTGCAATGTATGTAATCAACTTTTGACATTTATACTTATGAATTTGAAAACCTGAATACACAATCGAATTGTCACTTGATCAGTAAAGACGTGTTTGTTTTTCTCTCTTCCGTGCACATTGTCAAATCAACAAGGGCATATACCACGAATGCACCATGACCGCATGCCTAAGTAAATATTCAATGAACGACGCGTGGACCGAGCAAGGCTGCGAGGAAGACCGAAAACTTGTCGGAAAGACTTAGTAGATGAGCACACCGAACAACTGCTGGGCGTTCAAAATTGGAAGACGCGGTCACATGACCGAGATAATTGGAGGACGGCGATCCTGGCGGCTGGGGTCAGACGTCGGTCTGTTGGGCCACGATGATGATCAGTTTCAATTGAGTATGAACATCTTTGAGCAAAAAGACAAGTTAAAACAAAACGTGTGTAAGGTTTCTCGTTGTTTCTGTTTATTTTTTAATTTTGCTTATATATAAAATAAATAAATAATTATGTATTACAAATCTTCAATGGGACAAATGACAATAATAAATAGAGTGCGATAGTCTAGTCTATTCTAAGTAAAATATAAAAATATTGCAAAATAAAATTTAAGTATGAAATCGATACAACATCGGAGTACACCAGAAACACGTAAATATACTGTTAACTTACGACAAATACATTTTATACTGCGCATTTTGTTTATTTATGTAAAAATCAGTTCTTTATAAAAAAAATCGTAATGGGCAGTGAGATCCTGTGACGAACGATGGTGGAATCTAGAATCTGCCAGGTCCAGAGTGGAGCCAGTCTATAAATTAGCATTCTTACTTCTTGTTTTTCTTTTTTTTTCTGAGGACTCGGTTGTAAAGCCAAATTATGTCAATTTAAACGGGTGCCAAAACGTTTGAAATCCAGTCATAATACAGACCAACTGTTTTCTTTATAAAATTATTACGAATTTAGTTAATGCTGTTCTATTAAAAATTGTAAAAACAAATAGTTTTCTCCGATTTAACTTCGAACTCGTATCACAGCGAAATATATACAAATTATTAAATTTTTTTTTTGTTTCAAATATTCGTGTTGTCTTATAAAACCCTTAAATATTGTTCTTAATTAAGTAAAATTAATTTGTTTTTGGAATGCCCGTTGAGCTATCGCTAATAAATACGTTAATGGGAATGGAAGAATTTTTTTATAAGGCATCTTTGACTGGGACACCAGCTCCAATTAAATCCGGTAATTTAATCGGGCGGTGTTATAGATCAGTGCACAAGGAACCTTCATTCGATGTGGTATACGCTAAATATAAAAATAAATTAGAAGATTTTATCTATGTTACATATCCGCCTAAATATTGGCCCCTAAAGTACTTTTCCTAAAATCCTTGGCAAATATAATATGCAAGAGCGTAGGCAGTGAGATCAAGTCCTGATTATCTCCGAAAAAATCGACATTAGGAGCTTCTGGCAACTCGTTGTTTTCGATGGGGGCGATTTCCATTATTTCGTCCTGAACTGACATTAGGTTTTCTAAGATTTTTTCGACGATTCGTTCGGGCCCTGCTAGTTTTACTGTGTTTGTTATTAGATCTGGAAAAAGGCCCGATACTAAGAGTTGTGTTAACGGAAACAGTGGACGGTACGTGAACGGCTGTAGAATTTCTGACAGACCTGGGGGTTTGTCTATATACAGGCAGCTCAGTATAATGGGAAAGAGTCTCATTCAGTCCTAGTAGGTATTTGCCGAAATTGGCTTTGGCAAAAATTATATCTACACCGGTTTGATCGTCCTCTTTGAGACTCTGTAGGTTCAAATGTCGACACATTTCCCGCAAACGTAGAGGTTTTGGCGGTTTTATACGTGCAGTTTGGTTAATGGCTGTTTCGATTTCGCAGAGAAGTGTTAGGGCATTTGGTACAATTGTTTTAAGAGTATCGTCCTCTGAGAGCTTAAGCAAGTAACTCAAACCGGCAACATAGACTTGCAGTCGTTTGTGTTCGAGTCGTAAGCAGAGCTGAAATGAAAATGATGAATGGCATAGATTAGTTTATTTATTTGACAAAAATTTTGAACATCCGCTTTATTTTAAAGTAATAACAATAAAAAAAAACTTCAATTGGTGGTCACTGCACCTCTACCAAATTGTTGGTACTATCATTTCACTTTCATTCAGTTCAAGCGCTCTTTTTTGCCTAAATGTTGCTAGCGGCTACGTTTTAAGATGACAACATTAATTGTTTACACTAGGCAAATTTCATCATCCAAAACGAAAACAACAAATAAACCTTCCAGCAACATTTTCACATCATCAATTATTCTCTCGAGACTATTTTTTTATTAATATTGTAATATTCGCTTGCTAACTGTACGAATCCGAAAAGTTTAAAGAAGTATTACAATTTGTTGTGCATGTTCTTTGCATTGACAAAGAAGTGAAATGTTGCATTTGTTATAAATGTCCGATTTCTTATTATGGAACGATTTGCATTAAAAGTGGGTGTTGGGTGTTGAGTATACGAGTATATACAAATATTACACACGAACGTTATAAACTCAAGTGTTTTGATGCCTATTGGACAAAAGGCGAAAGCGTGCTGTGTAACACATTGTGACCAATTTTAATGATTTCCAGTTTGTCTTAGAGTTCAAAACTAAAATATTAAAATGCGGATTTACTAAAGATATTTTTAGTTTTTTTCTTATTATACTTACTTTATTGGTTCTTCTGCTATATTCGAAAAATGCATATTGTTTTGACTTGGGACACCAATTGGTTTCATTTGTTTTGCAACTTCCGTATTCTTCGATTCTGGCCGTCATAGATCTCAACTGTCGTTTGAGTGGTTTAAGGTTAAAACTCGTCTGTAAAAGATAAAAATATTTTTATTACTGATCAGAACGTGTAATTTATTGTTTTATTTATGGAAGTGAATATTTTATAGCCGCCATGCGAATAAATCGGTTTGCCGGTAGCCCTATTTGTAACAAAAAATCAACATGATGACTCATCATTTTTTAACAACGATAGTAGTTGCAGTGTGCAGTATAGTAGGCGCGTTCTTCTGTACTCCAGTGAAGGTTTATTCGGGTTAACAACACGCAATTGCATTAATGCGTTAACCTGAATTAATCTGAAGAATTCTACGGGTTAATAGACATACACTGGATAGATATGTCAAGAGCTGTTGCCTGCATCGCTAAAATTAGAAATTTTCGTAGTTTGATTTGATTTTTTATATCAAGTTCATTTAATTAAAATTTAATATTTTCCCGGATATGTTCCATATTTTTAATCTCGCAAACACAATCAAGAACTAGACCGAAGCTTGGCTTCGGCCTGGAGCCCGAGGCGTATATACCCTAGACTTGTACTTGCACTTGTGGTGATACCAAAAGTACCGATTGGCAACGACCATATGGATTAAAAGTGAGTTTCCTAAATGGCCAGTTTATAGGGGAGGTTGGCGATAATTCAGAAGGATCTTAATCATTCTCAAAATCAACTACTATAACTAGCCCACACTACAAATATTTGTCGAATTTTTCAAGTCGCTAGATTCATTCTATCGAAAATTATCCCTTGTTTGAAGTCTCATATGTAGGGGAGGTACAGGTTTCCTTTGATCTTATGCATTTTCAACAACAACCAACTACATCCTAGTGCAAACATTTGGTCAAAATTTCAAGTCACTATCTTCATTTTATCGAAAGTTATCGCTTATTTGAAGTTTCATTTGCAGGGGTAGTAGGGGTTTCATTCGTCTCATTTTACGTATTTTCAATATTAGCCAACTGGATCCTACTACAAACATTTGAGCAAAATTCCAAGTCACTATCGAAAGTTACCTCTTATTTGAAGTTTCATTTGTAGGGGAGGTAGGGGTTCCTTGGGTCGGATCTGGCCCATCATCATACCAACTAACTAAATCTCACTTCAAGCATTCGACCAAAATTTCAAGTCGCTGGCTTCATTCTATCAAAAGTCATCGCTTATTTGAAGTTTCATTTGTAGGAGAGGTAGGGGTTCCTTGGGTCGGATCTTGCCCATTTTATATACCAACTAACTAGATCTACTGCCAACATTCTACCAAATTTTCAACTTGCTAGTGTCATTCTATCGAAAGTTATCGTAATTAAAATAATATTTAATTTTTTGAATTTTGTAGGGGAGGTAGGCGTTCCTTTGATCCGATTTTGCCCAACTTACTAAAACTCGAGCAGCTTCTCACTTTAGGGTTATATGCCAAAAATCAGGTGCCTACGCCAATTGGTTCAAGAGTTATAGACAAAAAACGTGAAAAGTGCGGTAGTACGGGGCTCTTTGTAAGAAAATTACCGTTAGTTTTCAACTGATCGATTTTATGTTTACTACTACTACCAATCTAGAGCCCTTCATATTATTAAGTCCGGAGATATAGATACATTTAATTATTTTACATATTGTATAGATATGCGGCCTGATCGTGCCCATTTTCAACACCAACCAACTAGATTATACTGCCAACATTTGACCAAAATTTCACGGCTCTAGCTTCATTCTATCGAAAGTTATCGTACGAACGGACAGACAGACAGACAAACAGACATGGCTAAATCGAATCAGGAGGTGACCCCGATCATTTATATATAAACATATACATTGCTATAGCTCCGGAGCCTCCGTTAAGGTGTTACATATTTTCGTCGTGACAAAAAACAATATACCCTATACTTATAAAGTCTAGGGTACAATGATGGAAAACTAAATTGACGCTAGAGGTCCAGTGCACTTTGACACTTAACCGAGTAGTTGACCTAGAACGTTCTTTTTTTTGTTTGCATACTCAATTGGCCTAACCCCTTGTGCGGCATAGCGCGTCAGCTGTTCATTGTGGCTCAGTTGACGTTTCGTTGGCATAAACTGGTTTCGGAGAATGCAGTTGCCAGTATGCATCTCCTGCACATCCATGGCCGGGAACGTCGTCGTGGACGGGATTCGAACTCGAAACGTCGATAGACAAATATGAGACTGATGCCTCAACACACGCGCCTAGTGATTCTACAGAATAAGTCTGTTCCTAAAACCTGTATACCGATTCGAAATTGACCCGAGATTCACAAGTAGCGGATTCCCGAAAACCGACTCATTGCGGTTTTTGGTAAAAAAAACCGACTCAATAAAAACCGAAACCGACTCGTTAAAGTCCGACCGGCTTATGGCTTCGAAAACCGAGTTAAGACCCGACTCGTTAGCAACTGACGGGCTCATCCCCAAAACACAGTTAAAAAGTCGGTTTATCAAAAACCGGGTAATGAAACCCGACTGGCCCCAAAAAAAAAAGTGTTAATACCGACTCCCTCTCGACACGGCATGGTTAGTGGGCAGGCGTTAGGCGTCCAGTTCACAGTCAAATCAAAAGCTAAAACCTTTTCTTAAATAAATTCATCCTGTCCAGTACTACCCAAAATGTATTCAATTCGGTTTTGAATGATTCGTTTTTGTTTTAACCAAAAGTTGGCTTTTAATAAGTAATTTTTCAACTCTTTTTTTGGAGCCGCTTAGTTTGTAACGAGTAATGTTGCAAATATGGAAAATATGCAAGAAAAACGGAAAAAAAGGTAAAATAAAAAAAGGAAAATGTGGAGAAAAAAAAAAACAAAATATGGAAAATATGGACAACCGACCAAGTGTTTCCACTTTGTCGGTTTTCCATATTTTCCATATATAATACAAAAAATGTTAAAAATGGAAAATATGGAAAATGATGAAAAAGGATAAACGGATTTCGTTACTTGATTTGATTAAATTTAATTTCTGTAGTTTTGCACTCCACGCACATTTTCTTTTAAATCCTTTGCATCATAAAAGTTATCACGCTTCTTGCAAGAATACATATTTTATAGTTATACAACATTAGCTATGTCTGAAAAGTAAGAAAAAGAAACTTACCGCTCCAACATCTCCTGTGTCATTATATGCATTGGATGAACATGGATTCTGCCATGGTACCGGATCGCCAAATAAGTCCTTAAGTCTTTTTTCTGAACAATCACGGGAAGCAGCGTTTTTAGGTTTAATCAGACTTTTCTTGCAGGTTACATGTGCTTTTGCTTGTCTTTCAGTCTTTGTACCAGTCAGTGGGGCAGCATCGATTTGTGGCGGTATATTTAATAGTGTACCAACCATAATAATGGCAATTAACCACACACTAATCGTGGTGGTTTTGGTACAAATAGACGATGCACGGTTATAGTCCCCCGTTTTGCTAATTCTAGTTTTGGTTGCTACGGAACCGCAACCACCTGTAACGAAACATAAAAATCACGTATTTAGAGACATTGTCAAAAAATAACTTAAATTTAATTAGACAGAAATAAAAGCAATACTACAATATTTTTTATCATTCCAAAACCCATATATTCGTACATTTGATTTATGCCCCGCTTTTCATTCATAGCTTCAACTTCATTAGCTGTATTGTTATACTCTAGATGAAATCTGAGAGTATTATAAGTTTGCCACAAAGTTTGTAACGCTAAGAAATAAGGCTCGCAGAAAAAAATGAATGATACAGAAGTTCATATTATCACTCGAATATCTCAAAACCGGATGTCCGTCTGTCCGTCTGTCCGTCCGTCCGTCCGTCCGTCCGTGACCTCTCTAGCTCGAGAACGCGTTGAGCTATGAAGTTCAAATTTTGCACACGTTATTTTTGACAAAAAATGAAGGCTAAGTTCGTGAACGGGCTAAATCGCTCCACCCCTTCTACCCCCTCCCATACGAAATGACACATTTTTGAAAATTTACAATAATCAGATTTTCTCAGAAACTATAAAACATATTGCTTTGAAATTTTTAATATATCACTTTTATGATAATTGTAACCTATGTTATAAAACTTATTGTAATCCTCACCCTCCTTCTACCCCCTCCCATACAAACTGCACTATTTCAAGAAATACGTTAAGCCAATTTACTCAGTACGTATACAATTTATCGGGCTGAAATTTTGTATTTAACACTTAATTAACAATATCAGTTAAATTCAAAAAAATTAATCGATTACCCTTACTCCGTCTACCCCCTCCCATACAAAATGACACATTTTTGATAATTTACAATAATCAGATTTTCTCAGAAACTATAAAACATCTTGCTTTGAAATTTTGAATATATCACTTTTATGATAATTGTAACCTACATTATAAAATTTATTGTAATCCTCACCCTCCTTCTACCCCCTCCCATACAAACTGCACTATTTCATGAAATACGTCTTAACGTCTTATCGACTTACGTCTTACGTCTTAACGATGCATCCGAGATTGCAACCAAAATTATTTATTGGCTTTAACCAGGCTCAAATTCATCTAGAGTATTGCATGATTGGGGTTTACCCCAATCGTAGTTCTTTTATGTTTTAGGTAGTAGCTTTGCCGTGACGAACCACGAACCCGGCCAGCTTCTCGTGATCAGCTGAATTGAAGACGACATAATTCTCTCCCAAAGATGCCGATCGAAACCACATGTGTTTCACTTAGCACAAAATGTATGATTAGATGACTCAGACACCTAATTGTGGGATTCACTGACCGCTTAACCATCATAACATCGTTATAACGATATTCGCGATTTGGAGCTTTTTGGTAGCCTCTTTTCTTACTACTACTCTTCACACTTTGGCTTTTTTTGTCCATTTAGCCTATTCGTCATTAGTGATTTGCTTTGTTCGCATAGGTGAGGCATAAGAGTAATGCTGCGTGCGGGCTGATGAGTGATAAGTGCGCTAGCAACTTTGCTCGGAACAGCGCTAGAAAATCATATAATTTTGATTGCTAAACGCGTCGCTTATGCGTTCGGGAAAATCGCGCGCTTGCGATACGCTTGCATGAGAAAAAAATGCATTCGGTGAAAATTTTATCGAAATCTAGTTAAATGGGATTTCGGCGAAATCTCCTTGAAATCCACCGGATGTTGAATACATTTTATTGCCAAACGAAATCTTGATAGTTAGCAAGGACACCATGAAATCCTTCTGAAATCGCGTTTGAAACGCCGATGTCATACGACAATGCCCCACATGTGTTCACATTCACACTGCACGCTCTGCTATGAATGAATGGAGAAGTGCGGCCAGTGACCCTAAATGGTGGGCACGCTTTGCGATGCAATGCCATGCGATGGACGCGATAGATGCGATGCGAAGGATACGATGAATTCGATGGATGCACGGTGATGGTGGGCTAGGTGAATAGATACCACAAGTAGATACACAGCCGCAGAGATTGTACATGAAACTTGTACCGAAATATGGAATATTTTGGACCCTGTATGTCTACCGCCTGTGAGTACTAATAGAACTCTCACAGTACTTTGAGCTTGTCAGTATAAACTCGGCGCGGATAGGAGGTGCATGCTAGAAACTGCATTTCCGAAAAGTACAATAGATATGCTATCGAAACGTCAAAAAGGCATAGAAATGCTAGAGATGTTGACGCGCCCATGCCCCTGGAGGGGTCAAGGCAATTAACATATCTACCGCACCCTAATGTACCACTGCTTCAAGCAACTGCACAAGAGATGTGCATCAAGTGAAACCTTCTGAATTCCAGCAAGATTGAATGTATTTATGGAAACTGGGCATTTGTATGGATCTGACAATTCCAGATGAAGTGGTTTGGCAGCAGCTACAAAATTCATGTCGCTAGTTACATTTTGTTGAAATTTATTGTGCGGTTTTTCCCTGCGAAAAAATTAATGTACTCTATTCTATACTATTTTATGGTATAATATACTATTTTGTGTACCATATATCATTTTATAGAAAATGTATTGTACTTTGATCCGGGCTTTGGACTTTTTTCTGTAGAAGACAAAGTATTCGAAATATTCAAGAAAACTGTAAATAATAAGAACTTTTGATCCCCTTATCCTTCCGGGCCGCCTATCAGTAACTTTTAAGCATATTATACCCATTTAGAGGACTATCTCCAACCGTTATGCCAAATTTGAAAACTGCACGATTTTTTCCCATTATCCCATTTATTGTCTGAACTCCCCTAAAAACCATAAAATCACAAAGTAGGCCGAACGTCATCGCAAAGGCAATTAAACCATACAGCGTCATCAGATCCATCGCAAAAGGAATTAATTTGCAGACTTTTCCTTTTCTTGTGATGATCGCATCCATAGCACGGCGTGGAATAGCATCGCATAGCAAGCGGTGTTAACGCCCAGTAAGAGTCTAAGGGTGCGATTATGTTGGAGCTTCGACAAGAGATAAGAGCAGCGCGTATCGTTTATCGAAGCTCCAACATAAACGCACCCTAAGGCGACTACGCTATTATTGTTTTCTGTAGTAAACTCTGTTGTTAATTGTCTCACTATAGCGACAGAAACAGAATTATATTTCAGTTCCTGTCGCAAATCTACTGGATTCTGTCCCTGCTGCAAGTTCTGTTTTATGCCAAATCACCGATCAAGTTTGAGTAAAGCCGCGATTTCACATACAACAGAATTAGGAACAGGAGCAGAATTAAGTACATTTTGACTGTTGTTATTTTTGTCACTGTTCCTAATTCTGTTGAATGTGAAATCGCGGCTTAACTGTACTCTATGACGTCATTAACGAAGGCAGATTTTACCAATACTTTACCATCGATCAGCTGATAGCCGGCCTGCATCTTAAGATGGTAGTGGTGCATACGTCATAAGAGATGGCGATAATACTTAATTTGGTATTATTTGATTTGCGTATCTTCAAATCAAAATCAACATCAAGTGAAAACTTTTTTTTTGTCCTGAGCAAACAAAAATTATAAAAGTAATGATACCTCCCATATATCATACAAGCGCCCCAAGGTGGTTAAAAATCCAATAAAAGATTACTGATAATAACTGTGATTGTAAATAATTGGAGATTGAGAATAAGTACTCCGATAGTACATATGTACATACTTGTAGATCGCTAAACAAATATTGATCGAGCATGTTAATCAGATCCAAACAGCATATGATATGTGTTACAGAGGTAAGTTATTTTTAGAAAATTCAAATTGTGATTTTTACTATAAATTCATGATATATAGTTTCTTTTTAAAGAGGAGATTAGTGATTTTGGTACAAAGGCGCCGGTAAGTAAGAAGGCATCATATGACGGTCCTTAGGAATATATTTCAAAAACATCTTCGTACTTTGGTCAACAACAATGCATATTAGTTACTACTGTGTTGGTAGGTGCTGTAGTTCTTCAGTTATTAGTTTAGTTTGATGAGAAGAGACAAACAATCGCAACTATGTATTGTCCTCGATAATTTTAAAATAACCTCAAATTATAACGAAAGTTCTTAAGAAAACTCATCTCAATTGTGAGCGAATTTTAACATACACATTCATTGTAAGCTTCATAAAATATTTAATATTTAATGCATCATTGAGATTCACCGTAAATGCAAAATATGTAGATATATTTGTATTTTATGTCATCAAAAAGGTGTCGGTCGGCCGGTGTCAAATTCGTCGAGCATTTGTTGTCCAACTACACCACACATATGCCAATTATGTCAATTTCGATTCAATTTGAGCCGGAATTATTTCCTTACATTTTTATGGATGGATCAAAATTGGCGTACACAGTAATCACTACATGAAGTGTAATGAAATTTTAAGCAAATTACATATATGAATTGATTTTTCACCGACGGGTCGAAAATGGATATCTCGGAGAGTTATCTCCTCCCGGACTTTGGCAGCATTTTCCAGGTGGAAAACCTCGCAATTATGAAGCCGTGTCTCACTCTGAGAGATATACCAGATAACCAGAACATCATTTGCTCAGACAGACAGGCCGCTATCAACGCACTGAACTCGGTGAGTATGATACTTCGTCCGAACTGGTCGAGCAGTGTGGGGAAGAGTTAAGTCGCCTGGGTGCCTGGTCATAGAGACATTGAGGGAAACGAAAAAGCCGACGAGCTCTCCAGAAGGCGGGCCGTCCTAGAAAGCTCTAATGCGGAACCTGTTTTTATTTCGCTGAGGACTGTTAAGAGCAAGATCTTCTCTCACTACCTCAATGTTGCGGATTCCAAATGGCGGAATCTGTCTACCTGTGCCGTATCTCCTATGACAGAAGGAAAACATCTGAGCTATCGACCAAGTCCCGTAGGGATGTCGCCAGGCTCACGGCGGCCATTACAGGAAATTGGCCTATCGGAGAACATGCAATAAGGCTTAGCATCCCTTATAATCCGCATAGCCACAGCTGCGAGAATGAGGATGAGAAAGAATCCCCCACAAACTCACTCACTTCCTCCGCGAATGCCCGACCCTTGCTAGAGCCAGACATCGAGCACTGGTTGAGGCCTTTCTTGCTAACCTGGGAGATGTGTCGGGGGTGAGGATCGGAGCGCTGCAATACTTCTTGATCTCCTCCGGTTGGACCTAGGCATCCTTGCATCCCCTGTTAGTCCAACCATCTTCTTATAACCGATTTTACCGAGATTTGTGGTTACAAAACGGCGTATTCGCGCTAATTGGGCTTGTTTCTTCACTCCGTCGTCATTTTCTCAAATTAGGAAAAAAAACAGGAGCGTCGCCCATCATTTGCAACCCATCTGTGTACCCTTGAACCAAGAAAACCAGAAATTTTACCTCCATTCCAATGAGAAGTTTTATCGTTCAACCATTCGGATTTGGTATATGTATATGTGAACTAACGTTATAGGGGAGGTTGATGTTCATTTAGCAGAATCTTGAACATTTTCAAAATCAATTGAATAACCCACACTACAAATATTTGTCGAAGTTGTCGGAAGTTTCATTTGTAGTGGAACTACATATATAGCCTACTGTAAACATTTGACCAAAATTTCAAGTCTCTACCTTCATTCTATCGAAATTTGTCGTACAAACGGGCAGACAGACAAATATGGCTAAATCGAATCAGGACGTGACCTTGATCATTTATATATACCCTGCCACACTTACGGAGGCTCCTTTAAGGTGTTAATTACATATTTTCGTCGGGACACAAACAATATACCCTATACTTTACAAAGTCTAGGGTATAAAAAAACAGTGGAAAAGACAAAAATAGTGCGTTTTTAATATAATATACAATTACTTTTACTGAAAAAAGACGGCAGAAAATCGTCCACATTGCAAACCTAAAATATAGTCTGTCTTTGGGTTGGGTACGAAATATCGACCTTTAAAATCTCGATTAACATAATCTCGATTTCGAAATATCAACTGGAAATATCTCGACTGTATCATAATCTCGACAGCTGAAAATCTCGACATATAAGAATCACAATTTTTAAAATATCGATAATGTATCACAAAATCAAAGTTTCAAAGTCGGCCGCCGACTTTAAAAATATAATTTTTTGATTCATTGTACCTACAGTTACTTTTAATTTTTACCTTTTTACTCTTAAATCTTCCAAGCACACGCATACACAAGAGACTGTTGTAAATTAAAAGTCTCTTGCGTGGGCTATCCTTTAATGGGACGCAACCCTCAGTATTGCTCTGGTTACAGCAGTCTTTTGTGTGGGCCACGCTCTTAAGGGGGAAACCACATTAGGAGGTTCAAAAAATACAATTTTTTGTGTTGTTGTTAGCTTAATAATCCAAGAAATTCGCATTCGTTTAGATTTTATGAGCATAGAACCGAGTGCTCATCGGGTATCGTCTACAGACTTGAGTGCACAGCAGATAATGCGGAGCACTACCCCAGGTAGTCGCTTTATGTACTTACGTAGCGGAACCCCATCTTTGCATCTTTGTTTTCAAATAAAAGTGTAGAAGGTACTAGAAGCATCAACACAAGAGACTATTTCGGTTATATTCTGTTTTTCTCAAAATGACTTTTTCGCATTAGGGGGAAGTCTAACTCAAAAAGTAATGAACCTATTGTCACGAAAATTGAAAGTACAATATGATTCTTCATCAAATTACGAAATCATGAACCATCATGAACTTTTGGGATGATATCATATTTTTAAGGGTGTTTTGTTTTTTGCATAATCAGTGAACAAAAATGGTGAAAATTCCAATAAGTTTTTCCAACACCTGCAAAATTTTTAATTTCCATTATTTTCACCTGCATTAAGATTCATATTCTTGGAAAATAAGTTAATAATGTAAAATTAAAACCTTTTTGATTTCGTATAAAAATTGGAATCGCTACACGTTCCGCAATTGGAGAACTCTACATTGTCGTGCCATAAGTTCTGTCCCTCCGTTCTGTGAATAAGCAAGTGTTATAGAACTGACGTTCGGGACCGGCTTTGTTTACAAAACATAGAATGGACCCTGTATTGCAAAATATTTCCCAGTTTTGGGTCGTTTCGTCGCGGAGTTAACATGAAGTGGAGCATGGAGGAAAATCGTATCGCTGTGATCGTGCTGGACAAGTGCAACAATCGGCTAAAACCTTCGAAAATTTCTCAAAAGTTTGTTTACAGGTTCACCAAACGGTTCGACGAGACCTCCTCAATCGACGACAGAGCTAGAAGTGGCCGCCCGCGCACCTCGAGGACGCCAACAGCTGTGAAAGCCGTAGCTGCGCGAATTTATCGAAACCCTATTCTTATTCTGCAACTTAGGACATACAGAAAAGCCACAGGACAGCTGCTGACACCAGCTTTGAAAAGGATTCGAGTCACAATAGCGCAGGCGTTACTTGAGCGGTACGCGAACGGGGGACACAGGCAAATCCTCTCCAGTGATGAAAAAATTTTCACGATAGAAGAACAACTCAACAGGCAAAATGACATAATTTACGCTCACAGTTCTCCGGAAGCTGACGATAAAAAAATCGAAGGGTCCAAAGAGGCCACCATCATGCTTGAGTGATGGTTTGGTGGGGGGTTGCATACGACGGTGTCACCCAGCTGCATTTTTGTGAACAAGGGGTGAAAACCAAAGCAGCGAACTATCAGAGCGATATTTTGGTAAAGGTAGCGAAATCATTGAACGACACTCTATTTAATGGGCATGACTGGTCGTTTCAGCAAGACTCAGCGCCAGCACACAAACCTAGAACGAACCAGAGGTGTTGTGCCAACAATCTTCCCGATTTCATAGCCGCTGAGGGTTGGCCTTCTGGACCGCTGGACGCTACAACACTATGAAGATGCCAAAATAAATGGCGAAACGTCAGTAATTAAACATAAAAACTGAAGAGTTTCATTCAGTAAAGTGATGAAAAAGGACAAAGGAAAGACTTTCTCGAGTCAAAATTTTGAAATATTTTTCCATAAAAAAATCTCAACTTTGATAGTCGAGATTTTAAAAGTCAACGTTTCGCATCGCTCTCTCCGTCTTTTCATCGCACGTTTTGAGTAGAAACAGCCCTAAGGAACTTGCCACAAAGCACACACACTCGCCGACATTTTTCTACAATCAAAAATTCCCATCAATCACAATCAATAATTAGACCATATTCGTCGAAAGAAAATCTCTCCATTTGACAAACTCAAATTTAACATACACGTTACACCCACCAATCAATTAATTGTTCACCACACATGAAAGCAAGATTGAAGAATAATTTTCAATTTCATTCTAATTTTAATCTAAACTTTAGGTTTTTTTATACTCCGAATGTGATTTATGAAGGTTAACAACGCGCATTTACAACAATGCATTATCCTGAATAAACATTAAGAGCTCAGGATAGATATTCATATGAGCAGATGTCGCTTGCATCGCTAAATGGCAAATTTATTATAGAGAATGCGAAATCGTCGTAGATTAATTTGATTTGCGATATAAAGTTTTCTTATCCGGATATGTTCCCTATTTTTAATCTCGCGAACACAATAAAAATTTATTGGACTTTGATAGTTAATCGAATAATTGACCCGGAACTTTTTTGCACAGGGCTTAACCTTAAGCTGCGGGAGTACAAAAGAACGCGCCTTTTAGCAATAAACTCGGATGGAACAAATCCAAGTAAAATGCACATAGTTTGTGTGGGTGCAACAATAACGTGTACATCTCCCATAGTCGTGTAATACACTTGTGACACATGGAGAAAAATCCCAATATGTTTGTACATATTCGAGTATATATGGTACGGTTACAAGGTAAAGCTATTCTGCGCTACCACCGACAAATCGATTATATTCCGATCCCACTAAGACATGAATCACGCGCGGCCTCTTAAAAACAAATCTGTAACACGAAAATCTTGACAATGTTACTTTTAAAAATATGGTGAAATCCCTTTACTGCGGTCAATAAATTGCGGTCATATAAACTAGTAGAATATGCAGACCTATCACTTCCGTGATAATCAAATGAAAAAAATACAACCTTATAAATTATTGCGAGGGTGAAAATAGTTCAAAATGAGACAAATCAATTCAAGGCGATAAAGAAGCGGATAAGATAATAGCAAATTACGAAACATGGATTGAAATACATATGTATGTATGTATGTATGTTACATAATTGATTGGCGATGCTGTTCTAAACAGACGCGACTCGCACGCGATGAGGTCATAATCAGACTGCTAAATCCTCTTTGTTGGGAAGCAAATGACTTTCACAAGTAGGTCTCCGATATATTATTTGTCTATGTTCGACGATCTAATGCGATCAACACCTCATGAAAAATCTATAACTAAAACTATGCAAAAGGTTGCCCTACATATCGAACAAATTTGGTCGGAAGGAGTTAGAATTCCATACAGTCTCATTAGCTTAGTCCTTACTCAAATTAGGTTCAACGTAGAAATCATAGATACACACACCACATACTAAACCCGAAAACCGATCACAATGAACACTTTTCGCCGGCAAAGTTGCTTCTTGTATTCGTATAATCCTTTTTGACTGCTTCGAGTATGCAACGTGCACAAATAAATTAGCACTTTCTTTATCTTATCACAATGCATTCATTCGGTCAGAGCACAAGAAAACATGTGTGACTTATTGACACTTTCAATTCAACCGTCTTTTACATCCAATTACACCGCCGTACTTTTACTAATATTAGGAAATATGACTAATGAACTGAACTTACTTTCAGGATGGAACGAAATTAAATTTAACACTGTTAATACGCAACGTTATGTAATTAGTATTTATAGGATTCACTGAATGGGTTAAAGCACTCAAGAAACTTTTCTCATTCTTATGATTTTATTAAGACAAATAAAAAAACAGCAAATTGTTAATCGAAAAGCGAAAACCACTGGAGCGTGGTACAACCGTTTAACACCGACTAAACGCTTCCACGTTTTTTCAATAACTGAAGTTCTCACGCCGGGATGGTTGGCTAAAAACCCAAATCCAGATACGATACATACATATCCATTCCATGTAAAGTTACTAACACAGTCAACGGAGGAACTGCCTCTAATCGGAAGAAACTCTCCAAAATAAAATGTGACATCCACATGCATTAGCGTTTATGAGTAAGCCGTGCGTGCACAGTACATTATTCTGGTATCATATGTACATGCTGTGGGCCTTGGCTCTGTAGGTAAAATTCGTCAATTCGTAGGTGCCTACTCATGCATCGATATCTGAATGAGCAAAACTATATATTTGTTCATACAAGTAGTTAGGGACTCATCTCAGATTCTTATTTTTTATGTAGGGTACATAGTCATACATGTATGGTAAATTTCCAATAAATGCCGGGCATGAGCAAGAATTATGTATTCAAGTGATTTGACAGGAAAGAAAGATCGTTTAAGCTTTCCACAAAATGTATCCGACCAACACATTGGCAATTATGCCTCCGAGATTTAGATGCAGCGAAGCAATGCAATCCGATCTAAGCGAACCCGGTCAACATCCATCCGTCCCATGACAACAACAAATCTTTCCTCTCTCGTGAAATGCCGGTTGGTGTAGTTGTAGATACCATGCGAGAGGGGAAGTATATCCGACAGCATATACTTTCCATATATAAAAGATACACTCACTATACATAACCAGTTCCCACGGAGTGGTGGTAACTGCCAACCGCAAGCCATTGGTTAACTTCGGAATTGACCGGTTAAATGGTGAGCGAGTACTCACTAGTGCGTATGGAATGTGTCAGGAAGTTTTCCCGATGCCGTCTAGTCGGCTGATTCATTCATTCGTCAGTACACTGGCATAGTTTTAAGTTTTAGGGCTGCAAACCATATAAATGTATACATATGTTTGTAGACGTCATGAGTTATGACCAACTCTGATTTGTTTCATTGATTCTATAAGGTTCATTCATAATGTACTATCTAAAAACAAGTATGTATGGTATGTATGTACATATATGTATATTTTCGCAATACCACGTGTTGATTGAAACCGGCGAAGTCGAAAAGCTTTTCCATTCACTGACGTAAAAGCGGCATTAAGCGGGTGTCCCCATGTTGATTATTTAGGGTGGTTAGTCATTCGTTATTACTGTTTTTTCTTAATTAATAGACCAGTCAAAGAACACTTTGTAGAGTGCATGGGATATGCGATAATTTTTGACTTCAGGACTTCGTTAGAAGTAGTTAGTATGTAAACATACTAAAAGTCCCAGCCCTTGGGAGGTGAGCTAACGGTGGAAGGGGTGGGAGAAGGTCCCATTTTTGGGTTTTTTGATTATGTCTCGGAAACGGTGGACTCTGGAAAAATATGCTCTATGCAAAAATGGAAGCTTATTAAATTTCCTATAAAATTGTTCGTAATCATATTTGCCGAATTTCTAACGGTTTATATACCTTCAAATTTTTTTTAAAGAAATCATTTTTCGAAGAAATCATTTGTTTCTGGTGCCTACCACGATCTTTTCTCAGAAAACTAGTTTGAGACAAAGTTGAAGAGAATTAAATTTCCTTGAATTTGATACTTTTGCTACCTTATCTTCAACAAATCAAAAGTTATTGAATTTCTAACATGTATGTACAGTCATTTTCAAAATATTAAAGCTAATTAAATTTCATATGAAATTGACTCCATACATATGTATCTCTGGAACTCCCAACGGTTTTCGAGGTATATAAGTAATGAAAATCGATAATTCTTGAAAACGTTGAGTTCATCATAGTGGCGCGACAGCCCGACGTCGGGCCTTGGCCGCCTGGATCATTGTCCTCCAATTATCTCGCTCACGTGACCGCGTCCTCCAATTTTGGAAGCCCAGTAGATGCGCGGCGTCCACACCTACTGAGCTCTCCCAACGAGATCTCGGTCGTCCTCGCAGCCTCGCGCCGTCGACTCGTTCAGCATTCATTACTCTCTTTGGCATGCGATCATCGTCCATTCTTTGTACATATCCTGCCCATTGCAGTCGTTGTAGTTTGACGATTTTCGAGACTTGCAGCTCATCGTACAGTTCATACAACTCATGGTTGTACCGGATGCGCCATCCATCTCGATCGCAGACAGCCCCGAAACTTCGCCGTAGAACCTTACGTTCAAATGTGTCTAGCATGTTTTCGGAGGCATGAGTTAGGGTCCATGCTTCGCAGCCATAGCATAGCACTGGTCGTATAATGATTTTGTACACGCGGAGCTTCGTGTTTCTGTGCACATGCTTCGATTTTATTATGGGAAGAACCGAGAAAAACGTCTTTTTAGCTAGCTGTATCCGTCGCTTAATTTCGTCAGTTTCGTTGGCGTCCCTTGACAAGTTGCAACCTAGGTAAATGAAGTTATTCACGAACTCGATGTTGAGGTCCCCCACATTGATGCTTGGTTGTGCAGGTGTCCTTGTCGTCGTTTGCATCATTATCTTGCTTTTACCCTCGTTATCGTTAATACGTAGTCCAACTTCTTTTGCAGCGGTATCGAGCGTATGCAGAAGTTCTTCTGCGTCAGCCAATTTTCGGGACATGATGTTGATGTCGTCGGCGTACGCTGCTAATTGTGTCGACTTGATGAGTAGCGTCTTGCTGTTGTCCATATTCATAGCCCGAATAACGTATTCCAATCCTAGGTTGAAGAGCGTCGGTGCCAGTCCATCGCCCTGTTTCAGACCAGTGCGTGTTTCAAATAGATCAGTAAGTCTATTATGGATCCTGACTTGTGAGACGGAGTTGGTCATCGTCATCTTAGTCAGTCGCACTAATTTTGCCGGTATACCAAATTGCAGCATGTTGTTGTCCAGTACTCCACGATCGATACTGTCGTATGCCTGCTTGAAGTCGACAAAGATTTGGTATACGTTTACGTTGTATTCCCAGCACTTCTGGAGTATCAGTTTGACTGAGAAGAGCTGATCGGTTGTGGAGCGACCAGGTCTGAAACCGCTTTGATATTTGCCAATGATTCGTTCTGCGTACGGTTTTATTCTATTTTCCAGAACTTTCGTCAAAATTTTATAGGACGTACAAAATAGTGATATGCCCCTGTAATTCTGACACCGCAGTTTATCTCACTTTTTGTGAATTGGACAGATGATGCTCCTGCGCCAATCGCCTGGGATCTACTCGTCCTCTCGTACTCGCAGGAGTAATTGATGTATGGCATCAACTAGACTCGTTCCACCGAATTTTAGCAGTTCAGCTGGAATCTCGTCAGCGTCCGGCGCTTTATTTCGTTTTAGTGACCGCAAGGCGAGATCAACTTCCTCTACTGTCGGGGGTTGTATGGGTGGGCCTAGATCAACAATATCGTCGAGAGCTTCTTGTGTGGGGATGTTAGATGGTAGGTTCAGAAGCTCTTCAAAATAAGAGGCCCATCGTTTATTAATGCCATCGGTGTCGCTGATGATGTTTCCATCCTTGTCCTTACAGAGGCTAGTCTGGGTTGGTAGCCGTTCTTAATTGTATTTACTAGTTTGTACGCTTGTCTGGTGTTCCTATTAGCTAAGTTTTCGTTTATATTCAGCAACTGCTCGTCAAAGTATTTACGTTTCTTACGTCTAATTATTCTATTCGATATTCGCCGTAGCTCGTCATATTTTTCTCTTCTGGCTCTGGTTCCTCGTTGAATCCATTGTCTGTAGGCCTCGTTTTTCGCGTCAAGTGAGTCTTTGCATTCTTCGTCGAACCAGTCATTTCGCGCTCGCCGGGCTTTATATCCCACGACTTTCTCTGCGACATCCTTGATGGTACCCTTGAGTTCTTCCCAGAACCCATGGGCGCCTGTGTTGCTGATGTTGTGTAGCATAGGTGATAGTCTTTCCTCAAGGGCAGTAGTATACGCCACCGCCGTAGCACCACTCAAAAGCTTATCAACCGCAAAGATTTTGGGGGCTGATTCTTCGATTGGTGCACTGAGGAAATTCTACATCTGTAGGTCGTCTTCACCAAGTGATGATCTAAGTCGCAGTTTGCTCCTCGATAGGAGCGGACATCCATTACACTAGACCCCCATCTCCTGCAAATGAGGACGTGGTCAATTTGGTTGACGGTATATGCGTCTGGAGACTTCCAGGTCTGCTTGTGAATGCTTACGACTAGATTCCTGCTGCAGGCGAAGTCGATAAGTCGCTGGCCGTTGTCGTTACATTCTTTTTGGAGACTGTGGCCTCCAATGGTCCCCCGGTGCCAACTTTTATTTCCGACTTTGGCGTTAAAGTCTCCAAGCAGCAATTTGACGTCGTTTGTTGGAAGTGAGTCGAAGAGAGTCTCAAGGCGGGCGTAGAGCTCGTCTTTTACTGCGTCTTCTTTAACTTCAGTGGGGGCGTGCACATTGATGAGCCAGAGATTGAAGAATCTAGTCTTGATGCGAATCGCACACAGCCGTTCATTTATGGGTTTGAAGTCAATAATATGCGGTTTTAGGTGATTGTTCACTATAAATGCTACTCCAAACTCCTTGCGGCCCGATGGTTTGCCACTTGTAAAAATTGTGTGCGATTTCTTGTCATTGATCTCGCTGCCAAGCCAATTTGATTCCTGGACTGCAGTAATGCTGAGTTTCTACTTTTCGACCTGTTGAAGGAGGGCCTTTTCGGCCCCCGGTTTGTTCAGGGAGCGTACATCCCAGGATCCGAAAGAGTAATCCTTTAGTCGTTTGCGTGGTCGTCGTTGTTGATCCGTCCAATCCGAAGCTTTTGTTCCAGGTTTCTTGACATGGAGTGGTTTTTGCAAGGACGAGTTGTCAGCACGTCGCTTAACCCCATTCAGGGGATGGCCTCGGAAGATAGCTGCTTCAGATGGTTTAATAAACGTGCTGGAGTTCACACAACTATGTTGCAGGTTGAACTACACAAAACGTTGAGTTAGTTATTATTAAATAATATTATTAAAACGTCTGTACAGTTGACGGTTCTAATTTTCAGTTTTAAAAATAAATAACTGGCGCAACAGACCAATTTGAACCACGGCCTCAAGATGAATTAGCATCATCTCATTTTCTAGATCGTGACGGTTTTTGTGCAGAGGTATGTGATCAGCAACACGCTCAACCGAGTTATTTACCCCATAATGGGTACTCATTTAACAGCTGAGTGGGCTCATAGTCCGACACGTAAATCCCCGGAATCGAACCGGGGACCAGTGCGTTGAATTTGAATTTTCAGTTTTAGTTCATTTCAAACGTTCGTGAGTTGTAGGTTTAAACAATTATATGCAGTTTAAATTGGCTCCCTACGCTTTGGCATTATTTAACGAATGTGGAACGAGGAAGTGCAGAATGTCAGCATATACACATTTTTTAACGAAGTTGATAAGAACGTTCTTTTAACTACCTTTGAATTTGTTTTTGATGGGGGTTTCCTAATCCTCGAAGTTGTTTGGCAAAATAGACAAGTGTATCAACCATTTGTGATGGTTACGTTAATATTTTGAGGACCCATTATAATGGGAGAGGTTGTACAGTGGTTTTTGATGGGTACACTGACACATCAGAGAGCACAAAACCAATGGAACAGAGTCAACGATATCGGCTCGGGAGATGTGTGGACATCAATATCAGTTTGGAAAGTGAAATTAAAGTCAAACAAGAGGATTTTCTTTCAAACTTTCAGTTAGTAAATAAACCTGCTGATGATGCATAGATAAATACGCTCCAAGCTTCAGGTAATGCTGACGTTGATATTGTCAAGACAGCTATCAACAGATCGCAAAATTGCTTGGTAGGTATTATTGGAGAGGACGTTGACTTGGCTTTTCTCTTGGTAGCCAAAACCCCATCAGATCGTGACATTCTACTGGTAAAATCTGGAAGAGGAAAGGTCAAGACTACTGTATATTCTTCACAACAGCGGCAACAGGAGTTGAAAATGAAGGACAATGCCCATTTGTTATTCTTACATGCATTCACAGGCTGTGACTCAAAATACGCAGCATATCGCAAGAGTGAAGTGGGTTTTGTCAAATCGTATCAGAAGTCCAAAATCATTCAACGTGCAGCTGAGGTATTTGCCAGCGGTTCTTCTTCCTCTGACTCTATTGAGATTACGGGGATCATCAGTACTCATGGTATGGTGCTCCAGCCACCGAAAAATCCCTCAACGAGTTCCGCTACAAATAATTCATCAAAGCAGCTGCAAACATGAAGCTGGATCTCTCAACTCTCCCTCCAACTGAAGGAGCTGTTAAGCAGCATGCATTTCGGACCTACCACCAAGTATGGTGAGGTGTCGAATTGGGGTTGGGAGAGGAGGAATGCCCAACTAGTTCCGAGTTGGATGCTGCTTCTGATGAAATATTGACGATGATTTATCGCCGATGCACGAATGGATGTGACAGTGGTAGGTGTGGTTGTAGAAAAGCATCGTTCAGCTGCTCTGTCCCATGCCCGAATTGCAAGGGCAGTTGCAACAACGGAGTCGGATTGTAATTCAAGAAGAAGGCGATAACGATGACATCGATACACTACCAATCTCTTTGGAAAACGTCTTCACTGCTGACGAAGATGAATGAGCCTCAATTCTTCCGTCTCAGCAAGACCAAGATGTCACATTGAATGTTTATTTTTTAGGGTTTTGTAGAAAATCAAAACCCTTATAAAATCGCTCAAATCTCTGTCCTTTCGTCCGTCCGTCTGTCCGACTGTTTGTACGTTTTTCCGTCTGCTCGTCTGTCTGTCTGTCCATGAAATATCTCGTGAACTGTTGAAGCTACTGAAATGCTAATACATGTTAATCATCATGGTAGCGTCAACATACTCATATCTAGAGAAACATCGAAATTGAACGCATATTTAAGAAATTTTATAACTTTTGATTGATTAAGACAAAGTAGCAAAAGTGTATATCAAATTAAAGGAAATTTATTTCTCTACAACTTCGTCTCAGGCTAGTTTTCTGAGAAAAGATCGTGGTAGGCACTAGAAGCAAACGCTTTCTTCAAAAAATGATTTCTTTAAAAATTATCGATTTTCAATAAGGTATATCTCGTAAACCGTTAGAAATTCTGCAAATATGATCACAAAAAATTTTACAGAAAATTTGATAGTCTTTCATTTGCATAGAGCATATTTTCCTAAAGTTCACCGTTTCCGAGATATAATCGAAAAACTCAAAAATCGGACCTTCTCCCACCCCTCCCACCGTTAGCTCACCTCCCAGGAGCGGGGACTTGTAGTATGTTTACATACTAACTACTCCTAACGAAGTCCTGAAGTCAAAAATTATCGCAGAGTGCATGGAATGCGCGAAAGCGCGCCATTCGTTGTCGTCACGAAATTTAAGATAAGATTCATTCAACACTTTGTTTTGTTAACGTTATACCAAAGATTAACCATAAGGTAATGTTTAATCTTTGGTTATACTACGTACGAATATGTTAACATCAAAGAAGAAGATAAGGAACCGAGACAAATCACATAATACTCGTACGAGTACATTGTCTGTGAAATTCTATTTGCAAGCACCAAGTTGCCAATCTAATTTAATAAACAGTTTATCTGATTTCTACGGGCTATTCTCCATTTTTAGGGTAAAATATTGCCTGCGATTCACTCTTTACTAGAATATACTACCGGGTATAGTTTTTGAGTTATTGCATTTTTATTATGAAAAAAAAGTCAGTGATTTTTCAAAGGTTAAATTACTTTGGTAGTCAAAATGTTATAACACCGGTTGCTTTAATTAGGGTAGTTTCCATTTTTGATATATTGTTTGAGTTGGTACATTGTTTAAAAATTCGAGTTTTCTATTTCGCCCCACCACCGCGGACCCGCCACCATGTTGAAAATATGCCTAATTGTTTGGCTTGTCCTGTTTCTATTTGGTATCTCCTAAATTGGCCTTACAAGAGATCTTGGAAAACTTCAATTATGTAACTAGAGTAATTTATCTACAATTTGAGACTAAAATAAAACTCCTAGCTGTTATACTTACCAAGATAGAGTTCTTAAGGCAGAAGTCGGGGAACAGGCATTTTTGAATTTTTGCTGATAACTACTCTAAAAATGGCCCGAATTAAAAGACACCTGGCGCAGTGAAGCCAGAGGAACTGATTTTTTATATGGGCTAATTAATTAGAAAAGTTTCATCTAGCTAGCTTCTTGTGTTATAGAGCTATTTTGCTTAGAAAATTTAGCCGTTATATAGCTGCAACTTTTGAACCGTTCGATGCGTTTCTCTGAAATTAGATAAGAGCCCAGTCCTCTGTAACATCCACCAACTGGGTAAGTTTCGCTGAGCTAGCTTTTTCCGTTACGTAGCTATTTTCTTTATAAAATTATGCCGTTATTTAGCTGTAACTTTTTAACAGCTTAATGGATGTTTACTGAAATTCCATAATAGGCTAGTCCTTATTGTCGTCTACGCACTAGACAAGTTTGGTCTAGCTAGCTTTTTCCGTTATGGAGTTATTAGGCTTAGATAATTTTGCCGTTATTTAGCTCTAACTTTTTAACCGCTTAATGGATGTTTACTGACATTCCATAATAGGCTAGTCCTTATTGTCGTCTACGCACTAGACAAGCTTGGTCTAGCTAGCTTTTTCCGTTATGGAGTTATTAGGCTTAGATAATTTTGCCGTTATATAGTTTTAACTTTTTAACCGGTTGATCGATACTGCTGGATTTCAATAGCAGCCGGCTCCCTACTGACATCTATCAACTGGAAAAGTTTCATTTCACTTACGACTTCCGTTCGACTGTAATCGTGTCCACAACGTTTTGCGAGGGAGGCTCTAATAACTGATTTTTTCTTCAAAAATCAGTTAAAAATATTGGCCACGTTAGGCCTACAATCAAATTATCCTCAACTTTTACACAAAAGCTTTTCAATTTGGAGCATTCGTTGCAAATGTCTGTGAGCTTGAAAAGTGATAAAGTGTGATTTTTTTCGAAGCCTCAAAAATTGTCGTTTTTTGGCTATCGATTTTGGGTACGCTACTGAACCGAAATTCAACTTTGAGCAGTGCATTGCACGTAGAATTCAACGGTTTTTAATTTACTCGGGAAAGTTATTTCGATATGAGGCACCGTTTAGGAGTTATACGGATAATATTAAAAAAGGGCTAAAATTTCTCGGTTTTACGCCCACCAAAAGGTAAGCTCACCTCCTACGACCGTGCAAACTCAGTTTCCATGTATTCAGTACCTATAGAAGGGACTAAAATTATTTTCAGATCTTTCCCTAATTATTATGTATTAATAAAATTTAATTTTACTGGTCTAATTAGTTTATTTTGAACATTTGATAACATTAAAAATTACCCAGCTGGAATGATATTCGCTCCTATATATCTTTATTCCAGCACTAGCCTGGTTCTAGCCAAATCTCTTTTCCGAAATTATTTTTTGCTTCCATAATCCTCCCATTATGCACACGCATTATAATAGGCCAAACATTTTCAGACATTGTTGATTGTAGCCAAATTTTTATCCTGCAAGTAGCTGAAGGCTGTGCACCTTTTACAGCATGCTCTTCTGCTAGTGTAATGTATACTCTTCAGAAAAACGCCTTTCCAAATACATTATTCGTGAATGCACGGAATGATTTTTAACTAAACCCAATAAATGCGGCGTTATAGTATAAGCACACCAGCAGGGCCGTCGAGAGGGGGTGTGGGGGGAAGGGGGGCGAAGGGGGTGAATCCCACCGGGCCCGGTGTTTTTTAGGGGCCCGGAAATTCGGAAAATAAAAACAAAAAATAAAAATATGGTATTTATGAAATCAAAATTATTCTTAATTAATACGCATTATAGATTTTTCTTATATTAGTAGGACTTGAATTTACCGTGGCGATAATACAAGTGTTTTCAAAGCGATTTTATTTGGCGGTGCCATTATTCCTTATGGGGCCTCATAGAAGTTGAGTCCCGGGCCCGGATTTTCTCTCGACGGCCCTGCACACCAGACACCTAAATCTTGATAGATTTGCAAATCCCGAAACCCATGGACACCATCCGATCTTCTTCTGCCACCAAGATTAAGTTGACAGTTGTGCTGTACACGTACATCTTTTTTCACTGGAACATACCGCGTAGAGTGTGGTGAAATGTGCAAAGCATTATATTCAATCATTATAAACCATGAAAATTTTCAGAAATCGAAAAAAATATTCAAATTAACTTCAAGTCCTTCATTCAAGCCAATCAATTTGCATATTGTCCCATGCCAATAGGAGATGAACTGTCCTACTCTTCGAGATTCTGAGCCATTCATGTCAGGATGATATTCTAGATTGCAGGTTTGCATAAAAAAAATATAAAAAAAAGATAATTGTGTGAATAATTATAGAAAGCAGAGTCAGCAGCCAGCCTATCCTCCCCCTCTTCTCCCACCAATCATCGCCCTTTCAGAAATTTTTAATTTAATACATATGTAACTACAATTTGCTCTACTAGGCCAGTAAAATTAAATTTCAATACTAAAAATTAGAGAAAAATCTAGAAATAATTTTAATCCCTTCCATAGAAGGGAGTTTGCACGGTCGCAGAAGGTGAGCTTAACCTTTGGTGGGCGAAAATCCGTGAAATTTCAGCCCATTTTTTTAATATTATCCTTATAACTCCTAAACGGTGCTATCGATCGGAAAGAGCGTTTTGCGTTCAATGCACTGCCTAAAGTTGAAATTCGGTTCAGTAGCGTAGTCAAAATTGATAGTCAAAAAACGGCAATTTTCAAGGTTTCGAAAAAAATCACACTTTATCACTTTTGAAACTGACAGATCTTTTAAACGGATGTTCCCAATTGGAGAAACTTTTATAAAAAGTTGAAGATAATTTGATTGCAAGTTCAACGTAGCTAATATTTTCAATTTTTGCTTATTTTTAGAGTAGTTCTGAGCGAAAATTCAAAAATTCCTGCACAGCGATTTATGCCTTAAAAGCTCTCTCTCGGTAAATATAGCAGCTAGAAGTTTTGTTTTAGTCTCAAATTACAATTTGATAATATTATATTGCGTGCAATAGGGTAGGATTACCTGCGATTTAGTCTTTACCAGAATATACTACCTTGTATAGTTTTTGAGTTATGTTATTTCGTTTTTATTAAAAATGAAACCGGAAAATAGAGAGTTATGCCCGCAATCCGAGGGTTTTGTAGTGTGCCATACCAATAGGAGATGAATTGCTCTACTCGTGGAGATGCTTAACCATCCATGTTAAGACGATACTGCAAATTGCAAGCTTGCGTAAGAAATATTAAAAATAAATTGTTTGAATAATTATAGAAAGTAGAGTCAGCGACTAGCATACCTCCCTCCTTCCCTCCTCTCCCACCAATCTTTACCCTTTCAAAAATGGTTAACTCCAATTCGCACTACGAAAAACTATATGCAAGTATGTTGTACTCGTAGTACTAGTATGTAGTACAAGAGGCCTGTTATGTGCTTTTTTTGTATGGATGATATCAAAATGTCCAAACTTAAATTAATGTACTATTATTATATAATAAGTGATTATTACAAAACTTGGAGATATTATCGCCCATGGTGTTGATTATCGTTGGCCAACCATATTTTCGACCTCGGATGAGTTTGAGAAATGCAGGAGTGTGCTAACTGTAACTATAGAAGTATACTATTATTAACCTATTTTGAGAAGATATCAAAATTCCATAATTTACTGTTTTCTATGCTAGTTGAAAGCCACCTTACTGTATGTTTTCATATTTCTAAGTGCAACGGTCTCGAAATGCAAGGGGGGTGGGACAAGCTGTGATCCCATATTTTCCACTCTACCTCTTTTCCCCTATCTTCAAAGTTGATGAATATGCCAAAAATGGAATGTACTCGGTGTTACCTTTCTCATGATACCCCACTTGCCTATACCAGATGAAAGATTTTGTTTGACCTTCATTTCCCCTCTATGGGGACCATAGACCTTAAAGTTAGCCTATTACGACGCTTCGAATTATAGTAATTCTAGACATTCCCACAAAATTTCATGTATGTAGCTTCAGCCGTCCTTGAGATATTCTATGGACAGACGGACAGACTGACATTTGACCGATTTCATTAGGGTTTTGTTTTTACTACAAAACCCTAAAAATGGTTCAAATTTCTCGGATTTTCGCCCATAAAAAGTTAAGCTCACCTTCTGCGACCGTGCAAAATCAGTTTCCATGTATTCAGTATCTACAGAAGGGATTAAAATTATTTCCAGATCTTTTCCAAATTTTTTTTAAAAAGCCCCCAAATTGGGTTAATTTTACTGGCTTATACGAAAAACAATAAACAATATGCAAGTTTATATTGTAGTACTCGCACCAATACATGGAGGTCGGTAAGTGAATTTTTTGTATGGATAGTGTCAAATGCTCAACTTTCAATTAAATACTGATTATTAAATATTACGTGATTGTTATTACAAAACATGTCAAGATATGGTGCTAATTATCGTCGGACGTGTTTAAGGGATGCAGGGGTGTGCTAACTATAACTATAGAAAATTACTATTAATAACCTATTTTGAGAAGATATTCTAAGTCTATTATTTTCCAGATTCTATACTAGTCGCAAGCCACCTTCCTGCAAGTTTTCATTTCATATTTCTAAGTGTAACGGTCTGGAAATGAAAGGAGTGGGACAAATTATGATTTCATTTCCCCTTCGCCACTGTTCCGCTTTATTCAAATTTAAAAGAAAATACCAACAAGCTAGTCTTTGGCTAGCTTGCCGAAGTATGATACCTTCGTTATACCTTCGTTCGACTTACGGTGCATTTGTTAATTTGAAATTAGTAGTAAAACTTGTTCCGATTTCACTGTTCCCATGAGAGGTATATGAAATAGTGGGCGGATTTAAACCAAATTTAGGAACGTGCCAGTCAATATGATTGAATCATATGAAATTTGGTAAAGATAACTTCAGAAATAAAGAAGTTTTCATAACAAAAACTTGCCTTTGGAAAGTTCGTTCCTATGACAACTAGATGGTAGAATACTGCAATTTCATGTAAATTCGGGAATGTGATTTGACTAAAAATACTATTGATTGGTGTTAAATTTGAAAAAGATATCTTTAGAAAAAAAACAGCTTGCCGGAGGTATGATACCTATTAGAGTTGTCTTCAGAACTAAAAAAGTTTTCCTAAAAAAACCTGCTTTTGGAACAGTCGTTCCTATGACAACTATATGATAGAGTAGTCCAATTTCAACCAAGTTTGAAAATATGATTGGAATAGAGATTCTATTGATTAGTGTGAAATTTGAAAAAGAAAGTGAAAGTGTTCTTCACAAAGACTAATTTTTGGACCGGTCGTTCCTATGGCAGCTATATGACCTAGTGATCCGAGTCCGTTGGTTCCGACTTATTTACAGCGTGCATTAAGAAAGAAGGCTTTGTACAAAATTTCAGCTCGATAACCTTAAAACTGAGGGACTTCTTTACAAAGAACCAGACAGACAGACGGACAGACGGACGGACGGACGGACGGACAGACGGACAGACGGACAGACGGACAGACGGACAGACGGACAGACGGACAGACGGACAGACGGACAGACGGACAGACGGACAGACGGACAGACGGACAGACGGACAGACGGACAGACGGACAGACGGACAGACGGACAGACAGACAGACGGACAGACGCACAAAGCTTAATCGACTCATCTCATCATACTGACCAATAATATAATATATATACTTTATATGGTCGGAGATTCTTCCTTCTGTGCGTTGCAAACTTCATGACAAAGTTAATATACTCTATCACATTCGTGATGGGTGTCAAAATGGAATGTTCTCAACCCTAACTTTTCTCGCGACACCCCACTTACCTATACCAGACGAAAAAAAAAACCAGGCCGAAGCGAAGGAGTCCGAAGCGTATATACCCTAGACTTGTACAGACCTAGTGGTGATACCAAAAGTCCCAATTGGCAACGACCATATGCATTAAAAGTGGGTCTCTTATATGGCCAGTTCATAGGGGAGGTTGGCACTCATTCAGTGGGATCTTGACCATTCTCAAAATCAATTAACTAACCCATTCTACAAATATTTGTCCAATTTTTCAAGTCGCTAGCTTCATTCTATCGAAAATTAACGATTCACTTGTAGGGGAGGTAGGGGTTCCTTGAGTCGAATCTTGCCCAGCATTTCCATCAACCAATTAGATCCCCCTACAAACATTTAAACAAAATTTCAAGTCTCTAGCTTCATTCTATCGAAAGTTATCGCTTATTTGAAGTTTCTTTTGTAGGGGAAGTAGGAGTTTCGTTGGTCGGATTTTACGAATTTTCAATATTAGCCGACTGGATCATACTACAAACATTTGACCAAAATTTCAACTCGCTAGCTTTATTTTGTCGTAAGTTATCGCTTATTTTAAGTTTCATTTCTAGGGGAGGTAGGGGTTCCTTAGGTCGGATCTTACCCATCTGTAATGCCAACTAACTCAATCTTAGGGCCTTCGTCCACAGACGCAACGCGACTCGAACGCGACTGCAACCCAACGTGTTTGCGACGGTTGCACGAAAGTCGCGTTGCATGCTCTTCGTCCACTGACGCAACGCAACTCTTCTGCGACTCGTGTTGTGATAAAATGAAACCACTAGTTTGTACAGAGATTTCGCTCGCGTACTATAGGTAATATGTGAAATGTTGTGTTTTGGGTGAGAGGATGATAAGGACGGCCAATGGTATGGAAATGTATCTTTTTTTTTGGCAATGTATTTTTTTTACGTTTGCGATTTGTGGCTGTGAAATGCAGAATTTTTGTATAGTATGTACGTGAGGCGAACGTATGAAAGATGTATTGACTACTGTTGATGGCGTTCTGAGTCCTTCAATGAGGAAAAGGACTTTTCAGCAGTGAAGTCAAATACGGGCAATATGGATATCCTTGAGTTTGAGGTCCTTCGGTGAGGAAAAAGGATATTCCTGATAATTAAGGGGAATATGGGCAAGATAGGTACCACATGAATCGGAGTGATAAGGCGAATGTTGTAGAGTACTGTTCATGTCATTTTGAGTACTATGGATGGCATTCCGGATCCTTCGGTGGCGACAAGGATATTCGAAAAAGGATACTTTTGGCAGTGAAGCGAAATACGGTCAATATGGGTGTCATATGAATCGGGGTGGACACCCGAATATCCAGGAGTAGTGCGGATGGCATTTCGAGTCCTTCGGTGGCGAAAAGGACATTCAAGAAAGTCAATTGAAATATGGGCAATATGGGTGTCATATGAACCGGGGTGAAGAGGCGAATGTCCGGGAACACTATAAATGACACATAGAGTCCTTCGGTGCCGACAAGGACATTCGAAAAAGGGTATTTTTGCTGGTAAGGCGAAATATGGGCAATATGGGTGTCGTATGAATCGGGATGAAAAGACGAATGTCCAGGAGTAGTGTAGATGGCATTTCAATTCCTTCGGTGACGAAAAGGATATTCACGAAAGTCAAGTGAAAAATAGGCAATATGGGTGTCATATGAACCGGGGTGAGGAGGCGTAGATGTAGATAGCATTTCGAGTCCTTCGTCTACTTGCGCAGCATTTACGCGAAAATGCGGACCAGAACAACGCTCGTTCTATGAACCAGGCTAAATGCGCATACAGCATGCTGTCGAAAATCTGGCAGAGTAGTTGTATCAGCATCAACATCAAGCTAATATTTTTTCGCTCTCGGTTACTGTCTGTAGTTTTGTATGGGTGCAGTACATGGAAAATTTCCGTAGGAGTTACCAGAAAACTGCACTCCTGCGCGCCATCGTACTCTGTTCTGGGGAATAGGGTGAAGCTTACAACAGACTTACCCGGCGCCTGGTTGATACGACGAGCGATGTCCTGCTCCGTATTACCTTTTTCGGCAACAATGCTCCCCAGGTAGATGAAATTGTCCACTTTCTCCACAGGTTGGCCATGAATATTGATGGCAATAGGTGTCGGATTTCTTTTTCGCAATGGCGGGCTAAGAACCTTTGCCTTGTTGGTATTAATCTTTAGCCCAACCTCGCTTGCCTCCTTCTCGAAATCTAACGCCATTGCGGACAGATACATGATTTGGGAGTGTAGACATATGTATGTTGTCAGCATAATCAAGATGTTGTAGATAAGATGTCAAAGTCCATTAAATTCCTCTATCTAGTCCGGATAGCGCTGCATGCAACACATCGCCGATCACTCTGAGGAATAGGATCGTTGAGAGGATGCAACCCTGCCGAACTTCACTAGGAATCTCAAAGTCCCCCGACACCTTACCTTTATGCAGAACGCGACATTTCGTGCCGTCATAGGTTGCCTTACCGGTCAGATGCCAATCGACGAATTATACGAAGGTGAAAATGGCAGTGGATAGGTCAGACATTGCGGAAGGATGATAACTGCATTGCTTTACATGCTATGAAAGGGAGCCCTATTTCCAACCAAGGCCGACCAAGAGGTGGTCATAAAGTCACATGGCATCAAAATCTGGCAAAAGGGTGCCTAGTACAAGTGGACCGGTTTTCTTCACACCTATGTGAAGTGTGTGTGTGTCAGAGGAAATTTGTACCGGATTCGAGATCGAGATCGACAGTGTATGGTGACACTAAGGTGCTGGGTATACCATGTGGGCAGTTGCGCTTCATTGCAAGAGCACAGTATGATTGCGCGCAGGAGTGATTGACGCGGTATGCCCCATGTTGCATGACCCTTTCTGAATATAGTCTTTTATTAACTCTAATAAGAAATAAAACTGTTCCACAGAGGCACGGAAAAATTCTGTTGTTGTCTTTACGAACAACAATAAGTTGGCCAAAGAAACCCTCCTCGTTTTTTCTTTGGAAAATGAGATGTATTGTTCTTCGTTTTCAGACAAGAATCTGCCTCATAAAATAATCGTCTTCCATTTCCGATTCATGTGACACCCATTTCGCTTTTCGCTTCACTGCCAAAAACATCCTTTTTCGAACATCCTTGTCGCCAACGAAGGATCCAGAATGCCATCTACAGTACTCCTGGACATTCGCCCCATCACCGCGGTTCATATGACACCCATATTGCCCATTTTTCACTTGACTTTCGTGAATGTCATTTTCGCCACCGAAGGAGTTTAAATGCCATCTACACTACTCCTGGACATTCGTCTGTGCACCCCGATTCATACGACACCCACATTGCCCATATTTCGTCCCATATTGCCATATTTCGCCTTACCAGCAAAAATATCCTTTTTCGAATGTCCTTGTCGCCACCGAAGGACTCTAAGTACCATTTATAGTGTTCCCGGATATTCGTCTCTTCACCCCGGTTCATATGACACCCATATAGTCCATTTTTCATTCGACTTTCGTGAATGTCCTTTTCGCTCCAAATGACTCGAAATGCCATCTGCACTACTTCTGGATATTCGGGTGTTCACCCCGATTCATATGACACCCATATTGACCGTACTTCGCTTCACTGCCAAAAGTATCCTTTTTCGAATATCCTTATCGGCACCGAAGGACTCGAAATGCCGTCCATAGTACTCCTAGGCATTCGCCTCCTCATCCCGGTTCATATGACACCCATATTGTCCATTTTTCGTTCGACTTTCGTGAATGTCCTTTTCGCTCCAAAGGACTCGAAATGCCATCTGCACTACTTCTGGATATTCGGGTGTTCACCCCGATTCATATGACACCCATATTGACCGTATTTCGCTTCACTGCCAAAAGTATCCTTTTTCGAATGTCCTTGTCGCCACCGAAGGACTCGAAATGCCATCCATAGTACTCCTAGGCATTCGCCTCTTCACCACGATTCATATGACACCCATATTGCCCATTTTTCACTTGACTTCCAAGAATGTCCTTTTCGCTCCGAAGGACTCGAAATGCCATCTGCACTACTCCTGGATATTTGGGCCTCCACCCCGATTCATTTGATACCCATATTGCCCATATTTCGCTTCACTGCCAAAAATATCCTTTTTCGAATGTCCTTGTTGCCACAGAAGGACTCGAAATGCCATCCATAGTACTCCTAAGCATTCGCCTCTTCACCCCGATTCATATGACTTCCATATTGCCCATTTTTCACTTAACTTCCAAGAATGTTTTTTTCGCTCCGAAGGACTCAAAATGCTATCTGCACTACTCCTGGATATTCGGGTCTTCACCCCGATTCATATGACACCCATCTTGCCCATATTCCCCTTCTTTACCAGGAATATCCTTTTTCCTAGCCAAAGGACTCAAAATGTCATGAACAGTACTCCAGAGCATTCGCCTTATCACTCCAATTCATATGACATCCATCTTGTCCATATTCCAGTTCATTATTCATCCCCCGATTCATATGCCACCCATATTGCCAATGTTTTACTTCAACAGTAGTCTGGTACATTCCCTTATCATTCATTATCAACATTATCATTCACTTATCAAACATTCTCCTCGCGTACAATTAAAAATTCCTCACCTACAGCTGCTGAAATTCATACTCACTCAAATATCAAAACACCAGAAACCAAGAAAAAGTCGCACGAAAGTCGACATGCGACCGGACAGCCAAGTCGCTTTGGAGTCGGTCGCGTCCGAGTTGCGTTGCAGTCGCACCAGTGGACGAGGTTCCACGCAATAACACGTGTCCGACTCTAATGCGACTCCCGTGCGACGCCCATGCAACTCGTTTTTGAGTTGGATCGCAGTCGCGTTGCGTCTGTGGACGAAGGCCCTTACTCTCAACATTTGACCAAAACTTCAAGTTGCTGGCTTCATTCTATCAAAAGTTATCGCTTATTTGAAGTTTCATTTGTAGGGGAGGTGGGGGTTCCTTGTGTCGGATCTTGCCCATTTTCAATACCAACGAAGTAGGTCTTATTGGCAACATCCTTTCAAATTTTCAACTGGCTAGTATAATTTTTTCGAAAGTTATCGTAATTAAAGGAATATTTAAATTTTGGAAATTTGTAGGGGAGGTAGGCGTTCCTTTTACCCGATTATGCCCAACTTACTAGAACTTAAGCAGCTTCTCACTTCAAGGTTACACGCCAAAAATCAGGTGTCTACGTCAATTGGTTCAGGAGTTATAGACAAAAAACCTGAAAAGTAGGGTAGTACGGGGTTTTTTGTAAGAAAATTACCGTTAGTTTTCAACTTGTCAGTTTTATTTTCCCAGGAGAGTATGAAATTACCCTCATGAGTAATCTACCAAAGCTAGAGCTTTTCATGTTTCTTTAATCGGGAGTTATAGATACATTTATGTATTTTACATATGTAGGGGAGGTAGGTGTTCTCTTGGCCTGATCATGCCCAATTTCAATACCATCCAACTAGATCACACTTCCAACATTTGACCAAAATTTCAAGGCTCTAGCTTCATTTTATCGAAAGTTATCGTGCGAACGGACAGACAGACGGACAGACAGACAGACAGACAGACAGACGGACAGACAGACAGACAGACAGACAGACATGGCTAAATCGAATCAGGAGGTGACCCCGATCATTTATATATACACATTGCTATACCTCCGGAGCCTCCTTTAAGGTGTTACATATTTCCGTCGTGACAAAAACAATATACCCTATACTATAAGTCTAGGTCTGTCTGTCTGTCCGTCTGTCCGTCTGTCTGTCTGTCTGTCCGTTCGCACGATAACTTTCGATAGAATGAAGCTAGAGACTTGAAATTTTGATTAAATGTTGGAAGTATAATCTATTGTACTTGGTTGGTATTGAAAATGGGCATGATCAGGCCAAGAGAACGCCTACCTCCCCTATATATGTAAAATATTTTAATTAAATGTATCTATAACTCCCGATTAAATAAACGTGAAAAGCTCTTGCTTTGGCAGATTGCTCGTGAGTATAATCTTCTACTTCTCTAAAAAAATAAAATCGATCAGCTGAAAACTAACGGTAATTTTCTTACAAAGAGCCCCGTACTACCCTACTTTTCGGGTTTTTTGTCTATAACTCTTGAACCAATTGACGTAGACACCTGATTTTTGGCATGTAACCCTGGAGTAAGAAGGTGCTTAAGTTCTAGTAAGTTGGGCGTAATCAGATCAAGGGAACGCCTACCTCCCCTACAAGTTTCAAAAAATTATATATTCTTTTAATTACGATAACTTTCGATAAAATTACACTAGCGAGTTGAAAATTTGATAAAATGTTGTTAGTGGGATCTACTTGGTTGGTATTGAAAATGGGTAAGATCCGACCCAAGCAACCCCTACGTCCCTTACAAATGAAACTTCAATAAGCGATAACTTTTGACAGAATCAAGCCAGCGACTTGAAGTTTTGGTCAAATGTTTGAAGTGAGATCGGGTTAGTTGGTATTTAAGATGGGTTAGATCAAACCTAAGGAACCCCTACCTCCCCAACAAGTGAAACTTCAAATAAGCGATAACTTCCGATAGAGTGAAGCTAGAGGCTTGAAATTTTGTTTAAATGTTTGAAGCATGATCTTATTTGTTGGTGGCAATAATGAGCAAGATTCGACCCAAGGAACCCCTACCTTCTCTACAAGTGAGACTTCAAATAAGCAATAACTTTCGATAGAATGAAGCTAGCGACTTGAACAATTCGACAAATATTTGTAGAATGGGTTAGTTAATTGATTTTGATAATGGTCAAGATCCTACTGAATGATTGCCAACCTCCCCTATAAACTGGCCGTATAGGAAACTCTCTTTTAATGCATATGGTCGTTACCAATTGGTACTTTTGGTATCACCACTAGGTTTGTACAAGCCTAGGGTATATATGCTTCGGACTCCTGGTTAAATATAACGTGATTGTAACCAACTTAGAGATATTATTGCCAATGGTGTTGACTATCGTTGGCCATAAATATTTCTTACCTCGGATGTGTTTAATGTTTAACTGATATTATAGAAATGTACTATTAATAACTTTTTTGATGCGATATCAAAATTCTATTATTTTTCATTTTCGATGCCAGTGAAATTCCGCTTTCCTGTAAATTTTCATATTTCTAAGTGTAACGGTCTCGGAAGCAGGGGGGGGGGGGGGCAAGTTATGATCACATATTTGGTCCACTCCCTCTTTTCTCCTTTTGCTGAGAATGTTAAGAAGAACATAGTAGACTTTTATATTTTCTGTTTTTGTTTGCATAATCAACTGTCAATAAATATATTTTTTTCAATATCTTGCATCTTATCAAGTTCTTAGCTATAATTATGTATATACAAAAATATCGGAACATGTTCCAATCAATTGTCATTTACTTTTAACATCGAGAACGGACGTGTTTGGCTTTGTCGCTAATTATTATTTTTAGCTACAGTTGATCTAGATAACAATAGATTATGAGCAAAAACCCAATGCAAAAGTTAGTGAAAATACATACATACATAGCATCAGCGGTCGAAGCCGGCGAACACGATTATTGGGCCCCCTTCAGGGGGAGAGTTATTTTTAACAAATTCTATACATAGTAAATTGATAAGATGGTCAAAAATTAGTGAAAAGTAGGAAGCATGTCTCAAAGCCGACAAAAGGGCAAACCGCTTACCGAAGTTTCGATTACCTTAATCGGAACTCGGGTAAGCGACGAACACCTCACACATTTTCAGATAGCAAAAATGTCGAGAGAAAATTGGTTCAAATTGGAAAAAGTATTCGGTTGGCGAAGCGAGTTAATAGAGAGTTTGAGCAAGACGTACAAATCGCTTCTCGTTTACGTCTCTGAGTACCGGAAGGGTAATACGCGTGTGTACAGAATCTGTTTTCGTTAAAAAGAAAGAAGATGTCGTGATACGACAAGGTCGCCTGTTTAGCGTTGTCGACAAATTTGTGTTTGACGTTGGGAAAATTGTAGAAACCTTTCTGGCACTCAAAGACGTACGTAACGACAAGCGGTTTGTACGTTTTGCAAAAACTCTCTAATGACGATGGTCATGTACGAGAAATTCTTTGCAACCAAAAAGAGCCGTCGGAGAGTATGACCGCATATATCGCTCGAGTGAAGGATATGGCACACAAACTCAAGTTTTTTGGAAGTAATTTGCCAAAGGAACTGATAATCGCAAGAACTATCACTGGACTGCCTGAGGAGCATGCGGCGTTTGCATGTGCATGGGAATCAACGACCAAGGCTGATAAAACTCAGGACAATCTGCGGGCCAAGCTGATCGTTGAAGAAGACCGACATGCGGCGCGGTGCGGTGAAACGGTTGAGGCATTACCGGTAAAGCAGAGGACAGCAACAAAGAGTATGGCAAGACGGACAAAAAGGGCACGACTGATTGAAAGAAGAAGTCTATAGGTGATTTGAAATGCTTCAGATGTCACAAGATATAAAGAGCAGAGCGGCGCGTCGCAATCGAGCAACGGAGCTTTCATCTGCGCGTCAGACGTCGAAAACGCGGACGACTGGCTGTTGGATACCGGTGCGATGGATCATATGAGCAGCAGACGGGACCATTTTGTAGATTTTAACGAGCTAAGTCCGAAACTGGAAATCAAATGGCGGAACAATGAAAGCACACGGCCGTTAAGTATCATAATTGAAGTCAAGTGTTAAAATGGCAAGAAGAGGTATAGGAAAGAGTTGCTGGACGTGCTGTAAATGGAATTCGATGCAACCTATTTCTGAAACTCGCGCCATGGATAGAGGTTTTCTGTTGACATCAGACAAGAACGAATGTAAACTGAGCGACAAAACGGGCATCGCTGCAGTTGGAGTCCGTGAGGGAAACCTTTTCAAGATGCGTTTTAAGAGCGTCGTGGCTGAAAACGGTCAGGCAAACTTGGCAAGAATGAAGACACCGCTTTCAAAATGACAAGAGCGTTTGGCACGTCAAAATTTGCCACATGTTCCAAAAGTGTTGAAGGTGAGCGGTGTCAATTATGCTGTGGAAGATTTCATATGCTAGGCTTGTTTGGTTGGGAAACAACATCGAGGCTGTTTCAAGAGCAGCATGGATAGAGCAGTGAAAAGCGACTAGGTCGTGCATGCGGGTTTGTGCGGACCGATGCAGACAACATCGTTCGGTGGCGCAAGATACGTGCTTTGTTCGGTGAGGAAGCATACGTGCATATTCCGAGAAAAAATTGATACTATAAAATGCGTTCTTATCGGCTATGATGAGAATGTCAAAGACTATCGCGTTTGGAATCCGAATACAAGGAAGGTCGAAGTGGCGTGTAACGTGCGAGAAGAACAAAGTCATCACAAAGATTTCCGTCAACGCGGAAATCCACGTGAGTTAAACGGTGGGTTTGCAGGCTGAACAAGAGTCTATATGGGCTGAAATAGGCATCAAGATGCTGGAATCAAATTTTTACCGCATTCATTCGATAATTCGGCCTCCTGGCAATGGGAGGAGATACATGCATACATGCCTGGACGGGTTATCCTGGTTATCTATGTGGATTACGGATTGCTGACAGCAGATCGCAAGGAGGACGTCGAGCTCGTCATCAAACATCTGCGAAAAAAAATTCAATGTGAAGGCGATGAATACTGACGGGTTCCTGGTTATGGAACTCAAGAGACAGGACGAAGATGTTGGTTATGCAAACGGCATATCTGAACAAAGTTCTGAACAGATTCGGCATGTTAATTGCCTTGACCTCTATAGGGGCATGGACGCGTCAACATCTCTTGCATTTTCATGCATTGCTAACGTTTCGAAAGCATATCTACTTTTCGGAAGTGCAGTTGCCAAAATGCACCTCCTATCTGCGTCGTCTGAGCACTGAGAATTCTATTAGTACCACAGGCACTTTTTTGGTCGCTCCGAGATTTGAACTCCGAGTTCTAGATTAGTATCGTAGAGCGGTGACCGAACGACCATGGCCACTACTGTAAAACTTCCAAAACGGTTACGACATTGTTGGATAACAATCAAATGACGGCGGCTTTTAGGGATTCAGAAGACGATGAGAACTTCCCGTACGGGGAAGCTGTGGACAGCCTGACCTATCTGGCCATTGGAACTCAGATCAGACATCAGATTTGCAATCGGAGTGGCAAGAAGAGTTAGGAAACAATATTAAATGAAGAGCTAAGTCGGCGTATGGGGCTGATGCCAATCGACGAATTGATACGCAGGCGAAAATGGCAGTGGATAGGTCATACTGTGCGGAAGGCTGATAACTGCATTGCTTTATATGCCATGAAATGGAACCCTATTTCGAACCAAGGCCGACCAAGGGAGTCCTAAAAGGGTGTGTAAGGCGCTGGGTAAGTCGTTTGGGGAGTTGCGCCCCATTGCCCAAACAGAGTACGACGGTGCGCAGGGATACTTGACGCGCTTTGCCCTATGAGGGGTTAAGGCAAAGTAGTAAGACTCATTTATATTCTCGACTGCTCCAGTTTCCAGTACCATTGTTGATTTGTAAATTTCATTGTCCCCTTGATCGATTTCGGTTATAAGTCGCTTAAAGGTTCTACGGACGTGTTGCCTTGACCCCTCGAGGGGTATGGGCGTATCAACATCTCTAGTATTTATATGCCTTGTTGAAGTTTCGATAGCATGTTTACTTTTCGGAAGTGAATGCACCGCCTGTCCGCGCCGTTTTTAAACTGAAAAGCTCAGAGCACTATGAAAGTTCTATTAGTACCCACAGGCACTTTTTTGGTCGCACCGAGATTTGAACTCCAAGCTCTAGATTAGTATCGTGACCACGGCCACCGAGCGCGATACGGATGTAGTGAGCCTTGAAAGAATCGAATACCCCCTGGTCCATAGGTTGAAGCAAGGACGTGGTATTTGGAGGCAAAAAACATCACTTTGATGTTCTGGTCGATGTCGACCAAAGTTCCGGGATTGGAGGGAATTTTTGAACCAGTCATTAAATATGACGGAATTCATCCATGACTTCTTGTTGGAGCGCCAAATCACGGGTCATCTTTCCTTGCTAATGTTCTTCATCGCTCTTGCATTTTTCGAAGAATAAATAAGCAATGGCTTCAACTTAAAGTCCCCAGATGCATTTCCTCCCAAAAGGAATGTTAGTCTTTCGTTTGATGCTTTCAATCCGACGCAGTAAACTCCTCTACAGATATAAATGTCCCGGAGGGCATCCTTTTACAAAAAACGCCCGTTTCTTCTACATTGTTGACCTATAATAACAACACAGAAAGTTTTGAAAAACCCATATCCATAATAAATAACTAAATACGTGTTGTGCAACGTATCCACCCTCTGAAATGACACCCGCAGATGTGGATACAATTTTGGCAACAGCATCTGCATCCGTACTGGCAGTTCCAGCCGTTAACATCAAACTGTGTAAACTGCTCCGGTTCTTAAATCGGTGGAACCAACCGTTACTTACTCCGCAATTCCTCTCCTTCTCTTTAATAATGAGGGTACTGAGAGGGATGTGTTTTTTTATTCAGATCTTCAATCCAAATTCTTAACAGTTTGTCCATTTCCTCCATATTGATACTTCGTGATTTCGTAATTATAGAGCATGATTTAGATGAGCCAGCTTACACATTTGCTCAAATTTTTCCGGCATTCTTGATTATAGTATGTACAGTTGAACGCTTCAAATACATATAATGCTTGTCCAATGGCCGTGACTTTTTCACCGAAATCAAAACCTCGCCTCAGATTTTCCTTTCTAATGTCACTGTTTTTCTAACTTTATTGGTGCTGGCCGCAACAAAATTTTCTGTGCTACGTTTTCGACTCACCATAAATCATTCAGCACGATGTATATATAATTAACGTAATCGAAATCAAAACAATGGGGCACCGAAATAGAGCATGGAAAAAATGTGCATTCAAATTAAAGCTAATGGATACTTTCGCTTTTGGGCGACCAGTAGCTCAATCCGTAGAGGCATCAGTCTTATGTCTGACTACCAGCGTTTCGGGTTCGAATCTTTTCCACGACTACGTTCGTAGCCATATCAATGTGTTGTCTTCCACTGTGGTGCGGGGCGTAAGAATAAGCCACAGCATCTTCCAACTTGTCGCACCTAGGCGGCTAAAATGGGGGCGCCGGAGGTGCATGTTGGCAGCTGCATTCTCCGAAACTAGTTTACGTCAACGAAACGTCAACTGGGCCACATGGAACAGTTGACGCGCTATGCCACACAAGGGGTTAGGGCAATTGAGTATACTTTCGCTTGAGTCAAAAGAGTACATATTGACAGTTGCGTGGGTTGCCGCTCTTGTACACAAGCGACTGTGACATCCAGAGCGAGGGAAGCGAGAGTTCATGTTTGTGCGATACTGAGGGTTGTGATCCCTTAAGCGCCGAGGGAGCGCAGCCCACCCAAAGGGCTTTTGCATCCAGGACGAGCGAAGCGAGCGTTCATGTTTGTGTAACAGCCTTCAGTATTACACAAACATAAAAGTTCACGGTGCAACTCGAGCCAAAATCAGCATGCATGCACACATTCGGTTTCAAACCAAAAATGTATGTGCATGCACAATTTCTTCATGCTTTATTTCACGGTGCCCGAAACACCAGAGACAAACCTGACCATTGCCATCTTAATAGGCAGGCCTCCGCCCAGCTGTTCGTGTACGTCATTAATTCCTTTGCCAAGGCAGTGACTGCACACGACGCTGAACGCGGAAAACTAAAAACGCAACGCACAAATACCGGGGACTCGCCGCCATCAGTCGCCGACCACTGGATTGTGGATACGATGGCGTCATCGAAGGAAATAATTGCGTAATTTAGCCGTCAAAATCAGCTGAGCGGAAGCCTGTATATTTAGATGGCGTTGACCTGATCCTGAAAATGGCTTGTATATTCGGGGATTTTCCTGTTCTCTATATCTGTTTATCACTGTTCAGTGAATTATCAAAAGACGAGTGCGAGCACACATGCTCGTAGCACGGGATATTTCAGGGTTATTTCAATGAATAATCAAGCAATCAAGGCCAAATAGAAAACTCGACTAGACTAGAAAAAGTGGCACACTTCAAAATTTTCATATCTGTAAGAAAAAAGATTAGATAAAACTTATAATTTTAATTGTAACTTTCATTTGAGACGAATTACGAATTTTAGAGTTTTGGGTAGCGATGTAAGTGTTAAGCAAACCTTTCGTTAATCGAGTCGGGGTGGGAATTATTTGACGACTCAAATGTGGAACGACTTTGTCCGACAAGACTTATATCGGTGTATGCCTGTACAACACAAATGTCTGCAGCTAGAATACCAGCCCTGCATTTGCAAACACATAGAAGCGGGCACATACAGCGCTTCTTGCTTGCAGAAAATCTTACTGTCAAGACTCGAAAGCTAGTCGGCGGATTTCTCGATAAGAAATAAGACTGCCATAATGTAACCGATTACGTGGAGCAATATATTGTAGTAAAATGTTGACCCCGGTGATTTTTTTAACGTAGTAGCAAGTAAGTTCGCACTCCCGCCGTCGTGTCTTTTACACGTTCCAGGGCATGTCAAGCAATTACCTCTGCTAGCGAGGCATCTCTATGCACCGATCCGAACCGAAAGTCGCATATCTCATGATGTCACGACTTCAAAGCAAATTTTATATTTAGTTTTATATATTGAAAGCGCATGAATCGATTTTAATGAAATTTGCTACAAATAATAAACAGTTGATTGTCTTGGCTAAAAATAAATTTCAACTTGATCAGATAATGGACTTAGGAGACGCAGTGGGCTAAATTAAATACCTTGGGAGAGGAGTAAATCCGATTTTTGTGAAACTTAGTATTGCATATAAAACAGTTCGCGAACTTACTCTTCATTTACTTTTTATACCCTAAACTTATAGTATAGGGTAATTGTTTTTGTCGGGGGGCAAAAGACCTTTTCCATAGTCCTCCGCGTGGGCGCCCCTAGTAACGGCAGTGTATCAAACAGCTGACGGCCAATGTCTTAGCGATAAGGCAGTTTGGAAAAAGGCAGATAGCTGTAGCCTGAATGGCTGACAAACACCTAAGCGGCTCAGCTTTAATAGGATGGAATGACTTGCGTAGTTGGACCTGCAACATAGTTGTGTGAACTCCAGCACGTTTATTAAACCATCTGGAGCAGCTATCTTCCGAGGCCATCCTCTGAATGGGATTAAGCTACGTGCTGACAACTCGTCCTTGCAAAAACCACTCCATGTCAAGAAACCTGGAACAAAAGCCTCGGATTGGACGGATCAACAACGACGACCACGCAAACGACTAAAGGATTATTCTTTCGGGTCCTGGAATACACGCTCCCTGAAAAAACTGGGGGCCGAGAAAGCCCTCCTTCAATAGGTCGAAAAGTACAAACTGAGCATAACTGCAGTTCAGGAAACAAATTGGTTTGGCAGCGAGATCAATGACAAGAAATCGCACACAATTTTCTACAAATGGCAAACCATCGGGCCGCAAGGAGTTTGGAGTAGCATTTATAGTGAACAATCACCTCAAACCGCATATTACTGACTTCAAACCCATAAATGGACGGCTGTGTGCGATTCGCATTGAGACTCGATTCTTCAATCTCTGGCTCATCAATGTGCACGCCCCCACTGAAGTTAAAGAAGACGCAGTAAAAGACGAGTTCAACGCCCGCTTTGACACTCTCTTTGACTCACTTCCAGCAAACGATGTCACATTGCTGCTGGAAGACTTTAACGCCAAAGTCGGAAATGAAAGTTGGCCCTCCCAAAATCTTTTCGGTTCATAAGCTTCCGAGCGATGCAACAGTGGTGGCGTATACTACCGCCCTTGAGGAAAGGCTATCGCCTATGCTACAAAACATCAGCAACACAAGCGTTCATGGGTTCTGGGAAGAACTCAAGGGTACCATCAGGAATGTCGCAGAGAAGGTCGTGGGATATATTATATAGGTATAGCCTGGCGAGCGCGAAATGACTGTTTGACAAAGAATGCAAAAATTCACTTGACGCGAAAAACGAGGCCTACAGACAATGGATTCAACGAGGAACCAGATCCAGAAGAGAAAAATATGACGAGCTACGGCAAATATCGAATAGAATAATTAGACGTAAGAAACGTAAATACTTTGACGAGCAGTTGCTGAATATAAACGAAAACTTAGCTAAAAGGAACACTAGACAAGCGTACAAATTAGCAAATACAATTAAAAACGGCTACCAACGCAGAACTAGCGTTTGTAAGGACAAGGATGGAAACACCATCAGCGACACCGATGGCATTAACAAACGATGGACCTCTTATTTTGAAGAGCTTCTGAACCTACCATCTAACATCCCCACACAAGAAGCTCTCGACGATATTGTTGATCTAGGCCCACCCATACAACCCCTGACAGTAGAGGAAGTTGATCTCGTGTTGCGATCACTAAAAAGAAATAAAGCGCCGGGCGCTGACGAGATACCAGCTGAACTGCTAAAATTCAGTGGAACGAGTCTAGTTGATGCCATACATCAATTACTCCTGCGAGTTTGGGAGGACGAGGAGATCGCAGACGACTGGCGCAGAAGCATCATCTGTCCAATTCACAAAAAGGGAGATAAACTGCGGTGTCAGAATTACAGGGGCATCTCACTATTTTGTACGTCCTATAAAATTTTGACGAAAATTCTGGAAAATAGAATAAAACCGTACGCAGAACGAATCATTGGCGAATATCAAAGCGTTTTCAGAACTGGTCGCTCCACAACCGATCAGCTCTTCTCAGTCAAACTGATACTCCAGAAGTGCTGGGAATACAACGTAAACGTATACCAAGTCTTTGTCGACTTCAAGCAGGCATACGACAGTATGGATCGTGGAGTACTGTACAACATCATGCAGCAATTTGGTATACCGGCCAAATTAGTGCGACTGACTAAGATGACGATGACCAACTCCGTCTCACAAGTCAGGATCCATAATAGACTTACTGATCTATTTGAAACACGCACTGGTCTGAAACAGGGCTATGTACTGGCACCGACGCTCTTCAACCTAGCACTGAAATACGTTATTCGGGCTATGAATATGGACAACAGCAAGACGCTACTCATCAAGTCGACACAATTAGCAGCGTACGCCGACGACATCAACATCATGTCCCGAAGATTGGCCGACGCAGAAGAACTTCTGCATACGCTCGATACCGCTGCAAAATAAGTTGGACTACGTATCAACGAGGGTAAAACTAAAATAATGTTGCAATCGACGACAAGGACACCTGCACAACCGAGCATCAATGTGGGGGACCTCAACATCGAGTTCGTGAACAACTTCGTATACCTGGGGTGCACGCCAACAACGCCATCTAGATAGACAGGCCTGCGCTCAGCTGATTGCGTACGTCATTATTTCCTTCGCCAAGGCAGTGACTGTACACGACGATGTCCCAGGCACCACATATGTTTACAATTGGAATTGCGCCAGACCGCATTTTAGTTCTCTAAAAACACACTTTCTGGACACTTGCACCAATTTGGTCGAAGCCGCAGCCGCGGGGATCAGCCGCAGAGCATCGTGGAACAGTTCACACTTGACAAAATACATCTTTTGACCGCACGACACACTTTCATCGCGCACGTGTTTGTTTTCCCGGATCACTAGATGACATTTTACTAACAAATAAACATTGAACGTGGAAAACGAAAACTAAACACGGAACGCACAAACACCGGGGACTCGCCGCCATCAGTCGCCGACCACTGGATTGTGGATACGATGGCGTCATCAAAGGAAATAATTGCGTAATTTAGTCGTCAAAACCAGCTGAGCGCAGGCATGTTTATCTAGATGGCGTTGACGCCAACCAAACTGACGAGATCAAACGACGGATACAGTTAGCTAATAAGACTTATTTCTCGGTTCTCCCCATAATAAAATCGAAGCATGTGCACAGAAAAACGAAGCTGCCAAGCATGGATCCTAACTCAAGCCTCCGGAAACATGATAGACACATTTGAACGTAAGGTTGTACGGCGAATTTTCGGGTCTGTGTGTGATCGAGATGGATGGCGCATCCGGTACAACCATGAGCTGTATGAACTGTACGATGAGCTGGAAGTTTCGAAAATCGTCAAACTACAATGACTTCAATGGGCAGGGCATGTACAAAGAATGGACGATGATTGCATGCCAAAGAGAGTAATGAATGCATGATTGAGTCGACGGAGCGAGACTGCAAGGACGACCGAGATCTCTTTGGGAGAGCTCAGTAGGTGTGGACGCCACACAACTACTGGGCTTCGAAAATTGGAGGACGCGGTCACGTGACCGAGATAATTGGAGGACAACGATCCAGGCATTCAAGGCCCGACGTCGGGCTGTCGCGCCACGATGATGATGATACATATGTATTGTACCTTAACGAAACTGTCAACCACCCAAAACGTTCTTGGATGTTTTTTTTTAATCCCTACTTAATTTTTCGAATAAATTTAATTTTTTTATTTATTTAATGCTTCTGATTTTTTTCTCTCAACATTTTTAAAATAAGTCTGAAAGCCTAGTAGTCATTCTATTAGAAAAATATAACTTTGGGTATCTGGCACGTGCATAGGATCCAACAGGGCACATCGCAACTCATACATCACTTTTTCAATGTTTCTCATTTGTCAATTTTTGCCCATAATATTATTAACAACAAAAATATTACTACTACTTTGCCTTAACCCCTAGCGGGGCATAGCGCGTCAACTACTCCTGGGCGCCATCGTACTCTGTTCTGGGCAATGGGGCGCAACTCCCCAAAAGACTTACCCAGTACCTGACACTCCTTTGCTACAGATCGACGCCATGTGATTCGAGGACCCCCTCTTGGTCGGCCTTGGTTGGAAATGGGGTTCCATATCATGGCATGCAAAGCAATGCAGTTATCACTCTTCCGCAATGTGTGACCTATCCACTGCCATTTTCGCCTGCGTATCAATTCGTCGATTGGCATCTGACCCGTACGCCGACTTAGCTCTTCATTTGATATTGTTTCGGGCCAGAAAATTCTTAAAATTCGACGAAGACATGAGTTGACGAAAACTTGCAGCTTTCTGGTAACTCCTACGGAAACTTTCCATGTACTGCTCCCATACAAAAGCACTGATAGTACCAGGGAGCGAAACAGGCCCAGCTTGGTCTTGATGCTGAGATAACTGCTCTGCCAGATTTTGGACATGCCGTATGCCGTATGCGCGTTTAGCCTGGTTGATACGACGAGCGATGTCCTGCTCCGTACCACCATTTTCGGCAACAATGCTACCCAGGTAGACGAAGTTGTCCACCTTCTCCACAGGCTGCCCATTAATATTGATGGGAATAGGTGTCGGATTTCTTTTTCGCAACGGCGGGCTAAGAACCTTGGTCTTGTTGATATTAATCTTTAGCCCAACCTTGCTTGCCTCCCTCTCGAGATCTAACGCCATTGCGGACAGATCCATGATTTTGTGGGAGAGTAGGCATATGTCGTCAGCGTAGTCAAGATGTTGTAGATAAGATGTCAAAGTCCATTGAATTCCTCTGTCGAGTCCGGATAGGGCTGCATGCAACACATCGCCGATCACAATGAGGAATAGGATCGGTGAGAGGATGCACCCCTGCCGAACTCCACAGCGAATCTCAAAGTCCCCCGACACCTTACCTTTATGCAGAACGCGACATTTCGCGCCGTCATAGGTTGCCTTAATAATAGCCACAAGCTTCTCAGGGATGCCTCTCCTGCGCAAGGCCGCCCATATAGAATCCCGGTTCACACTATCGAAAGCCTTTTCGCAATCGATGAAAAGCAAGTGAAGCGGAGAATCGTATTCAGCGCATTGCTCGATGATGATTCGCAAGGTGTTAATGTGATCGACACAGGAGAATCCGGATCGAAAGCCAGCCTGCTCTTCATCAATTGTGCTTTCTAAGTGGGCCTTTAGTATTTCCAGGACGATTTTAGCTATTATCTTGGCAACGGCAGGAAGCACACAAATGCCTCTCCAATTATTACAGTCTGTGAGGCTACCCTTCTTTGGAAGTTTGATGATCAAACCTTCCTTCCACTCAGTGGGAAAGGTCTCTGTATTCCACGCTTTATCAACAAGTGGGTGCAGCAAATCGGCAGTTACGCTTGGCGCTGCTTGATAAAGTTCGGCAGGGATGCCGTCAAGTCCGGCGGCCTTTCCTCGTTTTAGTGCAATAATTGCAGTGACTATTTCCTCTTTAGTCGGGGCAGTGGACCGTATACGCACATTTTGATGGTTAGCTAAATTATCTATATGAGGGGGAACTTCACCAGAGGTTACACGGTTCAAGACCGCGGCGAAGTGTTCTTTCCACCGCCTCATTTGATCTTCTTCCAAGATAAGTAGCTTTCCATCACTATCTTTCACCGGATGTTGGCAGGAGTTACGACCACCTGTAAACTCCTTGATGACACCGTATACGGCGTTTAAGTTGTTACTTCTAGCGGCTTCTTCTGCTGACGCTAAAAGAGAATTGGCATAAACTCTTTTATCGCGTCGCACACTACGCTGAACTTCTCGAGCTTTCTGACGGTAAAGGAGTTCGATGCTGCTTCGATTGTCGTCTGATGCTGCAGCCAAACGAACTTACAGCTCCTTTCTTTCAACAATTCGCTGCCATGAAGCGTCGGACATCCAGGGCTTATTCCGGCAATCCGGGTTTGGGCCAAGGATGGTATTTGCGCTATCAATGTACGCATTTTTTATGGCATCCCAGTTTTCGTTTATGTCACTATCTGAGTGACTAGTTATCTCAGCCGCTTTTTGCGCAAGATGGTCATTATATTGTTGTAAGACAGCTGGATTTTTTAGTCGAGCGGTGTTGAATTTGCGGCGCCTGGATCTTTCGTCGCTGGGGCGGCGCACGGCTGCAATACGCAATCGAACATTAGCGATCATAAGTGGTCTCTTCCCATCCCAATATCGGCACCCTTCTTGTTTCGCACGTCCAGGAGGCAACTCTTGAATCTTTTACTAATGGCAAAATGGTCGATCTGATTTTGTGTTCTGCGCCGATCAACAGAGGACCAACTGATTTTGTGGTGGTCCTTATGCTCAAACATAGTACCACCGATGAAGAGACTGTGAAAGTTGCAGAACTCTACAAATCTTTCACCGTTGACATTACGATCACCAAGACCGTGTCTCCCCATCACATGTCTGAGCCCATAGTTATCAGCGCCAACTTTCGCATTCAAATCACCCATAACCATTATAATGTCACCTTTAGGTGTTCTGCTCTGAACGGCGTTTAGTTCTTCGTAGAAGGAGTCTTTTGCCAAGACATTGTCGGGTTCAGTAGGGGCATAACATTGTATTATTGAGATGTTCCTCATTTTGGTCCGGAACCTGGCGGTCAAGACCCTGTCAGAGACCGGTTCCCAGGATAAGAGACAGTTTCGCGCGGCTCTGGTTAAAAGGAGCCCCACACCTGACTCACGACGACTACCGGTAGCTTTACCGGAGTACAACATTACAGTGCTGCCCGTTGGAGAGATGAATTCTCCGCTGTTTCACCATCTTATCTCACTAACTCCTAATATATTTAATTTGTACCTCAGAAATTCACTCTCTAATTGAAGAAATCGTGCGTTCTGGGGACCTTCTGATCCATTGTCCAGGAGAGTACGCACATTCCAGAATCCAATCTTTGTCATTGTACGATAGCTAAAAGTCGTAACCGTTGAGTCAGTCCTTATCCGAGTCATAGTTGACGTTTCGTTAGCATATAAAGATTTCGGATAGTGCAAGTTGCTGGCATACACATCCTGTCCTTTGATTGTCGGTTTTAACGACAGGCCCTCAAAGGGAAAGGCCGTGGTATTTTTTTCACACCCCACACCACAGGGGTACCTCAACCAAATCATCGCACCGCCATCACTGGCGGCTTGACGTTGGTTGGCAATGGTCAGTGACCACTGCCGTTCCAGGGGGCGCCCACGCGGAGGACTATGGAAGAGGAGTTTTTGCCCCCCACCCTGAATATATATTTTCTGGAAGCTCTAATATCTCCTTTAAAGGATAGAATACTTTCAAACTCAATTAAAAAACTCAGATTTTTCCGATTTTTGTCCATTTTGGGACACTGTGTTGTTAACAAGTTGTTACAGATTAAGCACCCGATAGCTACGATCTTCCCCACTAGACGCGTTCTTTTGTAACTATCCAGTCGAGTGTAGTTTAGGCGAACTCATTGCACAAAAAAAAAAAAAACGATTGATACAATCGTTACAGAGTAGGATCATGCGTTTGATATGATATAGATTTTATCTCTGCTAAAGGTTTGGACTGTAGATGATTGAATAATCTCAGTGTTTAAGAAAGAAATAAAAACTTAATAAATATAACCGACCGGTAGCGCAGTGTGTTGAGGCATCAGTCTCATGTTTGACTACCGGCGTTTCGGGTTCGAATCCCGTCCACGACGACGTTCCTGGCCATGGATATGCAGGAGACGCATGCTGGCAACTGGATTCTCCGAAACCAGTTTATGCCGTAGAAACGTCAACTGGGCCACATGGAACAGTTAACGCGCTATGCCCCACAAGGGTTTAGGGCAATTGAGAGAGAAAGTTAAACTTAATTCTAATATATCAAGACCAGCCTTAAGCTTGTCAAATGCAACTGCGATAAAAGAAAGTATCTTATTGCGAATAGTTTCGCATTTTAACGAAAACAATTTTGCAATCAGAATCAGAAAATTGTCGATTCTAATTGAATTTCATTGCAGTCGGATGAAGCGAAAATGCTAGATGTAGCCTAAATAAGTGTGGCGATTTATGTTCCATCCAAGATAGATCCTGCCACAGATAAGCCACCGGGGTAAAACGCTAACCCATAGAGGTCAATGTTGTTGTTGTAGGGCATGTTATTTCACTAACCTGTATAGGTTAAAATTCGCAAAATAATTCGCATTCAGTGTCGTGTATGAAATGAGGCCGTACAAAAACTATAGAAAGTTTGTGTTATGTATTAAATTTTTTTAAGAAGGAAAAATAGGGAAGCGGTGATTTCATCGCTTTCATCGATTGAGAATATGATTTTCTTTGAAATATTAGGAAACTATTCCGATTCAATTATTTTCTCTTGTCCCAGATAGATTTGACAAGCTTAGTGCTCGCGTATGATATATTGGAATGAAGTTTACTTATAATGTTTTGTTTTTATTTTTTTCCAACCTTCAAAGTAGACAATCATCTTTAATTCACATTTTTACTGAGACTCAATCCATTTCATATTAAATTCATGCGCAATGATTTCCCTTAAACTAGACCAGACTCGGTAACGTTGCAAAAAAAAGTATGCAAGTGTCGTCATTAAAAATAGGATTTTTGAGTTCGGGTAGAATTCCGTTTCAAAGGCAAAATTGCTAAATAAGAATTTTCTGGCAAAATATTATAAAAGTTTTTCGAAAAGGATTCTCGAGTATTTCGTAATTACTTATGAGTCATTGATAAACAAATGCACGACTTTGATGGTTGATAGTTATTAAAGAACTTTTTTTTTAATTAACTTTCCACTAATTTTGTATCACTTTTCACCAATAACATATTTACTAATAATATTCTGAAAAAGTTAGATTCAAAATAAGACACATTTTCGGTTTCGTACGTTGAAACCAGTTCACTCCCTTCGAACTGAGCCCACAACTTATAAGAGGAGATTTCAAAACCAGTAATTGAATTTAACTACTTGTTGAAAGGCCCGTATACGATTTAGATATTTTGACTAATTTCGCCAATAAAATAGTAGTGTGCTTGCTTCTTGTTTAAACTTAGTATTCGATTAATATTCTTCGTTGTTAGTCCCAACAACACTTGGAAACTATACCGCACCACTAAAGTCTTATGTTAATTATAAAAAAAAGAAGAAATTAATCTTACTTGGCACACAATTAATTTTTCCAGAGTACATCCTGTCTATATGAGTTTAAACAATTATATCTTTGAAACAAAGTTTAAATGTGAAATATTCGGATATGAAACTAATTTAGCACAAATCAATTATTGTCATCTACGATCAAATCGACAGCGAACGTTCTAATAATGGTAATTCAATAATAATTTCGTATTTATATACACGCGAAAAGTATTCTGCGAATCGAACTGATAATCATTTAGATAACTCTGATAAGGGATATTTACTAGTGTACACTAAATACGCCAGCATGTGATTTGGCGATGCCACAGGCCATATATAAATGGACAAGTGAACCCCCATGCAGAATGCAAAGCAGGGGGGGTCTTTCATTGATTACGTACATTACTTACACTAAGGAATCAGTTCTTATGAATTGTATGATTGGACACGATGACTGATGACGACCCAATATTATAACCATTGGTGTATTTAGTTTTTTTATATTGGTCCTCTATTCCCAATTTTACTGAAAAACTAGTAAAAATTACCGAATTAGCTTTTTCTACAATTTTAAATTTAGCTGGTATTCCGAGTTCATCATCAATAACAGAAAATAACATTACTGAGATGACAACCATAGCTGCATTTAGCGCCAATTTCGGTGACATTTTGACATAAGCCAGAAGCGGATTCAGTTTCAAGAACTTTCATTGACCTATGCTTGTTGTCATAGATAGTTCTGCGGCATTATGAATCTCATTGTTCTTTTAATTATCCGTTCAGGGGAGTTTTTATGTACGAGTAATAAAGCTTTAGGGATCGCCTTTTAGAGCTAATTAATACTATTTAGTACTGTCTGGTACTATTTAATACTATTTGATACTATTTAGTACTATTTAGTACTATTTAGTACCATTTAGTACTATTAAGTACTATTTAGTACTATTTAGTAGTATTAAGTAGTAGTGTAGTCGTCTGGATGGCGCAACGGCTAGCACGTTCGCCTTCTACGCACTGGGCCCCGGTTCAATTTCTACTAAATTCAGTAGTTTTCGATAAAAAAAGGGGATTTACGTGTCGGACTGTGAGCTCACTCAGCTGATATATGAGCACCCATGTGGGGTAAATAGCTCAGTTGAGAGTGTTGCTGATCACACGCCTCTGCACAAGACACAGCGTCGCGATCTAGAAAATGAGATGATGCTAGCTTATCTCGTCGCACTCTTTGGCCGTGGTAGTTCTGTCACCGCTCTACGATACTAATCTAGAGCTCGAAGTTTAAATCTCGGCGGGACCAAAACCTGCCTGCGGATACTAATAGAACTCTCACAGTGCTCCGAGCTTGTCAGTATAAAGACGGCGCGGATAGAAGATGCATGCTAGCAACTACACTTCCGAAAAGTAGATATGCTATCGAAACGTCTATAAGGCATCGAAATGCTAGAGATGTTGACGCGTCCATGCCCCTGGAGGGGTCAAGGCAATTAACTTGGTTCAGATTGGAATGTTGAATTCAGCAGTCTAGTGCATTCGCCACAATATCCCCAGTCATATAATACCCATCTTGACTAGATACAACTTCAATATCAGAAATGTCCTTTTTCCACACCAAAGGACTCAAAATGCCTTTAGTAGTAGTCTAGTGCGTTCGCATCATCACCCCCAGTCATATGATACCCACTTTGCTTAGATATCGCTTCATTTCTAAAAGTGTCTTTTTTACACACCAAAGCACATCAACACCACCAGTCACATGATACGCATCTTGGGTGGATATCACTTCATTGTCCTTTGTCAACACCAAAGAACTCAAAATGCCTTCAGCAGTCAGTAGTAGTACATTCGCCACAACATTCTCAGTTATATGATACTCATCTTGCCTAGATTCAACTTCATAGCCAGAAATGTCCTTTTCTCCGCACCAAAAGACTCAAAATGGCTTCAACATTACTCGAGTGTATTGGTCTCTTCACCCGAATCAGGAGATACCCATTTCTAACAGGTTTCGTTTCCGTTTAAATTCATTGTAAAGAGAATCCTTTTTTTCTGACGTACACATTCATGAGGAGCAAAATATCACCGTATGGTAGCTATAATAACCTATGGAAGCTGCATAAAAAATTTGATTGAAATCCGACCACGGGAAATGTCTGGAGAAAAAATATTGAAAAGGACTTAAGCGAGTAACTCTATTTTAAACAAAACAGAATCTACCGTTAGCCCAGTCGAGGATCAAAATCGCGGTCCCCCAATTTCGTGCTCAAGGGTACCTACATACCAAATTTGGTTAAGATCAGAATACGGGAAGTGCCCGGACAAACGCACAAACCAACAAATGTACAGCATGCATCGGACTACATGCTCGTCCATTATAGTTTTATATGGGACGGGGGAAAAGTGGAGTGAGTCATTGCTAACGCAGTCAACAAGAATAAGTCATCACATCAATGACCTCCACCAAAAAAGTATCAGCATAAAGCCAATCACACTCTGATCACGCTGTTTTGATCATTCGAATACTATATCCAGCAATGACCTCCACCAAAAATTATCAGAATAAAGCCAATCACTCCTTTTGGTGGAGGTCATTGCTGACTTAGTCGTGTTCACTGAATTACTCACCTCCACTTTACTCCGAAATTAAATAACTACCGATCGCCCTATTATCTAATACGTACATATATCTAACATCTAGAGAAATCCAGTTAATTGTTTAGAGAAAAACAACATTCTGAGCATTGATAAACATTGATAAACATTATGGCTTTTGGAGCTCACGTAAAACAGCAGACATAATTATATTAGTTGACTAAAACAATTCTTGAAATTGTAGATAAATAAAAATGTATGGGAGAATTTGTCAACTTAAGAAAAGCATTCGACATAGTCAACCCTGATATAGGAGGAGTGGGCAAGACGGGATAGTTAAGGTTTCATGACGGATTTCATTCATAAAAAATCAAAAACTTTATTCAAGTATTCATTGACAAGCAACCTTAAAATTAACGAAACACAAAATTACATATTTTGTCGAAAAAAAAAAATAACAATTCAAATCACCAAAATGCCCATCTTGCCCAATATGCGGGGCAATTTGCGCTTGTAGGTTTGGTATATTCCCATTTCACCGGGTGACGTATCGTGGTTCGCGCCTTGGCTAATAGTTGGCTTACCGCTGTGGGATATAGATCGAGCGCAACGAGCATTTTAGGACGATATACATATTAAAGGTTGCAACCCCTTAAGCCCACGCAAGGGAAGGGAGAAACCCACTCAAATTAAAACCCACTATTGGTCAAAGACGCGCCCGGTCAAGTAGGAATGTTCCGTAGGTTTTTGTCTCAGGTAGATACAAAGTGCAGACATACGTCGCCTCGGCGTCATTGTCGTCAACACCACTAGTAGGTAGGTAGCGACCACCTATTGCAGTGTAAACATGGAGGATTTGCAGTTTCAACTTCACTGTCTGAAAAGAAAGCTGCTAAAGTCATGTGCCTCAATTGATTCAACTGATTCAATTTTTAGACTTAAGCTGCTATTTATTTTTCATATCTTTTATTTATTTATTTATTATTGTTATGTTTCTACCCATAGCCCTCTTGCCCCCTGAACCATTTTATGAAAACAAGATTAATTCAAAATTTCTCGGAAAAATCTCGTAAACTTCGCGATTATATTAATGATTAAATCATATCTAATAAATAAAAGTGAAGATTTTTTTGTTTGTTTCTCGTGTGAAAACTTTTAAACCACTGGGGCGATAATCGCCAAATTTAGCGGAAGTATAGTATATTTCGCGAGCTGGAATAGATAGTAAGGTAGTTCGCGACCACATACAGTAAAATTCTGTTTGACCGAACCCAAGGATGTGGTGTTATTTTGGATAACGAAATTTTTCATAAGTGATTTCGGGATGCCGTGTAGGCAAATAAGGTGGTTCGCGACTCCAAAATGATACCACGTACAGTAAAACCCCGATTAACCAAATCAAAGAAGGCGGCGACATTTCAGAAAACGAAACTTTTAACAAGTACTTTCGGGAAACCGAGGGAGAAAATAAGATGGTTCGCGACTCCAAAACGTTACAACATATAGCTAGGGCTGATTCGATTCAAGTAAATACAAGTAAGGTATTGATACTTTTGCTTCCGATCCAAGTACATTTGGCATCGATACATTTGGATCAAGTACTGAGTAGGTATCGAATTAAAGTACTTGGATCGAATCAAAGTAGTTGAATCGGATTTAACTACCTACAAGCTACAAACCACATTTCTTCTGCTTCTCCTACTCTATTCTTCTTCATTCTTCATTGTAAGTGATTGAGACTACGCGCTACGCCACACCGTTGCCATATTCAATGCCATCCATTGCATTGTATGATGGGTATGGATATGGCTTGACCGGTTTTACCAGTTTGATACACATAACACGTATATTGTCTCCCACTCACTCCTCTTCTACACCTCACTCATTGTCATTACCATTGGAATTTGGAAACGAAAACGACATGTGCTCTATGCTGTGCATGTTATGTTACGACTGGTTTTTATTCGCAAATCATTTCATTTATCCTTTTTCGGCCTTTCTTTCAGGAATACAAGAACAAGAATATTGAACTCTTCCAGTTTCATCTGTAGTAACTTTTAAAAAAGTACTCATTCGATTCGATTGAATTCGAGTAGATATCGATGTTTTTGATTCAATACCAAGTAGGCATCGGTACCTTTTGCCCGCAAGTACTTGGTATAGATACCCTGGGGGTATGGAATCAGCACTACATACAGCAAAGCCCCGATAAACCCAATCAAGAGGGCTTCGCGGCGTTATTTGACACAAGTATATTTGGAGTCCGGATGGCGCACCGGTTAGCACGTTCGTCTTCTATACACTGGGCCCCGGTTCAATTTCTACTGAATGCAGTAGTTTTCGATAAAACAGGGATTTACGTGTCGGACTATAAGCCCACTCAGCTGTTAAATGAGTACCCTTTTATGGGGTAAATAACTTGGCTAAGTGTGTGAATGATATCCACAATTTGGTATCAGTGTCAAGAAACGCTCTACTGGACGGATAACATACGATGAATGATAACACTCCCCTCCCCCAACCCCCCACTCCTACTTCCTCCATCCCCCGGGAATTAGGGAGAGTGAATTAAATGTCCATAATGACATAGATTAGTATCGATTTAATAGTTTCGAGGTCGCTAAGATGTATGGTGAACCGACCAAAAATACACGAAAGTTACATGGAATCACAGGGACGAAGTAGCACTGGTGCGAGCAAGATGAGCGTAAACAAATGGGCAGAATCAGTAGGAAAACGAGGTGTGTTGGATTGGAAGTGTTTGCCGTAGAATTGTTGAAACACTACAGGTATGCGAAGTTCGCAACTAAGTGGGTACCGATAAGAATGGCTGCTGCAAGAAACGCTGAATCAATTGCGAGATTAAATCAACGGAGAGATTTGGTGATATGACAAAAATATGACAAAAATTTAGATTACGGCGTCCATCCAAGGAAAAAAGAGTGTATACAGGGTGTCCCACTTAAAGATCACCATAGAACTAGGCTATATTTCACACTCTGTTTTTGGACAAGTACCGCCCAAATGAATGAATTACTGTTACAGAGCTATTCCCCAATTCTTGTCAAAAAGTCTGACCTTCTAGAAACAGACTCTGATTTACCAGCCTAGGGCTAATTAAATCCATAAAAAAATATAGATTCAGAAATAACACAAAATACCCTTTAGAATGATACCTTAACGGTTTCGAAATTCATTCCACCGCCCGAGATGCAAACGTTCAAATTTTAGAAAAATTCGTTATCAACTTTTGATGGAAAATTTGAACCCACATTTTATAAAGGGGCTTTGTACTAAGAGCTCTATAAAATCTCCAAAAGATGGCCGAATTTCTTACTTTTCGAATAACATATGAATATCTACGACTTAGATTTGAAAATTATCGAATATTAGATCTTAAAGGAAGAAAAACGTGGTCAGAAAATCGAACAAATTGACTTGACTCTTGACTTTACAAGTCTTCTTTATGGTGAAAAACACCAAACACCAGCACAAACAAAATTTAGTGACAGAATTTAGATAAAAATCAAAACAATAAGTACTTAATTCGATATAAAGGAACTGCTGAAAATGGCCTCCTTCGTGGTTTATGCACAAACGGCATCTTCTGCTTATTGACGAAATTGCTCGGAGAACTTGTTCGCGTTTTTCCTTTAATTCATGGCACGCAGCATGAATTCTTTACAGCGGATAATCTCAGGAGGTGATCGGTTGGCTATGAACTGCGCTTTTAATATCACTTCAAACATAAAAATCTGGAGGTGTAAGGTCTGGACTTCTCGGAGGCCATGCAACTGGGCCATATCGACCAATCCACTTTTCTCCGAATTCTTGGTTCAAAACTCTGTAACAATTAGGTCGTTGTGGGCTGGGCATTCGTCCATCTGCCACCAAAGGTCCGCTTGTTGAGTATAATAGGCATATTGTCGAGTATTTTAAGAGTTATTTCATTTTGAAAGATTTTTGGAAAGGCAACTGAATTCAGTCGACAAGGAAGAATTATAGGATCATGCAGCTCATCGCCTAGAGTACACCTATCCCGACATTCACGCTGAACTCATGTTGGAATCGAGAAGTGCGAATTGCATGAATCAAACAAGAGAACTATGCCTAACAAATTTGAAGAAATAAATAATTACAACAATTATACCTGGGAAATATTGATAGAGATAAGTTTATCTGCTGCACTTGGAAAATTCGACACGCTAATACTAGACTTTTTCAACAATGGCGATCCAGTAGAGATGAAGCAATTGTTTTACTAGCTAATAGATACAAATCCCGTTACATTAAGTTTGATCATTCCAAATTACCTGAATTATTACGGAGTCATACAGCAGGATTACAAAAATGTTTTCCATAAAATAAATGTCAAAACAAAATTAACGAGTCACTTTTGTTTGTTTTATACATAAGTATTGTCAAAATCAAATCGATTTGTTCGATTTTCAGACCATATTTTTCTTCCTTTGAAATCTAATATTCGAAAATTTTCAAATCTAAGTCGTAGATATTTAACTCGAAACGTAAGAAATTGGACCAGCTTTTGGAGATTTTGTAGAAAATACACTGCTCGTCACCAGAATAGGTTCAAGAATTTTCATTTACGTTTTCTCTCATATCTAAAAAAGTATAACATGTACATTATATTTTTGTTGGATGTTTTAAACTTTCTTTTGTTTAGACTTGATACTACAAAAATGAGGACATTTTTGGGACTGTACCTATGTTAAATCTCGCTCCGATTGTTTTGTTCACTCAAAACACAACATTTTTTTCAGTCAACAGAATAGGTTCAACGGTAATTCATTTAGTTTACGATGTGCAGTTGCTATCAAACAGTGTGAACTCATTTATTTTTAACAATTCCGGTAGTGTAGAGTGATTTTAGTCCAAAATGGGTAAGCAACTGGATGACTTAGAAAAGGGTCAAATAAAAGGTTACCTCGAATGTGGCCTAAATCAGCGAGAAATTGCCAAAAAAAATGGTCGAAGTCAAAATGTAGTGAGCAATTTTATCCGAAAAGGTGCAAATTATGGAAGAAAATATGAAAGGATGTCTTCATTCAGCAACAGACAGAAGACATATTGCGCGAGATGCGTCAAATTCTCGCCATTCTGCATCGGACATCAAGGAAAAAAGCGTGTTAAAGGGAGCCTATCAATTGTAACACGTGTAAAACGCAACACTTGTAAGTTAAAAAGACTAAAACTAAAAATACCACCGCTTAATGGTGCTCGTAAAGCTACACGCCTTCGTTTTGCTCGAGAGCATATGACCTGGAATAAGGAGTGGCACACCATCGTCTTTTCCAACGAAAAAAAGTTCAACCTCGACGGACCTGATGGATATAACTTTTATTTCCACGATATAAGAACGCCTGAAAGCTACTTAAGTCGTCATCACAGATGTGCAGGCGGTGTAATGGTATGGGGAGCCATTTCATATTATGGGACTTGTGAATCACAATTTTCAACTCCCAAAATGAACGCGAACGCTTACAAATCGGTATTGGAAAAGGCATTTCCACACTTCTCGAATATTTATGGACCAATTACAGGGACATTCCAACATGATAATGCCCCCATTCGCATTCATACTCCGACAGAGTTAAAATCGTGGATCAAGGGTCAAAATGTCAAATTGCTTGAATGGCCGCCATATACTCCTGATCTTAATATTATAGTAAATATGTGGGGACTTCTATCACGGAGGGTGTATGAAGGGGGAGACAGTACGAAGATACTGAGGCTCTAAAGGAAACCATTAAAAGGGCATGGGCTCAAATCTCCTTTCGAGATATTGGAAATTATTATGCTTCATTGCCAGACAGGACTTACGAAGTCATTTTGAACCAAGGAGGTAGTACACACTATTAAAATATTTTAAAACTAATCGCTTTTATGTTACAACCAATGTAAGCTTGAATTTTTGCTTTAGATATGAATTTTTAAACTATTTGTGTTTGAACCTATTATGGTGATAACAAAAATGATCTTTTTGATATGTTTTTTAGAAAAAAAATTATAAATAAATTATAATGTGTGCTTTAAATCCCAAACTATTTTACTTCATTAACAACATCTTGGGCTATCGATAAAAATTTATTTCATTGAAATCGCCTGGTTGGTTACAGAGGTAGAGCTATTTTATACTTATGCACAAACGTTGCTTCGTGACAAGCAGTGTATAAAATGTAAAATTTCGAAACCGTTGAGGTATCATTCTAACGGGTATTTGGTGTAATTTCAGAATCAATATTGTTTTTAAGGATTCAATTAGCCATAGGTTTGTAAATCAGAGTTTTCTTTAGAAGGTCAGACTTTTTGACAAGAATTGGGAAAACTGTAATACCTCTGTAAAGGTTAAAGTTCATTTGGGCGGTATTTTCCCACAAACAGAGTGTGGAATATGCCCTAGTCCTAGATCTTAAAGTGGGACACCCTGTATACTGCCACATTTTAATTTTTTTAAAACGAACGCCTAAAATGAGATGTCCAAACGGAAAAGTTTAACAGATCCCAATTATGTAGCCAAAAGAAGCGCTTTCAAAATATTTTGGACGAGATCACCCATCAAACCATTTCTTCCAAATTTTCGGAAGTACACAGCTTGCTACTAAATGACACATTCGGATCAAAAAGATTTGTTAACGATTGATAGATTCATAACAACGTTTAAGGTAAGATATACCATCCAGTGGGTCCACTTCTTCCACTGTTCGACCAAGACTACAAGTCCTTGCAAATTAATTTCATGGGCAAAAGAACACTATAAGTGGATCAGCGTTTGTAAAAAATTCCTGGAGCAAATCGTGAATTGTGACTGATCTCCCAAGACATTTACAAGCGAAAAATGCATTGGTACACACACACAGTAAAAACAAGAGTAGCCTTGTTGACTAATCTGAAATAGAAAATCTTCGTAAATGAAACTATTTTTTGGGCAATTTAGTAAAAAAATTTCACTACCCATTTAGCAAGTTCGTCTAATTGGAAATAGAGAAGCCGAATCTGACAAAAAATTAGAACTATATTCCATTCACTGTCGATATTTAAACTATAGTAAAAAGTAGACAGTATTTTGCAATTGATAAATTTGTCTACTTTCCTTGCATTTTCGATAATTCAACTAATTGATAAGTTTGTCTACTTATCGAGATCATTTTCCTACATAAATTAGTCAGTAGTAATTAGTAAATATAAATTAGAACGACGCAACGCGGCACGCCAGAACAATTCAATGCTGATTTTGGCTCGAATGGGCAAATAGTCATTTTGCTGCGCGATCTTTGTTTGTCGTATTTTCCATATTCGTGGTGAAATAAAATGGAGTTTCCAGAAGAGTTTTTAATGAGGAGAACTTCCTGGACACTCTTTTTCGCGAATGGAACTGTGAAAGTTTAATAAGCGACTTAAAATGCAATTCGTGTTCGTGTGATTAAAATAAAGTGAATTAATAATTGATCTCGAAGCTCTCAACCTTCATAGGATCGACCTAGAAAAGTTACATTACAGACCAAGTGGGGTGTAAATGCACCCCAACTTTTATGTATTATATAAAGGACAACAAATATTTTGAATAAAACATCTTAATTCTACCTATATATTTTAAAAAATAGTCTAGAGATAAAACTGAAATTAAGAAATCGTGATATCCGCAGTACAAAAATAACTATTACACTTACACAAACGGTTCTGATTTTGGTATAATCTACATTCAGGTACTGATTGTAATTACAAAAATTTCAAGATTACCTGTACCGCAACTGGGCCAGTCAAATTAAATATTATTAGTAATAATTAGGCAAAGGTCTTGAAATAATTTTAATCCCTTCTATAGATACTGAATACATGAAAACTGAGTTTGCACGGTCGTAGAATGTAAGCTTAACTTTTGGAGGGCGAAAATCCGAGAAATTTAGGCCCTCTTTTTATTATTATCATTATAACTCCTAAACGGTGTCTCGGGTCGAAACAATTTGCGAGTGCAAATTAAAGACCGTTGAATTCTGCGTTAAATGCACTGCTCAAAGTTGAAATTCGGTTCAGTAGCGTAGCAAAAATCGATATTCAAAAAATGAAAATTTTTTAAGGCTCCGGAGAAAAATCACACTTTATCACTTTTGAAGCTCACAGATCTTTGCAACGAAAGCTCCAAATTGAAAAGCTTGTCTGTAAAAGTTTGGGATAATTTGATTGTTAGCCTGACGTGGCCAATATTTTTCAATTCAGGCCATTTTTAGAGTAGTTATGAGCAAAAATTCAAAAATGAATGCTCATCGATTTATGCCTTAAAAGCTTTATCTCGGTAAGTATAACAGCTAGAAGTTTTATTTTAATCTCAAATTGTAAATGAATTATTCCTGCTAAATAAAGTTTTACAAGATTTCTTGTAACATCAATTTAGGAGATACTAAAAAGAAACAGGACAAGCCAAACAATTAGGCATATTTTCAACATGGTGGCGGGGTCCGTGGTATTATGGGAAAATAGAAAACTCGAATTTCTAAACAATGTACCAACTAAAACAATATATCAAAAATCGAAACTACCCTAATTAAAGCAACCAGTGTTAAAACAATTTGACTGACCAAAGTAATTTAACCTTTGCAAAATCACCGACTTTTTTTTAAAATAAAAACGCAATTACTCAAAAACTATACCCGCTAGCATATTCTAGTTAAGAATATTTCGCAGGTAATATCCTACCCTAAAAACAAAAAAATAGCCTGTAGAAATCAGATAAACTCTTAATTAGATATGGGATTTAAAAAATAAATAAAAAAAGTGTAAACAAAATATTTTTTTTAATTAAAGGGCTGTAAATGACTCGAAATTTAAAAATTAGTACTAAATAATGTTAAAACAAATTATTTACAACAAAGCAGAAAGTTTTTATTTTTGATAAATTTATTTTAGTATAATTATGTAGGTGAAAACTCGAGAAAAATAAGATAAAACAGCAAAATATTGATTGTGGGCTACATATCTTTCTTATTTTTTCGAGCTATATCTAATAAACAGTTTATCTGATTTCGACAGGCTATTTTTTGTTTTTAGGGTAGGATATTACCTGCGATTCACTCTTTACTAGAATATGGCAGCGGGTATAGATTTTGCTTAATTGCGTTTTTATTTTTAAAAAAGTCGGTGATTTAGCAAAGGTTAAATTACTTTGGTCAGTCAAAATGTTATAAAACTGGTTGCTTTAATTAGGGTAGTTTCGATTTTTGATATATTGTTTTAGTACATTGTTTAGAAATTCGAGTTTTCTATTTTCCCATAATACCACGGACCTCGCCACAATGTTGAAAATATGCCTAATTGTTTGGCTTGTCCTGTTTCTTTTTAGTATCTCCTAAATTGATCTTACAAGAAATCTTGTAAAACTTTATTTAGCTGGAGTAATTCATTTACAATTTGAGATTAAAATAAAACTTCTAGCTGTTATACTTACCGAGATAGAGCTTTTAAGGCATAAATCGATGAGCATTCATTTTTGAACTTTTGCTTATAGCTACTCTAAAAATGGCGCGAATTGAAAAATATTGGCCACGTTAGGCTCACAATCAAATTATCCCCAACTTTTACAGACAAGCTTTTTCATTTGGAGCTTTCGTTGCAAAGATCTGTAAGCTTGAAAACTGATAAAGTGTGATTTTTCTCCGGAGCCTCGAAAATTGTCATTTTTGACTATCGATTTTGACTACACTACTGAACCGAATTTCAACTTTGAGCAGTGCATTTAACGCAGAATTCAACGGTCTTTAATTCACTCCTGCAAGTTTTTTCGACCCGAGACACCGTTTAGGAGTTATAATGATAATATCAAAAAAAATACAAAGTATTTACACTGCATGCAGATACATCGGAGCATGGATATGTCTATGACTACCGACTGCGTGGAACTTGTTGTGTTGAAGATATCGACGTAAGTTTTATAAAGATCCCAGTATATAGGTAGTTATACTGGATGAAATCATTCGAAAAAACACATCCCACGTTTTCGGTAGGCATAAGACATATCCATGTACCGATGTATCTGGTGGCAGTGTAGTTACTCGTCATAAATTCTGCTTTGCTTTGTCCTGTCCGCTCGGGCTCCTTTCTCTCGCGGGATCGTTTCGTTTTCGTTTGCATCGCGTGTGTGCAATATTCACCTCCTCTCGTGCACCCTGTTCCATCTACCCGTTCGGTACAGTTTGCAGACTGCAGCCTATCGACACTTCTCTGAGTAAGTTTCTGCTAATCGCAATCACGCTTTCCACCATCTTTTCCCAATCGGACGTGTATTGTGTTTGTGTATCTATTGCAAAATCGCTCCCACACTATCCGCCTCATCCCGCCCCTTTAATCAACAGTCAGGGTCCGGCACACACAATCCGTTTCTCAAGTAACGCGTGCGACTCTATGCGATTGTGTCCGGCAAACAGAAAGGGAAACTAACAAAAGTAAACAAAACATTCCAACACACGCACAAAGAGAATGCACAAGAAAAATTTTGGAATTTTTGCAGAAGGGGGCATTTGATCTTCTGCAGACCTCTGAATGTACATCATGTCACGATGAGCTGCCCGGAACTATAACATCCTGCGACGAATATTTCTCTATTTCGGGGCTTGGGAGATTTTAGCTCGCGCAGTACGAATCCGCCATTTTGTTTTATGATATATGTTTATTGCACGTGTGGTGGGGGCCTACATTGTGGGCCAGTCAGACCTCAAATCGCCGCCATTGCAAATGCACAACCACAGTTGCTGGATCACCGGATTTGGATAGAATGAACTTCATCCGCGATGGCTCTCGCTCTCTATCTTCGGGGGGCGGGAACTATGTAATGTACACACTCTCAAATTGCGTCTGCACATGTCAAATGTTAGTCGAACTGACTACTTGCTACTTTTTCTGGGACCCTATTGATTCAGATATGTAGTACAACGCGCGCTATTTTATTTGTTTAGATTCAAGCCATTTTAAAATTTCGTAATTTTTGCGGAAGGGGGGCCTTTGATTTTCTGCAGACCTCTGAATGTACATCATAATGCCGGCACCACATTATGCGGAATTCGCCGAATCACGAGCAAAAGTTCACCAATTGGCGAGCATCTTGTACCTAACCACACTACTTGCAATTGCAACTCGGAAAATCCCATGAAAATGATCGTACAAGATGCTCGCCAATTGGCGAACTTTTGCTCGTGACTCGGCGAATCCCGCATTATGTGGTGCCGGCTTCACATATAACATCCTGCGACGAATATTTCTTTATTTCGGGGCTTGAGAGATTCTAACTCGCTTAGTATAAATCCGCCATTTTGTTCTATATGTTTATTGCACGTGTGGTGGGGCCCACATTGTGGACCAGTCAGACCTCAAATCGCCGCCATTGCAAATGCACAAACACAGTCGCTGGATCACCCGATTTGGCTCGAATGAACTTCATCCGCTCTCGCTCATCTTCGGGGGACGGGAACTATCTACACTTTCTCAAATTGCGTCTGCGCATGTCCAAATGTTAGTCGAACTGACTACTTGCTACCTTTTCTGGGACCCTAGTGATTCAGATAGTACAACACGGGCTATTTTATTAAATGATGAATGGGAATTGGCGGAAATTGAAGGTCATTGAAAGTCCTTGGACGTCCTTGACCTAAATAATGAGTAAAAATGGAATGTGGCCTCAGATTGGGTCTATGCATATGCATGTCGGGAGTGCACAATTTGATTAATGAAATGGTGAGAATGAGAATGATATGAATGAATGAGAGGAGGAGGTCTGCTGCCCTGATCGAAATTTCGCATACATTCAGAGACCATAAATTGCGTGTGAGCATGTCGAGCGAGGAGAGCAGACGACTTCTTGCGACGTGTTCTGGGGGCCTAGTCAAGTTAGGTAGTACGGAGCGTACTCTATATTTTTAGGGTTTTGAATATATGGTATGGTGTGTATGCAGGAGTTTTCATTATGGCGTCGCGTTGTCTGAGAGCGTGGGACAGAGGGCACAGAGAGCGCCTGTTCACCCGTACACTATGTTATTTCTTGCCGTCCACAACGTCAACCTTTATCGCTATCAAATCAACATCCCAACATGTACACATAGGATCCCCGCAAGCGCGCCGCCCGCGCGGATCTACAAGCAACAGCCATGCACAATGGCCACTCCACTCAAACGACATGCACAACCAGAAAAGAAAAATTTTCAATGGGCTTGTTTCCTCTTCTGACCCCCGAGTAGAAAAACAGACATTTCGTGTGACGGACAGATTTTTAGGATGACCCCCAGCTATAAGACATATCCATGTCAAAAAATGGCAAAAAAAGGAAATAAATCAATCAACAACAATTAAACTTACCATTACCATGACCATATGGAAAGGGAAAAGCTGAAACACGAATTAAATTTGCACATAATGGTATGTACTCAACAAAATCCAACATGTAGCACATATACAAAAAAAACTCAAGTGTCACGCTCAGCGCTACCAAAAATAGAAATTACGTTACGCATCGACATTAGAAAGTATCATACGTTACGGATCGACAATCGAAGTTCCCAAACATTACTTTTGTTTCTTATGCTTCGTTCTTGCGCACACGAATGTGTTCGTGATATTTGCGCGAACGCTGTGGGCGCGCAGAATCTAGTCCAGACCAAATACGAGTAGCACGCACAAAAGTTATGCGCGCATAGAGAACCACTAGTGATGGATCGTCTTCGTGCGCGCACGCATGCTCTTACCGTACACTTTTGAGCATTCGTACGCGCACAGCCTTCGTGCTTGCACGAATGCTCATATGTATACGAAGCTTTAAAAGTAAACACAGCGCAAATTAGAACAACTTTAACCGCGAACAGAGGAACACCAACTTGTTGAGCTGCCAAAATTAACGCTCTTCATTTTAATAATTGCTTGGGATTATGAGTGTTCAGCCCAATCTTTTGATGATAAAAATATCCGGAAAATTCTAATACCTTTATAAATCTCATAGTGAGACGACATATTCGCGCGAGCGGCGAGTGAGTATTAAGCATTTGTGATATGCGCTTTTATGAGAGTAGTACTCGCGGTCATGCTCGCATATATGTAGCGGCACTATCATATTTGATGACGTCCTTTAGAACAGGCGAATCCGGAGCCTGGAATGGCCCCGCAGCGACGACGATAGTGATATCTGACCTAAATCTTGATTGCCAAACATTGCCCGGTTGATGGGTCCAAATTTTTTATCAACGATGCCAACGGCTTGGTAAGTGGCCGTCTCCGCTCACGTCTTGGTGCCTTCGTGGGCAGTATCGAGCACGGTGCGTGATGATGAAAAAAATAAATGAATTGTTCCGTGTTTGTTATCCCTACTTCACAAGACAGACGACCAACCGAACAGACGGTTCTCATATTTTGCGAATTTCCTTCACAAAACCAAAACATAACTATTGTTTTTTCGTCAAAAGACGTAATTTTGCCTTAGCTATTTTAGATTCAATCTCGAATTTTGAGTGTACTATTTTTTTCAAAAAATAGTTCACTCAAACACGTGTCAGCACCAACCAAAGAGTCGAGGGGAGAGTTCCTTGTAGGAAAGCCATTATTTCAACTCATTATAAAAATATATTTCATGGCGCCATTAGTAGCCAAAAATTTAGAAAAAAAAAAAATAGTTGATATAGTAGAATGAAACAGCGGTAATAAATGGCGAAATTTTATTTATCGGAAAACGTTATCATAACAAATTTCATCAAAAGAAAAGAAATCAATCAACAACAATTAAACTTACCCCGCATGACCATATGGAGAGGGGAAAGCTGAAACTCGAGTTAAATTTGCACATAATGGTATGTACTCAACAAAATCCAACATGCAGCACACATACAACAAAAAGAACGGTCAGCGCTAACAAAAATAGAAATTACGTTATCGACAATAGAAATTACGTACGGGATCCAAAATCGAAGTTCCGAAACGTTACTTTTGTTTCATGTGCTTCGGTTAGACGTGAACGCTGAGCCAAGCACCGAATATTGACAAATTGCATTGAAAAGCACCACAGCACAGCACAACAAGAAGATACCTTTTTCTGCTCTTGCATAGCCAACGTGAATTCATGAGCATTCATGAGCATCTGAGTCGTTCTAACAAGAGATGGGAATATTTCAACATTCGGTGCTTAGCTCAGACTTATCTTTTGATGACAAAAATATCCGCAAAAATTTACCTTTATAAGATAAATCTCATAGTGAAACCACATATTCGCGCGAGCGGCGAGTGAGTATTAATCACGGTGCATGCGCGCGAATGCGTAGTGGTCAATTACGCTCACGCACATCACTAAGCACTTGCGATATGCGCTTTTATGAGAGTGGCACTCGCGGTCATGCTCGCATATGTGTAGCGGGACTATCATATTTGATGTCGTCCCTAATAGGCCAGTAAAATTAAATATTATTAATAATAATTAGGGAAAGATCTGAAAATAATTTTAATCCCTTCTATAGATACTGAGTACATGAAAATTGAGTTTGGTCGTAGAAGGTGAGCTTAATTTTCGGAGAGTGAAAATCCGAGAAATTTGAGCCCTTTTTTTAATATTATCATTATAACTCCTGAACGGTGCCTCGGGTCGAAAAAACTTGCAGGAGTAAATTAAAGACCGTTGAATTTTGCGTCCAATGCACTGCTCAAAGTTGAAATTACGTTCAGTAGCGTAGTCAAAATCGATAGTCAAAAAATGACAATTTTCGAGGCTCTGGAGAAAAATCACACTTTATCAATTTTCAAGCTCACAGATCTTTGCAACTGAAGCTCCAAATTGAAAAGCATGTCTGTAAAAGTTAGGGATAATTTGATTGTAAGCCTAACGTGGCCAATATTTTTCAATTTGGACTATTTTTAGAGTCGCTATGAGCAAAAATTCAAAAATGAATGCTCATCGATTTATGCCTTAAAAGCTCTATCTCGGTAAGTATAATAGCTAGAAGTTTTATTTTAGTCTCAAATTGTAGATAAATTACTCCAGTTAAATAAAGTTTTACAAGATTTCTTGTAAGACCATTTTCGGAGATACTAAAAAGAAACAGGACAAGCCAAACAATTAGGCACATTTTCAATATGGTGGCGGGGTCCGTGGTGTTAGGGGGTAAATAGAAAACTCGAATTTTTAAACAATGTACCAACTCAAACAAAATATCAAAAATCGAAACAACCCTAATTACACACTGGCTTGTCCTGTTTCTTTCTACTATCTCCTAAATTGGTCTTACAAGAAATCTTGTAAAACTTCATTTAACTAAAGTAATTTATAAATAGTTTGAGACTAAAATAAAGCTTCTAGCTGTTATACCTACCGAGATAGTGCTTTTAAGGCAAAAATCGATGAACATTCATTTTTGAATTTTTGCTCATAACTACTCTAAAAATGGCCCGAATTGAAAAATTATGGCCACGTTAGGCTTATAATCAAATTATCCCCAACTTTTACAGACAAGCTTTTCCATTTGGAGCTTCCGTTGCAAAGATCTGTGAGCTTCAAAAGTGATAAAGTGTGATTTTTCTCCGGAGCGTCGAAAATTCTCATCTTTTGACTGTCGATTTTGACTACGCCACTAAACCCAATTTCAACTTTAAGCAATGCATTGAACGCAGAATTCAACGGTCTTTAATTTACTTCTGCAAGTTTTTTCGACCCGAGGCACCGTTTAGGAGTTATAATGATAACATTAAAAAAAGGGCTCAAATTTCTCGGATTTTCGCCCTCCAAAAGTTAAGCTCACCTTCTACGACCGTGCAAACTCAGTTTCCATGTATTCAGTATCTACAGAAGGGACTAGAATTATTTCCACATCTTTCTCTCATTATTATTTAAAAAAAAAAAACAAAATTGGCTTAATTTGACTGGCCTATAATCCACAAGGCGGACGACTGACCGTATTTTACGAATTTCGTTCACAAAAAAAAGTTTGGTCCGTCTTCACGACTCAAAAACCGCCCGATGTCTTCCTGGGGTGATGTGCAATTTCCCCAGTTGACGTCTGTCAATCCCTTAACTCTTAACAGGCTGCCAATGCCAATTTCACCAACCCAAGTGAAGTTGGTTGGTCGGTGACGAGCGAAACATTTTCTTAAAACTTAAGCAATCGTTTAGAAATTGTCAATCATAAGCGCCACGCGGGAAAGATTCGCTAACCTGTCATATATTAACCCATTAATTCCCAAATTATTTTTTTTCTGAAAATTTTAATTTTTTTTTCTGAAAACTACAATATTAATTAACCTCTAAATTCATGATTTTAATTTTTTTTTTTAATTTTTTATTTTGTTCCATTACCCTGATCTAGCCTGTCCTATAAATAGGACATATATACTGACTACTTCCATCAAATTTTTTAAATTACCCCAAAATGGAAATTTTTAAATGACAGTAGGATGATTTCTTCAAATCATAGTAAGAAATAATGTTTTGGGGAAATTTCGGTTTTACTGTTTCATTATAATACATTTTTTTATTTTTTGTGAAAGTTAACAAAGCATTTTGAGCAAAGCGTTATGTTACATTTTGAGCAAAAAGTCAACGGTTTTGCCTTACAATTTTGGCCTTGGCATCTTCTTTGTTTATCCCACTTTTCCATGAAATGTGATTTTTCGTCAAAACGAACGGATAGTGGTATGCGAGATAACTGCGACTTAACTCCTAATTGATGGCAACTTTAGGTAGCAGAGTGAAATTTCACTTGCAAAATCCAAAAGGCAAAGGCTGATATTTTTCGTCGGATTTACAACGTTATAAATGATCTGGGCATTTGCTAGTGTCATATCCAGAATTCTTGTAAAGAAACTGCAACGAACGGTCTGGTGGGCATCCGAAGATGCCAGTGGGGACGAAGCCTAAAGTGGCATGTTGACCGTGTAGGTCGGGCCTTGTCATTTGACGAAGAAATAGGCCCCTCAACATATGCCCTGAATTTCTTAATGGCCAGCACCGCCGCCAGACATTCCTGTTCAGAGACGGAGTAGTTTCTTTGGGCGGAGTTGAATTTTTTAGACATGAAAGCAATAGGGACTTCATTGCCATCTTCATCTGTTTGCACCAACACAGCCCCGATGCCAAACTGACTCGCATCACAATGAATTTCGAAAGGTTTCGAAAAATTCGGGCTGTGTAGCACTGGAGCAGACGTCAAGCTGTCCCTTAAGGCATTGAATGCCTTCATGCCTTCCTCAGTCCAAGAAAAACGTCCTCTGTGCAGCATGTCTGTCAACGGTGATGACACTGAGGCGAAATTGGGCACAAATCGTCTATACCATCCGCATAACCCCAAGAACCGGCGCAGCTGCTTGACTGAGCTTGGTAGCGGAAATTCAGAAATTGCCTGTACTTTCCCCGGATCGGTTTTGATGGTGCCGTCATCAATTATATGGCCCAAATATTGCACTTGCTTCATGATGAATTTGCTCTTCTCTACGTTCAAGGTCAAACCGGCCTTGCGGAAGCAAAGAGCTATTTCCTGGAGTAGCAGAATATGCTCCTCGAACGTTTCGGTAATAATCAACAGGTCATCCAAGTAGATGAAAACCTGGTAGCGCAAATGTGCTGGGATAACTCGGTCCATGAGCCTCTGCATTGTTTGAGGCGCGTTACAAAGCCCAAACGGCATGGTTACAAATTGGTATAGCGGGCGACCTGGTACGGTAAAAGCAGTCTTTTCTTTTGACACTTCATCGAGCGGTATTTGCCAAATGGCGTCTTTTAAGTCAAGACTGGTAATAAATTTTGCTTTCGGCAGTCGACTTAGTATACCGTCGATGAGTGGCAAAGGATAGGCATCCTTGACCGTCACGCTATTCAATTTCCGAGCATCCAGACACATTCGGACCTTACCGGGCTTCACTACAAGGGTGACAGGCGAAGACCAAGGGCTGGTGGATTCCTCAATTACACCCATCGCAAGCATCCTGTCAATTTCCGCAAAGAGGAGCTTGTCGATGGCGGGAGAGACTGCAAAGTGTCTCTGCTTAATTGGCTTGCTACCGCCGACATCGATGACGTGTTGAACAAAACTCGTACGTCCTAAGCCCTCCGCGGAAAAAGAAGGAAACATTGCGATGATTGAGTTGAGCTTCGCTTCTTGAACCGGAGTTAGATGGTGGGTATTGGCGTCAATAGCTCTTGATTCCGAAGACAGGTTCGATGAACTAAGAGAAGACACAAATAGATCGGAAGCAAGTCCGAACGAACGCACAAAATCAACACCTAGGTCCAGATTCTGTGTCAGGGACGGAAATATTAACAATGGCAATTTTAAAGTTTTCCCCCGAAAAGAAATGTCAGCTAACACCCTTCCTGTTGCCAAATGAGAGGTACCATCTGCAGTTGTCAGACCAAGGTGGAATTTTTCATATGGATGCCGTTGGTCATTCAGAAATTGTTTTGCAAACTCTCCAGCTAGGCAGCTAACACTAGCACCTGTATCAATAAGGCCTGAAACCTTGTCACCAAAAAGGGTGACCTGCGCATACGGCCGAAAGTCATGTTTTGACTGAGATGCGAGAATGGCGGAACAATATCGTCGCCGATTGTATAGCACCTTTTTCCAGAATTGTCGCATTCGAACAGTAGCACGTTTGGGTGGTTTCTTAACCAATTCCTCCGCGCTGAAAATGCGACGACGTACTGCATGGTATTCGCGCAGCCGAACATGATACGGTTTGAAGTTTTGTGACGAAGCCGAAGGTAAAGTTGGAACATCCGTGATTGAATTTTTCATGATGACAATACCTGATGAAGATGGTATTGAGGAAGATTGGTTCAAACGTTGGGAAAGGACCTTATTGAGCGTTGAGGAGGTAGTTGCCGATGCGGTATGAGATGGTGAGATAGACGGTAATAATGAATTATCATGGGTTACAGTTGATGAAAGAGGCAAGGCAGTGGATTCCTGTGAGTTTTCGTTCACACGATCAGGAATAAAAAAATCGACAGATGAAGGACAAGCTGTTGATTTTTGTGTAAGTGGAATGAGGCGTTCGTCAGACTGATGACGTAATGTTATTAGTGGAAGAGCAAGAGATGAAGCAAGAGACGGAGATGTTATGTCACGATCGCAATCCACTTGGGTGGATGCCCCAAAAGCGGCAGGATCTATTTGCGATTTAAGGGAGCAAGGTGTTTCGCTCTCTCGTTTTTTTTATCCTTACATGTTTGACACTGGGGTTTATACGTGTCTGGCGCACCACAGCCATAGCAGAATATGGTGCGGCGTTCCGACATGCACACGTCACTATGACCTACTTGCTGACAATTCCAACACTTGATTTCGCGTGACAAAGCCGCTATTTCATCTTCGGTAGAAATAGGATCCTCTTTCGCTTCTGCAAGTTCAGACACATCTCTCCTATATCCCATATGAGGTGTCCTCGCTGATATTCGATTAGGTGCTTCGCTTTCGAGATTCTCACGCTGATAAACGTAAGCTTTTAAGTCGCGAATCGTATTGATGGGGAAATGGACAAGTTGGCAGCGCAGCTCCCAACGCAGGTTTTCTTTTAATATTTCCAACAATTCCCATTCTGCAAATGGCCGTTCAAGACGGTCGACCAATTTCATGGCACCGTTGGATTCGATTTCCAACTGCCATACCGCTCGGACGTGTTTTTCAAGATAGTCTCTTGAGTGCTGTAGTTTTTACAGTTTTCAGTTTTTACAGTTTTCACTGTGTCGACTATCTTTCTTACACGCCAATACGCTTTAATTGCAGAAGGGGCAATGCTGATCTAGCCTCGACAACCATCAATGACCTCATGGAGACTGAGCCTATCCCTTCTAAAATAGTTCCGAAGGTGAAGGATACGAATTCGATTCCGATGATGCGACAATCCTCTGATCCGAGCACTGGCGTGATCCAAATTAATCTACATCACGCCAAAAATGCCTCGGATATTTTAGTAGCCAGGTTCATAAAAGAAGACCTAGGGGTGGCCCTCATTCAAGAACCATGGCAGGTCAACGGAATAATTAAAGGCCTAAGAGTAAGTAACACTACCTTAATTTATGACTCTGGTTCCACCCGACCAAGAGCCTGTATCATCTTAAAGAACACCATAAAACATATCTGCTTTACAGACTTCACTAGCTGTGATCTAGTGGCAGTAGTTATTGGATCGACCGATGGCAGTAAAAAACCAGGACTTGTCATCGCATCGGCCTACCTTCCCGGTGATACTGACATACCATCTTCAGAAATACGTAGGCTCGCCGATTACTGCAGGGGAAGAAAACTGCCCCTACTGATCGGCTGTGATGCGAATGCCCATCACGCAATCTGGGGCAGTACTGACACAAACCGCCGAGGTGAGTACCTTCTAGAACTTATTACTAGTCTAGATCTAAACATTTTTAATAGAGGAGACAGCCCTACTTTTGTCACTAGAAACAGGGGGGTGGTCCTTGACATTACGTTTGGGACTTACAATATCTCAAATCGAATACAGAATTGGCATGTCTCGGATGAGCCATCTCTGTCCGATCACAGGCTCATTTGTTTTGACATAGCCGCATTAAAAAACAAAAAACAAGCAGAAGGATTCCCAAACGCACTGACTGGGAAGGATATTCGGTCTCTCTGCGTGAGAAACTCGATCTGGTAGACAATAAAGTCTCAGGGTGGCTCAGCTTAGATTCCTTGGTATCCAACGTATCGGAGGCAATCACATCCTCCTATGAAGAAAATTGCCCTCTAAGTAGCTCTACTGACTCTAGAGGCGTTCCATGGTGGAACTCCGAACTCTCTGCGTTACGCAAAAGCACTAGAAGACTTTTCAATAGAGCTAAGCGTACTGGTGAGTGGGAACAGTACCGAGCCTCGCTTACACTCTACAACAAAGGTGTCCGCAGTGCCAAGAAACGCAGTTGGGTTAGGTTCTGCGAAGGTGTAGATAATACCAACAAGGCTGCCAGACTACATCGTGTTCTGGCTAAAAAAGGCACCAACCAAGTCAACACCCTAAGAGAAGATGGCAGCATCACACAGGATGCCGAGAGCACAGGTAATTTGCTTCTTGAGACCCATTTTCCTGGGTGCGTCAGTCTAGATGAAGATAACAGCTACTCGGTCGACATGGGGGTGCGCTACGAGGCATCCCGCGCCGACTGGAGTATTGCCAAAAATATCTTCACTTACAATAAAGTAAAATGGGCCATTGACTCTTTTGACCCATATAAATCGTCTAGTACGGATGGAATCTTTCCCGCTCTGCTACAGAAAGGAAATAATATACTAATCCCCTACCTCCTAAGTATATTCAGAGGTAGCTTTGCTCTAGGTTATATCCCAGATTCCTGGAGATCGGTTAAAGTAGTCTTCATCCCAAAAATGGGCAATCGTCCCAAAGATGACCCCAAGTCATATAGGCCTATCAGCCTGACCTCCATTATGCTCAAGTCTATGGAGAAAATCCTTGATGCTCACATCAGGTCTACACTTCTCACAAAATTCCCGCTACACTGTAAACAGTTTGCTTACCAGTCAGGTAAGTCGACTGAAACTGCTCTACACTGTTTAGTTGGAGAAATTGAGGCCACCCTGGCAGTAAAGGAGACGGCAGTTTGTGCCTTTTTGGATATCGAAGGTGCTTTTGACAACACATTTTTCTCTTCCATTGACTCTGCGCTTAGAGCAAAGGGAGCGGATGAAACGACGGCACTATAGCTAATTATGTTTTACACATTTTAGCTATTTCTTTTAATTCAAATAATATTTTATATTTTAATTTAATTTTTACTATATTTTACACATATTTATTTATAATATATTAAATTAATTATTAAAAAGTATACATTTAATAGACGAAAAGATTGACAACTATGTAATATATATTTTCAATTTATTAATTGCAAATCACAGCCAACTACATATTTTATGGAAAAACGGCTGCTAGATTTATTTATTCCATTCTCAACCGAAATATGGAGCAGAGAGGATTGGAATCTGAAGCTCGACACTCTCCCCTCAAACGTTGTTACGTGGTACACAGATGGATCTAAAACCGAAGATGGTACAGGGGCGGGCGTCGTAGGTCCGTCTCACAAGATATCCATTCCAATGGGAAAGTACGCCACGGTATTTCAGGCGGAAGTTCACGCAATCGAGACTTGTGCGAACACATGCTTAGCAGCTGGATACCAAGGCAGGAATATTGCAATCTTCACTGACAGCCAGGCGGCGATCAAAGCACTAAGTAACTTCTCCGTCTCGTCGAAAGTGGTGCTTAGTGGTCGTGAAGCCTTGCAGAGATTAGGCTCCGTAAATAAGGTTACCATTTACTGGGTCCCCGGACACGCTGGTATCCCAGGAAACGAAACAGCGGACGAGTTGGCCAGGGGAGCATCTGCAACCCCACTCGTCGGTCCGGAGCCATACTGTGGAATTCCCTTGTGTAGTGCAAGACGGCACATCAGGGAATGGGAACACTCAGTAACCATCGCGCACTGGGATAATACCCCTGGTCTTAGACAGGCCAAGCTGTTTATAGCTGGCCACTCACGCAACCGTACCCACGAACTGCTGAGACTACGCAGAAACCGGGTTAGAACTATTTGTGGGCTCCTTACAGGTCACTTTACCCTGAGGGGTCATCTGCATAGAATGGGAATTGTCTCTGACCCAAGCTGTCGCTTCTGTGAGAGCGAAGATGAGACTTCCCAGCACATTCTCTGTGACTGTGATGCACTTCATCTCCGCCGCTTGAAGTGCTTCGGCGATGCATTCCCTGAAGCGGAAACGATTGCCTCACTAACATTCGAACAGCTGAGCAGATTTGTTGGGATGATTGGTCTCGAGAATTAGTCAGATCACTAATCTGCATAGACTTCAGGGTGTAGCACAATAGACTTCCGGGTCGCAGTGCTTGTTGGCCCTCTGGGACAACTGCCCTCCATCTAATCTAATCTAATCTTGATGATTTGGAAGTCTGATAGGCGCTCCCGAAACTGATCTCGGAGCGCTTCGCAAAAAGAGGGCCAATCAAGTCTGACTACACTCCGATGGTACCTCCAAAACCAGTCGGCCGCCTTGCCCGTCAAGAGCAGATGGAGGTGTCCGATCACGGCTTCAACGTCACTTCCTAGCGTGCTGTTTGCTAGTACCCGAACTTGGTAAAGGAATTTCTCCACAGGTAAATACGGATCTTCCCCACTGAACTTTAAATGCCACCCCGAAATAATTTTCCCAGCTCGCTCGGAATTATACGTTGACGTATTGAAAAGCCGATGCGGATCGCCACGTATCGAGCGAAAAGACATATTTGGATAATTCGGGGTTTGAGCATTTTCAAGCTCAGAAAATCTATCATGGAAGTGATCGGAATACGTAAGCCTATCTAGTTGTTGATACCGTGAGTATTGTTGTCGCTGAATTTGTTGTGGTGGACGAGAATATTGTTGAGGGTCAGGAAGGCGTTGTTGGGGTTGGGAATATCCTTGAGGCTGTGTAAGTGGTGGTTGCCGTTGAGAACATTGTTGAGGCGGTAGAGGTGGTTACTGTGAATTTAGCCCCAATCCTCTTAACTGCTCGCGCAATACTTCTCCCACAATGTCCATAATTTGCCCTCGCAAGTTATTATCGGGATCAATCACTGGAGATTGGCCCCTATTTGGCAGACCAGTCCTACGCCTGTTGTCGCGTGAACGAAACGTGTTTTGTGTGCTATTTTTCCGGGAACTCGAATGAGATCGTGTAAGCTCCCTGATTTCTGTGTCTAAGTCAATTTTCCGTGCAGGTACTGTAGGCTGCTCCCTTTCGTGGAATGCTTCTAATATTGAGCGGTTTAGAACTCGCTGTGTTACAGGGGGCGTTAGTGAGGAAGGATGTTTTAAATGGGAAGCTAACTTTTCGCTATGCCGCGGCTCTACAATAGTTTCCCGAGGATTGGCGGCACATTGTTCATTTTCACTATTCTCTAATGTCAAATCGGATTGTAACCTAGCTTGTAAACGGGTAACAGGCTTAGAAAACTTACAATAGAAATAGCACCCGCACTTGAGGCTTTGTTACTTTGTTGACGTTTCGGGTTCCTTATTTAAAGGTAACGCGATTAATTGACCAGGACTGCAATTCCGTCGACAAAGTGGACATGTAGTTTCCTTCTCCAGCCATGCTATAATACACGATTTATGGAAAGCATGTGTACATTCTGTCATCACCGCAGTATCTGTGATGACAAAATCGGTTCGACATATAGTGCAACGCGTAATATCCTCATCTTCTATTTTACATCGAGGAGATTTTCAGTGCTTCGACGGACTGGCATTTTAACGTGACTCTAAATATATAGGTATAATGTAAAACTAAATATATATACAAACTAGAAAGTAAACTTGACAACAACTCCAATTAACGAAAATGCTTAATAAATTGCCCATGATGGCCTAATTGTACCATACTTCTTTCCTTCCGAGACCCTTGCCATTTCAGGTTAAAATGTGAGTAACTAGCGGAGAGTTTAAATAATGGGAGGCTCCAGAATCGTGTGGCCAAGGGGCCTACTAAGGTCGTAGGAAGGGTAATGAGGCCCATACCCTTACCATCAGGGTTATATTGTGCATGAGGGGGACTAATTGGCAGATATCAGCCGTAATTTCCTTTCCTATTTCTTCCCCGCCGGTTTTCTTTATACTCACTAGTACTTTTTTTCTTGTTCTGGTGTCCTTAGGCATGTGATTTTTTTTTTGTAATGGGACCTCTGAGGGCAAAAAGTGGAAAGAACCTTCCCCCATCATCACCGAAACGAGCTACAACCAGCACATGCCGCTATTCCACTTGATGGCATCGTCGGCTTAACGCCCTTCGACTTACACGGTCAATTAAGCCAGCCCTTCACTACAGCCCTTTTCGACTGACGTTCTCTTCACTCATTACATATTTAGCGCCCAACGTGGGGCCCATTTCTGGTAAAGAACAGGACTAAAAAGGACCTCCTCGGATTCCTTTTTGGTCCTTCCACCGATTTGTGTCCCCACAAGCACATTAAGGCTACTTGTTCTAAGTCCTAGGACTTAGCCATTTTACTTAACGTATTTTCCCTCCAAGTAGCTGTGCTTTCCTCTGTAGCACCCCCATCCTTCCTATAGAGTAGTTTATCCTTTTAGATTCTGTTAAACAAGGCAATCCTGGTGTTGTGTTTGTCTTTTGTGGTTTAGCCACGTATCTAAGGCCTCCATAAATGCTCTTGAACTACCGGCATTTGGAGCATCTTCGGTGACCGGTCAGAGCGCGGAGGAGCCCTGGGTACCTTTCTGTTGCCAGGATTGTCCTGCTACGTCATTTAAATATTTTGCTTCTTTATCACATTTTTTTCTATTGTTGAGATGCTCAACAGTTTTTAGAGAGCATGAGCGAATTATAGCAAGGACTGCAGTGTTGCGCCTCTGCTATCCTCGTGAGTCTCTGAACTCTGTTGATCATCTGAATAATGGGAAGATGTAGTACTTTTTTCTTTTCTCTTTGCCATTTTTCTCCTTTACAATGATTGCCGGCTAGCTCAGGCGCACAATTCGTTTTTTTTTTTGTTTCTCATTTTTGTTAAGCACGCTCATGTTTTTGCTTTTTTTTGTGACTACTAGTCGCTAAAATATTTATGTATATATTTATCGTATAGCCCATATTCCTCTTTTTTCGTCATATTTGTCATATTTATTACATTTATCTTTGTTGTCCATTTTGCCTATTTCTAGTATAGTTACTTAATGTTTCTATTTTTATATTCCGTACTTAGCAGTACGTGAATTATAAAAAAATCTGCTTTTAATTGGCGAGATCGTTCCGATGGAAATCACTCGTTTTTTTTTGGAAAACGTTAGGTGTAATTTTTTTTTCAGTGCGATAGTAGTCGTTAGGTTAGTCTTCGTTATCGTAGGTAGAAAATTTATTTAGTATTTAAGTATTTATTCTAGCGTCATTGTTTCATAATTTAGTAGTTAGTCTGTGTTTAATTAATTAGTTAGCAAATTTATTGATTAATTAGGAAATAAAATATATTGAATAGTTTGTAGGTTTTCTATATATATATATATTTATTAATTCGTATTTGTTGTTGTAAATATTTTATTTTTGTATTTATTAAATCGTTCTACATCTAGGTTAGTGTAATCTATTTGCATCCCTTAATTGTTATTTGTTTTTGTGAGTTTGATTTGGCCATTTATTTACATCTATTTCGTCAGCAAAGCCCGTTATGTCCTCAGCGTCTTCTTCTTGGCAGGCCGCGAAGAAGAAGGTGCCCTGTAATGAATCACATTTTGTGGTGTGACCGGTACATTTAATTCGAGGTATTTTCGCAAAAATATTTATTTTTGGTTTTTTCCGAAATAAATATATTTGTGAAAAATTGTTTCAAATTTTAAATTTAGCGGTCGCGCACACCTTAAGTTGTGGTGGATTGTGGACGGCCAGGTTCATTGAGAGGTGAATTGGCATTTTTTATGAAAGCGGGAGTTGAATTTTGCCTGGCGGAGAAGGTGGTTTGGTTTTGGGCGGCGGAGCCGCAGCGCAGCATGATCCCCGGGGAGTTCCATTCCTGTTCGTACTTGTTTCGTGTATTATATAGCTGTTCAGTGTTTTTATCTAGTTTCTGTATTTCACTTCAATTTATTCGCGAAATAAAATATGTCGAAAAGTGACCCAAATATGAATAGCCCAAAAGCCCATAGCCAAAAATAAAAACGGTCACGAAATGAGTTCGTTTTGGAGACAGCTGCTAAGAAGGCAATTTTTGGAGTGCATTGCAAATATAATAGCAGCCAAAGTGGAGAGCGAAAAGGGAAAAAAAAAACAACGAAGAGCTAAGTGGTTATGTTGTGACTGTGTTTTGAGTGTATTTATTTACCTACATATTTATTTATTCACACATTTATTTATTTGTTTGAGTGAAAGGAGCGTGAGTGTATCGCAATTGGCGTGATTGAGTGATTGTTAGGAATTGTGCGTGATCGTCTGAATGTGGCGTGAATGTGTAAAAGTGAATATTTAATGAGTGTAAATGTATGTATGTTTGGACGAGGTGTGATTGAATGAATATGTGAGAATCGTAATTGATTCGTCTGATTTGTGCTTGTCACTTCTGTACCATAAATGGCGTGTGAATGTGGTACGATCATGTGCATGTGTGAGATGTGTGAATGATTGTTTGTTTGTTTTGTTACTTTTGTCAAGTGAATGTTATGTATACGTACTCTGTGTGAATGTAATTAATAACTTTGATTTCCACGAGTGGCCGCGATTTATTGGCAGGCTGTGCAAACTTGCATTGAATTAGCAAAACATTTAGATATCCGTGTCGTGGTAATCAGTGACGGCACTATGACACGGGAACGCCAGGTTCAGTTTTAGTGCCTTGTTTGTCTAGGGAGGTCCCCACATAATTTTGTCGGCCATGGAACCTCATGGTAGGGTGGGTGTAGACGGCCGAGGGTCCAATAAAACCTGGACCCAGCTGCGTGCACGAGGGCACCTGAGCCATCCGACAACCATTCCATCCTTATCGCCCTTTTGTTTACTATCCCAATTTTGTTTTCCCCATTTGTTTGTGTTGTTTTCACCAGGCCTATGAATTTTAGTAATACGTAAGGACAGGGGCAACGAGCGGCGAAACCCCCGCCCACGTCTCCCGAACTGAGCTACAGCAAGTATAGGCCGCTGCTTAGCTCGTTGAGGGGCCTATTTCTTCGCCAGATGGCAAGGCCCGACCTACACGGTCAACATGCCACCTTAGGCTCCGTCCCCACGGGCATCGTCGGATGCCCACCAGACCGTCCGTTACAAAACACCAGTACCACTTCTGCCCTCGAGCTCTTATGTTGTACTTAGATGCCAGCCAATCATGTAAAACAACTCCTCCCATGAATGTACTATAGTTCTTTGCAAGATTAGGCTGCGGGACGTAAATTTTTTTTGAATGGATTCGGGAGTAGGTCAGATTGATCTGACGATATTGTGATCGTCAGATCGATCGCACAGTGTATGTGACTATCGATTTTTTGACATTTTTATTTAATTTTGATCGTCAGATATTTTGTGGCAATCCATCGTCAGATCGATCTGACGATGAATCGCACAGTCTATGGCGGGTCAAATATTTCCTTATAGCTAAAAATAGACATTGTGTACTTCATACATACAACTACTTATCTGTTATGTTCTCTTGGAGGATCGTTCCTTCGCATATGGTGACCACTCATTTTCTTCACACATCTGACCACTGTCTTATTTATATGACACTCAGTTTTAGGATCACTAGGCTGTTAGGAAATAATATTTATGATCAAAACCATACCTAATATATACAAATTGATTATTGGAACTGAGTTATCACTGGAAATTTAGATTATGTTTCGATTATGTAGCTCATTTGTTTATTTAAAAAATGCAAATTTTACCAACACGATTTTAATTAAAATAAATCAAATAACTCTTAAGAGCGTTCATAAATAATGTAATAAGAAATTTTCTTGTATAAAGGGGTAGTTTATGATGATAGATAAATACAAAAGAAAAATATTAATGTTATAGTTAACTCATGAAAAATGTAAATTTGTAGTGTCCTATTTATAGGACAGTGGCGAGAAATGGGTTAACTTACCAGATGCACTACTGATACCGTAAATACGGCCATCGACCACCCATGGCTACTGAATGAGCGCTAAAGTGGTAATTTTCCCTCAAGACAGTATGTTTAGATATTCTACAGCACCGACGATGGTCTTTGCTGGTGTTCCGAGCGAATTGAGAGGTTTGATTGACATCATCATCATCATCGTGGCGCGACAGCCCGACGTCGGGCCTTGGCCGCCTGGATCATTGTCCTCCAATTATCTCGGTCACGTGACCGCGTCCTCCAATTTTGGGAGCCCAGCAGCTGTGCGGCGTCCACACCTACTGAGCTCTCCCAACGAGATCTCGGTCGTCCTCGCAGTCTCGCTCCGTCGACTCGTTCTGCATTCATTACTCTCTTAGGCATGCGATCATCGTCCATTCTTTGTACATGCCCTGCCCATTGAAGTCGTTGTAGTTTGACGATTTTCGAGACTTGCAGCTCATCGTACATTTCATACAACTCATGGTTGTACCGGATGCGCCATCCATCTCGATCGCAAACAGCCCCGAAAATTCGCCGTAGAACCTTACGTTCGAAAGTGTCTAGCATGTTTTCGGAGGCTTGAGTTAGGGTCCATGCTTCGCAGCCATAGCATAGCACTGGTCGTATAATGGTTTTGTACACGCGGAGCTTTGTGTTTCTGTGCACATGTTTTGATTTCATTATGGGGAGAACCGAGAAAAAAGTCTTATTAGCTAACTGTATCCGTCGCTTGATTTCGTCAGTTTCGTTGGCGTCCCTTGACAGGTTGCAACCCAGGTAGATGAAGTTGTTCACGAACTCGATGTTGAGGTCCCCCACGTTGATGCTCGGTTGTGCAGGTGTCCTTGTCACCGATTGCATCATTATTTTAGTTTTACCCTCGTTAATACGTAATCCAACTTCCTTTGCAGCGGTATCGAGCGTATGCAGAAGTTCTTCTGCGTCAGCCAGTCTTCGGGACATGATGTTGATGTCGTCGGCGTACGCTGCTAATTGTGTCGACTTGATGAGTAACGTCTTGCTGTTGTCCATATTCATGGCCCGAATAACGTATTCCAGTGCTAGGTTGAAGAGCGTCGGTGCCAGTCCATCGCCCTGTTTCAAACCAGTGCGTGTTTCAAATAGATCAGTAAGTCTATTCTGGATCCTGACTTGTGAGACGGAGTTGGTCATCGTCATCTTTGTCAGTCGCACTAATTTTGCTGGTATACCAAGTTGCAGCATGATGTTGTACAGTACTCCACGATCGATACTGTCGTATGCCTGCTTGAAGTCGACAAAGATTTGGTATACGTTTACGTTGTATTCCCAGCACCTCTGGAGTATCAGTTTGACTGAGAAGAGCTGATCGGTTGTGGAGCGACCAGGTCTGAAACCGCTTTGATATTCGCCAATGACTCGTTCTGCGTACGGTTTTATTCTATTTTCCAGAATTTTCGTCAAAATTTTATAGGACGTACAAACTAGTGAGATGCCCCTGTAATTCTCACACCGCAGTTTATCTCCCTTTTTATGAATTGGACAGATGATGCTTCTGCGCCAATCGTCTGGGATCTCCTCGTTCTCCCATACTCGCAGGAGTAATTGATGTATGGCATCAACTAGACTCGTTCCACCGAATCTTAGCAGTTCAGCTGGAATCCCGTCAGCGCCCGGCGCTTTATTTCGTTTCAGTGACCGCAAGGCGAGATCAACTTCCTTTACTGTCGGGGGTTGAATGGGTGGGCCTAGATCAACAATATCGTCGAGAGCTTCCTGTGTGGGGATGTTAGATGGTCGGTTTAGAAGCTCTTCAAAATAAGAGGCCCATCGCTTGTTAATACCATCGGTGTCGCTGATGATGTTTCCATCCTTGTCCTTACAAAGGCTAGTCCTGGGTTGGTAGCCGTTCTTAATTGTATTTACCAGTTTGTACGCTTGTCTGGTGTTCCTATTAGCTAAGTTTTCGTTTATGTTCAGCAACTGCTCGTCAAAGTATTTATGTTTCTTACGTCTAATTATTCTATTCGATATTCGCCGTAGCTCGTCATATTTTTCTCTTCTGGCTCTGGTTCCTCGTTGAATCCATTGTCTGTAGGCCTCGTTTTTCGCGTCAAGTGAATTTTTGCATTCTTCGTCGAACCAGTCATTTCGCGCTCGCCGGTCTTTATATCCCACGACCTTCTCTGCGACATCCTTGATGGTACCCTTGAGTTCTTCCCAGAACCCATGGACGCCTGTGTTGCTGATGTTGTGTAGCATAGGTGATAGTTTTTCCTCAAGGGCGGTAGTATACGCCACCGCTGTAGCATCACTCAAGAGCTTATCAACCGCAAAGATTTTGGGAGGGCTGATTCTTGACTGGTGCACTGAGGAAATTCTACATCTGTAGGTCGTCTTCAGCAAGTGATGATCTGAGTCGCAGTTTGCTCCTCGATAGGAGCGGACATCCATGACACTAGACGCCCATCTCCTGCAAATGAGGACGTGGTCAATTTGGTTGACGGTATGTGCGTCTGGAGACTTTGATTGACATGCTCGACTCTAAAGGCCACCTGGAGAGTATTCGTAGTGTTGCTGGATGCGCCTGATGATGACACCAGTGTACTAGCGGAATCTGAAGCATCCAGGAAAGGCGCAATTACCTTGTTGGTGGACGGTAGGGATATTGGACCACATGTGCACGCACGATGACCAACCACGGGACCTTCACATTGGAGTTGAGTGCGGGTGCTCATTTGTCAGAGGCACTCTGAGATAAGCTACCTTTCCCCTTAAAGTTGAGGGCAACCGTAGAAAAGTGGCACCCAATCACTTCTTTAGCTTTGCCATAGAAGACGCATCTACAGGACTAGATGGAGGAAGTGATCTTTAATACCGTTTTAATACTGCAATACTGCCTCTGCCAGTGGACTTGTATGTATTGACAAATTGTGTAGACTACACAAGAAAGCTCACTCCATATAACTTTAGCTTTCGCCTGTAGATTTGTATGTATTGGTTCTCTTTTGCATCTATACTGTGTAGTCTATACTATTTGTCAATACATACAAATTTACTGGCAGAGGGGATAGTTCTATGGAGTGATCACCCTTGTAGAATATCAATCCTCTTTGCCTCAACATAGTCAGTACAAGGTGATAAACCCACTTTTATTACTAGAAACAAAGCGGAAGTAATTAATATTACCTTGGCAGCCCCAAGCATGATGGGGAAGATCCAAGATTATCGGGTTTCCATCCTGCCGTCGCTCTCGGATCACCACCAGTGGTTGGGCTGGAATACTGGGAGCTCTAAGATCGCTATTAAACGTTTCTGGAACCCACGAACAGCACAATGGGAGGTTTACTCTATAGGATGTAATATAGAGGGCTACGCCCGCAATCCGAGGGTTCTGTGGCAAGCGCTTATTTTGGTATATAAATATCGGCTCTTTGCTCTTCTTCATACCACTCAGATGGACAAAAAAAAAACATAATTAAAATGTCATACCCACTTACATATTTCATGCCAATTCATATTACATACATGATTGTAACGAAACTTAGAACATATTATTGCCTAAGGTGTTGGTTATCGTTGGCCATCAGTTCTTTTGACCTCGAACGTGTTTAAACCATGCAGAGGTGTGCGAACTGTAACTATAGAAATACACTATTATTGACCTATTCTGAGAAGATATACAGATTCCATTATTTTCCATTTTATTTGCTGTTCGGACTCCACCTTCCTATAAGTTATCATAATTCTATGTATAACAGTCTCGAAAAGCCAGGGGATGGGGGCAAATTACGAACTAATATTTTCTCCTCCCCCACTGTTCCCCTTTCTACAAATTTGAAGACAATGCGAACAAATGGAATGTACTCAACATTATTTTTCTCACGACACCTCACTTGCCTATACCAGGCGATAAAAAAATTTACCTTCATTTCGCCTCTATATGGACCCCTTCACACACCACCCCCCCCCCCCCCCCCCTCCCCTTCCACCCGGTAAAGTTGGCCAATTACGACGCAGCGGCCCCTACCAATCTTTACCATTTCAAAAATGATTAATTCAATAACTTCCAATTCGCACTACGAAAAACAACATGAAAGTAATATTCACACCTATGAGGCCGGTATATTTATTTTTTGTTCGGATAGGGTCAAAATGCCTTAATTTAAATGAATGTACTATAATTAAATATTATGTGATTGTAATAAAACTTACAGATATTTTTGCCAATGATGTTGGTTATCATTGGCCAACAATATTTTTGACCTCGGGTATGTTTAAGGGGTGCAGGAGTGTGCTAACTGCAACTATAGAAATGTACTATTATTAACCTTTTTTCATGAGATATCAAAATTCTACGATTTTCGGTTTTCTATGCTAGTAAAATGCCGCTTCCCTGCAAATTTTCATATTTCTAAGTATAACGGTTTCGAAATACAAGGAGGGGGGGGGGGGGGTGGGGACAAACTCGGATCACATATTTTCCCCTCTACCTCTTTTCCCCTTTCTTCAAATTTGATGAAAATATCAAAAATGGAATGTACTCAGTGTTACCTTTCTCATGATACCCCACTTGCCTATACCAGATGAAAAAAAAATTTGAGGACCTCCCCTTAAAGTCAGCCTATTACAACGAATTGCTTTCTCTGGCGAATTATAATATAAATACATATTCCCACAAAATTTCATATATGTAGCTTCAGCGGTTCATGAGATATTTCATGGACAGACGGACAGGAATTCCCGGAATCGTCTACATTCGGTGCCTTAAGGAGTACCTAGCACGGAGCTCTACCTCCCCCTTACGGGATGGCGTTTTTTCTGACCGAAGTCAGAAGGATGACTACTTCGGAACATGCACTTTCCTCAGAACCTTACCATTATAGGCTGCGACCTAGCTTAGCCGACTTAACAATAACTCACAGCCACCACGAGTCCAATACCTTGATGGGCCAGTACCTTGGTACTGTGGTCACACCCATCCCCGTGGTTCATTATTTGCTACTGACTTCTCAAAAGCCGGAATGATCTCACCGTTCAATATCCTTACGGAATATCTTACTGATTAAGGAGTGCATCCCTGGCTCAGTTAAACCCACTATCCCCAAAAGAGTTGAAAGTGCTTCCGTTCCTCGCGTACTAGTAAGCATTCTCCTCAATCGGGGATAGTGCTTCCTTTCGCATCACAGGCCGGCGCCATGTTCAGGTACTAGGAAGCCAATTGACTGGGTACGTGGGATTGTCTAGCCCCAAAGCAGTATAGCAATCAGTATCTCTCACTTTCCACCAATCCACACCTATGTTAGAATCAGAGCTTGGGAAGACCCCAAAGCCGTGTCGTCATCAAGTCTAGGAATCGGAATACTGGGAACCCCAGCAACCTTTCCGCTTCATGGCACCTATAGGATTGCTCCAATAGGAATCATTCAAGATACCTTTCAACCTATATAGCCCCTTTTCATAGTTCGTTATGCGGGGGCACCACTCCCCAGGTGTCGTATAACGACGGAATCAAAGAGACCATCACACAACACCGGTGGCATCATAACGACGGACACCACTAGCGAGACCGTCAATCAGCCACCTTAACTTCATAACTAAGGTACGTGGGGTCGCCAGTCCCCCAAACGCATGCATAGGGATCAGCGCCAAGGCCCCTTTACCCTATACACCACCTCCTTGCGTAGCTCAGGTCCGTGGGTTCGCTAAACCCAAAACACCATAGGTCTTTCGACCCAGTAGGTGTCCCCTGCGGGGGGACAGACGGACAGACGGACGGACGGACAGACATTTGACCGATTTCATAAGGGTTTTGTTTTTAATACAAAACCCTAAAAAAAGATAAAAAAGACGAGCCAAACGTGACTCATGAAGAAAATTCTGTAAAAAACATTGAGGGAAGTACAGCTCCTACCAGACTCACAAATATCCTATCAGTAACCCCATGTTTACAATCCTTCCTACGAAAGGAAAATATGCACTGAGCGAGTGCCTGGATATGCTATTGGAAACCCACTTCCCGGAGTCAGCAAGCCAAGCACGTTGGGATGGCCAACCGATCATAGGCCAGGTGACGTCGGAGCAGCTGAAGGAAGTAACCAACGAGGTAAAAATTGAGTGGGCAATACGAACATTCAAACATTTCAAAGTTAAAAGAATCGATGAAACCCGTGTTAACCAGCATGCAGATCAGTGGAAGCGACGCTGTACAAAGTAAGTTGGGACGATAGAAAAATTCTTACAACAAAAGAAAATTTATCTTCCTATATATCGAGGGGGCTTTCAAGAAATACGGGTTTGACCAAACCCTGACGACTTGGCCGTCGGATTTGTTCAGGAATAGGAAAATCGGGGCCACCTTTTTATGGGCTAATAAAGAGAAGACGGTTTGCACAGGAACAACGCAAGGAGGGATTTGATCCCTTCTCTTCTGGATCCTGACTTTTAAAGAAATACTACAAAGGTTAAGAATCAGCGGCTTTGAGGTGGTGGCATATGCCGATTACATTGTGGTGATTGCGAGAGGTAAATTTACTCAAACTCTGTCAATCTTATGCAACCAGATCCAAATCTTGGCCAGAGAGACTGGACTTAAGGCAAACCCAACAAAAACGGAACTATTACTTTTTACAATAAACCTAATGCGCTAGAAATTACCACAACGGCCCTCAACGGAATAACACCAAACCTTGTTGACACTGTTAAATATTTGGCCTAAATCCTGACAGGAAACTGCTATGGGGGCTAACGTGAAGTAAATAATTAGTGAGGCCCGCGTTTGTGTGTCGATCGGCCTACTCCAGTACATGGGGTCTCAGACCAGAGTCAATGCCCCTGGAGGGTCAAGGCAATTAACAACAATGCCTAGCAGCAATATGTGCTAAAAGTTCAGGTATGTGGAACAATTCAAACCAGGAAGGCCACTCTTCTGTTATGACAACACATCGGAGAAAATATGGTCTAAGTCTTATCATGTGATCCGTCATGGTTCAAAGACGGACGGTTCAGGCGACTACTCCGCAGATCCAGCGGTATTGACTGCCAAACCAAGTGACCGTATTCCATTCAGAATTACATGCTATACGCATAGCGGCAAAGTTCGAAACAAGGCACCTCAACGAGGATGACGACGATTTGCGTCGACAGTAGGGCGGCCATTTTTTCCCCAGCATCATACAGGGGCTCTTCGAAAACTGTAAACATATGCAGAGAGAGGAGAGGTTCGGGAGCCGAGAACAGAACCTATGCAATGGTCACGGATATATTAGGTGTCTTCGATTGATTACGACCTGGATCATGAATGAATAAAACGGCATGGATGTCAAAAGTCAGTTCTCATACATTCAAAATCTATTGTACTAAAATAAGAAGATGAATAAGAACGTCAAAGTAGTCAATTGAATCGAATGAAATGCCTGTTCTATGCACGTATCTTGTATATTGTCTACGATATGGTAATTTTTCATGCAACATGCAATTCACAATTAAATACGTGTGCAGCACACGCATTTCTTTAAATTCCATGTTATACCTGTCGTCTAGATATCAGGGCGACAACTTTGTGGATGTGAAGCCTCGACCCAGCAACACAAATCCAACGAGATACAACAACAGACCTGGATCAAAGATTGGTCTGCCAATTTGTATGGAGGTCGTACGAGATCCGGGCTAATCGAATGCACCTATTGACAAACCGAGCGGATTGAAAGGTAACCGGAGCCTTGTGGCCATCACCCGATCTGAGCAACGGCAGGATACTACTCAAACTCAAAAGAAATAGACTGAAAGCGACGGTAGGTCTACTTACAGGACATTGCTTTACCGCATCTCATTGGAATAGATTGGGAGTGGCCTCCAGTAATTTATGCTGAAGATGTGAAATGAAGAGGGCATAATCGAACCCACCTTGTGTAAATGTCCAGCTCGAACCTGGAAACGCTTCAATATTTAAGAGTCTTGCCAAGTCCAATGTCCAAGTTAGAGCGGGGGTAGATGATTCCGCAGGGAGGAGTCTATCAGGGATGGTGGCGGGCCCGAACAAAGAAACACTAACTGTGTGCCAGCTGAATATTCATCATAGTAAAGCGGCATCAGCGATGATGACGAGATGCTTTGATGAAGAGAAACTGGACATAGCTTTGATACAGGAACCCTGGATTTTACAAAACAAAATTAGGGGTTTGTCACAACAAACCGCAAATCTGTACCATGCACAGGTGGACGGTAAAATAAGGACTTGCATCCTGGTGCGTCATGGAATACGTGCAGTACAAATGATGCATCTCTGCTCGCCTGATCTTACGGTAGTAATGATCGGCAGTGGTGCAGGATCATTCCTAATTGCATCAGCATATCTCCCTCACCAGAACCACCTCCATCGGAGGAAGTAGAAAATCTGGTAAGATATTGTAAAGAAAGAGATATGGCCCTGATCATAGGCTGTGATGCCAATGCGCACAACACTGTGTGGGGCAGCACAGATGACAATCCTAGAGGACAGCAACTGCTAGAATTTGTGGAAAGGTATAATCTGCTGGTAGCAAACAAGGGGGTCGCTCCCACCTTCGTGGATGCACGAAGGGCTGAGGTGATCGACATTACCCTAAGCTCGGTTAATATGCTTGACTGAGTTCAGAATTGGAGATTGCTGGACAGGCTAACCATGTCTGATCACAGGGCTATCCAGTTTGAAATTCTGTATGCTAGAAAACGGAGTAGCGAACGCAAACGTATAAGAGTGCCAAAAGATACTGATCCTGTTAAGTACGAGACATATTTATTGGAACAAGTCGAGGATATTCAAGACGGAAAACCTCGGAATACGGTCAAGATAGAGCGAACAGTGGAACAACTGAACTTCGCTATTAATCGCGCTTTCGAACACGCTTGTCACTCCGCAGTAGTGGACGAAAAGGACCCAACACCATGGTGGAGTAGGGAACTGGAGTCTATGAAAAAAGATATAAGGAAAGCCTTTAACCGTTACCTGAGGGAGAGAGACTCTCACTCTTGGGAACTATACAAGGATAAAAAGAGGGAGCTGAAAAGAACCTCACGTATTCGGCAACGAAATACGTGGAGGGAATTCTGCTCTAGCATGAAGGATACGTCGGAAGTATGCAGATTACGGAAGATGATATCGAAAGACACTGCTTCGAAAATGGGGCTGATACGCAAAGTTGATGTTTCCATGACAGAAACAGTGGAAGAAACGTTGCAGGCGCTGATGGAGGTACATTTTCCTGGAAGTTTCAAGACAAGCCAACCCTGGGCCCAAGCTAACAAGGGAACTGGTGGGGTAAGTCAACAAGAAGCTAAGAGGATAATAACTCCAAATGGAGTCAAAAGTGCTATAAACTCTTTTGCACCATTTAAAACGGCTGGAATGGACGGAATATTCCCGGCACTATTGGGCGCTCTACTAGATAGGATCCGGAATATATTCGTCGCCTGTCTTTCAGCAGGCTATATTCCGAAGGCATGGAAGGAGGCTAAGGTGGTCTTCCTGCCTAAACCGGGAAAGAAAGACTATACAGAGGCAAATTCCTTCAGGCCGGTTAACCTTACATCATTCCTATTGAAAACAATGGAAAAAGTGTTGCTGGACTACCTGGAGAACACCACGCTAATGTATAGTCCTCTGAGTAGGTGCCAACATGCTCACAGAGCAGGCAGATCTACGGAAACCGCTCTACACGAACTTGTTAGAGTTGCAGAGAGAGAGATTAACAATGGCGGGATCGCTATGTCTACTTTTATGGATATAGAGAGTGCTTTTGATAAAATCTCCTTTACCAAACTAAGGAACGCCCTGACTGAGCGGGGGGTTGATTATATTATTTATAATTAAGTGGATCGACTCTATGCTTAAGCAGAGGGCGGTAAATCTTAGCAGTGGATGCGACACAATACGGGGTAAGGTAGTCCGAGGATGCCCACAAGGAGGTGTTCTTTCGCCTCTACTGTGGAACATCACCGTGGACAGTTTTCTCTGGAAGCTGGACTCGATTGGCGTACACACTGTAGGATACGCCGATGCCTTGGCACTTACGGTCAGTGGAAAGTTCATGGACACAATTCTAGGTTGCATGGGACAAGCTCTCAAAGTAACCGAAGAATGGTGTAATGAGCAAGAGCTAACCATAAACGCTAGTAAATCAAACACTATGATTTTTACTCGTAAGAGGAAAGACATAGAGACAACTCCCTTACGGCTTTTTGGTTCGGAAATTAAGGTGTCCAAGGAAGTGAAGCATCTAGGAGTTACCTTAGATGCGAAACTAACTTGGAATGTTCACGTTGATGAAAAGATCCAAAAAGCGAAAAGGATTTTGCATCAATGTAAGGGAGTGTGTGCTTGTAGGTGGGGAATTCCACCTAAAGCGACACACTGAATTTACACAATGATGGTAAGACCCATTCTAGTCTACGCATCAGTGGTATGGTGGCCAAAAGCCATGCAGAATACCACAAAGCAGAAGCTGGATGGGGTACAAAGGATAGCTTGCGTAAGCATATGTGGTGCAATGCGCACCACACCAACGCGGGCAATGGAGGCATTGCTGGGACTGCCGCCGTTGGACTTATTTATAAAGAAAACGGCGGCGCTTTCGGCAATACGCATGGAAAGGGATGCCATGTGGCATCGCTTTGGAACTAGCAGCGGTCATAGGAGCATCCTAGACATTATTAATGATGAGGTCAGGGAGAGTCTAATGCCGGTAGAAGGCATGAGTAGACGTAGGGTAGTTGAAAGACTACACAAGACTCACATTGCAGATGGAAACATACACAGTGAGTGTATGTACAATGACATCAGCATTTTTACTGATGGCTCTTTAATGGACGGTAAAGCGGGGGCGGGGGTTTACTCTGAAGAGCTAAACCTAGCATGTGCGCTTAGTCTAGGAGAGTATGTGTCCGTATACCAGGCAGAGATGCTTGGCTTGTTGCATGCGTTGGACCATCTGCTTGAAGGTCAGGTGCGGGGAAAGAAAATCCTTATTGCACTGGACAACCAATCGGTGATCAGACGCATGCAGCAGACGAACATAAACTCTAAACTGGTACTAGAGTGTGTCCGGAAGCTCAACACGTGTGCCTCAGAAAATGAGGTTACGCTGATGTGGGTAAAAGGACACATAGGTACAACAGGAAATGAAGCGGCGGATGCCCTAGCAAAACAGGGATCTGCGGCAACTTTCATTGGCCCAGAACCCAGACTTGCTCTGGGGAAGGGCATGATTGGAGCGAAGGTTGGGGAGTGGATGGACTCTATGCATCAACAAAGATGGCAGGAGCTAGTCACTTGCAAACAAGCTCGGAATGCAATGACCAGCCCTTTAGGCAGGGAAGCGAGAAAGGTACTCAGTTATAAACGGAGTACCCTAAGCTGGATAACTGCCTTGGTCACAGGGCATGGTAATTTTAAGGCTCATCTGGCCAAGATGAAAATCGGGGAAGATGACGTTTGCAGGCTATGCCTGGAGGAGGCCGAGACGGCAGCACACATTGTGTGCGAATGTCCAGCACTGGCTAGCACGAGGTTGAGGATTCCATGGGATTAACATGGGACGAAGAAAGAGGTCGACAACTATCAGTCGACATCTGGAAGCCACTGATGACCGGGAGGGGGCGAAAAGGGACCCAAACGTTAGTGGTCTGCTTCGGCTATCCCCCAGAATAGAATATAATATAATAAGAGTCTTGCCGCTTCCAAGAGCCAGCATAAGTGGTCAGTGCCTTATCGTTAAATCATCTGATTCGGTTTAGCGGAGTGATCTCCTGGCAACTTAGACTCCCCGGCTATCATAAAATCGAAGGAATACTTGGTCCTAATATGCCCTGTGTTCCTCCGAACCCACTTGTATGTATTTGAATAAAATTGAGCTAAAGGAAAGCACTCTCTCATTAACGCCCAATTTGCTTACTCAGTCTCAGACAGAGGAGAATCCCCCGGACTTAACCAACAAAACTCGATTTGATTTCACGACCGTTTTGTAATAATGGGCAGGGATATCTTGGTAACTTGCGTTTGGCAAAAGGGAAATGCGGCAGAAAGATCTTCTTCCGATACGTCAATTGTTTGCATGGGTGGCAACACGAAAAGGAAGGATCTCCCGCGAATTTTCCATACAAATTATGGTCCACAGTCCGTGCCCTTTCTAATCCAACAAAACAAAAAGGGAATGTCGCTATTCAATTTGGTGATATTGCGGTAAGCGACCACATGCGCTGCGCTAGCCTCTTCAATAAGCAATTTATTGAACATCCTACATCTGATAGGCATAAGCACATAATTTGCAGGAAAATTCACAACCGCGCCGCCGACCGCACGCCATGTTTTACTTCTAATGAAGGGAAACTCAAAAGCCATGGAACTTGATGGCATCTCAATGGTTATGCTCAAAAACCTCGATATACAAGCAATCGAGTACCTTACGGCTACATTCAACCTGTCCATCTCTTCGTTGATCGTTCCTGAGTTCTGAAAGAAAAGGAGAGTGATCCCAATTTGGAAGCCGGGCAAAAAATCGACACTCTGCGAATCTTACGACACTATGCGAATCTTACCAACCGATTACACTTTTATCCCCAGCTGCCAAAACGTTAGAGGCTCTGATATACCCTGTTCTTATGGACCACATCCAGCTAGAAGATCATCAGCATGGCTTCCGAAGGATGCACAGTACAATAACGGCTTTGGATGCCATTACATCCCGCATTCACGTTGACATTAACTAGGCCCGCCCTTGTCATAGAATCATTTTAGTGGCGCTTGACCTGTCGAAAGCCTTCGACACAGTCAACCATTCATCGCTTCTGTCTGACATAAACGTGCATCCCTTCCAACACAATACGTCAAATGGATCGCCAACCATTTCGCTGGTAAGCAGTCCTACGCGGAGTTCAAGAACAGCTAGTCCACGCTCAGGAAAATTAAACAAGGTGTTCCCCATGGAGGAGTATTTTCTCCCACCTCGTTTAATTTATATCTATCAGGAATTCCAACACCTCTTGTAGATCTCCAATTAATTGCGTATGCTAATGACTGTTCAATTATGGCAACAGGGAACGACAACAATGAAATGTGTGAGCTAATTAATGGCAGCCTCATTGAGCTTAACGGGTTTTTTGACAGCAAGAACTTAACTGTGTCAGCATCAAAATCATCCGCAACCCTGTTTACCACCTGGACAAAAGAAGAAAGAACGCAGCTCGAGATATACTTTATATAGGCAATAAACGCATTCTCACCACCAATCATCTAAAAATTCTTGGGGTTACCCTGGATAGCATGGTGACCTGTCCATGCCACAACTATATGCATCAGAATGCGTGGCAGGAATAAAATCTTTAAAACCTTGGCCAGTAGGACATGCGGAAAAGACAAGGAAACGCTACTGGTAACCTACAAAGCGGTCGGAAGATCTGTGGCCAGCTATGCTGCTCCTGTGTGGTCTCAGAACCTATGTGACACACAGTGGAAGCCCATTCAAACTTGTGAAGATGCCGCTTTCCGCGCCGTAACTGGATGATGTCTCCCCAAGACCACCTACACCAGGAAACAAAGACGTTGCCTATCGGAGACCACGCGTTAGGTGGCCGTGGTCATTCGGTCACCGCTCTAAGATACTAATCTAGAGCTCGGAATTCAAATCTCGGCGCGATAAAAAACTGCATGTGACTACCAATAGAACTCTCACAGTGCTCCGAGCTTGTCAGTATAAAGACGGCGCGGATAGGAGGTGCATGTTATCAACTGCACTTCCGAAAAGGAGATATGCTATCGAAACGTCAACAAGGCAGAAATGCTAGAGATGTTTACGTGCCCACGCCTCTGGAGGGGTCAAGGCAATTAACAGAGACCACAACAAGCTCATTGCGAAGCAATATTTAGTAGACTGCTATACCGGAGGGAACATCCTAACTTCTATCAAATGGACAAGACTCCGCCACCAACACATGTTCGGCGCGTTTTGAGGGACCTTGAATGCCATGTCCAGGCATATAAAAGGAATCCTTTCGATGACGCCGCCTAAAAATCTGCCATCGCATTACTCCATCAGCAAGAGGTGCATTCATCAATAACGGGACTAAAACCAAATCCAGTACTTTTGGTGCAACCACCACCCATAGTACCTGAAGAGAAGAGGCTTCCTAGAGCCACCAGGGCGACACTTGCCCAGCTTCGATCAGGCTGGTGTTCACGCCTCAACTCTTATCTATCCCGTATTGATATGATGACATTTGTCCACACTTCATGCAGATACATCGGTACACGAATATGTCTTATGTCTACCGTGGAACATGTTTTATAGTATCGACGTAGATTTTATCAAGATTCCAGTATTGTTAATTGCACTGGATGAAATCATTCGACAGAACATGTTCCACGCATTCGTGTACCGACGTATCTGTACGCAGTGTAGTAGATACTCATCATCAGTTTAATGATTAAGATAAAACTCAAACGTCATGTTGCGAATGAAAATTTACTGATTACACTCGTTTAAATTAAACTTGACCGGCTGACAATTCTGGGAGCCTGGTTGCAAATATGTACTCTAGGCACATTCTTATGTATATTTATCGAATGTAGGGTAGCGAATACGATTCACATAAACGAAAAGTCGCTTGTAGTTTGCGTTATGCGTGTTTGTTACCCTACATCTCATTGAATAGATACGCAAAGGAACGCGCCTTCCATATACCACTCAGCCACCACATTTAGGACACTTGGAAACTTCTGGCTGTTTCCACTTTAGCTAGCTAGGTGAAAATCGTGATATCTGGCGTGACAGACAAATTGTTGGGATGATCCCCAGCCATAAGACGTATACATGTCAATATGCAACGGAGTAAGGCCATCAATCGCCTCAATAGCTGCAGCTGGTGTCGGATATAAATGAGTGGATAATGTTATACTAAAGCCCGACACACACTCACGTCCAAAATCCAATTTTTTCCGGGCGAATCAAAAATCTCCGTCTCTAATCTATACATTGACCGGAGAAATTTTGGATTCGACGCGGGAAAAATTGGCTTTTTTGGGGCGAATGTGTGTGTCCACCTTAAGTGCATGTTCACACTGCGTGCGATGCCGAGTCGAGCCGAGTCGAGCGATGCGATGCGATGGGTGTTCACTTTGCACGCCGTGCGATGCCGAGCCGAACGATGGCTTGCGATGCAAAGATGATCTGGGATGTTCACTGCACGCAATGATGGAGAGTAGAGACCAATTTAGTTCAAGGAATAGAATCTGTTGGACATCATGTCGTTTGTGCTTGACCCATTAAATTTATTTCTGTTTGAAAATAGTGCTCTAAAAATGGAAGTGCGTCGCCACTGGGTGCATCCCATTAATAAGGAAAGGCCCAGTGTTGGCGAATTTCATCATCTCTTCCGCGAGCTCAGACGAGAGGTTTCACAAGCGGATTGAGCAGTGGCGCACCGCTGTGTATAAACGCAAAAAGCGGCAGCCGCGGCGGCTTTAGGACGATGAATGTATAAACCGCTCGACTCGCCGTTGCGGCCACCGCCGCGGTTTGTGGAGGGGCGAGATTGCATTTGAATTCAGTGTAAGAGCCGGTACACATGGACGTCCAAATGACGCCGGACACCGTGTCACTTAAGCTCCTCCCTCTTTGGTACCCATCTGCATTTCAATTCACATGATGCGATAGGACACAGCGCCACTCTGTATTATATAAGCCGGGCCACATAATAGCGAACCTGAATTTACAACTTATGTTATTTTTAGTTTTAAATAAACTGTTTTTTGGCCATAACTTCTAATATATAAGGAATATCGCATTTTTAACACCATTTTCACCCCCCTTACGTCCGAGCTGGGAGCTCCCTCCCCACCATTTTTTTTTCTCAAAATTAATTGTCAATTGTAATATAGTAGTCACGATCAACGATTAACAATTACTTAATTGGCACTTAAAAGTGATCCTCAAGCGAATGGTTTAAGAAACATCATACAAATCAAACATTGTGACCGTGTCCGTGTTCCGGGTTCGAATGTATGTGGGCCGGCTTATTAAAAATTGATATGTGGACGCGTGAAATGACGCAGATAGGAGCGGAAACCAGCGTCATCCCAGATAGCTACCGCGGCGGCAAAATGCCGCCGATAGTTATCGGATAGCTATCTGCGGCCATGTGCATCGCTTCATTGCCCGTAATGTATTTCTTCCTATCCGATTGAAAGTGACGCAGCGTCAGACGGCATTTCGACGTCCATGTGCACCGGCACTAAATATGTAAACCGCCGCTTCTGCTCTATGCCTTTATACGCAGCGGTGTCCGCTGCTCAAACCGCTTGTGAAACCACGCGACCTTATTACGGTGGTAATAACCTTTCATTTGAGCCATACTGAATCAAAACCGGAGTCCAAAGCGTATATACCCTAGACTTGTACAGACCTAGTTGTGATACCAAAACTTCCAACTGGCAACGGCCATTGCATTAAAAGTGAATTTCCCATATGGTCAGTTTGAGCTGTGGGCGTGGATCCAATGAAAAGTTTCATCGTTCATCCATTCGAATTTTGGATATTTACATTTGAACTAACGTTTATAGGGAAGGTTGCCGTTCATTCAATAGGATCTTGCCCATTCTCAAAATCAACTATATTAACAACCTACACTATAAATATTTGTCGCATTTTGCAAGTCGCTAGCATCATTGTATCGAAAGTTATCGCTCATTTGAAGTTTCATTTGTAGGGGACGTAGGGGTTGCTTGGGACGGAGCTTGGCCATTTCCAATACCAACCAACTAAATCTAAATCCAAATATTTGAACTAAATTTCAAGTCGCTAGCTTCATTCTATTGAAAGTTATCGCTCATTTGAAATTTCATCTGTAGGGGTTCCTTCGGTCGGATCTTGCCCATTTTCAATACCAACCAACTAGATCATGCTACAAACATTTGACCAAAATTTCAAGTTTCTAACTTCATTCTATCGAAAGTTATCGTGCAAACGGACAGACAGACAGACAGATATGGCTAAATCGAATTAGGAGATGACCCTCATAATTTCCATGTATACACTGCCACACCGCCGCGCCTAAAAGTCTAGGGTATAAAAGCAGACATACATGCATTTTTTTCAGTGTGATCTTACATCAAATATTACTTTACAGCTCGTACTTGCACCATACTGGCTCCATGGAGCTTCACATCGCAAAGCCCATAAACTCCATCGCAAAGCCCATTAAATTCCATCGCAAAAAATCAGCAGCCGGTACTCGCACGAAAAAGCAAAGTACAATATTTTGTGAAAACATCGGGCCATCGCTCGGCTCGTCATTGCATCGCGCGGAGTGTGTACACTCAAAGCGTGATTCCATTTAAAATTGAAGACTTTCCATTTTCTTGCTTTAAAAGCTTGTAATCGCATTGCATCGCTCGACTCGGCTCGGCTCGGCATCGCACGCAGTGTGAACATCCACTTAAGGCATGCAAGACATTGTGCTTTGCTACATACATAGCTGTGTGGCGCATCGTTGCCGCGTTTTGGGTCATCATACTAGCAGAGCATATATAACAACTGGTCGTACACCATTAAATATGCAGAGCCACTAGGTCATTTTAGGGGTGAGTCCCCAGGTTTTGCCGAACATAGAATTGCAAGTCCACGTGATCTTGATTGATAGATTTTACTTACGATAAGATCCATTCTTGAGGCGCCAGAAATTCAGCATTTTCCCACAAGTTATGGTGCACAGTCAAATAAACAACACACGCAATTGAAAGATCACTCCACGTAAATAAAACGAATAGCCGACGAAGCGCCGCACATCGACAGTTGACAAACCTCGTAAGCAAACACGGATAATATGATCCGCGCGCCCGAAAAAAATGTCCTTGTATTATTCACACGATCAATGAATCGCCGCGCCCCGTTCAAAGACAACAACGCCTGCCAACCACAGCTACAACGAACACCACGGCCGCTAACTACTCCCGTTGCAAATTGTCAATTTCACAAATTTGGGATATCACAAACAATTACTTTTCTTGCATTCAAATCGGGAGAAATTGCTCAAACGCACAAACCACAGCGCTGACGGACGTTACCACGATTGTTTCTTCCGCAAGTATTTCAATTGAAAACATCAGAAATTGGGCACAGTTTGGAGCGTTATCGAAATAGCAAAGTGTTATCAGAAGCTTAAAAATTAGTCAGATTTATGATACAAGTAATTCGATTGACTACTTGAACAATGTACAATGATTTCCAGGTAATCAATTGTGTTGATGATACTTTTCTCTACCGTGAACTAAATGTGTTGATTGACTGTGTTTAAGGACGTGAGGTATGCGTCCAGCTACCACGGGTTCTCCTTTTAGCCCCTTCTTAGCTGAAATCTACATGGATAACTTTGAGGCAAACGTTTTATTCTCCACGTTGTTCAAGAAGCACATTTCATGTTGGTTTCGGTATGTAGATGATATTTTGGTGGGTTTCCGTCTAACAGATAGGCAGCTGGACGCATACCTCACGTCCTTAAACACAGTCAGTCAGTTTGTGGATGCACAAAGGGCTGAGTTGATCGACATTACCTTAAGCTCTGTTAATATGCTTAACAGAGTTCAGAAGTGGAGAGTGGTGGACAGGCTAACCATGTCTGATCACAGGGCTATCCAGTTTGAAATTCTGTGTGGCAGAAAACGGAGTAGCGAACGCAAACGTATAAGAGTGCCAAAAGATACTGATCGTGTTAAGTACGAGACATATTTATTGGAACAAGTCGAGGATATTCAAGACGGAGTACCTCGGAATGCGGTCGAGATAGAGCGAACAGTGGAACAACTGAACTCCGCTATTAATCGCGCCTTCGAACACGCTTGTCCCTCCACAGTAGTGGACGAAAAGGACCCAACACCATGGTGGAGTAGGGAACTGGAGTCTATGAAAAAAGAGACAAGGAAAGCCTTTAACCGTTACATGAGGGAGAGAGACTCTCACTCTTGGGAACTATACAAGGATAAAAAGAGGGAGCTGAAAAGAACCTTACGTCTTCGGAAACGAAATACGTGGAGGGAATTCTGCTCTAGCATGAAGGATACGTCGGAAGTTTGCAGATTACAGAAGATGGTATCGAAAGACACTGCTTCGAAAATGGGGCTGATACGCAAAGTTGATGGTTCCATGACAGAAACAGTGGAAGAAACGTTGCAGGCGCTGATGGAGGTACATTTTCCTGGAAGTTCCAAGTCAAACCAACCATGGGCCCAAACTAACATGGGAACTGGTGGGGTAAGTCAACAAGAAGCTGAGAGGATAATAACTCCAAATGGAGTCAAAAGTGTTATAAACTCTTTTGCACCATTTAAAACAGCTGGAATGGACGGAATATTCCCGGCACTATTACAGTGGGGCATGGGCGCTCTACTAGATAGGATCCGGAATATATTCGTCGCCTGTCTTTCAGCAGGCTATATCCCGAAGGCATGGAGGGAGGCTAAGGTGGTCTTCCTGCCTAAACCGGGAAAGAAAGCCTAAACAGAGGCAAAGTCCTTCAGGCCGGTTAACCTTACATCATTCCTATTGAAAACAATTGTAACGGACGGTGCGGTGTGCATCCGAAGATGCCCGTGGGGGGACGGAGCCTTAGGTAGCATAATGGCCGTGAAGGTCGGGCCGTGCCATCTGGCGAAGAAAAAGGCTCCTCAACGAGCTAAGCAGCGGCCTATGCTTGCTGTAGCTCAGTTCGGGAGACGTGGGCGGGGTTTTCGCCGCTCGTTGCCCCTGTCCTTTACTTATTAACAAAAATTCATAGGCCTGGGGAAGACAACACAAACAAGAGAGGTAAAAATGGGGAATAAAAAAAATGAGGCGATAAGGATGGAATGGTTGGCCGATGGCTCGCTTGCCCTCGCGCTTGTATTGAGGTCCAGGTGTAATGGGACCCTCGGGTTATGGTTTCGTACCACCGACAGATCCTTACCCATCAGGTGCTGCCATAGATCTGCCGGTGGAAGCAGCACAACCAGACCAGAATATGGTTCGTTACACAATGGAAAAAGTGTTGCTGGACTACCTGGAGAACACCACGCTAATGTATAGTCCTCTGAGTAGGTGCCAACATGCTTACAGAGCAGGCAGATCTACGGAAACCGCTCTACACGAACTTGTTAGAGTTGCAGAGAGAGAGATTAACAATGGCGGGATCGCTATGTCTACTTTTATGGATATAGAGAGTGCTTTTGATAAAATCTCCTTTGCCAAACTAAGGAACGCCCTGACTGAGTTGATTATATTATAATTAAGTGGATCGACTCTATGCTTAAGCAGAGGGCGGTAAATCTTAGCAGTGGATGTGACACAATACGGGGTAAGGTAGTCCGAGGATGCCCACAAGGAGGTGTTCTTTCGCCTCTACTGTGGAACATCACCGTGGACAGTCTTCTCTGGAAGCTGGACTCGATTGGCGTACACACTGTAGGATACGCCGATGACTTGGCACTTAGGGTCAGTGGAAAGTTCATGGACACAATTCTAGGTTGCATGGGACAAGCTCTCAAGTAACCGAAGAATGGTGTAATGAGCAAGAGCTAACCATAAACGCTAGTAAATCAAACACTATGATTTTTACTCGTAAGAGGAAAGACATAGAGACAACTCCCTTACGGCTTTTTGGTTCGGAAATTAAGGTGTCCAAGGAAGTGAAGCATCTAGGAGTTACCTTAGATGCGAAACTACAATAACTTGGAATGTTCACGTTGATGAAAAGATCCAAAAAGCGAAAAGAATTTTGCATCAATGTAAGAGAGTGCGTGCTCGTAGGTGGGGAATTTCACCTAAATCGACACACTGAATTTACACAATGATGGTAAGACCCATTCTAGTCTACGCATCAGTGGTATGGTGGTCAAAAGCCATGCAGAATACCACAAAGCAGAAGCTGGATGGGGTACAAAGGATAGCTTGCGTAAGCATATGTGGTGCAATGCGCACCACACCAACGCGGGCAATGGAGGCATTGCTGGGACTGCCGCCGTTGGACTTATTTATAAAGAAAACGGCGGGGCTTTCGGCAATACGCATGGAAAGGGATGCCATGTGGCATCGCTTTGGAACTAGCAGCGGTCATAAGAGCATCCTAGACATTATTTATGATGAGGTCAGGGAGAGTCTAATGCCGGTAGAAGGCATGAGTAGACGTAGGGTAGTTGAAAGACTACACAAGACTCACATTGCAGATGGAAACAAACACAGTGAGTGTATGTACAATGACATCAGCATTTTTACTGATGGCTCTTTAATGGACGGTAAAGCGCGGGCGGGGGTTTACTCTGAAGAGCTGAACGTAGCATGTGCGCTTAGTCTAGGAGAGTATGTGTCCCATGATTCAAGAATAGAAGGTTACGCAACGCGCAGGTCCGTTATTCAGCCACCGAATGAGAGAAAAAGCTCGTGACGTCACAGTTTCAATTTTTCATATGAGCGCGTGTATTTTGTACGAAGTTTCATGTTTTTTTAAAGAAAAATTGCTTTCAAATCTGCAGTTTTATTTTAATTTTGATGAAATTTTGTATTTTGGACCTCCACAACAAGGGGAAGGTTACTGTCTGTAGGCCGTTTTGAAAATCCACCCCATCCCCCTTTATAGCCCCTCCTCCTTAAAGTAAATTTACATTTTTACATACGATTTTATTCGTATCTTGACGAAATTTTGTATAATGCACCTCCAAGATTAGTGGAAGGTTAATGTTCACATAAGATTTCAAAAAACCACCCTCATCCCCTTTCCCAACCCTTAAACCGAAATCTGCGAATTTATCTACAGTTTTATTCCGATCTGAATGAAATTTAGTATATGAGACTTTAGAGGCAAGGAGAAGGTGACTGTCTACATAAGATTTCGGGAAACCACCCCCCCCCCCTTTCACCCCTAAAAGTAAATCGGCAAATATATCTACAGTTTTATTCCGATCTTGATGAAACTTTGCATATTTGATCTTCATGGGTAGATGAAAGTGACTGTCTACATAGGATTTCGGAAAACCACCCCCATCCCTCTTCTAATCCCTAAAAGGAAATCTGTGAATTGATTTACAGTTTTATTCCGACTTTAATGAAATTTTGTATATTAGACCTTCAAGGCTGGGAGAAAGAACGGAATAAAACAGTAGATAAAATTGCAGATTTCCTTTTAGGGGTGGGAAGACAGATGGGGTTGATTTTTGAAAATCTATGTAGACACTCACCTTCCACTAGCCTTTGAAGCTCTTACATTCAAAGTTTCATCAAGATCGGAATAAAACTGTAGGCGCATTTGGAGATTTAGCGGTGAAGGGTGAAGGGGGTGGTTTTCTGAAATTCGATGTAGGCAGTCACCTTTCCCTAGCGTTGAAGGTCTAATGTGTGATATTTCGTTAAGATCAAAATAAAACTGTAGAAACATTTGCAGATACCTTTTTGGTGGTGAGAAGGGGGATGGGGGTGGTTCTTTGAAAAACTGTGTAGACATTCACCTCCCCCTAGCCTTGAAGGTCTAATATGAAAAGTTTCACCAAGATCGGACTATAACTGCAGGGAAATTCGCAGATTTCCTTTTAGGGGTGATTGGGGCGGTTTTCCAAAATCCAATTTAGACAGAAACTTTCCCCCAGCCTTGAAGATCTAATATAAAAAATTTCATCAAAATCGGAATAAAATCGCAGATAAATTTGCAGATACATTCGCAGATTTCCTTTTAGGAGTGGGAAGGGGGATGAGGGTAGTTTTTTGAAATCTTATGTAAACATATACTTTCCCCTAGTTGTGGAGGCCAAATTTTCAAGATTTCACGAAAATCGGATTAAAACTGAAGATTTGTAAGCGAATTCTCTATAAAAAGTATCTGATTTCCTAACAAATTCACGGAAAGCTTTCGAAAAGTAAAACTGTGACGTCATGCGCAGAGAGAGCGAAAAAGTTGCACACTTCTTTGCGTAACCTTCTATTGTTGAACCATGTATGTGTCCGTATACCAGGCAGAGATGCTTGGCTTGTTGCATGCTTTGGACCACCTGCTTGAAGGTCAGGTGCGGGGGAAGAAAATCCTTATTGCACTGGACAATCAATCGGTGATCAGACGCATGCAGCAGACGAACATAAACTCTAAACTGGTACTAGAGTGTGTCCGGAAGCTCAACACGTGTGCCTCAGAAAATGAGGTTACGCTGATGTGGGTAAAAGGACTCATAGGTACAACAGGAAATGAGGCAGCGGATGCCCTAGCAAAACAGGGATCTGCGGCAACTTTCATTGGCCCAGAACCCAGAGTTGCTCTGGGGAACGGCATGATTGGAGCGAAGGTTGGGGAGTGGATGGACTCTATGCATCAACAAAGATGGCAGAAGCTAGTCACTTGCAAACAAGCGCGGAATGCAATGACCAGCCCTTTAGGCAGGGAAGCGAGAAAGGTACTCAGTTATAAACGGAGTACCCTAAGCTGGATAACTGCCTTGGTCACAGGGCATGGTAATTTTAAGGCTCATCTGGCCAAGATGAAAATCGGGGAAGATGCGAATGTGTGCGAATGTCCAGCACTGGCTAGCACGAGGTTGAGGATCACAGGCAAGCACACGATAAGTGTGGAAGCCATGAGTGAACTCAGCCTTAAACAAATGCTAGCAATAACACGGGACTCAGTGATGCAGAAAGAGGTCGACAACTATCAGTCGACATCTGGAAGCCACTGACGACCGGGAGGGGGCGAAAAGGGACCCAAACGTTAGTGGTCTGCTTCGGCTGTCCCCCAGAATATAATAATTAATAAACACAGTCAATCAACACATTCAGTTCACGGTAGAGAAAAGTATCAACAACACAATTGATTTTCTGGATCTAAACATTACATTTGTGGACAACAGTTTCGAGTTTAAGATTTATAGGAAACCAACAATGGTTCGAAAGTTTTGCAGACCTTTTGATTTTTGTGTATCTTTATGTTTTGGGGTGCTGAACACGAATCCAAGGTTTGTCAACAAAAAGTCGCTTGGGAAACTAACATATGGACCAAAATAACGTTTTAACAAAAATTTTGACCAAGAAACCTTTTTGAAGCAAAAAAAAAAAATTCATGTTTTCGTTTTTTTTTTCCTCTAACTAAATAAGTATTTTTTGCACTTTTTTCAGTTTTTGCTTAATGTCTCCCAAACTATACGTCCTATAAAAAAAGTTACACCTACATTTTCTAAAGCACACTAATTTTCACACCAAAAGGAGCTTCGTATGTTCAGAAGTTCTTGAAAAAAGTTCTTCTGAAATGAAAAATGTTTAGTACTGGTCGTTGTGATTCCGGCAATACAACGAATTGAGTAGTTCTTTACAACTCAATATCATGAAAAATGTTTATTTCTAATGTGTGAAGAATGTTCGTTTTAGTGATGTTTTTTTCCATTATCGGGAAAAGTAGTGATCCCACGAGCAAAACTGTAGAGGTCGAATTTAATGACAATTAAATTATCTATAAGCTGAGATAAGTAAGGTGCCCGTTTGTTTATTAGTAACTTAGCAAATGGCAACGCAAAATTTACAAAAACAAGGACTTCTTAGAAGACAAACGCTAAATATCTCCTTAAGTATGTGTCCTGGAAAAAAATGATCCCCATCTATTTGAAAGTATATTAAATTTGCTAAAATATTTTATTAAAATTCTTTTCCTGCGCCCATTATTTTAAAAACACAGCTATTTAAAAACCGATTTTTGTTTTCAAAAAATGAAATTTCTCCGTTTTTATCATTAATATTGTCAAATATTGGGTAAAATATTCATCCGATACAGAAAGTGATCGGAAATGAATTTATATTTTAGTAAATTTTATTATCTTTGATTTCATAAAAGCATAGGAATCTCCTACTCCCTTTAGTTACAAAGAAAATGAAAAAAAAAACAAAGTATCTACACTGCATGCAGATACATCGGAACATGGATATGTCTATGACTACCGACTGCGTGGAACCTGTTGTGTTGAAGATATCGCCGTAAGTTTTATAAAGATCCCAGTATAGTTATACTGGATGAAATCATTCGAAAAATCACATCCCATGCTTTCGGTAGCCATAAGACATATCCATGTACCCATGTATCTGGTGGCAGTGTAGTTACTCGTCATAAATTCTGCTTTGCTTTGTCCTGTCCGCTCGGGCTCCTTTCTCTCGCGGGATCGTTTCGTTTTCGTTTGCATCGCGTGTGTGCAATATTCACCTCCTCTTGTGCACCCTGTTCCATCTACCCGTTCGGTACAGTTTGCAGACTGCAGCCTATCGACATTTCTCTGAGTACGTTGCTGCTAATCACAATCACGCTTCCCACCATCTTTTCCCAATCGGACGTGTATTGTGTTTGTGTATCTATTGCAAAATCGCTCCCACACTATCCGCCTCATCCCGCCCCTTTAATCAACAGTCCGGGTCCGGCACACACAATCCGTTTCTCAAGTAACGCGTGCGACTCTATGCGATTGTGTCCGACAAACAGAAAGGGAAACTAACAAAAGTAAACAAAACATTCCAACACACGCACAAAGAGAATGCACAAGAAAAATTTTGGAATTTTTGCAGAAGGGGGCATTTGGTCTTCTGCAGACCTCTGAATGTACATCATGTCACGATGAGCTGCCCGGAACTATAACATCCTGCGACGAATATTTCTCTATTTCGGGGCTTGGGACATTTTAACTCGCGCAGTACGAATCCGCCATTTTGTTTTATGATATGTTCGTTGTACGTGTGGTGGGGGCCCACATTGTGGGCCAGTCAGACCTCAAATCGCCGCCATTACAAATGCACAACCACAGTTGCTGGATCACCCGATTTGGATAGAATGAACTTCATCCGCGATGGCTCTCGCTCTCTATCTTCGGGGGGCGGGAACTATGTAATGTACACACTCTCAAATTGCGTCTGCACATGTCAAATGTTAGTCGAACTGACTACTTGCTACTTTTTCTGGGACCCTATTGATTCAGATATGTAGTACAACGCGCGCTATTTTATTTGTTTAGATTCCAGCCATTTTAAACATTTCGGAATTTTTGCGGAAGGGGGGCCTTTGATTTTCTGCAGACCTCTGAATGTACATCATAATGCCGGCACCACATTATGCGGAATTCGCCGAATCACGAGCAAAAGTTCGCTAATTGGCGAGCATCTTGTATCTAACCACACTACTTGCAACTCGGAAAATCCCATGAAAATGATCGTACAAGATGCTCGCCAATTTGCGAACTTTTGCTCGTGACTCGGCGAATCCCGCATTTTGTGGTGCCGGCTTCACATATAACATCCTGCGACGAATATTTCTTTATTTCGGGGCTTGAGAGATTCTAACTCGCCTAGTATAAATCCGCCATTTTGTTCTATATGTTTATTGCACATGTGGTGGGGCCCACATTGTGGACCAGTCAGACCTCAAATCGCCGCCATTGCAAATGCACAAACACAGTCGCTGGATCACCCGATTTGGCTCGAATGAACTTCATCCGCTCTCGCTCATCTTCGGGGGCGGGAACTATCTACACTCTCTCAAATTGCGTCTGCGCATGTCCAAATGTTAGTCGAACTGACTACTTGCTACCTTTTCTGGGACCCTAGTGATTCAGATAGTACAACACGGGCTATTTTATTAAATGATGAATGGGAATTGGCGGAAATTGAAGGTCATTGAAAGTCCTTGGACGTCCTTGACCTAAATAATGAGTAAAAATGGAATTTCATTCATTGTGCCCTCAGATTGGGTCTATGCATGAGCATGTTGGGAGTGCACAATTTGTTAATGAAATGGTGAGAATGAGAATGATGTGAATGAATGAGAGGAGGAGGTCCGCTGCCCTGAGCGAAATTTCGCATACATTCAGAGACCATAAATTGCGTGTGAGCATGTCGAGCGAGGAGAGCAGACGACTTCTTGCGACGTGTTCTGGGGGCCTAGTCAAGTTAGGTAGTATGGAGCGTACTCTATATTTTTAGGGTTTTGAATGTATGGTATGGTGTGTATGCAGGAGTTTTTATTATGGCGTCGCGTTGTCTGAGAGCGTGGGACAGAGAGCACAGAGAGCGCCTGTTCACCCGTACACTATGTTATTTCTTGCCGTCCCCAACGTCAACCTTTATCGCTATCAAATCAACATCCCAACATGTACACACAGGATCCCCGCAAGCGCGCCGCCCGCACAGATCTACAAGCAACAGCCATGCACAATGGCCACTCCACTCAAACGACATGCACAACCAGAAAAGAAAAATTTTCAATGGGCTTGTTTCCTCTTCTGACCCCCGAGTAGAAAAACAGACATTTCGTGTGAAGGACAGATTTTTAGGATGACCCCCAGCTATAAGACATATCCATGTCAAAAAAAACAATATCGTAAGAAAACGATGTTGAGAAAATTATTGTACCAGAAAATGCTTTAAGGCATAATATCTCCGTAACTAAGGGTTCTACAGAAAAAAGATACAAAGTATCTACACTGCATGCAGATACATCGGAACATGGATATGTCTATGACTACCGACTGCGTGGAACCTGTTGTGTTGAAGATATCGACGTAAGTTTCATAAAGATCCCAGTATAGTTATACTGGATGAAATCATTCGAAAAAACACGTCCCATGCTTTCGGTAGGCATAAGACATATCCATGTACCGATGTATCTGGTGGCAGTGTAGATACTCGTCATAAATTCTGCTTTGCTTTGTCCTGTCCGCTCGGGCTCCTTTCTCTCGCGGGATCGTTTTGTTTTCGTTTGCATCGCGTGTGTGCAATATTCACCTCCTCTCGTGCACCCTGTTCCATCTACCCGTTCGGTACAGTTTGCAGACTGCAGCCTATCGACATTTCTCTAAGTTTCTGCTGATCGCAATCACGCTTCCCACAATCTTTTCCCAATCGGACGTGTATTGTGTTTGTGTATCTATTGCAAAATCGCTCCCACACTATCCGCCTCATCCCGCCCCTTTAATTAACAGTCCGGGTCCGGCACACACAATCCGTTTCTCAAGTAACGCGTGCGACTCTATGCGATTGTGTCTGGCAAACAGAAAGGGAAACTAACAAAAGTAAACAAAACATTCCAACACAAGCACAAGGAGAATGCACAAGACAAATTTTGGAATTTTTGCAGAAGGGGGGCATTTGATCTTCTACAGACCTCTGAATGTACATCATGTCACGATGAGCTGCCCGGAACTATAACATCCTGCGACGAATATTTCTCTATTTCGGGGCTTGGGAGATTTTAATTCGCCCAGTACGAATCCGCCATTTTGTTTTATGATATGTTTATTGCACGTGCGGTGGGGGCCCACATTGTGGGCCAGTCAGACCTTAAATCGCCGCCATTGCAAATGCACAACCACAGTTGCTGGATCACCCGATTTGGATAGAATGAACAACAACACTTGCTATTTTATTAAATGATGAATGGGAATTGGCGGAAATTGAAGGTCATTGAAAGTCCTTGGACGTCCTTGACCTAAATAATGAGTAAAAATGGAATTTCATTCATTGTGACCTCAGATTGGGTCTATGCATGTGCATGTCGGGAGTGCACAATTTGTTAATGAAATGGTGAGAATGATATGAATGAATGAGAGGAGGAGGTCCGCTGCCCTGAGCGAAATTTTGAATACATTCAGAGACCATAAATTGCGTGTGAGCATGTCGAGCGAGGAGAGCAGACGACTTCTAGCGACGTGTTCTGGGGGCCTAGTCAAGTTAGGTAGTACGGAACGTACTCTATATTTTTGAGGATTTTGAATGAATGCATGGTATGGTGTGTATGCAGGAGTTTTTATTATGGCGTCGCGTTGTCTGAGAGCGTGGGACAGAGAGCACAGAGAGCGCCTGTTCACCCGTACACTATGTTATTTCTTGCCGTCCCCAACGTCAACCTTTATCGCTATCAAATCAACATCCCAACATGTACACACAGGATCCCCGCAAGCGCGCCGCCCGCACAGATCTACAAGCAACAGCCATGCACAATGACCACTTCACTCAAACGACATGCACAACCAGAAAAGAAAAATGTGCTTGTTTCCTCTTCTGACCCCCGAGTAGGAAAACAGACATTTCGTGTGACGGACAGATTTTTAGGATGACCCCCAGCTATAAGACATATCCATGTCAAAAATGCCAAAATCTCTTGTAAAGCGCACTAAATTTTTTATATAGAAATCAGCTTCGTACGAGTATCACTTTCCGAGAAATAGAACTTTAAAATTTTTATTTCTTTTTACCAAAAATGTAAAAAATCAGCATTGGTAATGCATCTTGTCAAATATCGGGAAAAGTCGTTATCCCACGAGGAAAGTCATGGAAATTGAGTTTGTAGATATTTTAATAACCTTTAATTTGATATAAGTGGGAATTCCGTAGGATCAGTACTTACGTAGAAAATGACAAATCAAAAACGAACAGGGAAAAACAGCGTAAACATTGCTCACTATCAATGAACTTAGTAAAGAATATTACTAGTACCGGTGCATGCACCACGTTGCTGGGCTCGGACGATTGATTTTACAAAAAAATGTACAATAGGTTAATGTGTATGTAAGAGATTGGATCCTTTATGTAAGAAATATCTTAAAATAAGACTCATCATCATCATCGTGGCGCGACAGCCCGACGTCGGGCCTTGGCCGCCTGGATCATTGTCCTCCAATTATCTCGGTCACGTGACCGCGTCCTCCAATTTTGGAAGCCCAGCAGCTGCGCGGCGTCCACACCTACTGAGCTCTCCCAACGAGATCTCGGTCTTCCTCGCAGTTTCGCTCCGTCGACTCGTTCTGAATTCATTACTCTCTTAGGCATGCGATCATCGTCCATTCTTTGTACATGCCCTGCCCATTGAAGTCGTTGTAGTTTGAAGATTTTCGAGACTTGCAGCTCATCGTACATTTCATACAACTCATGATTGTACCGGATGCGCCATCCATCTCGATCGCAAACAGCCCCGAAAATTCGCCGTAGAACCTTACGTTCAAAAGTGTCTAGCATGTTTTCGGAGGCTTGAGTTAGGGTCCATGCTTCACAGCCATAGCATAGCACTGGTCGTATAATGGTTTTGTACACGCGGAGCTTCGTGTTTCTGTGCACATGCTTCGATTTCATTATGGGGAGAACCGAGAAAAAAGTCTTATTAGCTAACTGTATCCGTCGCTTGATTTCGTCAGTTTCGTTGGCGTCCCTTGACAGGTTGCAACCCAGGTAAATGAAGTTGTTCACGAACTCGATGTTGAGGTCCCCCACATTGATGCTTGGTTGTACAGGTGTCCTTGTCACCGATTGCATCATTATTTTAGTTTTACCCTCGTTATCGTTAATACGTAATCCAACTTCCTTTGCAGCGGTATCGAGCGTATGCAGAAGTTCTTCTGCTTCAGCCAATCTTCGGGACACGATGTTGATGTCGTCGGCGTACGCTGCTAATTGTGTCGACTTGATGAGTATCGTTTTGCTGTTGTCCATATTCATGGCCCGAATAACGTATTCCAGTGCTAGGTTGAAGAGCGTCGGTGCCAGTCCACCGCCTTGTTTCAAACCAGTGCGTGTTTCAAATAGATCAGTAAGTCTATTATGAATCCTGACTTGTGAGACAGAGTTGGTCATCGTCATCTTAGTCAGTCGCACTAATTTGGCCGGTATACCAGATTGCAGCATGATGTTGTACAGTACTCCACGATCGATACTATCGTATGCCTGCTTGAAGTCGACAAAGATTTGGTATACGTCTACGTTGTATTCCCAGCACCTCTGGAGTATCAGTTTGACTGAGAAGAGCTGATCGGTTGTGGAGCGACCAGGTCTGAAACAGCTTTGATACTCGCCAATGATTTGTTCTGCGTACGGTTTTATTCTATTATCCAGAATTTTCGTTAAAATTTTATAGGACGTACAAACTAGTGAGATGCCCCTGTAATTCTCTCACCGCAGTTTATCTCCCTTTTTATGAATTGGACAGATGATGCTTCTGCGCCAATCGTCTGGGATCTCCTCGTCCTCCCATACTCGCAGGAGTAATTGATGTATGGCATCAACTAGACTCGTTCCACCGAATTTCAGCATTTCAGCATAAATAAGACTCAATGAAATATAAATTAAGAACGAAATATGTTAAATATGGTATAAAGCATAAATTAAAATAAAGTATTCGTCCGCGCTTGGACCGGGTATTATATACCTTATGTAACAAATTCTAGTATAGCTGTTGATTATTGCACGTGTTTCTCCAAAAGTTCCTTAATTATATCCGCTTCATCTGCAATATCTTCCTCTTCGTGGGACTCAAATTAACTTCTTTGTCACAGGCTCCACTGCAACTCACACATAATATTGAGCAAACTAAACCAGCCTTCCGGCAACTGCATGCACCCCGGCACCGCTTTTTTGCCATCCCCAATCGCTAGCCGCTTTCATTACCCCAAGCCACTGCTGTACTTGATGGTACACTTTGTAAGAATGCTCCTTTGCAGCATCTTGAGAGCGAGGTAGAGAGACGATGCTGAGTTTTGTAGTTAATGCAGATTTAATGGAACAGTTAAACCTCCACTTATTCAGCGTGGTTTTGGTGTTTTCACAATCACACAGCGCCAACAAGAACTGCTCACCAGCAGCATCAATCATCTGATGGGTTGCGTGAGGATATCTACTCTTCGGAAATTCAGTTGCTAGCATGCACCTCCTATCCGCGCCATCTTCATTATACTGACAAGCTCAGAGCACTGTGAGAGTTCTATTAGTACCCACAGGCAGTTTTGATGGTGCCGAGATTTAAACTCCGATTTGAACCACGACCGAACCACCGAGCTCGATAACTTTTCGATAGTTGATTTTTTATCATCAACTAAACTAAGTGTCACCACACACTGTCGAACTCGAACACGAACCTGGTACAATTGTCCTCTGACACACATACACACTTCACATAAATGTGAAGAAAACCGGTCCACATGTACTAGGTTCGTGTTCCAGTTCGACAGTCTGTGGTGATACTAATGTATCCAGCTGCAATATGATCGTGCATGTATTCGCATTTAAGTTCCTGGTCCCGATCAAAATTTCTTTCTAAAGCTATCAAGCTAGCTTCTGCAATATATTTAGAATTGCCACTACTATTTTTGATTTGAGCGTACTTTAAATCTGCCATCATGTTCCAGTACTGTATTTTCAATAAAATGACGTTCACACATCGCTTCGTCTGGAAGGAAGTTTGGATCTGGAGCTCTTCTATTTCCCAAAAATGTCTCAATTGGGTGTTTAAACTATTATCATCGTCTTCGATTTCGACTTTAAAACTTTCGTCAGAGACTCTTTTGATAATATTCTCCTATTAGTATTCAGGTTGGATACTAATAATAGAGTAGTATTTAGGGCAAGTGGACCAGACGGAAGTTTTAAAGTGTCGCCAATAAAATTCTTCCCATACATGTCTGCTCCTATTAACAAATCGATCCTTCCAGGTTTATCAAAGTGCGGATCTGCTTAACGCAAACCTAATGCCTCTTTAGTGATGCATGCTGATCGTTTGTTCGTTTGTTCATCTGTCCGTTCGTGCGTTTGTCCGGGCACTTCCCGTATTCTAATCTTAACCAAATTTGGTATGTAGGTTCCAGGCATTTCCTGTGGTCAGAACTCAACCAAATTTTCCGCATAGCTTCTTTGGGTTATTATAAGTACCATACGGTGATCTTCTGGTCCTCCTGCATGTGTGTATCAGAAAAAAGGACTCTCTTTATCATGAACGGATAATATCAATAAACGGAATCAAAACCTGGTTGAAATCGAAATGGGTGTCTCCTAATTCGGGTGATGAGACCAATGCAGTCGAGTACTGTTGAAAGCATTTTGTCAGGACCGATACCATTTTGTATCATTTGGTGTGGAAAAGGGACATTCTTGGTAAAAAAAAGTGACATTATTAACTATGGAGCGATGACTAGACAAGATGGGTATCATGTGACTGTGTAGACTGAGGTGAATGCACTAGATTACTGCTGATGGCATTTTGAGTCCTTTGGTGTGTGACAAAGGATACTTTGACGTGACAGTGCTCGTGTGTCGTGAAAATGTGGGACGGAAGTGGAGTTGAAAACAAATTGAATTGAACGCTTTGCTGTTGACACAAACACGCTTTTGGACATGAAATAAAATCTAGGAAATACAGGTGTCTATGAATTGGGATGACTAGCCCCATGCTCTGGAGTGTTGTTGAAGGCGTTTTTAACCCTTTGGTGTTGAAATGAACACATTCTTGTACAGGAACTGAAATCTAGGAAATACGGGTGTCGTTCGAGTCGGGATGAAGAGGCAATGCAATGGAGTGTTGTTGTAGGTGCTTTTAACCCTATGGTATTGAGATGAACACATTCCTGAACATGAAGTGAAATCTAGAAAATACGGATGTCGTTCGAATTGGGATGAAAAGGCAATGCAATTTAATGTTGTTGTAGGCGCTTTTAACCCTATGGTGTTGAGATAAACACATTTCTGGACATGAAGTGAAATCTAGAAAATACGAGTACGGTCTGAATCGGGGTGGTGAGGCCAATGCTCTGTAGTCTTGTTGGTGGCGGTGTTAACTCTACTGTATTAAGATGAACACATTCTAGGACATGAAGTGAAAATATAGGGAATACGGCTGTTGTCTGAATCGGGGTGATTAGGTTAATGCAATGAAAGGTTGTTGATGATCTTATTAAAACTTTCATGTTGATATCAGGTATCAAATCGATATCGAGGCGAGGCAAAAGCGGTTTAAAACCAATATCGAAACGGTATTGACGCGATTTCGAAGTGAAAAACGAGAAAACGACGATCCTAAATAGGAGAAAAGAACTACAAATTTTCCTGGTTAATTTCTGCTGTTCCTGGTTTATATGAATCTGGCAGTGTCCCAAGCACTGCCCCTGTATTTTGGCAATGAGTATCTACCTATATATATGCAAGATGGGTTTCATATGACTGGGGTTGTTCAGGCGAATGCACTAGATTACTGCTGAAGGCATTTTTGAGCGAAAAAAAAAGAAGAAATTTTTGGCATGGAAGTGATACCTAGGCAAGATGGGTGTCATATGAGTGGGGATGTTGAGGCAAATCTACTTGACTACTGTTGAAGGTATTTTCAGTCTCCTTTGGTGTAGAAAAATGGACATTTCTTGCAATGAAGTGATATCTACGAGTAGGTAAAATGGATATCATATGACTGCGGGTATAAAGGCAAATGTACTTCACTACTGATGATAAGCAAAACCACTCGCGAAACTGTTGCGAGAGGAAACTCATCTGAAATTTACCCGTGGCCAGTTTCGGGTGAGGAACACGTTCACACGTACAATTTTGCTTCGCGCATCAGTTTCGCGAATGATTTCGCTAAATCTAGATGCGTCTTTAAAGGTATTTTGAGTCCTTTGGTGTGCAAGAAAGGACATTCTTTGGAATGTGATATGTAGGCAAAGTGGGTATTATATGACAAGGGGTATTGATGCGAATGTAGAGTTCCACATTCGCATCAATACATTTTTAACAGTGAAATAAACAATCTATGAACTCAGAAATGACTGAATTATTTTTTACAGTAAAAACATTGCAATAAATCCCACAAAAGCTTTATATTAATGTTTCGCTCTCTGGTACTCTGGTACTGTCACTTACATACATTACACAAACAACATACCCTAGTTGTTTGTGTAATGTGTGGAAGTTAACCCGGATAGCCCCCAATTAACCTGCACCGCAGTACAAAAAAACACACCTGAAGTTATTTACCCCATACTCAGTTGCCCTAACCCCTTGTGGGGCATAGCGCGTCAACTGTTCCATGTGGCCCAGTTGACGTTTCGTTGGCATAAATTGGTTTCAGAGAATGCAGTTGCCAGCATGCACCTCCTGCACATCCATGGCCACGAACGTCGTCGTGGACGGGATTCGAACCCGAAACGCCGGTAGTCAAACATGAGACTGATGCCCCAACACACTGCGCTACCGGTCGCCTCATAAATAAGTACTCATTTGACAGCTGAGTGGGCTCATAGTCCGACTCGTAAATCCCTTTTTTCATCGAAAACAACCGCATTCAATAGGAATCGAGCCGGGGCCCAGTGCGGTGAAAGCGAGCGTGCTAGCCGTTGCGCCATCCAGACTACTAGAAAGAAATAACGAATAAGAATTTGACACGATCAAAAATAAGAAATATACATAAAAAATAATAAAAGAGTTATAATATAATTATACAATATTTATAGGTATATAGAAAACGTTAATCAGTCACTTGCGAAATACGAAAACTACGCAGCCCTTTGAATTTTTCCAAAAGAACTTATTTACCAGTCTCTCTAAATCCAGTTTCTCAGAATATACAGGTAAAATTGGAGTATCGTGATTTTGGATATTTGTTAATCTTGAATACGTGTTCACCTGCCGTAAAATAGGAAAACTTCGTTCATTTGAGCAGAATGACCCCGGTATCGCGACTAGATGATATATAAAGCACATTGAAATAAGTTCTCCAGTCCATTCGTATTTCCTTAACAAATCTACAATTTCTCTCAAGTTTTGAGCCTGCTCATTTCGTCTTCCTAAATGTTGCAGAAACATGTCCCGGTTCCTGAGCAGCCTTTCTTTGTTGAAGTACTTTTTATAAAACTTAACAATAATATCGAAGTCTGCGGTCTAATGTCGCACATATTTCTAGCGGGTCGAAAAACTGTAAACTGATGTTGACAACTTCGGCTTCTCCTCGATTCGGCTCTCTTGGAATTTTTCGTTGATGCGGAATTTGAGCTTTTTCAATTTCCAAGTATTGAATTGAAGTTTGAATGCTTTCTTGCCCAATTTTTTCTTCGCATCACGAGAAGCATTTAAAACATCTGTAGCGGACGGATTGGTGGGCTTCCGAAGATATCCGTGCAGACGGAGCTTAAGGTGGCACAATGACCGTGAAGGTTGGGCCGTGCTATCTGGCGAAGAAAAAGGCCCTCAGCGAGTTAAGCAGCGGCCTATAGCTTAATTCGAGAGACGTCGGCGGGGTTTTCGCCACTCGTTGCCCTGTCCTTTACGTATTAATAAAAATACAGACGCCTGGGAAAGACAACACAAACAGGGGAGGCAAAAATGGAATCAAAAAGGGAGGGGGGGGGGGGGGGGTAAGGATGGAGTGGTTAGCGAACGGCTCAGATGCTCTCGCGCTCGCATCGGAGTCCGGGTGTAATGGAATCCTCGGTCTCGGGTTTCGTACCACCGACAGATCACTATTCATCAGGTGCTGCTTTGGATCTGTCAATGGAAACAGCACGGCCAGACCAGAATATGGTTCATTACACATAGCTAACTGCTTCTATATTTTCGTATGATTCTATGACACAGAAATCCGATTTCTGTAGCTCTTCGCTTAATATGTCTATGTGATCAAAAATCTCAATAATTAGAATAAAATTAATTGTTAAATTATTCAAAATACATTGAAACAACTCCCTTTAATTATAAAACCCCAACGCGACGCTTTAACTGAAAGCGCACTGTAGATTTATTGCTCTACAGACCGATCACAGAAGAATTGTATCAATAGTGCGGAATTCACCCTAACGGTTTTCAGGGATTTTATGCGATGGGTATCTGTCACCTGGCGACCTTAATAATGATTCAATGCAATTCACTTATTCATACCTGCTCTGGCAATAGAGGGTGTAAGATAAGGAAAATTCGCATCAATTCTCCTTTTCTGCTTCAGGTTGAATTTTTGAACTGCACCTTGCATTTTGGTGAGTATTGGACGAATCTTATGAGCATCTTAATAGTCCAATAAATGCTCTTGCTCATGAAACTTTCTCAATAGCATCTTGCGCGACAAGATCAAGATGAGCAATCCAATACTTAAATAATGCTCGAGGTTCTTCTTTGTTTATCCGCGTCTGTAAACCAGACATTTGACCGTCGTAACATAGACCCCTGAGTTTTTAGCCGTTCTGATATTTGCTTTTAGTTGCAAAATCCCTAGTTAACTCAGGCTTACTTCGATATACACAATGGAATGGGAGTCGAAATTTGCCATGAACGGTTGTTCGCACGATTTGGTGCATAGGTATAGAGCAAACTCCTTTTTCGTTAAGTGACTGAAAGATGTAGCTTTCAACAAAGTACAGAATTTATTTTATGTACTATATAAATATATAAATGGAGTGACATACTCCCTTCCTCAGTATGCAAGCTACAATTGGGATTCACGCTCGCTGTTGTCTTGTAGTTCACAATAGTATTTGGCGCAAATATTATACTTTTACGATTTATAACAGCGGGCATGAATTCTCCTGCTAACCTAATGGCAAAAGAGAATTTAGGAAACTTGACCCTCATTTGGCAGGTAATCGAGGACCATGAATACATTTCTTTACCTGTGTCCTAAAAATTATAGGGGCCGCTTGCCACCAGTTTAGGGTACTTTGCCGCCCGCTTTCTTACATCTATTCGTGGTGATTCTTATTAATTTTCTAGTGCAATTTCCTTGGTAGACCGTATCAAAATAAATTACATGTATCTAGAACCTATAAAAGGGACTAATTTCCAGATCAATTCACCGGCTTATATTACTTTGAATAATGCTGTCTAAATTTCGGGTGGGTATTTTTCAAGTAGGTATAAGTAGCGCTACTCACTACACCCATATTATTTGCCGGCCCTAGCTTTTGACATTAAAAACACTTCAAACTCACATCTGACACCTATCATATTTATTACCGGTACTAATCCTAATACGACCTAGTTAATACTACTTTTAGTTCCATGATGTGATCCTACGCAAGGCCTCGTTTCGCCGTTTCGTTAACATATGCAAATTTCGAAAGATACAAGTTGCTGACGTCTATCTATCTATCGAGCGGCCTTTTACAACAAGCCTGGAACATTATCGGATATTCTACACCCCGTACTGGTAGGGATATAAGGTCCGTACTACGTATTAATGCCGTATGGAATACACTATATTCATTATGGATTGCATAATGCAAGTGTTTATCATAATTTTCAATTGGAAGTGATTATATTGGAAAAGTGAATAATTGCAGTTAATTCTGTTAATACACGTATTATTACTACGCATTTGAGGTTCGTGTCATATCTGTCATTATCTGTCATTCTATGTAGATATACTCGTATGTTAAGTTCAGTTTGGGATTCGTATAGTGATGGAGTACTCGTAATGATAACGACAAGTTTGTCATTACAATCGGCATAAAAACGTAGTGTAGTATGATATGACCTTTCGCGAACGAAATTTCTCTGGCAGCATCGAGAAATATTGTTTTACTAATAAATCTAGTCAAGGGATCTCTGTGGTACTTTTTATACTAGAGCACGGCGCAGGTTAAAAAAAGCTCTTAACATCTCAGCATTTCGGCAACTGAAGACGACGTCGAAAAAGTTGATCAAATGATTATAGACCATCTCCGAATCACTATCAATTAGCAGTTACTGTTTGTTGGCTTATCATTCGGGCTTATCATTCGACTCAGACCCGTGTGAAGAAAATTTGGCGCCTGGGGCAAAGATTTAATATGACGCCCTATATATAAATAGAAGAATATAATATACCGCATCCCTGCAAAACTACTCTCAGTTAACCAACTGATTAATTATCTGGTGGAACTACCGGTAATCTTTCAGAAAAAAGGTGTAGGACATCGCGAAAAAATTAGTTTATTTAGTTTCCACCGTGTCCCATGTGTGTGATTTTTTTTACCACTGTTCTTCGTTAGCTGACGAACATAAACACAGTCTTTTAAACTCTAAAGTATGTTACATCTACTGGTGGAAAATGGATTTATTCAGATAAAATTCTTGTACAATACCCAATTTTGTATAACATAATGTTCTCGACATTACTAGTAAAATTTCGGATGACAACCCGATAGTTTACCGCATAAATTACCAGAAATATTACTGGTACAATACCCGTGCTGTTACGGGAATATAACTGGTACAATACCAGATAAAATAATGAATTATTTACAGGAAACTTATGGATTATTTACGAGTGTAATAACGGGGAATAGTGCACCCTTCCCACGAGCTGCTACAGCCTACCGATATATAGTTCTCAACTAGTAACATGCCCTTATTTTATAAATTTATCCCATAAAAGTTATAGGAATAGTTTCTTGGTTTTACCTCTATAAAATGCAAATTTTTGGTTTTATTTTTTAAAATCTTAAATTTTTATCACTTTTTTTCGAACTTTCGTAAACATAGGTAATGTACAAGTTTTATTTCAAAAATCAAATCAACATTTTCTTATGTACGTCAAATCGTGCATAGATCATTACACCCTAGTTTCTTAATTTCTGGCAATTGCGGGCCTATCAAAGAAAATCGTTTAAATCTTACATACTTAATTTTCTAACGCAGTCTCGGCGGGTCTTAACAATGAAATATTTTAAATGAAAAATGAAAGAAAATTTCATTTTTTAAGTTTTTCTAATGTACTCTCTTCCCTACATTCCTCGTGTAATGTTATCGGATACATCGCTAATTTTTGAACACTTATTACGAAATAAAATAAAACAAAAATAAAATAAAAAATGAAACTGTTTTTTATTTCTCAAAATAATTCATTATCAACACCTGGGAGTATGGAACATGTATTGAAGAGAGGCTATGATCACACACGATCCATACGTGTTTCGTACACATTTTTCTCATAGCCTACCTTCTTCTTTCCCTCGTTTGTCAAATTAACTGACTGAAAGTTGCAATTTGAGTCGGCTTTTGACAATATTTTTTTTCATTGCCTACTTTCTTCTATCAGCTGGTGCTTATGTACTTTAATGCAATATGATTTTTGTAATAAAAATGGTTAATTTTCGACTTTTCATTTATAGGCCCGCAACAGCCAGAAATTAGGATAAAATGATCTAAGCATGATCTGATAAATAGTGAAATAGAGAATCGATTTTTAAAATAAAAGCTGTTCATTATGTATACGAAAATTCCAGAAAAATTGATGAAAGCGCAAGATTTTAAACAATAAAAATAGAATTGCAACAAGGACGAATATGCCAAATTTATCGAACGATTAAATTCGCTGGGCATGAAGTACTTCACCCACAATCCATTGTCAGGTAAAATTTTTAAAGTTATTCTAACTGGGCTAGATTCTATGCCCATCGAAGAGCTCGAGGAAGAACTGAAATTGAACAATATCGAATGTTTGGCCGTAGAACAATTGCCAATTGCTAATCAGCGCTATCACGACCAAGCGTCATACGTATTATCATTTCAACGTGGACAAATAAAACTACAAAATCGTGTGAAGCACTTATTTCATGCAGCAGTACAATTCATTCACTTCAGGAAAAACCAAATTCTGGCCGAATCCGGTGTTACAATTGCCAGACGCTGGGACACGGTATCAGAAGTTGTCACTTGACCACGGTCTGTAATCTTTGTACAGGTCCGCACAAAACTACTGAATGTCCGCAAAAAGACATTCCTAATTCAAAGCGCAAGTGCGCCAAATGTTCAGGTGAACACGCAGCAAGTTTTTCGAACTGTCCGGTCAGACTCAACTACATCGCTCTACTTCAACGACTAAGAGCAAAGCGCACGAGCAGTAATGCTGTTAATACTCATACCGGTCCGGATTTACAAAATCCGAAAGTTTTTCCTGTATTACGTACAAGAACAGAACCGGTCATCTAGCGCACCCCGAGAGCAGACAGATCTTTCTCTGTAAGCTTTTCAGATGTAGCGAGAAATACTCGAAATAATTACAATACTCCCAACTCAAATTTGTTTAACGCCTCCGAGCTTATTAATCTGTCCAATGAAATGTTGATCAATCTTAGAAACTGCAATTGAAAAGATGATCAATTTAGAGTAATTACTGAATTGGCTGTCAAGTACCTTTACAATGACAAATAATTCTCAAAATATTAAATTTGTTTTATGGAATGCACAAAGCATTGCACCAATTGCTAAACGTATTGAATTTTTCTCATTTTTAAAGCATATATATAGACATTGCTATTATTACGGAAACATGGTTGAAAGATGATAGTATCTTTTATGATCCTCACTATGAAATTTATAGAGTCGATAGGAACAAAAATAGGGGCGGCGGTGTTGCTATCGCAGTTTTAAAAAATCTCTCGCATCAAGTAAAACCGGCTTTAAAAAGTCAAATCTTTGAAACAATAAGTGTTGATATCCACCTATGTAGAAACACCTTCACTCTAAATGGAGCGTACTTCTCCGGTGGAAACTCAAACTCTATTAAGCAAGCACATTACAAAAATGATTTGCAACTATTTAATTGGCTTCAGGGTAATTTCGTAATTGCTGGTGATTTCAACTCAAGACATACCGACTGGAACTGTGCTAAAATAAATCACTGGGGTAAAATTTTACAAAACAAGATCACAACAAGCAATTTTGATATTCTGTTCCCACCTACCCCGACTTACTTTCTCAAGACGCTAAGGGGTCATCCCTCGACACTGGACTTCATACTAACAAATTGTCCTCATTTCGTTTCACCTCCTTTCACGAATATTAATCTTTTCTCTGATCATCTACCGGTGCTTTTCAGCATTAATGATCAGCCTATCGTAGATGATTCACCTTGCAAATTTTCGTTCCACAAAGCTAACTGGTCTCGTTTTGCACACTTACAGTCTTACGTCGCTAGATATTCAAATTTAAACTTCACATCTCAAGATGATATTGAACGCCACTTAGCGAATTTCAATGAAATACTTTGGAAAGTTCCAGAGGCGTCAATTGTGCAAGTTCATTCATCCCGAATGTCTAATTAACTGAATCTTACACCAAGCATAAAACGATTGATAGCTGAACGAAACCTCTTCAGTAGACGATGCCAACGTACCAGGTGTATATTATATAAGCTCGTGGCCAAATGGCCAAATTAAAATTCACACTGAGATTCACCGTCTTAGAAACCTACAATGGAATCACCAAATCAAGTTACTCGATAAGGGCAGCAAAACTTTTTGGAATCTGACGAAAGCACTTAAGAAACGTAGAATCACGTTTCCACCTATTTTTGGGTCGAATTCTGTTCTCATTACAAATGCGGAAAAATATCAAGCTTTTGGTGATCACTACCACAATCAACACCTTGCTTCCTTGCTACAAGCAATTTAGGAGACCAAGAGACGAATAAATTTGTAAATGCGACCGTTAATCAAATTAAAAACTCGACAAATTTTTTCAAACTTTTCTTACCCTTATCTTCTACATATTGAGAACGCGATAAAACTATCGAAAGCAAATAAAGCTGGTTCGGACTTAATTCCAATGTCCCTGTTAAACAATATGCAGAAAAAAACTCCTATTTACTTATGCAAAATATTAAACGCCTGCATACGACTTATAACTTTCCAAAGGCTTGGAAAATTGCTTCGCTAATATGCATTCCTAAGCCAAATAAACAAAAGTCTCTAATAAACAGCTACCGCCCTATAAGCTTGTTAAGGGAAACTATTTGAACGCATAATAAAAGATCGGATTGAAGAAGTACTTGATGAAAAAAATATACTTCCTAACGAGCAATTTGGTTTCAGACGACAGCATAGTACGGTTCATCAAATTGCACGGATAAAGAAAGTAGTTCAATCGAATTTCGAGTCCACTGGAATGATAACCCTAAATATTGAAAAAGCTTTTGCGTGCGTTTGACATGAGCGACTCATCTATAAGATGCATAGTTATGGTTTCCCCCTATATCTAACCAAATTAATTCTTCCTTCCCTGTCAGATCGCTTTTTCTATGTCAATATCAACGGGTCCAAATCTTCTTTTTATCCACTACAAGCTGGGGTCCCACAGGGGTCGGCTCTCAGCCCGGTACTATACTACAATATTTTTACAAGCGATATACCAACCCCAAAAAGTTGTGAAATATGTCTATTCGCGGACGACACAGCGCTGCTATGCAGCTCAACGTCTCCAGACGTTATATCGAATGTACTGTCTAACGGCTTTGAAACATTGAATAAATACTTTACCCGGTGGACAATAAAAATAAATCCCGACAAAACAGAAGCAATTTATTTTACAAGAAACCGTAAAATTTGCTTAATTCCTTCCGCGCCGTACAGCTAGGGGGCAATATCGTCCACTGGAACCTAGAGTTTATAAAATACTTAGGAGTGCTCCTTGACAAGAAATTTACCTTCAAAGCAAAGACTGATGCCCTACTTTAAAAAACCGATCTCCTAATTAAAATTTTATACCCATTAATCCAGAGGAAATCTCCATTAACAGTTGAAAACAAACTATTGCTATTTAAAACAATCTTTCGCCCTACATTAATTTACGCGGCAGCAGCTTGGGGATCCTGCGCTACGTCCCACACGAATAAACTTCAAATCAAACAAAGCAGGATCCTGAAAATCTTATTAGATCTGCCTTTCTTTTTTCCTACAGCTTCACTGCACGCTATCGCGAATGTTTCATTAATTCAGCCTAAAATTTCCCATATTACTATTAATTTTCACTTATCCTGCGCTAACTCCACCAACCCCCTACTTACCGACTTAAGATAATCTCTCCACCATGTTTCCACATTATAAAATTACGTTACGGATAACTATGCAAGTATTGTACAATTACATATTATATTTCTGCACTTCAAAATGCGATCTCATTACTATTTTGTGCTTAGCACAATATAGATGTAAATATTTAGAATAAGTTCGTTAGTATTAAGTTTACTAGGTTAGAATTAAATAGATATAGGATTTTAGTTAATGTCAAATACGAATAAGAGATTTTTATTCCCACTTTTCCTCTTACATTACTCTATCCTTCTTTTAACTTAATTCTCTTCTGTTTGTAATTTTACACTACTTATTTTCTTATTATTTCTTTCTTCATTATTTCACTAGTTAGTGTATAAGCAAATGCTTGATCTCTTACTTAAAAAAAACTGTTTTTTTTTTGTATCTTTATTACTTTTGTTTGGTTGAATGAAGAATTTGAATTGCATTTTATAGAGGTACAACTACCAAACTATTCCTCGGATTTATATGGGATACATTTTTAAAATAAGAGTAAAGTAATAGCTGAGATTAGGTGTCCATTTGAGGGTTCTATCTTTCGTACATTTCCAGTTATTGCGTTTTTAGTAATGTAAAATCGGCGTAGTGCACGACGCTCTAACGCTCAAAAAGTCTATTTTGCTACATTCAAAGGAGAAAAACTGCCAAAAATTAAAAAGAAAAATAGGATGAAATGATGTTAACACGATTTGATCATAATAAAATAGAGAATTAATTTTTAAACAGTGCAAGTTCATTACGCTCTAACGCTCAAAAAGTCTATTTTACTACATTCAAAGGAGAAAAACTGCCAAAAAAGAAAAATAGGATGAAATGATGTTAACACGATTTGATCATAATAAAATAGAGAATTAATTTTTAAACAGTGCAAGTTCATTACGTATGCGAAAATAAAAAGAAGAAAGCAAATGGTGAAAAAAAAATTATTTTCGCAGCAAAAGAACAATTTTTACTTTACAAATTTATAACAATTAAAACGCTTGTCTGATTTCCACCAAATAAAAAAAAACACAAGAACATGGATGGATGGATGCCTAGCCTATATCAGCATAAGGGTTAAAAATTCGAGAAAATGTTGCGCATTTTTTTGCTGGAAATTACATGGGAAATCACGAAGCTGGGCGTTTATGCGCCATTTTTTTACAGAGTGTACAAACGCGACGAAAAATTATTTATAAGAATGCGCATGTATGATCAGTTCAGTGCATGTAATATTTTCCACTGCTAGAAGCCATGTAGTCCGAATGGCGCAACGGTTAGCACGTTCGCCTTCCATGCACTGGGCCCTGGTTCAAATTTTACTAAAGCAAGTAGTTTTTTCGATAAAAGGGGATTCATGTGTCTGATTATAAACCCATTAAGCTCCTGAATGAGTACCCATTTGAGGTAAATGACTCGGTTGTGCGTGTTCCTGATCACACACTTCTACACAAAGACTTAACACCCGCTGTCAGGATCTAGTATATGAGATGGTTGCTAACTCATTTCGAGGCCTTAGTGTAAAATTGGACTGTTGCGTTAGTTATTATTATACCCTTCACGGATTTGAAAGGGTATATTTTTTTTTTAAATGCCATAAAATGTTTGAACCATTGTTCGGTCATATAATTTTGAAGAAAAATTTTCAACAGTATGAGGAACCCACGGCCGTGGAAAACTCTGAACACATTTTTAAAAAAAAATTGCGTTCAGAAATTTGTATGTAGTTTTTAAGCACATATACATATATTCGGTGAAATACACCTGTACTCGTATGTACACTCATAAAATGTGCGCGCTTCGTCCTTTCTAAAAAATGGCAAATAATCTTTCATTATACCATATACATAATATTAATATATTACGGTATGATAATTTAAAACTGAAAGAAAAGGTATAAGATTCATATGGATTGCAAAAGGGGTTTTATGGCGTGGTGTTGGATTTTATTCTCGTGAAATGCGCTACTGAAATTCCCTAATACCAAACCCGTTTTCGGCGCCCCCAGCTAATGGCGCCCGGGCGGTCGCCCCCTTCGCACGGCCCTGATTCGACTCAAGCCAATATTTCTGTTATTCTGATGTTGTTCCTGAATTTTTGACAAAGAAAAAAGGCATAAAACAAAAGTACCGTGATAAATCCAATTTATGCAACCTCAATTATTGAAAGAATACACAAGCTTTTTCATAAGATACGAGGGTAAGGTGAAAAGTTCTTGGCCTGACAATGAAAGACTGCGGTTTTCAGTTAAAAATGATTTTATTTTTCAACATAATCTCCCTTGACTTCGACACACTTGGTCCAGCTTTTCTGCAACATCAGTATTCCTTCCCGGAAGTGGGAGTAAGGCTGTGAAAATATTCATCCATGGCCCTCTCAGCTTCTTTATTGGATACGAACAGCTTCCCAGAAACGAATTTCTCCAAGTTTTGGAGCAGATGGAAGTCCGAAGGTGCCAAATCAGGAGAATAGGGAGAATGGCCGGGCAAATCGTACCCTCAATCCCGCAGTTTTCCCATCGCCAACGCTCACTTGTGTACAGGTGCGTTGTCCTGGTGAAAGCAAATTTTTTTGTTCTTCAAGCCAGGCTTCTTCTCGCGAATTTTGGCAGCCAGCTGGTCAAGAAGTTTGGAGTAATAATCGCCTGTTATTGTTCTGCCTTTTTCAAGGTTATCAATTAACAGGATCCCTTTCCCACGCTTGCCATGGCCTTTCCAGCAGATACGATCGACTTCGCTTTCTTCGGCGCTGAACCACCAGCTTCCACCCACTGCTTCGTTTCCGGCGTGTAGTAGTGGACCCAAGTTTCATCCATGGTGACAAATTGCCGCACAAAGTCGGTCGGCTCCCGACTGATTCGGTGCAAAGATTGTTGCGAAAATCGTCGCCGCATTGGCTTTTGATTGGCATTCAGCAAATGCAGCACCCATCTTGAGCAGAGCTTTCACATCTCTAATTCTTTGTGCAAGATGTTTCGCACAATTTCTTCCGATATCCCCACAGCCTCAGCAATATCATTCACTTTCATTTGATCGTTTCCGGTGTGGTTGCAGTTTTTGGCCGTCCTTCACGTGGCCACGTGGGTCGTCTTCGGACGTGCGAACACGTTTAAATTTAGCTACTCAATTTGTAATGGTTGATATCGAAGGAGCAGAGTCCCCGTAAACTTTTGTTAACTTCGGATAAATTTCCTTAGGGGTTAATCCATCCAAAACGAAGAATTTTATGACAGCACGTTATTCAAGTTTCTCCATTTTAACGAAAAACACGTAAGACGCCTACTGCAAAAATTCATGTAAACAAACTGCTTGAGAGAACAAGTTGAAACTTGTCATACGAGCTAATCACACGTAGACCCTGGCGGGAAACATAGATTTTGGCTGATTCTCACGGTATTTCTGTGTCAGGCCGTGAACTTATCACCTTACCCTCGTACCTCGTACATTGCTTTACTTACGGATAGAAATGCCGGAGCCGGGGGCATTACCCCTCCAAAAAATATTGTCCCCACGAATAAATCACACTATCTATAACAGTTTTTTTTTATTATCAACTTCTTCAATTAAATTAATGCGTCGTTAGGGTGTTGTAGGGGGGCAAAGACCTCTTCCATAGTCCTCCGCGTGGGCGCCCCCTGGAACGGCTAACCAAGCCAACCGAGTTTTGCACTGCAAAACATTTGGTAGAGGCACATAACGATGATCATCCTGAATGGCCAATAACACCAGTGCGTCTTAGGAAATAGGCGAACGGTGGAGTTGCAACATAGTTGTGAGAACACCAACACGTCACACCCAGCTGAAAGATCATCAAAAGAACGCGCAATTAAAAACATTGGAGAGCTACTTCTGCGCTATATAAAAAATAGCTCCCGGCGAGTCTTAGGACACCTAAGGAAGCAACCCTTCCCCTAAGATTGGATATGTGGGCTTGTAACCTGCGTACCTGAAATAAATTTACACTCGAAACATTAACCGAGCCTCGAATACCACGGACTGATTCACCGGAAACGACTTTTGGCTACAAACAACGGACTACGATCGGTTTTTGGGAACGTTCGAACGATGTGGGGCGAGTGCAATAGTGCGAGGCTCACTGAAGTCGAACGGGAAATGACCGCATATAACATCGATATACCAGGACTGAGCGAAACAAGATGGCCTGGATCGGGATCGACTTTATCACCAAGCTCCCAAACAGTACTACTCTACTCTGGAAATGAAGTCGATACGTCACCTCGAATAGCAGGCGTCGGAATCCTGTTGACTAGGGAGGCACGCCTATCTCTAATTGACTGGAAGCCAATCTCCGACCGTATCATTACAGCCAGATTTATGTAAATCCAGGGTAAGAAACCTCACAATAATTCAGTGCTACGCCCCGACTGAACCAGCGGATCAATCAGTTAAAGACGCATTCTATCACTGACTCGGCGACACCTTCGACAAGGCTCCCAAAGGTGACATAAAGATTATTATGGGGGATCTCAATGCCAAAGTCGGGTCTGACAATCTTGATTTGGAACACCTAATGGGCAATCATGGTCTAGGCAACAGGAACCAAAATGGCGAGATGTTCGTGGAGTTTTGCAACTCTCGTCAGCTCGTCATCGGCGGTACTTTGTTCAAGCACAAACGATGCCACTTAACAACCTGGGTTTCTCCGGATGGCAGAACAGAGAACCAGATTGACCATATAGCCATTTCCAAGACATGGAGGAACTGTGTCTTAGAAGTCAGGTCGAAGCGGGGTGCTGATATTGGCAGCGATCACCAACTTGTCGTCGCAAAAGTAGGCTTAGTGGATGTTCACACTGCGTGCGATGCCGAGCCGAGCCGGGTCGAGCGATGCAATGCGATTACAAGCTTTTAAAGCAAGAAAATGGAAAGTTTTGGATTTTAAATGGAATCACGCTTTGAGTGTACACACTGCGCGCGATGTAATGACGAGCCGAGCGATGGCCTGATGTTTTCACAAACTATTTTGCTTTTTCGTGCGAGTACCGGCTGCTGATTTTTTGCGATGGAATTTAATGGGCTTTGCGATGGAGTTTATGGGCTTTGCGATGGAGTTTATGGGCTTTGCGATGTCAAGCTCCATGGAGCCAGTATGGTGCAAGTACGAGCTATAAAGTAATATTTGATGTACGACGTGCAATGTGAACACCCACCACATCGCATCGCTCGACCCGGCTCGGCTCGGCTCAGCATCGCACGCAGTGTGAACATCCACTTACGAACGGCAGCGATCCGTCGCCCTCAAAATGCAAGAATCTTGCCACGTTTTAATGTGCAAAAGCTTAAAGATCCATTTATAAGACGTGCTTATTCCACCGCCTTGCACGAAAGAGCTAATGCACCACCATCTTATGAGACTCCTACAATTGACGATAGATGGAACGTCGCTAAGGACTCATGTATTTCGTGCGGTGAAACTTTTGCGGGCAGATTGGAGCGCGGTAGAATGCCATTCATTAGTGACTCTACATGGTCTCTAATCACGGCATGCAAGAGAATTAAAGATCAAATCAACTCAGTGACTGACGACGCAGCCAAAGACCAACTTAGAGCTGAATACCGTTCTCTTCAGTTCAGTTCAGTGACAGCGGAACCCTTTACAAACTTATCAAGCCATTAACTGGCAAATCTTTTACAGCTGAACATCCCGTGAAAGATATAGACGGGTCTCTACTGGTCACTGATGAAGACCAACTGCGACGGTGGAGAGTGCACTTCATTGAGGTCCTCAACAACACCTTTGGACATTCGAATGCATCTTCACTAGAAGTAGAAAATATTCCGCAAATAGCCAGAGTTGATACCAATCCACCATCTAAACAGGAATTAACTGTGGCTATTAAATCGATGGAAGTGGGTAAAGCTCCGGGGATAGATGGAATTCCGGTGGAATTCTTTAAGGCGGATATCAACGCTACTGCGGATATTCTTCTCCCCCTTATCCAAGAGTGTTGGGAATCCGAAACTCTCCCTAAAGAATGGAAGAATAATTAACGTGGAATTTGCCTCCTCCCCGCAGTCTCCAAATTGATGGCAAAAATAGTCTTAAACCGGATCAAGCCAACAGTTGACCGCACACTGAACGATGAACAGGCTGGTTTTTGCTAAGGCTTTTCATGTAGCGACCACATCAACACCCTCCGAAATATTATTGAACAATCCGCAGAGTGGAGATCCCCATTACATCTCATGTTCATCGATTTCGAGAAGGCGTTTGACAGCGTTGACCGGGAATACATCTGGAAGGCTTTACATAGGAGAGGTATTCCAGATAAAATCATATCCATCATCAAGGAGTCCTATAGCGGAGCCCAATGTCACATCTTACACAAGGGTCAGCTTTCAGATCCCTTCGAGGTACATTATAGCGGAGTGACACAAGGCTGCATTTTGTCACCTATATTGTTTTTGATTGCCATTAACGACGTACTCTGCAGTGCGCTTCGTGAACACCAGAGCACAGGTATCAGATGGAACCTGTTTGAATACCTTCAACACCTGGATTACGCTGACGATATTTGTCTTTTCTCAAATATATCGGATCATCTAGTTCAAATGACGGATGCCCTGCACCGCGAAAGTGGCAATGCGGGGCTTAAAATCAATGCTGCCAAAACTATGTACTTGAGCTAGGATCCAGGAAGACAAAGCGAAATTTGTGTTTCGGGGCAGACGGTGGAAAAAGTGGACAATTTTTGCTACCTCGGAAGCGTAGTTACAGCAGATGGTGGAGCGGATGCTGATGTACTGTCTCGCATCAATAAGGCTCGGGCAGCTTTTTTTCAGTTTAACTCCTTTCTGGCAAAACAACAACATCTCCAGACGTACCAAACTCCGGATCTTCGAAACCAATATAAAATCTGTGCTTCTTTATGGCTGTTCAACTTGGAAGGTGACCAGGGAGATAACAACTAGATTGCAAACTTTCGTGAACCAGTGTCTACGGTGCATCCTGCACATACGCTGGCCGGAGGTCATTTCTAACGACGACCTCCTGTTCATTACTGGCCAGGACAGGATAGGCACCTCTATAAAAAGGCGAAAGTGGCAATGGATAGGTCACACACACCGAAAGGGGCCGGAAAACATTGCTAAACAGGCCCTCGATGGGAACCCACAGGGAACCGATGCAAGTCGCCGCGTTGGACAACCTAGAAACACATGGAGAAGGTCAGTTGAGGTCGAGGGTAAATCATTATGCAAATCGTGAAGACAGTTGAAGGCGATGGCGGCGAACAGGACGAGGTGGAAAGTCGGCGTGGTTAATGCCCTATGCCCCACAAGGGGTTGACAGGATCCAGAGAGAGAGAGGGTTTTGCAGGAAAAACCAAAACCCTTTTGAAATCGGTAAAATGTCTGTCGGCAGTTCATTTGTGCAGAGAATATCTTGCTACATAAATGCAATTTAGTAGGAATATGAAGGATTGCTGTAATTCATGGGTCACCGGTTTTCGTTGTAATCGATCAAAGGGGAGTTGTATTACTCTCTTTTCATCGGGCGGCCAATCTTCGGGACATGATGTTGATATCGTCGGCGTACGCTGCTAATTGTGTCGACTTGATGAGTAGCGTCTTGCTGTTGTCCATATTCATAGCGCGAATAGCGTATTCCAGTGCTAGGTTGAAGAGCGTCGGTGCCAGTCCATCGCCCTGTTTCGGACCAGTGCGTGTTTCAAATAGATCAGTAAGTCTATTCTGCCTGCTTGAAGTCGACAAACATTTGGTGTACGTTTACGTTATATTCCCAGCATTTCTGGAGTATCAGTTTGACCGTTAAGAGCTGATCGGCTGTGGAGCGGACCTGGTCTGAAACCGTTTTGATATTCGCCAATGATACGTTCTGCGTATGGTTTTATTTTTTTTCCAGAATTTTCGTCAAAATTTTTCAGGACGTTCAAACTAGTGATCAACTCACTTCCAACAAACGACGTCAAATTGCTGCTGGGAGACTTTAACGCGAAAGTCGGAAATGAAAGTTGGCACCGGGGGACCACTGGAGGCCACAGCCTCCATGAAGAATGTAACGATAACGGCCAGCGACTTATCGACTTCGCCTGCAGCAGGAATCTAGTTGTAAGCTCTACGTGTTTCCCGCATCGACGCATTCAAAAGCAGACCTGTCTCCAGACGCACATACCGTTAACCAAATTGACCACGTCCTCATTTGCATGAGATGGGCGTCTAGTGTCATGGATGTCCGCTCCTATCGCGGAGCAAACTGCGACTCAGATCATCACTTGGTGAAGACGACATACAGATGTAGAATTTCCTCAGTGCACCAATCAAGAATCAGCCCTCCCAAAATCTTTGCAGTTGATAAGCTTTTGAGTGATGCTACAGCGGTGGCGTATACTACCGCCCTTGGGGGAAAACTATCACCTATGCTACACAACATCAGCAACACAGGCGTCCATGGGTTCTGGGAAGAACTCAAGGGTACCATCAAGGGTGTCGCAGAGAAGGTCGTGGGATATAAAGCCCGGCGAGCGCGAAATGACTGGTTCGACGAAGAATGCAAAAATTCACTTGACGCGAAAAACAAGGGCTACAGACAATGGATTCAACGAGAAACCAGAGCCAGAAGAGAAAAATATGACGAGCTACGGCGAATATCGAATAGAATAATTAGACGTAAGAAACGTAAATACTTCGACGAGCAGTTGCTGAACATAAACGAAAACTTAGCTAATAGGAACACCAGACAAGCGTACAAACTATTAAATACAATTAAGAACGGCTACCAACCCAGGACTAGCCTTTATAAGGACAAGGATGGAAACATCATCAGCGACAGAGAGATTCTTAACCGACCATCTAACATCCCCACACAGGAAGCTCTCGACGATATTGTTGATCTAGGCCCACCCATTCAACCCCCGACAGTAGAGGAAGTTGATCTCGCGTTACGGTCACTAAAACGAAATAAATCGCCGGGCGCTGACGAGATTCCAGCTGAACTGCTAAAATTCGATGGAACGAGTCTAGTTGATGCCATACATCAATTACTCCTGCGAGTATGGGAGGACGAGGAGATCCCAGACGATTGGCGCAGAAGCATCATCTGTCCAATTCATAAAAAGGGAGATAAACTGCGATGTGAGAATTACAGGGGTATCTCACTAGTTTGTACGTCCTATAAAATTTTGACGAAAATTCTGGAAAATAGAATAAAACCGTACGCAGAACGAGTCATTGGCAAATATCAAAGCGGTTTCAGACCTGGTCGCTCCACAACCGATCAGCTCTTCTCAGTCAAACTGATACTCCAGAGGTGCTGGGAATACAACGTAAACTTATACCAAATCTTTGTCGACTTCAAGCAGGCATACGACAGTCTCGATCGTGGAGTACTGTACAATACAATAGGTATCATGCTGCAATTTGGTATACCGGCAAAATTAGTGCGACTGACAAAGATGACGATGACCAACTCCGTCTCACAAGTCAGGATCCAGAATAGACTTACTGATCTATTTGAAACACGCACTGGTTTGAAACAGGGCGATGGACTGGCACCGACGCTCTTCAACCTAGCACTGGAATACGTTATTCGGGCCATGAATATGGACAACAGCAAAACGCTACTCATCAATTCGACACAATTAGCAGCGTACGCCGACGACATCAACATCGTGTCCCGAAGATTGGCTGACGCAGAAGAACTTCTGCATACGCTCGATACCGATGCAAAGGAAGTTGGTCAACGTATTAACGAGGGTAAAACTAAAATAATGATGCAATCGACGACAAGGACACCTGCACAACCGAGCATCAATGTGGGGACCTCAACATCGAGTTCGTGAACAACTTCATTTACCTGGGTTGCAACTTGTCAAGGGACGCCAAGGAAACTGACGAAATCAAGCGACAGATACAGTTAGCTAATAAGACGTTTTTTCTCGGTTCTCCCCATAATGAAATCGAAGCATGTGCACAGAAACACGAAGCTCCGCGTGTACAAAACCATTATACGACCAGTGCTATGCTATGGCTGCGAAGCATGGACCCTAACTCCGAAAACATGCTAGACACTTTTGAACGTAAGGTTCCACGACGAATTTTCGGGGCTGTTTGCGATCGAGATGGATGGCGCATCCGGTACAACCATGAGTTGTATGAACTGTACGATGAGCTGCAAGTCTCGAAAATCGTCAAACTACAACGACTTCAATGGGCAGGGCATGTACAAAGAATGGACGATGATCGCATGCCTAAGAGAGTAATGAATGCAGAACGAGTCGACGGAGCGAGACTGCGAGGACGACCGAGATCTCGTTGGGAGAGCTCAGTAGGTGTGGACGCCGCGCAGCTGCTGGGCTCCCAAAATTGGAGGACGCGGTCACGTGACCGAGATAATTGGAGGACAATGATCCAGGCGGCCAAGGCCCGACGTCGGGCTGTCGCGCCACGATGATGATGAAACTAGTGATATGCCCCTATAGTTCTCACATCGCAGTTGATCTCCCTTTTTGTGAATTGGACAGATGATGCTTTTGCGCCAATCGTCTGGGATCACCTCGTCCTCCCATACTCGCAGGAGTAATTGGTGTATGGCATAAACTAGACCCGTTCCACCGAATTTTAGCAGTTCAGCTGGAATCTTGCCATCGCCCAGCGCTTTATTTCGTTTTAGTGACCGCAACGCGAGATCAACTTAATCTGCTGTCGGGGGCTGTATGGTGGGCCTTGATGAACAATATCGCCGAGAGCTTCTTGTGTGGGGATGTTAGATGGTAGGTTCAGAAGCTTTTCAAAATAAGAGGCCCATCGTTTGATATTGCCATCGGTGTCGCTGATGATGTTTCCATCCTTATCCTTACAAAGGTTAGTTCTGGGTTCGTAGTCGTTCTTAATTGTATTTACTAGTTTGTACGCTTGTCTGGTGTTCCTATTACTTAAGTTTTCGTTTAAATTCAGCAACTGCTCGTCGAAGTATTTACGTTTCTTACGTCTAATTATTCTATTCGCCGTAGCTCGTCATATTTTTCCCTTCTGGCTCTGGTTCCTCGATGAACCCATTGTCTGTAGGCCTCGTTTTTCGCGTCAAGTGAATTTTTGCATTCTTCGTCGAACCAGTCATTTCGCGCTCGCCGGGCTTTATATCCCACGACCTTCTCTGTGACATCCCTGATGGTGCCCTTGAGTTCTTCCCAGAACCCATGAACGTCTGTGTTGCTGATGTTGTGTAGCATAGGCGATAGTCTTTTATCAAGGGCGCTAGTATAAGCCATCGCCATAGCATCGCTCAGAAGCTTATCAACTGCAAAGATTTTGGGAGGGCTGATTCTCGATTGGTGCACTGAGGAAATTCTACACCTGTAGGTCGTCTTCACCAAGTGATGATCTGAGTCGCAGTTTGCTTCTCGATAGGAGCGGACATCCATCACACTAGGCGCCCATCTCTTGCAAATGAGGACGTGATTAATTTGGTTGACGGTATCTGCGTCTGGAGATTTCCAGGTCTGCTTGTGAATGCGTCGATGCGGGAAACACATAGGGCTTACGACTAGATTCCTACTGAAGGCGAAGTCGATAAATCGCTAGTCGTTATCGTTACATTCTTCATGGAGACTGTGTGCCCGCCTTGAGACTCTCTTCGACTCACTTCCAACATTTTGACGTCGTTTGTTGGAAGTGAGTCGAAGAGAGTCTCAAGGCGGGCGTAGAACTCGTCTTTAACTGCGTTTATTTTAAGTTCAGTGGGTCCATGCACATTGGTGAGCCAGAGACTGCAGAATCGAGTCTTAGTGCGAATCGCTCACAGCCGTTGATTTATGGGTTTGAAGTCAGTAATATGCGACTTGAGGTGATTGTTTACTAATATATAAATGCTAGTCCAGCCTCCTTGCGGTCAGATGGTTTGCCACTTGGAAAAATTGTTTCCGATTTTTTGTCATTGATCTCGCTGCCAAGCCAATTTGTTTCCTGGGCTGCAGTAATGCTCAGTTTGTTTTTTTTTTTTCGACCCGGTGAAGGAGGGACTTTTTGTCCCTCTGTTTGTTCAGGGAGCGTATATTCCAGGATCCGCAAGAAAAATCTTTCAGTCGTTTGCGTGGTCGTCGTTGTTGCTCCGTCCTATCCGAGGCTTTTGTTCCATGTTTCTTGACGTGGAGTGCTGGAGTGGTTTTACATTCAGGGGTTTGCCTCTGAAGATAGCTGCTTCAGATGGTTTAATTAACGTGCTCTAGTTCACACAACTATGTTTCAGATCCAACTACGCAAGTTATTCCATCCTATACTAAACCTGAATATGGAGCAGAGAGGATTGGAATCTGAAGCTCGACACTCTCCCCTCAAACGTTGTTACGTGGTACACAGATGGATCTAAAACCGAAGATGGTACAGGGTCGTAGGTCCGTCTCACAAGATATCCATTCCAATGGGAAAGTACGCCACGGTATTTCAGGCGGAAGTTCACGCAATCGAGACTTGTGCGAACACATGCTTAGCAGCTGGATACCAAGGCAGGAATATTGCAATCTTCACTGACAGCCAGGCGGCGATCAAAGCACTAAGTAACTTCTCCGTCTCGTCGAAAGTGGTGCTTAGTGGTCGTGAAGCCCTGCAGAGATTAGGCTCCGTAAATAAGGTTACCATTTACTGGGTCCCCGGACACGCTGGTATCCCAGGAAACGAAACAGCGGACGAGTTGGCCAGGGGAGCATCTGCAACCCCACTCGTCGGTCCGGAGCCATACTGTGGAATTCCCTTGTGTAGTGCAAGACGGCACATCAGGGAATGGGAACACTCAGTAACCATCGCGCACTGGGATAATACCCCTGGTCTTAGACAGGCCAAGCTGTTTATAGCTGGCCACTCACGCAACCGTACCCACGAACTGCTGAGACTACGCAGAAACCGGGTTAGAACTATTTGTGGGCTCCTTACGGGTCACTTTACCCTGAGGGGTCATCTGCATAGAATGGGAATTGTCTCTGACCCAAGCTGTCGCTTCTGTGAGAGCGAAGATGAGACTTCCCAGCACATTCTCTGTGACTGTGATGCACTTCATCTCCGACGCTTGAAGTGCTTCGGCGATGCATTCCCTGAAGCGGAAACGATTGCCTCACTAACATTCGAACAGCTGAGCAGATTTGTTGGGATGATTGGTCTCGAGAATTAGTCAGATCACTAATCTGCGTAGACTTCAGGGTGTAGCACAATAGACTTCCGGGTCGCAGTGCTTGTTGGCCCTCTGGGACAACTGCCCTCCATCTAATCTAATCTAATCTACTAAACCTGAGACGCTTAGGTGTTGGTCAGCCATTTAGGCTACAGCTATCTGCCTTTTTCCAAGCTGTCTTTTCGCTAAGACATGGCCGTCAGCGGTTTGAAACACTGCCGTTACCAGGGGGCGCCTACGTGGGGGACTATGGGAAAGGCCTTTTGCCCCGTTAGAAAATTTTTCAGGTAGTGCAAATATGAATTTTAGGTTTCTGGCTAAAGGTGCTGATAGACCTTTTCATGAGAATGATATCATGAGACTGATTTTGTTCTCGAGAATCATCAAAATAGCAATGAGAATTAATTCTCATGAAAATCTTCCGTTCTCATTTGAATTATACTCATCATAGTCTAAAAAGATAGCTTTGGTGTAGTCGCATGATTGTAACCATTGACTGAAGTTTATTCTCACCAGTTGTTCGTGAGAACAATCATTTTCAATAACAGTCTTTCATAAAAGTTTAGGTTTTTTTTGCTGGAAAAAAATTAAGCGGGGCACTTTTTTTTTTTTGTTTTTTAATTTGTATTGGTCAAAAACTGATTTTGACAAAAAAAATTATTAAAAAAGGTTCAAAATGGATTTAAAAAATTAGGTCAAAATTTATTTCATCGACTCTAGGCATGTAGGGTATTATATTAAAGGGTATTATACTCCTGGCATTTTTTCCCCGATTCGAAGTAGCTGGCTTTGAAATTGCCGAGAGGATGATTGAGCACGGCAGCCACTGGTGAAGAAAAAGTATCTTTTTTCGAAAATGTATCTATTGTTGTCGTTTGCGGTTTAGGTGGCTGCGAAATGAAGAATTTTGTATGAAAATGATAGAGGCGCAGGTTGTAGCTATGCAAAGAAGGATTTTCATATGTACTCGTATGATGAGTAAAATGATATTCTCGACAATGAAATGGAATATGGGCAAGATGGGTGTCGTCTGAATCGGGGTTATAGGGCGAATTCACTGGACTACTGTTGATAGCATTTTCAGTCCTTGCCGAGAAAAAAGGACACTCTTGACAATGAAGTGGAATATGGGCGAGATGAGTAAGTAAAATAACACGTCCTGTTAAGAATAAAAACCAAAAAGAAAAGAATCACAGAAACTTTTTTTGGGGTACAGTACAGAACCCTAGTACACAAGTAAATTGCATTTTTTGACATGATTGCTTACACACTATTGTAAAGGATAATTCACAACAATCCACATACGATTTATATGACCACTTCCCATTAACTATACATCAAAATCATTGCGCGGGACATTCTCACACGAGAACGTCAATATGAAAATGTCTAAATGAGAATGAAATTTGTTCTCATCATATTCTCATGAGAATGGGAATAGCCGTGCGTGTAAATAGGTCTGAGAACTGTTCTCATGGATGACGCAATCCAAAAGGCATTCCCATGAGAATGTCTATCGAGACCCTGAGCCTCTATCAATTTCTAAAATAATCTCACACTCTGTAACTACCATCCGATTGGCGTATACAGACAAGCCTCCGAATCCTGATAAGATAAGAAATGATTCGCTTGCTTATAAAAAGGTTAACCTAGGTCATGTTTTAATAACGTGACTTGGTGATACAATAACGTGACTTGATACGAGGCATGTGTTGGCATTAATTCAACATTCCGCTTATCAACTGACGTGCGCCGCTAGTGTGTATACATACAAAGTACACATGTATTTATCGTAGATTTGCAGTATATTAGACTATAACGACTGACTCCGTGAACTTGAATGAACGGAATAAACGATAGTGGTTATCTCTATTAATTCTACTACCCGATAAACGAAAGCCGGAACAATGAAATTAAGTAGACAACCAATTTGATTACTGCAATTAAAGCCAAATTTGTCCGCCAGCTTGAATGAATGTGTAACTAATAATAGAAGCATGCGAGCAATAACGTAGTTGGCATGATTATTACTAATTGAATCCCTTCGATTTCATCATATTCAATTCAGTGTGATATTGAGCTCATTCATATTTACATCGCAATGACATCAAGTTATTATTGCCGATTTTTTTCACTCATTGAAGCGTCAAAGTTGGATTCTGCCGCGGCGATTCGGACTGAAGGAAACGGGAAGCACACGATGGAAAAGTAGTACAATGATAATATCAGTTTATAGAGTGCTATTTTACTCAGATACGGAAAATATTCACATGATATCGAATCGGATAGCACATATCAAGTATAGTACTCCTTTGTAGTTAAATGCTGAAAGCGATCACGTACTCGTACATAAACCTTTAACGCTGAATCATAATGAGTTCAGCATCTGGCGATGCGATAAAGCCACCACTAATAAAACCGGCCATCACATCGGAGACAGTGTGGCTCTTATGCCAAGTTTTGCACGCAAAAACTTAGTGTCACCACAGACTGTCGAACTCTAACACGAACCTGGTACAAATGTCCTCTGGCACACACACACACACTTCACATCATCATCATCGTGGCGCGACAGCCCGACGTCGGGCCTTGGCCGCCTGGATCATTGTCCTCCAATTATCTCGGTCACGTGACCGCGTCCTCCAATTTTGGGAGCCCAGCAGCTGCGCGGCGTCCACACCTACTGAGCTCTCCCAACGAGATCTCGGTCGTCCTCGCAGTCTCGCTCCGTCGACTCGTTCTGCATTCATTACTCTCTTAGGCATGCGATCATCGTCCATTCTTTGTACATGCCCTGCCCATTGAAGTCGTTGTAGTTTGACGATTTTCGAGACTTGCAGCTCATCGTACATTTCATACAACTCATGGTTGTACCGGATGCGCCATCCATCTCGATCGCAAACAGCCCCGAAAATTCGCCGTAGAACCTTACGTTCGAAAGTGTCTAGCATGTTTTCGGAGGCTTGAGTTAGGGTCCATGCTTCGCAGCCATAGCATAGCACTGGTCGTATAATGGTTTTGTACACGCGGAGCTTCGTGTTTCTGTGCACATGCTTCGATTTCATTATGGGGAGAACCGAGAAAAAAGTCTTATTAGCTAACTGTATCCGTCGCTTGATTTCGTCAGTTTCGTTGGCGTCCCTTGACAGGTTGCAACCCAGGTAGATGAAGTTGTTCACAAACTCGATGTTGAGGTCCCCCACGTTGATGCTCGGTTGTGCAGGTGTCCTTGTCACCGATTGCATCATTATTTTAGTTTTACCCTCGTTAATACGTAATCCAACTTCCTTTGCAGCGGTATCGAGCGTATGCAGAAGTTCTTCTGCGTCAGCCAATCTTCGGGACATGATGTTGATGTCGTCGGCGTACGCTGCTAATTGTGTCGACTTGATGAGTAGCGTCTTGTTGTTGTCCATATTCATGGCCCGAATAACGTATTCCAGTGCTAGGTTGAAGAGCGTCGGTGCCAGTCCATCGCCCTGTTTCAAACCAGTGCGTGTTTCAAATAGATCAGTAAGTCTATTCTGGATCCTGACTTGTGAGACGGCGTTGGTCATCGTCATCTTTGTCAGTCGCACTAAGTTTGCTGGTATACCAAATTGCAGCATGATGTTGTACAGTACTCCACGATCGATACTGTCGTATGCCTGCTTGAAGTCGACAAAGATTTGGTATACGTTTACGTTGTATTCCCAGCACCTCTGGAGTATCAGTTTGACTGAGAAGAGCTGATCGGTTGTGGAGCGACCAGGTCTGAAACCGCTTTGATATTCGCCAATGACTCGTTCTGCGTACGGTTTTATTCTATTTTCCAGAATTTTCGTCAAAATTTTATAGGACGTACAAACTAGTGAGATGCCCCTGTAATTCTCACACCGCAATTTATCTCCCTTTTTATGAATTGGACAGATGATGCTTCTGCGCCAATCGTCTGGGATCTCCTCGTTCTCCCATACTCGCAGGAGTAATTGATGTATGGTATCAACTAGACTCGTTCCACCGAATCTTAGCAGTTCAGCTGGGATCTCGTCAGCGCCCGGCGCTTTATTTCGTTTTAGTGACCGCAACGCGAGATCAACTTCCTCTACTGTCGGGGGTTGAATGGGTGGGCCTAGATCAACAATATCATCGAGAGCTTCCTGTGTGGGGATGTTAGATGGTCGGTTTAGAAGCTCTTCAAAATAAGAGGCCCATCGTTTGTTAATACCATCGGTGTCGATGATGATGACACACTTCACATAGATGTGTTGAAAACCGGTCCATTTGTACTAGGTTCGAGTTTGACAGTCTGTGGTGATACTAATGCATTTAGAGTGTGTGTGCTAGGAGAAATTGAAAAACTCCCCGAAAAATTTGAGTGTAACAACCGTGCCGCCCCTCTTTGTGTCTGACTCGGAATAAATCTTGGAAAAAAGGAGCAATACTTTTTGGAAAATGTAACCGAAACAGCTTTTGTGGGACTCGCGTTTATCACCACCATACACCATTGCATGGGCACCCCCTGGTAACGGCAGTGGGTCAAACCGCTGACGGTTAAGTCCCAGCGAAAAGCCAGTTTGGCAAAACGCAAGATGACTATAGTCCGAAGGGCTGAACAACACCTAAGCGTCTCAGGTTTAGTAGGATGGAATGATTTGTGTAGTTGGACCTGCATCAAAGTTGTGTGAACTCCAGCACGTTTATAAAACCATCTGAAGCAGGTATCTCCGAGGCCAGCCCCTTAATGGGGTAAAGCGATGTGCCGAAAACTCGTCTTTGTAAAAACTACTGCATGTCACGCAACCTGGAACAAAAGCCTAGGATTGGACGGATCAACAAAAACGACCACGCAAATGACTAACGGATTATTCTTTTGGAACCTGGAAAGTACGCTTCCTGAACATACAGAGGGCCGAGAAGGCCCTCCTTTAACAAGTCGAAAAGGGAAAGATGAGTATTACTGCAGTTAAAGAAAAGAAGACGCAGCAAAAAACGACTTCTACGCCCGCCTTGAGACTCTCTTCGACTCACTGCCAACAAACGGCGTCAAGCTGCTGCTGGGAGACTTTAACGCGATAGTCGGAAATTAAAGTTGGCACCGGGGGACCACTGGAGGCCACGGCCAGCGACTTATCGACTTCGCCTGCAGCGGGGATCTGGTCGTAAGTTCTACGTGTTTCCTACATCGACGCATTCACAAGGAGACCTGGAAATTTCCAGACGCACAAACCGTCAACCAAATTGATCACGTCCTTATTTGCAAGAGATGGGCGTCTAGTGTGATGGATGTCCGCTTATATCGAGGATCAAACTGCGAATCAGATCATCACTTGGTGAAGACGACCTATAGATATAGGATTTCTTCAGTGCATCAATCGAGAATTAGCCCTCCCTAAATCCTTGCGGTTGATAAACTTCTGAGCGTTGCTACGGCGGTGGCGTATACTGCCGCCCTCGAGAAAAGACTAACAACTATGCTACACAACATCACTAACAATTCGTCCACGGGTTCTGGGAAGAACTCAAGGGTACCACCAAAGAGGTCGCAAAGAAAGTCGTGGGAAATAAAGCGCGGCGAGCGCGAAATGACTGGTTCGACGAAGAATGCAAAAATTCACTTAACGCAGAAAAACGAGGCCTATAGACAATGGATCCAACGAGCAACCAGATCTAAAGGAGACATATATGACGAGCTACGGCGAATATCGAATAAAATAATTAGACGTAATAAACGTATGATAAATACCTACTTTGACGAGCAGTTGTTGAATATTAATGAAAACTTAGCTAATAGGAACGCCAGACAAACCTACAAACTAGTAAATACTTAATACACAAATAAGAAGGGCTATCAACCCAGTGGTAGTCTCTGTAGAGAGAAGGATGGAAACATCATCAGTGACACCAACAGCATTGACAAACGATGGGCCTCTTATTTTAAAGAGCTTCTGAATTTTTAATCTAACATCACTACGCAAGAAGCTCTTGACGGTGTTGTTGATCTGGGCCAAAGAGACTATATTTATCAGAGTCTGCGGGGCACCTTTTCAGTACGAACTCTGTTGAGGCCGGCAATACATTCACATTAGTTTCATATCTGTACGCACAATTGAGAAAGCTCCACGCACTCTCTCACTTAATCAAAAGAAAAGGCTGAGTTCCTGCAATTTTTAGTATCGAATTGATTTAAAATATTCCCGACTACAATATATTTTTAGCATATCTTTATGTTTTTTCTATTTTGGTACATAGAATATACTTATCCAATTGCAATACAACATTTCCCCTAAATTCTAACTCCTTCCACTCCACGTAGTTAAATTTTCTATTGATAATATATCATAAAAACAGATTGCACACAACGATTCTTTTCCACAACCCTACACACATATTCCAACTGAACGATTGCGCATGATTCGCTCAAGTGAAGACGATATATCCGCCATTTGCAATTTTACTGAATTTTCAATCAAAACAAAATTTCGATCGGAAAAATCGGATAATATTAATGAAAATCGGCGTATTTTGTATCCGGAATATAGTGGAGATATTACATAAACTTTGAGTGAAGTGTCTTTGGCTCAATTATCTCAAATATTGAGAACCTGGTACTTCTTTTAATAAATTAGATGGTTGCGTTTGTTTTGGAGTGCACTAAAAATGATTTTAAATCAATGTTGTTAAAACCGACTGTTGAGTTGGAAGTTTTTATGAATTAAAATTGAAAATTCATTGTGTAATAATACAAGTGCAGTGGTTTTTTTGTAGTGGACAACGGTCTGGAGTTTCCGCGGTAAGTGTTTTAAACTGAAACTGTCAACCTGCAACAAATCGGTCGGCTCATGAAGTATGCTTTTATTTCCTTATACAATTAAAAGTGTTTTATAATAGTTTTTTAAGTTTTGGACTTAAATGGTAGTGAACATTCCTTCACAATGTGCGGTTTTGTAAAAATTTTCCACAATTGTGAGTGTTTTAATTGAGAAAATATGATATTGCTTGTATCCGATTGTTGTGTGACAGTGCGTGAACATCTTTTTTCGCTCTTTATTACGACCGACTGTTGATTTCCCAAAAGATTGTAGAATAATACGATAACTAGTGTTATTTTCTTACTATATGCAAAAAGAAATATGAGGAAACACGTAAATTTCATTTATAAATTCACAAAATACTGCTAAAATCGGGTCAGCTGACATACATAACTTGTTAAAGGCGGCACGAAAAAGTACTTCTTCCGGCGGGGGTTCCGGTTTGAATTGGAAATGGAATGTGTGAAATGTTTGGCCATCATCCATGATTTGTGTACGTGTGTAAAGTGTACGATTAGCTGCTTTTGAAAACATTATAGGATCAGATAAATTGCAAGTAACATAGATGTAAAGTATTGTATATCTGTAAGTGGAAAATAGAGTATCGATGTATTTGACGGGATTTTAAGATGGGAAATAGATCGGAAAAATGATGATTCGTTTCCACAGCACATGGGACGAAGTTAGCGAAAATTAGTTGGTTATCATTCTGATTTCGGTCTTTTATGTAGATGCTTCGGTACGAGTCGTGTGCGTCGAATGTATTAGTCAAATGCGTCTCTCTTTCACTTATGGATGCATAAAGCTACGCCAACTCTGTTGCTCACTGTCGTTTACTAAATACGTGATAAAATATCAAGTACGCAAAAACCCGACCATTGTTATTGGCCACGTGCTTATCGTGGAACTAAAAGGCGATTTAACTAAATCGTGTAAGGGCCTTCGTCCACAGACGCAATGCGACTACGATCCAACTTAAAAACGAGTTGCATGGGCGTTGCACAGGAGTGGCATTATAATCAGACATGTGTTATTGCGTGGAACCTCGTCCAATGGTGCGACCGCAACGCAACTCGGACGCGACCAACTCCAAAACGACTTGGCTGTCCGGTTGCATGTCGACTTTCGTGCGACTTTTATTTGTTTTCTGATGTTTTGATATTTGAGTGAGTATGAATTTCAGCTGTAGGTGAGGGATTTTTGTATGTACGCGAGGCGAATATATGATAAGTGAATGATAAGCTATAAGCGTAATTTTTGTGTTGGGACACGAGATGTCTAGGTGGGGTGGGCGGCCCCAAAATTTTTTTTTTTCTTTTTTGACTTCGGATTCGGAATCAACGACCCAAAATTACCTTGTAGTTCGAACCATGGCGATGGGCCATTGTCTGTAGCAGAGTTGGTACGTGCTTTTACGCGAGTGGCACTCGCGGTCATGATCGCATATGTGTAGTTTCACTATAATGTGAACGTTGCGCGAGTATGTTTCAAGTGAAGATGTTTTTATGGGAAAATACTCGCTCGATCGGGCTGGTTCGAACAAGGTAATTTTGGGTCGCTGATTCCGAATCCGAAGTCAAAAAAAAAAAAAATTATGTTGCCCACCTCAGAATGGCCACCCTGTTTTCGTGGGGAAATACTCGTCCGATTGGGCTGGTTCGAAATATAAGGTAATTTTTGGTCGCTAATTCCGAATCTGAAGTCAAAAAAAAAAAAAAATTGGGGTTGCCCACCCCAGAATGGCAACCCTGTTCTCGTGGGGAAACAATCATACAATGCACGACTCTAGACATCTCGTGTCCCAACACAAAAATTGCGCTTATAGCTTATCATTCACTTATCATATATTCGCCTGCATTAGTTTTTGTGTAAAAAGGACCATGAATCTTTCTACCATTATGTAATATTCTACTTTTATTGCGAAACAATGCAAGAATAAGAATTTGTTTAATAATCGTCAACGATTTCACCATCGATACCTCTTAATAACACGAGCCCCCAAATTATTAGCCAAAACCGGGTGCGACTATGGCTCCACTTCAACAAACTCACTAATATGTATATACCAACCCACTCGCTCACCGCGGCTTCAGCTAAAATGAGAGGTGATCACTCCAGTGCTCCAGTCTTTATTCCTCCATGATCTGGGCCCACCCATACAACCCCCAACTGTAGAGCAAGTTGATCTCGCGTTGTGGTCACTAAAACGAAATAAAGCGGCGGGCGCTGACGAGATTCCAGCTAAACTGCTAAAATTCGGTGGAACGGGTCTAGTAAATGCCATATAGTACATCAATTACTTCTGCGAGTATAGAAGCACGAGGTGATCCAAGACGATTGGCGCAGAAGCGTCATCTATCTAATTCACAAAACAGTGCGGTGTGAAGATTTCAGGGGCATATCACTAGTCAGTACGTCCTATGAAATATTGATGAAAATAGTAAAATAGAATAAAATCGTACGCACGAACAATTGGCGAATATCAAGGTGCTTTCAGACCTGGTCGCTCCACAACCGATCAGTTCTTTACGTTCAAACTGATACTTCAGAGGTGCAGGGAATGCGATCTAGACGTATACCAAATCTTTGTCGACTTCAAGCAGGCATACGATAGTATAGATCGTGGTGTACTGTACAACATCATGCTACGATTTGGTATACCAGCAAAATTAGTGCAACTGACAAAGATGACGATGACCAACTGCGTCTCACAGGTCAAGATCCATAGTAGACTTACTGATCTATTTGAAGCACATACTGGTCTGAAGCAGGGCGATGGACTGCCGCCGATGCTCTTCAACCTAGCACTGTAACACGCTATTTGGGCTATCAACATGGACCACAGCGGGACGCTACTCATCAAGTTGACACAATTAGCAGCGTACGCAGACGACATCAACATCATGTCTCGAACATTGGCCGACGCAGGGGAAATTCTGCAGACGCTCGACACCGCTGCAAAAAAAGTTGGGCTACGCATCAACGAGGGTAAAACTAAAATAATGATGCAATCGAGGATTCTAATGTAGAGCTTGGAGTTCAAATCTCGGCGCGATCAAAAACTGCCTGTGAGTACTAATAAAACTCTTACAGTGCTCCGAGCTTGTCAGTGTAAACGCGGCGCGGATAGGAGGTGCATGCTAGCAACTGCACTTCCGAAAAGTAGATATGCTATCGAATAATCAACAAGGCATAGAAATGTAGTCCGGATGGCGCAACGGTTAGCACGTTCGCCTTCAACGCACTGGACCCCGGTTCGATTCCGGGGATTTACGTGTCGGACTATGAGCCCACTCAGCTGTTAAATGAGTACCCATTATGGGGTAAATAACTCGGTTGAGCGTATTGCTGATCACATACCTCTGCACAAAAACCGTCACGATCTAGAAAATGAGATGATGCTAACTCATCTCGAGGCCGTGGTTCAAATTGGACTGTTGCGCCAGTTATTTATTTTATTTATTTATTTCATAGAAATGCTAGAGTCGTTGACGCGCCCATTCCCCTGCAGAGGTCAAAGCAATTAACAACATGCTATGGCTGCGAAGCATGGACAATAACTCAAGCATCCGAAAACATCCTAGACACTTTCGAACGGAAGTTTCTGGATCGAATTTTCGTGGCTATTTCGCGATTGCGATGGATGGCGCATTAGGTATAACCTTGAATTGTATGGACTGTATGATAAGCTGGTAGTTTCGGAAATCATCAAAATACAACGACTTTAATGGGCAGAGCAGTACACCGGCAGGACAATGATCGCTTACTAAAGAGAGTAATGAACGGACGATGAGTCGACGGAGCGAGACTGCGAGGACGACCAAGAGCTCGTTTGGAAAGCTTAGTATATGCGGACGCCGAGCAAATACGGGGCGTCCAAGATTGGCGGACGCGGTCACGTGACGGAGATAATTGGAGGACAACGATCCAGGCAGCCAACGCCCAACGTCGTGTTTTTGCGCGACGATGATGATGATCCACCATTGGTGCTGTTCGACCATTGTTAATTGCCTTGACCCATCTAGAGGCATAGTCAACATCTCTAGCATTACTATGCCTTGTTGACGTTTCGGTAGCATATTTACTTTTCGGAAGTGCAGTTGCTAGCATTCACCTCCTATCCGCGCCGTCTTTATACTGACAAGCTCGGAGCACTGTGATGCTACGATTACACGATTGACGATTTGAGTCAATATTTACGCTTTTTTGATGTTCAATCGATATCAATCGTGTAAACGCACATTTTTTTACGTCAATCTACGCCAATTTGGTTGACCCCTAGATTGTCCCCAATTTCCGTCAATCAAAATTTACGCGTTTACATCAATCATGTAAACGAACCTTTTTGAAACACAAGTGTCAATCGACAGATCAATTGCTTCAACCAGTGGTTGACGTCTCGAGCATCAACCACAGACGTCAATATTGGATCAATTTGGCTGGAAAATTTACAGTTTTTTTAACAATATTTATGTGCGAGTATATGCTCACGTCTCCGAAACCAGTTTATGCCGACGAAACGTCAACTGGGCCACATGGTACAGTTGACGCGCTATGCCCCACAAGGGGTTAGGGCAATTTACATATGCTCACGTCCGTCGTCGTCATAATTTTGTCTGATTGGGGAGAGTGAACCACGGGAAATTCAATTGGCGCAAATGAATATAAGCGTCAAACCAATTATCAATTCGATTGACATAAAAACAGTCAATCGTGTAAACGGTTCGATTGTACGGTTTACCTTTTTTCCTAAATTGTGTCAATCGACATTTTGGTTGAGCTGTTAAAATGGACGTGTTTAAATCAATCAATCAATCGTATAATCGTATAATCAATCAATCGTATAACTCGGGGGAACAATTTATTTACGCTTCTGACTACAATACGGCAATCGAGCGTAAAACTATTGACGCTAGATTTACGCTTTTCCGTCAATCGTGTAATCGTAGCATTATGCTAGGATTACACGATTGACGATTCGCGTCAATATTTACGCTTTTTTGATGTTCAATCGATATCAATCGTGTAAACGCACAATTTTTTTACGTCAATTTACGCCAATTTCGTTGACGACTAGATTGTCCCCAATTTCCGTCAACCGAAATTTACGCGATTAGATCAATCATGTAAACGAACCTTTTAGGCACAATTTTTTTACGTCAATCTACGCCAATTGGTTTGACCCCTAGATTGTCCCCTATTTCCGTCAACCAAAATTGACGCGTTTACATCAATCATGTAAACGAACACAAGTGTCAATCGACAGATCAATTGCGTCAACCAGTGGTTGACGTCTCGAGCATCAACCACAGGCGTCAATATTAGATCAATTTTGGTTGAAAATTTTCAGTTTTTACAGTTTTACGTGTTTTTCGTTTCAAACAACATGTAAGTTTTGATTATACCTACTCTTTTTTATTTAATTTTTGTGAATTTAATTTATTTATAGTTTAATAACAAACTATATTTTGTTTCTAGTGAGTTTGAACATGATAAGTGGAGATTTTTTCAACGATAATATCGAATTTTCTAGTGCGACGATGCAGGAAAACAATGAAGCAAGTGTTTTTGTGCAACAAACAACACAACAAAAAGTGAATAAAGCAAAGCCCAAAGCAAATCCGAAAGTCACAATTTCATGGTCGCCTGAGGATGTGCGTCTTCTGATCACCTCAGTCGGATTGCAACCGAGCATATGAGATTTTGCTTGCGCCGATCACAAAAATTTTTTTTTTATATTATCATATAGGAAAACTATAAACTATAACCGATTTTCACTACACAACTAAAAATAATTATTAATTAATATTAAATTAATAATTTTATTCACAAGTTGAAAATATTTTTTTTAACTATATTTATGTAGGAGTATATGCTCACGTCCGTCGTCGCAATTTTGTCTGATTGGGGAGAGTCAATAATGCGGAATTCAATTGGTTTTGGCGCAAATAAATATAAGCGTCAACCAATGATCAATTCGATTGACATAAAAAGAGTCAATCGTGTAAATGGTTCGATTGTACGGTTGGCGGTTTACCCTTTTTTTTTTAAATTTTGTCAATCGACATTTTGGTTGACGCTGTTAAAATTGTCGTGTTTAAGTCAATCGTGTAACTCGGGGGAACAATCTATTTACGCTTCTGTCTAAAATACGCCAATCAAGCGTAAAACTATTGACGCTAGATTTACTCTTTTCCGTCAATCGTGTAATCCTAGCATTAGAGTTCTATTAGTACTCATAGGCAGTTTTTAATCGCGCCGAGATTTAAACTCCGAGCTCTAGATTGCTTTTGTAGAGCGGTGACCGAACGACCACGACAACGACCACGCTCACCGAGCGCGACTAGGGATGGAGACAGAAAATTTCCTACCGAGGAGTGTTCTGTAGTCATGTAATCTAATCTCGAGCAGATTAGCATGGCAGGAATCCGCTTCAGGATACTCATGTGGGCCTGATTGTATACATGAGCTTGAGCATCATATGTTAGATGCACTCGATTGCTGAATAAAAATGTGCAGTGGAATCAAACCAACAATCGTCTCAATGGCCGATGTGTAGGGATGGATCCTGTCATACCAAGGAATGCATGACGTTGTTGCTACACAATTGTATGGTGTTATGCTAGGATTACACGATTGACGGAAAAGCGTAAATCTAGCGTCAATTGTTTTACGCTCGATTGGCGTATTTTAGACAGAAGCGTAAATAGATTGTTCCCCCGAGTTATACGATTGACTTAAACACGTCAATTCGAACAGCGTCAACCAAAATGTCGATTGACACAATTTAAAAAAAAAATAAACCGCCAACCGTACCATCGAACCATTTACACGATTGACTCTGTTTATGTCAATCGAATTGATCATTGATTGACGCTTGTATTCATTAGCTCCAATTGAGTTCCCTACAATTCACTCTCCCCAATCAGACACACCTAGCAAGACATTTGTCTCCGACAAGAAATCTGTAAAATTTTCCCAAGAAATTGAGCCAACACTGACCTCTGTGGTTGATGCTCGAGACGTCAACCACTAGTTGATGCAATTGAGCTGTAGGTTGACACTTGTGTTTCAAAAAGGTTCGTTTACATGATTGATTTAATCGCGTAAATTTTGGTTGACGGAAATTGGGGACAATCTAGGGGTCAACCAAAGTGGCGTAGATTGACGTAAAAAAATTGTGCCTTCACACGATTGATATCGATTGAACATTAAAAAAGTGTAAATATTGACGCAAATCGTCAATCGTGTAATCCTAGCATAACGCTTCTGCTCTTTTGGCCACCATACTAGCGCAATATATCTCACATCTGGTCGCACCATCATAGAATATAATCAATCCGTCATTTTTGGGAGTTAGACCCCAAGGTTTTTCCGAAGATAGACCAGCAAGCCCACATGATCCGAGTGATCTAAATAATGACAGTCTCGACGTGTTTGCTAGAGTTGAGCGTCGAATCCAACATGATGTCTAGACACTTGACTTCGGTGAAGAACACGAGTACCGTGTTGCCAAGGCTAACCGGGCTTAAACCTTGTATATAAGGAAAAAGTGTTTATAACTTTTTTTCATGCATTTTTATAGAATAACCGATAAACGAAAGCCGGAACAATGAAATTAAGTCGACAACCAATTTGATTACGGTAGTTAATGCCAAATTTGGCCGCCAACTCGAATGAATGTGTAACTAATATTAGAAGCTTACGAGCAATAACGTAGTTGGCATGATTATTACTAATTAAACCCCTTCGATTTCATCATATTCGATTCAGTGTGATATTGAGCTCATTTATATTTACTCGCAATGACATCAAGATATAATTAGGCGCGTTCTTTTGGATACCAGTCCAGGTTAATTCGGGAGAGGGTTAAGCGGCGTTAAAAAAACGGTCCGGGTTAACTACCCGGTTAAGTGTCAAAGTACAATAGACCCACGGCGTCGAATTAGTTTTTCAATATTTTTTACTGTGCTCGCATGATTGAAAATATGGATCACATCCGGAAAAATATCTACGATATGTTTACTAAATAATTAATTAAATTAAACTACAAAAATTTATAATTTTCAATAATAAATTCGCGATGCAAGCGCCATCTTTTGACATATCTACCGACTGCAGGCTTATTAACTCGTTGAGCTATCCCGGTTAATTCAGGTTAACGCATTGTTGTAATTGCGTGGTGTTAACCCGAATTAACCTTTACTGGAGTACAAAAGAACGCGCCTATTGTTGCCCAATTTTTTTTTACCCATTCAAGCGTCAGAGTTGTATTCTGCCGCGGCGATTCCGGGTGAAGGAAACAGAAAGCACCCAATAGAAGAGTAGCCCAATAATAAAATTAGTTTATAGCCTGCTATTTTACTCAGATACGGAAAATATCCACATGATAACGAATCGGATAGCACTCATCAAGTTTAGTCCTCTTTCGAAGTTAAATGCTTAAGGGGATCACATACTCGTACATACTTATTTCAACCTTTAACGCTGAATTATAATGAGTTCAGCCTGAGGCGATGCGTTCATGTTCGCTGAAGAATGATCAATATCTGATCGCATCCCAAGATTAACAAATCACAATACATGAGGTGGGCTTTTTTGTACAACTACTCGGGATAGGGTAACTCGTGGAGGAAAAAAACGATCGAGGGCAGCTATCTAGGTTATCTTTTGTCATGTTGTCTACCTTTATTGGCTTCACAATTGACAGATGCTTTCAGAATTTGGTCGTTTCTGTTCATGTGACGAGCAATCATGGATACGGCCGACTAAATTACGAATGAGCTGTACGAATTGATTGGCTGGTTAAAGTGGCAGCAGAACTCTCAAAAGGGGGAACATGGAATTGGCACTGGTGCCACAAGCCTCGTAAGACGAAAACCGGTGAAATTAAGTCTGTCTAGAGCAGGGTTCGCCAAAGGCCGGCCCCCGAGTTAATATTGTTTTTGACACGAAACAATTATTATACAATTTATAAAAAAATACTCATATCTACATAAATAGTTTAAAAACGAAGTTTTTCGTTAAAACGTTTTTTTCATTGTGTGCAACATTTACATCGATAACGGCGCTACCACAATACTTGCGAGTGCTGACCAAATGCTCCACAATTCGGCGAGCCAACCGTACTATAAGGCAATGGGCATTTGCTCAGTGTTTGATGAGCAGTCGCAGCGTGTGGGTAAGTATGCGTGTACGTGATTGGTTGAAAGGTCATATACGAAAGTCCGAGGCACAAACCTTGATCCGACGAGTACCCTCAAATGGCCGAATAAAGAACCTCCCAGTGGCACCAACTCGTACGGCTTGCTGGCCAGAGGTGGTAGGCTAATCCTTATAGGTACAAACACACACTCTAGCAAAGACATTTCCCCTTCGCGTTCAATGTGACTACGGATACAACGCACAGAGTGTTAGATACTTGTCTTTTCCGGGCTGTTAAATGGTAAAGAAAGCCCAAACTACGATACGACTATTCAAACGAACAAGGACAAATCGCGGGTTGGGATGTCTACCCAAATGTTGGTAGGAGGCATCGCTGCGACTACCGGCGAGGGCTCGGGAGATACTCGCACCTCCTTAGTTGCCAGCGGCAATTAAAAAACAGTCGAGTCAGCGGCAAAACCAGGCGGCGCAGACTGTCATGTTACAGGTGCTAATACCTAACTGCAAAAAACTATTGCAGTAAACACCCTCGTTGCTGAGCTTGACCTGGATCACTCAGAACAGGGATTATGCAATAATTTAACAACAGTAGAAGAGGAACTCCTGCTTAATTATCCGTAGTGAGGGGAGGGTGCTGCACGGCGCACGACCGTAAGTCCCAAGCAGACTAAGTAGGAACTCAAGCCCCTCAAGAACTATTATAAGACAGCTATTCGGCTGAAACAAGTGCTTGGCTTCAGAATTCACCTAGATCTACGAGAGTCCGAAATGTTGAAATGGGCTGAAGAAACGATTGAATTGGGAAGGAAGCGCTTCGCTACTCGGTTCGGTTTTGCCAGTAGTGACCCGAAATTCTTCAACAGGGTTAAAAAAAAAAGAACTAACTAAGATCAAAAGGCTATCAAAAGGCAATGGTCGGAGAAGGAACCACAACCTTCGACCAGCAAAAGGCAATGTCACCCGGAGAAACAAAGCGAAGAAGAATAGGAAGCCCAAAGATAGCATAGCATGGCTGACGCTGCCAGGAAGCAATTTATGGTGGCACTAATTGACTGGGGTAAACTAACCCGCGAGAGATGGGAGCTGATAGAGACATTACTCTTTGACAGACTGGCCGAAAGAGCGGACTGTGAAGATCAACACATGCCATCCTTTGACGTTGCAGGTTGGTTTAACGATGTGAAGATCATCAATTGTGACGACGAGGCGACGCTTCAATGGTGTAAAGACAACGTTGCCATGCTCGATGGTCTCTGGGAGGGTGCTCCGCTTGAGATAGTCGAGAGGGGACAATTCCCAAAGGTACCCAAAGCAAAAGTCCTAATTCCAAGGATCTGTTCCAAAGAGTTAACGTTGAAGTTCTTTCAAAGACAGAACTCCTACATCCCCACTGCGGACTGCGTAGTTGTTCGCGTCATTTTTTTTGTGTATTATAGGCCATATTGTCCTAGAGGTGATGCACGTCCTTAATGCATCCCAGCTATTGTTTGCTAAGTTTATATATGATTTACGTTTTTCCCTCTTAGTGGCACTAACTGGCGCATTGATAGCCATTGCGGATCTGCCAAGGGCAGAGCCCAGCCGCACCAGTTGATCGGCCTGCTAATTGTCTGCTTTAGCGTGGCCAGAGCGTTCAGCTCTTGACGCCATTGTTTTGCTATTTTCGATGCCACTGTCGCCGCCTCTAGGAGCATTATAGCGGCCTGGCTATCCGTGAAAATTGCGCTGTACTTTGTGGCAATCGTGATGCGCTGCAATCGTGATTCCGCCTGAAATACACTAGCAAAATCAAGGGAGGCGGAACGACTTGGAAACTAAGGGGTTTTCAGAGAAGAACCTCGCACCGATTCCATAAGGCTTTTTCGAGTCATCGTTAAAATCCTCGGGTCATATCTCGACATCACACCTTCGTGATAGCATACCGCTCTAGTTGAATAGCCAGTAGCGAATTGTTTCTCGAAGACTGTTTCGGCGATGATAAAGTCTGTTGGTAGGATATAGTGCACCTCACTCTCTAGAGTGGGCATGATGTTACTATGCCTATGGTGCGCAGACTCGCTTAGTCTTCACCTTCAAGACACAAGAGATGAGGGTGATAGGTCGAAAATCGTAACCTTTTTGACGAAGGTTACGCGAACTTGCCTCCATGACGTGGGAATGTAGTTCAGCGAAAGCCCCTAAAAATTGATACTGGCTATGTTTATGATTATGATTACTATGTCCTCTGCCAGCAGGAGCATGACCTGAAATATACCATCAAGGTCACTTATAAGGTGGAAAGCTATTGATGGCTTACGAATTGACTATTGCTTCATCGTTGGAATTTGACACCAATTGTCAAATTTATGTCAGCATACCAATAGGAGCGTTTTTATACCCTAGTCTTTATAAGTATAGGGTATTTTGTTTGTTGTCACGACGAAAATATGTAACACCTTAAAAGAGGCTCCAGAGGTATAGCAATGTATATATACATATATATATAGTAAATTACCAGGGTCACCTCCTGATTTGATTTAGCCATGTTTGTCTGTCTGTCTTCCCGTTCGCACGATAACTTTCGATAAAATGAAGCTAGAGCCTTGAAATTTTGGCCAAATATTAGAAGTATGATCTAGTTGGTTGGTATTGAAAATGGGCGTGATCAGGCCAAGAAAACGCCTACCCCCTTTACATATGCAAAATAATTAAATGTATCTATAACTCCCGATTTAATAAACACGAAAAGCTCAAGCTTTGGTAGATTCCTCGTGAGGGTAATCTTATACTCTTCTGGAAAAATTAAACCTATCAGTTGCAAGCTAACGGTAATTTTCTTACAAAGAGCCCAGTACTACCCTACTTCTTAGCTTTTTTGTCTATAACTCTTGAATCTATTGACGTAGGCACCTGATTTTTAGCATGTAACCCTGAGGTGAGAAGGTGCTTGACTTTTAGTAAGTTGGGCATAATCAGATCAAAAGAACGCCTACCTCTCCTACAAATTTAAAAAAAATGAAATATTACTTTAATTACGATAACTAGAATGAAGCTAGCAAGTTGAAAATTTGGTAGAATGTTGGCAGCGAGATCTAGTTAGTTGCTATTGAAAATGGGCAAGATCCGAATCAATCCCTACCACCCCTACAAATGTAACTTCAAATAAGCGATAACTTTTGATAGAATGAAGCCAACGACTTGAATTTTTGGCCAAATGTTTGTATTAGGATCGAGTTGGTTGTTATTGAAAATGCACAAGATCCGACAAAGGAAACCTCTACCTCCCTTACATGTGATACTTCAAATAAGCGATACCTTTCGATAGAATGAAGTTAGCGACTTTAAATATTCGACAAATATTTGTAGTGTGGGTTAGTTAGTTGATTTTGGGAATGGTCAAGATTCCTCTGAATGATCGCCCAACCTCCCCTATAAACAGGCCATATAGGAAACTCCCTTTTAATGCATATGGTCGTTGCCAATTGGTATCACCACTAGGTCTGTACAAGTCTAGGGTTTATTCGCTTCGGACTCCAGATCGAAGCAAAGCTTTGGTCTGTTTTTGGTACAATTGTACAATCTATCGGCTGTAGTCACATCACTGACCTGTACAGGTTTAAGTTGTTGCTGTAATGCACGCATACATTTTGGGGGCAACCGCTAGCTCAGTGCGAAGAGGCGTCAGTCGCATGTCTGACTACGGTCATTACGCGTTCAAGTCCCGTCCACCGAATTCGCGGCCGTTGATATTTGTGTTGTCTCCCCCCTGTGGTGCGGCGCGTACTAATAAGCCACAATATCTCACGACTTGTCGCAGGTAGGAGGCTAAATAGGAACAGGAGGTGCATGCTGGCAACATGCATCGTCCGAAACTGGTTTATGCCAATGAAATGTCAGCTAAACCACATGGAATAGCTAACGCCCTATACCCCACTAAGGGTTGGGGCAACTGAGTAATTCATGCAGATATCCTAACCTGCACCGGATAGATGTTCAAAAAACACACCTATACTTGCAAGTGATTCGCCCTAATGTAACAGTGAATCCAAATAATTATTTGGAGGGAATATCCTTTTACCATAAGAAATATATTTTATATCGAGTTGTATCCTTCAAATATGTCCAACATTAGCCAACGAACACTTTATACGCTTCTTTGAAATTGAAATGATCGTACTATACATGATATCGTGCTTCTATCAAATTTGCACTCACCTTCCTATCGCGATGGGGTGTATAATCATGTTCGTGTGTAGCTTCGAGTCATGCGGCTACTTTAACTCAAAGATGGTTTATAACACTCATATCGACTACCGTAACAATCAACATTCGCTTACAAGGCGGTTGCTTTGATGATTTCCTTCTGGCAAATTAGGTTACATTCCGTATCATATTGAAAAGCAAGTAGAGCGTACTTTTACCTATATACACCAACTGCTTCCTAAGTTCAAATCTGAATGTATAATCTCCATGAAGACTGTAAATAGTGTGAATCGGTAACTATTTCAAATAAATATTATTTTATTATTAAACATATTTTGTTGTTGTTAGTAATTGCTAATCTTTAAATTTAAATTATCGCCACTCCGGATTATCTTTTGTTAATGATTCAGGATCGGCAAAACATATGTGGACTATGTGGAGTACTCCACCTACCAGAAGTTGGCCTATGTGGAGTTCCACACTCTACATACCGGAGAAGTCCCAATTGGAGTACTACATGGGCTGAAAAGTCCCGGGATTTTAAATGAAAACAAGCTTTTTTGGGCAAAGTTATATTTATTCCTCAACATAGTTGCCTTCGAGGGCGACCACAGAGACATCTATGTCTCTTCTATATAAATAAGGAGATGAAACCACCATTTACTGTACTCTAAATTCTGGATGTAATTCCACCACATACGAACTAGTAAAAAGTAAGCAGAGAGACACACGCCCTCCACTGCGCAACACCCGCGCAGTCCATGTAGAAGCACAGGAAGCAAATGAGATGTCATCCCCTCTCCTACTTCTCTTTTGTGAACAATAACATTCCATTTTGTCTCTCTGACGCGGAACACCCGCCCGGTCCATATAGAAGCAAAAGAGATTTGAAATTTCCATCCCCCTTCCTATTTCCTCACTTGTGCCGAATTACTTCATTTGTCCCGCTCTTTTTCATTTCCTCTGATTCTCTCTTCTGTGAGGGCGACACACTTGGTACAGCGATTTTCCAACATTTCGATGCCCATTCTGACGTACGAAACGTCCAAGCCTTCGAAATATGGCAGGTAGGTAGCCAGGGGGGTCCATGGGGTCGGGGACTCCCCCCCCCCCCCCCCCCCCCCCCCGAAATTTTTTCAACATGCATTACACTTATTTTAGTGATGATAACGTGAAAACATAAACATATAGGTACATATGTAAACTAAACTAATGCACACCCATCCCCATTTCATTGGCTACGTTTATGCCGTGGAACTATATTTCAGTATTAACTAACTACATCAAACTCACCACGATGTAAACATGTCGGATTAGTTGATTCGACTAGCTCTTTAGCTCTACTTGCGATACGGCATTGAACTAAAAAATTTGGATTAGGTTTGTGTTTTCGTTGACGCTTGTTTATTGTCGATCTTTATGTTGTGTTGGAGTCGGTGGTATAAAAGCAATTTCTACAAGAAGCTACTGCGCTCTTTATATTTCTAAAATTCTCTTTAAATCCAGGTGATAAGCCAACATCTGACATTTGCCATATTTAGTACCGGTCGGTATAAACACTCCACGAATTAGAACTAAATCTAATATGATCTAGTTAATACTCCTTTTAGTTCCACGGTATAAATGGGCCATTGTTTTCGGTGTTCTTAAGGTCGCCACCCATGAACGAGCACAACCACGACCAAACTTCCATCGAACCATCAATTTCATAGGACGTGTGGAAAAAAAAATTCCCCCTATTTCCAACGATATGATATTTGATGGTTCGATGGAAGTTTGGTCGTGGTTGTGCTCGTTCATGGGTGACGACCTTTAGATAGAATAGTTGAATTTTATGCTCTCCGCAATATTCAGTGAGTTGTGAAAAGTACTTACGGAATAGTGACCACAAGTGTGTGTACGCATTGATAAAATAACGGTACGTGTTGGTACATATTTTACTAAATAGTGGTTTGAACGTCTGAGCTTATAACGTTGGATGTTGGTATTTGACAAAATTATTGTCTGATGACTGATTTTAGGTACCTATATACCTGCAGACGTTAACGTTTTTGTACGAGAATACAAATTATAACGAATGCGACATACGTATCGACCTCCGGTCGGTATGTGAACATACTCTAATAGTTATACGAATAATTCATAATCATGAAGCGATCGACCGTTCCTGCAAAAATAACATCTTTTTTTGCAAAACAGCAGAAACTTTCAACAGGTAAATTTTATAGAACGACTCTGTTCCAAGGTTTCTAGGTCAAATTTTAGAACATGATTGATGGTTACATTCGCACCAACAATAAAATTTCTACGTAAACCAAAACTGGTAAATGAACCGAAATTTGTATACATGTGTATATGATGTTTAGAAATAAGTACAGTTTAGTCGTGATAATATCAACACGCGATAATATAAACTCTCTCAAATTTCGTAAAATTAAACATTCTATAGTTTGAATTCTAACTATAGAATGTTTAATTTTACTTTCAATAAAAAAAAATCAACTTTTTAAAATTTATCAATCTGCAGATTCCCCTTTCAACCAAAGAAGTGCTGGTTTTGGTCCAGTTTTCAGTGAGAGTAAACTCTTTTGATGTAAATACATAATATGTACTTCTGCTGAAGCGAAGCAGTATTTAGTTAAATGAGTTTACTGGATCCAATAATTCTAACTATCATCAAATTTTGATGTTGATGTTATCCCGACTGCTTCATTGCTTCATTCTGAAATTCAACATAAAATTTACCCAAATAGTATTGTGCTTACTATTATTTTTAGATCTTTAATTTGACAGTATTCCCTATTTCCATTTTTATTTCATGTCTTTTAGCGGCTCTATCATCGTCACTACATAAGTCTACGGAAGTAACCAATATTTCTGAAGGCGGTGATGTGTTGGAAAAGAACCGCAAGTGCCATATTCGCTTTCAGCTCCTACTGAATTAGGGACAGAGACAGGCGTAATTAGTGATGGGTTTAATTTGGAAGGTGATATCCTTTCCACATCACAAGAAAATTCAGAATCTGGCGGAAATTTTTTATGTTTTGAACCTGATACTTTCAACTTGGCAAACATAAAGAAGCGCGAACAGCTCGAAGACCATTTAAAGGAGAATATTTTGACAAACAAAATAATTCCCAATCAGCCATTCAAGTTTCCTTTAACTGAAACCAATAAAAAACAATTGAAATTTCAGCCTTGTTGGTTAGATACATAGGTGGCATGTAAAATATGCTTCGTCTTTTATAAAGAGACCTGTGGCAAAGGCTGTCACGAAAGTCCTGGATCACTAGTACTTAGCCCATTCAGGCGGTGGAAAAATGCAACCGAAAAATTTGATAGTCACAGCAAACTGCAATACCACCTCCGAGTTATGTCTGGGAAAATAGAAGATGTGGCAAGTCAGGTATGCAGTGAACGAGCTAAACAACGTGAAGAGAATAGACAAGCTTAAAGACCCATAATAGAGACAATTCTATTTTGCGAAGAAAATGAGCTTCCTTTGAGGAGGGATGACGACAGCGGACCCCTCACACTTCAAAAACCGGAGAAAAAAGACGGAAAGTTCAGGGCGTTACTAAGGTTTAGTGCTAACCCTGGTGATCAAAATTTAAAAAAAAAAACACATTTTGAACTGCCACAAAAACGATTTTTTTTTCACTGGAAATATATTTGATTTAATATTATGAATATAGGCAATTTTAATAGGCGTATTTCAGCTGATTTTTTTTTAGCTTTTTTATTAGAAAAATATTTTCGGTATCCAATGAGTGGACCCCCCCCCCCCGACACAAAATCCTGGCTACGTCACTGCGCCTCGGTTTCCGCGATGACTTCTTTATTCGATCTGAATCTCTTTCCCTCGAGCGACCACTTGGTGTTTGGGAACAGATAATAGTCGTAGTGGAAAGACTAAGTTAGGTAGGTAGATCTAAGTTTTCGGAGCGCTGAGTTGAATGGTGGTACCCCCGAGGACCCTTACCCCGCCCGCCAGGTACAGGCTACAGGTATTCAATTACCAGGGAAAAAAATACCGCATAGAATGAATCGTTCTGCTTACTTATTCACTATGTGTGGATAGTGCAGAATAAACACATTAGCCGTGTTTTCTACGCTGCTTTGCTCTCCGATTATCAAAATTGACCATATGGTTGTTGTTGTTTCCAGCCCTGCAGAGCTCAAGGAGCAGAACAGCATAGAAAACACGGCTAACTTTCGAAGCAAAATCACGCGAATGTCGAAATGAACTGAATTCATTAAGGTCTCCGAATGTGAGACTCAGCTCATCGTTAGATTGGAATAATGTTTGGCGACTTGAATTGGCGCGAAGAAGTCGATATCATATATTTCACGAATGACTCTCATACATTTCAATTTGTTGTTAATTGCCATGACCCATCTCTAGCATTTCTATGCCGTGCTGAAGCATATCTACTTTTCTGAAGTGCAGTTGCTAGCATGCACCTCCTATCCGCGCCGTCTTTATACTGACAAGCTCGGAGCACTATGAAAGTTCTATTAGTACCAGCAGGCAGTTTTTGATCGCACCGAGATTTGAAATCCGGGCTCTAGATTCGTATTGTAGAGCGGTGACCGAACGACCTCGGCCACCGAGCACCTCCTTGTTGAGTTTCTAGAAATTGTAGTGACATGATTTGATTTCATCGTTCGATTTTTAACATGAGACGGTTGGCAATGTTTGCCTGATCGAAATTTGTGCGAACGATTTTTGAGGTTTCAGTATTTTCATGGCTGTGGGAACATTCCTGTTTCGCTAAAATTTGAAGAATTCTCTCTATTAAATTAGGGAGAATTTTTTTAATTCCTTAATTTCCGGAATTTTCGCTTTAGGTAGTTCATTTCCGCTTTAGGTGGTAAGAACCTGGAACCCACCCGGGGGAATTAGTAGGTCCTAAAGCGGAAATTTCCCGAGTTTTGTGAAAATTCTCCCTAATTTAATAGAGAGAGTTCTCCCAATTTTCGCGAAACAGGAATGTTCCTGGCTGTGAACTTAATGCCAATTTAAGTACAAATCTGAATAAGACGCATTTTGGCCAATCTCGGTCATACTTGAAATGAAGCAAGTTCAAGCGTAGTCTTCTGAAGAAGGTTGCATTTATTTATTTATTTATTTAATCAAGCAAATCACTGAACAGGATAAGAGAATCCAAAAAACAGCAAATAAGGTAAATAAAGTATAAATTCAAAGATACAAACGATAAAGTTAATTCAGAGCTTAAATAATAATAAAGTTTAAAAAGAAGAAAAAAAGGATAATAATAATAATAATAATATGGAAAATACATAAAAAAGAAAAAGAGAAACGACTTCAGTATTAAATATTAAGGAAAGAAAAAAAAAGTATTATAGAAAGAAGAAAAGCAAAAATATAGGAGAATGTATCAATTAAGGAAAAATTAAAATAAAAAAATTTCAAAACTATTGTATATGTCAGTATAGGAAACTTTTTGTGAAGCAGTCGTTTGAAAGTAAAAAGTGAAACAGCCAAAGGACCAAGCTCCAGTCTATCATAATTGCGCATTGCCCGAAGTAGAGGCGAGTTCAAGTATGCGGAGAGTTCAGCAGTGGGAGGAGCGAAGACTAGGTTCCAGCGCGTGTTGTAGGACGGAACACGGAAGACAATATACAAGACTTAAAGCGATGAGAGTAACAAACCACGGCACAATTTGAAGAGAAAGCACTCATCTAGAAATATCCTTCTCTTTTGCAGGGATTTCAAATTAAAAAATGTAAGACGCTCGACATAGAGAAGGTAGGGAAGATTCAATTTATACAGGCACGAGTGAATTTCCGTTGAACGGATTCTAAGGAGTTGGAAGATACGGATGACGAGGGAGACCATACAACAGAGGCATATTCTAAAATGCTACGGACAAGTGAAACAAAGAAGTTAACAGAGGTAGAAATGGAACGAAAATCGTGAGAACAGCGTAGGATGAATCCCGCCAGTTTAGATGCCCTGTTTATAGTAAGAGAATAGTGCTCATTAAATCGAAGCCGGCAGTCGAAAGTGACGCCAAGATCATTAAATAGTGTCACGTTTTCAAGGTCGATGGAATTAATTTTATAAGGAAACGTGATAGGATAAGGTTTAAGCGAAAAGACCATAAACTTGCATTTGGAGACGTTAAGCTGTAATTGATTAGAGCAGCACCAGGCAGATAGAAGATCTAAGTCTGATTGCAGCGCTAAGCAATCTTCAGGACAAGAAACAGACGAATAAAGCTTGCAGTCATCAGCGTAAAGTAGAGAAGGGTTTTTGAGAAGAGATGGTAGATCGTTGATAAAGAGTAGGAAAAGTAGCGGTCCTAAGATTGAGCCCTGTGGAACGCCAGACGAAGGACAAAAAGATGAAGAAACTGTGTTATTGAAAACTACACGGGAAGAGCGATCAAGAAGATAAGAGGCGAGCCATGAAACAAGAAAAGGTGGGAAATTAAGAGCAAGCAGTTTATGTCCTGGTTGTGTCTAGCGTACTATGTTTTCCAGCGCTTGTCTAATTAAGTATTTTGAAATGTGTTATTTTTCACCGATAACCGAAAATTCTGTTAAGAGCCGTTTTCTCAATGTCTGGTTAAATCTTATCCTGTAGATAAACGCTAACCGGCCCTCATCTTCTGGTTAAGAATTTATCGGACAATAATTCCAAACAGCTGATACGTACTGCTGAGATTTTGACAGCTAGAACAGTTTACGTTCGCACATTCAAATGAGACAATTAAACTGGTCACAAGGAACAGAGTTCTGGATATTCATTCGAAGGCAACGGATCTGAAACCAACTCAGCCGCAAAATAATGCTGAGAGGTGGCACAGACGTAGAATAAAATTGAATAGGTGGCAGAATTTCGCCAAGAAAGTCAGCTGACTTTCTACTGAATTAGCTGCGCTGTGGACTGCATTATCATATTTTGAGCGTTGCATGCGCTAAGGTTAAATTTAGTGTCCCGGGCAACTGGCAGTTTAACCGGACATTGAGAAAACGGGCCTAAGTCTAATATATGTAAAAGCGTTTATTCCATTAAAAATGGAAACAGGTCTAACCTCAAGGAACATTTGAGGCACAAGCATCCAACAGTGGATCTTGAAACAGGTAATCGAATTATACCAGAAAATATTGTAAAAAATAGCATAAGATGACAGTTTCTAATGGAGGGATAATTTCTGGTACCTTAATATGTTTTTAGTGGGGTTTTTCCTGAAAAAAAGGATACTGAATGAAATTCTGTATCCCAAAAAGTTATTGCAAACGTTTCATATTGAAATTTAGTAAGTTTCGTTGACCTTTTAAATAAAGTTGCTACTTTCTCAGCAGGTTAGTATATAATATATATGCCGACCGGCAGAAATTCCAACTGCGATAATTTTCTGCAGCAGTTTTCACTCCTAACCTATTACGGATACTTCACACATAAAGATCCATCGTATTTAGAACAGAAGCTCTGTATATTGCGTTTTATAATAAATCTTATATCAGCCAGTTTCCTATGCACGTAGAACCCCACATTTCTGTGGAATTTTTGTTTATCTGACTTTGGTGTTCTCAAAAAAACACATTCCATTTCATAACGCTTGATCGAAATTCGGAATAAATTTCAGAAATGAAATGGCCTCGACGCCCCTTTTAATATAATACCCCTAAGCCTATGTTCGTCAAAAATATATTTTATAAATCGTCTATTTTTGACCCCTATGGGGAGGTGCCCGCAAAGAAGGCCTACTTTCCCCAGGGAGTTGTAGTAATTTTGCACATTCTCACCAAATTTCATCAAAATCAGTTCAGTTATTCTCAAGATATTCTCTGGACAGACTACAAAGGTTTATTTTTGACTACAAAAAAAAAGTAACGAAAATAACGTAATAAAGGTAAGTGTTACTTTCAAACAAGTAACTAATCGTTACTTGTTACTTAAAAGTAACGATATTGCCCATCCTTATCGTAGCCTCTTTTGGCCTTATAGAGCGAAGTGCGTCTTTAGTGCTTGTACGACTCATTTTATTTCATTAAACCACCGATAAACTGCTGTTCTAGAAGGAGCAGATGTGGGATAATATTTGCAACCATTGCAAGGATTGTTCAGAAGTTTTTTCCATCAAAACGCAATGTTTGATCAAGATGCGATATTCTCGTCTTTCCTTTTTTTACGAAGGCGAAAGTAGCGTCACTCAAATGACTGTAGCTTGTAAACGAATGGATGAAATGTCATGAAACTTCATACATAAACTAGTTATAGATGAGCCTCTCGAAATGAGTCATGACCGTTTTCTAGTGGTGACACATACTAAAACTTCCCGGGACTTTTCAGCCCATGTGGTATATATTGTTCTCTGATTTTTTTTTATTCTATATCTTTATTTATTTACCAGCAGATAATCCAGCGCATTTGGCAAGAGTGATTAGTTATTTCAGGCCAGGGGAGTTGCAGAGCGTTTTGCAACAGTGGAACTCCTCATAACAAGTATGTGCATATTGGTAACTTTTTATGAAGAGTTTTGAAATTTGGGATTAACGAGCCGAAATCACCGCGAGTCAGAAAGATTGCTAAACGCTTCGAATAGGCACCTCGTATTGTGTGGGAATTATTCCAGAGTTTTCTCGATTCGTGCATAAGCGCATATCATAGTTGTTAAGAATAAAAGTGTAGTGGGTCGTTGCGAGTCTAAGTTAAAAATAACTCAAACTCGTTCTCCACTACCACACAAAAATAATCGGCTTAAAGCCAATTCTTTCTCTGTCACTTGGTTCCGTCCAACAAGGTGGTGTTAGCATTTCACTTAGGGACGTATTCCGATTTAGGTCGGAATACAAACCCCTGACTTGGTCGAGCTGCTTCCCCCATGGATTAGGGCAGCTCCTGAAGAGTAATCCATGGTGTGGACGAAACCAAGTGACAGAGGCAGAATTGGCTTTAAGCCGATTTTTTGTGTAGTAGTGGAGAGCGAGTTTGAGTCATTTTTGACTTAGACTCGCAATGACTCGCTCCACTTTTATTCTTAAATATAAATTATCAGCTTTCCTCAACATAGAGGGAGCTTTCAGCAACTCCAGCATCGAGTCTCTCCACGACGCCCAATCAGATTTGGGAGCAGAGGCAGTGATCGGCAGCTGGAAAGTGACTCTACTAAGATCTAGAATAATTCATGCGGACTTGGGATACAGCCATCTAACCAGATTTGTATGAGGGATACCTCAGGGAGGCGTCATTTCGCCACTGCTATGGCTAGTGGTCATCAACAAAATCCTAACTAGGCTTGACAGGGGAGGAATTAAAGTGTTCGCGTACGCGGAAAATGTGGCATTAGTGGTGTCAGGAATGCGCCTCTCTGTGGTAAGTGAAATCATAGAAAGGGCTCTGGATATGGTGAGAACCTGGACTACAAGCTGTGGAGTGGGCTGCCTAAACTTAACGGCCAGTTACTCCAACTATCCCCTGCGCAAAGTACTTAGGTGATATTTAAGATACGAAGCTCATCTGGAAGTTAAAGAGCGGCTGAAGAAAGCCAACATTGCAAAGTGGGGCCTTAAGTTAAATATGGTCCTCTGGATGTACACAGTAGTAGTCTTTTCGATCCTTTCATGTGCGCAGCACTTACTAATGGATAAATTGTAACAAAACTTGGCAGAGTGCAAAGAACGGCAAGTCTTGTCACTACAGGTGCCATGCGAACATGTCCGAGGGAACCTCTAAACGTGATTCTGCATCTTCCAGCAATAGACCTTTTTATTAAACTGCAGGCGGCGGGCAGTGCAGCTAAGCTCCGAGACTCGAGAGCCTGGACTTCCAAGCCGTACGACCATAGCAACATCCTCAGGCGGTTGCCACGAGACATGGTCAAGGTAAAAATAGACTTCACGGGAAGCAAAATGAGCTTTGACAGACGTTTCTCTGCCAAATTTCGGATCAGGGCTGAATGGAGGAAGGTAGTGAAGTACTTAGACATCACGATTTTCACCGACGGGTCGAAAATGGACTGCGACGTCGGTGCAGGGATCTTCTCTGAAGCACTGAATATCTCGGAGAGTTATCGCCTCCCGGACTATGCCAGCATTTTCCTGGCGGGGACGCTCGCAATTAGGAAGCCGTGTCTCACTTTTAGAATTATACTAGGTAATCAAAACATCGCCATTTGCTCAGACAGTCAAGCCGCTATCAGGGCACCGAACTCGGTGCGTACTTCCTCCAAACTGGTCGAGCGGTGTTCGGAAGAGTTAACTTACCTTGGCAGCTATCACCCTGCTCTGGGTGCCTGGTCATAGAGACGTTGAGGGCAACGAATAAGCTGACGAGCTGGCCTAGAGGGGGCCGTCCTGGAGAGCTTTCATGCGTAATCTGTTTCTATTCCGCTGAGGACTGTTAACTGCAAGATCTCCTCTCACTACCTCAATGTTGCGGTTTCCAAATGGCGAAATCTGCTCACCTACGCCGTATCAAGAAAGATATGACCCTCCTATGACAGAAGGAAAACATCTGAGCTATTCCATACCAAGTCCCGTAGAGATGTAGCCAGGCTCACGGCACGGCGGTCATTACAGGACACTGGCCTATCGGAGAACATGCAGTAAGGCCTGGCATCCCTTATAATCCACATTACCGCAGTTCCGGGAATGGGGATGAGAAAGAAACCCTCACTCATTTTCTTTACGAATGCCCGGCCCTTGCTAGGTCCAGACATCGAGCATTGGCTTTTCTTGTTAGCCTGTGTGATGTGTCGGGGGTGAATATCCGGGAGCTGCTATACTTCTTCAACTTCTCCGGTTGGATCTAGACATCCTTTCATCCCCTGGTAGTCCAACCATCTTCCTATAACCGATTTTGCCGATGTTTGTGGTTACAAAACGGCGGATTCGTGCTAATATACCTCTGTTTTTTGATTTCGAAATGTATGTCCAGTGTCTACGACTTCTTGGGTTTGTTTTTACTGTTTACTCACGACAATATAGTCAGGGTCAATTTCTCATCGTAAAGTATCTGAAATTTATGAGATGGTGGTGAAATTTTCATCCATAAAGACAGAATCTGAATCTCTGTCTGTCCGTTCGCACGATAACTTTCGATAGAATGAAGCTACAGCCCTGAAATTTTGGTCAAATGTTGGTAGTATAATTTAGTTAGTTAATATTGAAAATGGGCATGATCAAGCCAAGAGGACGCCTACCTCCCCTACAAATGTAAAATAATTAAATGTATCCATAACTCCCGATTAAACAAACATGAAAGGCTCTAGCTTTGGTAGATTGTTTGTGAGGGTAATTCCATATTCTCCTGGAAAAATAAAATCGATCAGCTGAAAACTAATGGTACTTTTCTTAAAAAGAGCCCCGTACTACCCTACTTTTCAGGTTTTTTGTCTATAACTTTTGAACCAATTGACTTAGACACCTGATTTTTGGCATGTAACCCTGAGGTGAAAAGCTGCTTCAGTTCTAGTAAGTTGGGCGTAATCAGATCAAGGGAACGCCTACCTCTCCTACAAATTTCAAAAAATTCAATATTCCTTTTATTACGATAACTTTCGATAGAATGACACTAGCAAGTTGAAATTTTTTTAGAATGTTCCTAGTAAGATCTATTTGGTTGGTATTAAAAATAGGCAAAATCCGACACAAGTAACCGCTACCTCCCCTACAAATGAAACTTCAAATAAGCTATAACTTTTGATAGAATGAAGCCAGCGTCTTGAAATTTCGGTCAAATGTTTGAAATAAGATTAAGTTAGCTGATGTTAAAGATGGGTTAGATCTGACCTAAGGAACCCCAACCTCCCCTACAAATGAAACTTAAAATAAGCGATAACTTACTACAAAATAAAGCTAGCCACTTGAAATTTTGGTCAAATGTTTGTAGTAAGATCCAGTTGGCTAATATTGAAAATACGTAAAATCCAATCAACGAAACCCCTACTTCCCCTACAAATGAAACGTCAAAGAAGGGATAACTTTCGTTAGTGAAGCTATAATCTTGAAATTTTGTTTAACCTTCATAGGACCGACCTCGAAAAATTGTATGTCTGGGGTGCAGCTGCACCCCGCTCGGGCTTATGAAGGTTAAATGTTTGTAGGGTGATCTAATTGCTTGGTGCCAATGATGGGCAAGATCCGACCCAAGGAACTCCTACCTCCCCTACAAGTGAAACTTCAAATAAGCGATAACTTTCGATAAAATGAAGCAAGTGACTTGAAATTTTGGTAAAAGATTTGTACTGGGATCTAGTTGGTTGTTATTAAAAATGCGCAAGTTTCGACGAATGAAACCTCTACCTCCCCTGCAAGTGAGACTTCAAATAACTTACGTAGAATGAAGCTAGTGACTTGAAAAATTCGACAAATATTTGTAGAATGGGTTAGTTAGTTGATTTTGAGAATGGTCAAGATCCTCCTGAATGAGTGCCAACCTTTCCCTTAAGCTGGCCATATAAGAAACTCACTTTTAATGCATATAGTCGTGTCGTATTGGTACTTTTGGTATCACCACTAGGTCTGTACAAGTCTAGGGTACATACGTTTCGGACTCTGGTTTTTTCTTGCTTTTTGTCAATCCGGGTGATTGCATCTCGACGGCACTTGTAATCCGCGGTGACTGATTACTGTCTTCATGGAGTGCGATTATGTTGGAGTTTTGTTATACGATTAGCACATCGATGGAACTAGAAACCAATACACAAGATCGATATGCAAAAAGCTACAAGCCAAAGTCCTTTTTGCCCTTTTGTTCATTATTGTATGATGTCTTTCATGAGTGTGAAGCGGGGGGTTACACAACATTGACATGTGCCAAAACCGTTAAAAACTGGTTTAAAAAAATACGACTGTGTGGCTCATATCTAATGGTGTCTTATGATATTAGGTACATAAGTATAAATGACTTAAATTGCTTTTTTCTGTAATAAAAAAGATATATTATATATATTTAGTTGTTTTTCGGAGATGCTTATAGTTTATGTTAATTTTTTATGTAGTAAATATGAGTGCGAACAGAAATGCTAGAATTTTTGCTTTCTTTACGTATTATAAAAATCGATATCCACTTAGTTTTTCCATATTTGTAGTATAAAATATAAAATAAAGTTACTAATTGCTTCCTTAGTTTTCCCTCTTCAAATTCAATCATATCTATAATAACTCACTCCAGTCCTGGTAAAATTGAAAGTAGTAGCGATTTACTGACATTTTATAAGATATTATATAATTTCATTTCAAGCCATTATACGTACGAGTATATTGACTGACTACATGGTTTTGTCAGTAATAGTACAGTGTCAGTAATCAAAATAATCAAAGCATCGGCTTATGTTTCGCATTGCGTGAATTACGATACTAATTAAGGTAATTACTCCTTGTATGATGCACGTCTGTGTATAATTAGATCATGCAACGCAGACCATTGAGGAATGCCAAGCCAGAGCACAAATTGTGACGAATTGAGGAAATATGCCGTTAATATTGTCCGGTTTGTTTGGTCGACAGGGTTGACTTTTTGTCTTTTATAAGTGACTGCCTAAAACAATGTAATGTAGATATTTTTGACCAATAGATTCACCGACCCAGAGGACACCGACTTGAAGACAAATGCTCATCGACATTGTCAATCGCGTTATTTTCAAAAGCTTGAAATGTGGTTCATATAGTTCCTGTGCTCCTGCCAACTACTTGTATGGCAAGTTTAAACGAGGCAGAATCGTTTTTTTGAAAAGAGTACGTCAACGCCTTCGATTTTCAATTCAATTGCCCTAACCCCTTGTGGGGCATAGCGCGTCAACTGTTCCATGTGGCCCAGTTGACGTTTCGTCGGCATAAATTGGTTTCAAAGAATGCAGTTGCCAGCACGCACCTTCTGCACATCCATGGCCACGAACGTCGTCGTGGACGGGATTCGAACCCGAAACGCCGGTAGTTAAACATGAGACTGATGCCTCAACACACTGCGCTACCGGTCGCCCCAGCGAAAACGCGATGAGTTAGTTCAGCTAACGCTGTCGGGCTTTTGTGGCAAGTCTGAACGAGGCAAGATGGCATATTTCGACACCCTGCTCACTTATTTACATTTTTAAGTATTTTTGCTTACAAATCGACACAAGGAGAGTGCGACCAATTTTTTAACTTTTTTGTACTTCGTCAAAAGGCGTATCCGGCAGGATCTGCTCAGACAGGATTCATATTCCCTGATTGCACATATATATAAACATATATATAAACTAATTAATCCGCAAAGAAAAAGCGATGTTGTTGTTGTTGTAGCAATGGTCAGAATTCGATGTGTTTGTCTGTTACATGCCAACAGTTTCGTCTTCATCCGCGGTGTCGAGAGATAGAAAGTCAGCTGCCTCTATTGGGTTCTCCCACAGCGCTCTTGGAGTCAAGTGAGTGGGCGCAGCTGGGCATTGAAAGATATGGTTTAAGTCGTGAGGGGTTCCGTTACAGGCAGGACAGATGTTTGAGACGTCCTGGTCTATGCGAGATAGGTAGGAGTTCAGTTGCGAACACCAGCCTGACCGAAGTTGGGAGAGTGTTGTTCCCGTAGCTCTCGGAAGTCTTTCCTCTTCCTGAGATATCGTTGGTGGTATGGACGAGAGCACTGGATTCGAACCTAAGCTTGCTATTGACTTGTTGACCTCTTCTCAATGTATTGCTGCGATGGCCGACCTATGTGCGTTACTATCAAATGGTTCCCTTTTGTATCTCTGGACGTCTCCTTCAAGGTCCCACAGGTCGCGCCTGACATGTCTGGGCGGCGACGTCTTGTCCATTGCTTGGCAAGAAGCTAGTTGTGATCTCTTAAAGGCATCATCCTGGTTTCCTGATGAAGATGGTCCTAGGGTGACATCAGGAGACAGTCTGTAACAGTGCGAAGAGCGGCGTTTTGGCACGTTTGAATCTTCTTCCATTGCGTGTCACAGAGATTCTGCGACCACACAGGAGCCGCATAGTTGGCCACTGATCTTCCGACTGCTTTGTACGTGACCAGTAGAGTTTCATTGTCTTTGCCCCAGGTGCTACCGGCCAGGGCTTTGAGGATTTTTATTCCTACTGCGCATCCTATGGGGTGATGATGTGGCCATGCTATCTAGCGTAACTCCTAGGATTTTAGGATGGTTTATAGTAGGAATAGGATGATTCCCGATCGAGATAGCAAGCTGCATCTTGACCTCCTTCGTACAGGTGGTGAATAGGGTTGTCGAGGATTTGGGCGCTGAGACGGTCAGGTTCTTGTTTATGAAGAACGAGTTTAGTCGTTCAAGATAACCGTTGATGTTTCTGCACATAACCGCTATGTCATTCCCTGTTGCTAGAATGGAACAGTCGTCAGCGTAGGAGATAATATCGATCCCTTCAGGTGGTGCTGGGAGCCCTGAGAGGTATAGATTGAACAAGGTAGGAGATAGAACTCCTCCTTGAGGTACCCCTTGTTTAATCTTCCTAGGCTTTGATTTGCTGTTCCTGAATTCTGTGTAGGATTGCCTGCAAGCGAGATAATTGGCAATCCATTTCACAATTTGCGTCGGAAGCGGTGAACAGTTGATGTCAGACAGAAGCGCTGAATGGCTGACAGTGTCGAAGGCCTTCGACAGGTCAAGCGCCACCAATATTGTTTTTTCACAAAGACGAGCCTGGTTGAGACCATTGTGGATGCGGGTTGTAATGGCATTCAAGGTCGTAGTCGTACTGTGAATGCTTCGGAAGCCATATTGGTGATCAGCGAGCTGGATGTGGGCTGTAAGAACAGGGTGGTGGATTAGTGCTTCAAGCGTCTTGGCAACTGGTGACAGTAAAGTTATTGGACGATAGGATTCGCCGAGTGTCGCTTTCTTCCCAGGTTTTAGTATTGGGATGACTTTCCCTTTTTTCCAGGATTCCGGAAAGATCAACGAGGAGATGGATAGATTGTACGTAGCCGTGAGATAGTTGATGGCTGGCAGATCGAGGTGTTTGAGCATAGTCATTGAAATGCCATCTGGTCCCAATGCTTTTGAGTTGTTTGCACTCCTTATAGCTGCAACTACTTCGTCCGTGGTGAAAACCTGTGGTAAGGTTGCAGTTATTCAGATGGGTGCTCCATTTAGATCTTCTGTGTTCGGCTACCTGTCTCTGGATCTCGCAGTTCATCTCGTGAATTCTGGGTTCGTCCGGGTTTACGCTCCTTATGCCGTCTCTTTCGTCTGCCAATCTAGCGGCGGTGGTTGGGAAGTTAGGCCGAATTTTCGGAATCCGTCCTGCAGGAATGAACTTCGCAGCCGCTTTGTTCAGGACTTTCCTTATGTTTGATTCGGCTGTGTGAATGCCGGTTGGCGTTGGTAGTGCGAGGAATTTGGCGTTGGTATAGGAGGTAAAACCGTTCCAGTCGGCCTTATTGTGATTGACAAACGTGCGGTGTTCGGAAGATATGATGTTTGATGGTTTGTCAAGCCTTATCACGATTGGTAGGTGGTCTGAAGATAGTGTTAAGACCGGCTCCCATTGTACTTCATTTATGAGGCCAGCACTAGCAATCGTGATGTCTGGAGAACTGGAACATGTACCGGCGATGCGAGTAGGGATGTCATCATTTAGGGTACAGAAATCTGAGGCATCAATCTGTTCGGCTATTGAGATACCTCTGGCGTCGTTGTTGAGGTTGGAGTGCCAGAGTTCATGGTGAGCATTAAAGTCACCGAGCAGGAGGCGATGTTGACCAGTGAGGAGATGGTTGATATTTACGTGATATCCAGGGGGACAGCTAGATACCGGTGGAATGTATATATTGTAGATTTCAATATCAACATTACCCGATTTTAAGGCGATGGCTTGCACTTCCATGATGTTGTCATTGCTGGTGATATCAATTTCCCGGTATTGCACGGAATGGTGAATAATGAAGGTAAGCCCTCCTCCCGCGTTGGTCAACCTGTCTTTCCTGACAATAGCGAAGTTGCCATATGAGTTTAGGGACGAGTTGGAGTGCAGTTTCGTCTCCTGTATGGCTCCAACTTGGATGCGATGTTTGTCCATAAATGATGCAAGTTCAACGATCTTGTTCTGCAACCCATTGCAGTTGAGTTGGACGAGTGAGAGCGTATTGAAGATGGCAATCGGTGGTGCAGGCGTAAGATTGTGTTGGGAAATCCTGTGGGAACTGTTAGCAGGAGTCATTGGGGATGACTGTGAACTTGTCTGGACGCTCGAAGGTGTTGATTGTTGAGGCGTGTTGGACGTGGTTGCTAATTGTTGTTATCTGTGCCTACACTGACTGGCAGTAAAGGAGGGATTCCAGTGCCTATGATGGTTGAGTCCTGAACAATGTCTTAGGTGGCACCATTGATTGCAGCAATTGCATCTCACCGTCGTCGCGTTTGGGTGCAGCACTTTATCACATACGCAGCATATCCATGGTCCTGGGTTTCTTTCAATGCCGGCGCGGAGAAGTAGCACTGAGAGCAGTTGCGCCGCGATGTTTTGCTCCCAGTGAACATAAAAAAAGACGATACGGGCATGTAACACACAAACACACTTTCCTTCTTGCATTGAAGGGTTTTGGCAGCTCTTGACCGTTGTGAAACGGGTCGCTCCGGTGCGTAGAACCGGCTGCCGAAGGAAGGAAAAGGCGATCGGGGTAGAAGATAGGCGGCTCAAGTCTCCCGTCTCTAATACTACAGAAGGAGAGAAATGACGTTTTCCAATTTCAACTGAAATAATTTTTGGCCAAAACCATCTCTATACAAAGCTTGGAACCACATAGAGAATTACGAGAAACTTATGATATTTCTGACCCCCTGAATTTGATACAATTAACAAGGGACAGGGATAATAGGCCTACTTACAATATTGTACATTTATCACACATTATTTACTTCGTCTGATTCCGGGCTTGTCATTTAGATGGTTTTAGTATTGGTTCGTCCCATGTATTTATATTTAATGGGCATACAGTTGCACGCTGTGAGCTCGCGCGTTTGTAATAGTACTTCCAGTCCAGTGGTACGATTCCAATATTTGATATGTAGATTAGGTGACCCTAAGCAGAGGATCTGACGTGGATTTTTCCATTATCGATTGGACTAACGGAATATTCTGTTGTGTTTAAATCAGACGTTTCTCGCTTAAGCCTTTTCTATGATCGCTCATTCAGCTTTTCTCGTTATTCGATACCGAGGCATTTTGAATTTTTCGATCAGAACAAAAGGATCTTGGGCATGAAGTGAAATGTGAAATGAAATGTAAAATATGTGAAAATACAATAAGAATATGGAGTACCCTGTAAATCGGACTCATGAGGCAATTGCCCTCGAGTGCTGTTGAAGGCATTTTGAGACTATTGGTCAGCCAAGAGGACCTTCTTGAACATGAAATAAAATTTAGGCAATATTAAGCATGTGTGTGATAACACATACACACTCAAGTACTGTTGGACGCATTCAGAGTGCATTGGTTAGGGCAACATGACCTTCTTGTGCGTGAAGCGAAACGGAAAGTGAGCCTAGCAAATAGACTAATCCTCTGAACGTAAGAGACATATAGGATATAAAGAACTTATCGAATACAAGGGATATAAAAAATACACCCAAAGCAAATAAAGGATACAAACTCAACTCAACGTCATTTCAAAGGCACATTTGCTCAAGGATGCGCACCAAGGTTTACTTCTTTTCCAGAGCCAATTATGAACAACTTGGAGCTACAGGTTTAAATTAGGTACGATAAAAAAGCATTGCTATCATCATCGTCGTGGCACAACAGTCAGACGTCGGGCCCTGGCCGTCTGAATCATCGTCCTCCAATTATCTCGGTTAAGTGAAGGTGTCTTCCAATTTCGAACGCCTAGCAATTGTTCGGCGTCCTGATCAACTGAGGCTTTCCAACGAGCTCCGGTGTTCCTCGTCTGTGAATTTGTAATGAACCATATTCTGGTCTGGTTGTGCTGCTTCCACCGGCAGGCCTATGCATTTTTATTAATACGTAAAGAACAGGGATAACGATCGGCGAAAACCCCGCCCACATCACCCGAACTGAGCTACAGCAAACATAGGTCGCTGTTTAGCTCGTTGAGGGGTCTTTTTCTTCGCCAGATGGCACGACCCGACCTTCACGGTCATTATGCTACCTTAGGATCGGTCCCAACGGGCATCTTCGGATGCCCACTAAACCGTCCATTACACATTTGGCGCCGCTGTTAAAAATGAAAATTAAACGAAAGATTAGTCCTAAGTCTAGAGCAAGTAGCCTTTGTAAGGATGCACAACGGTGAAAAGACTAAAATGAAACCCGATGAGGTTCTTTTTAGTTGGCAGGTCTTCGCCGCTCGTTGCCTTTGTCCTTTACGTATTAATAAAAATTCATAGGCCTAGGAAAGACAAAACAAACAGGGGAGGCAAAAATGGGGAATAAAAAAATGAAGCGATAAGGATTGAATGTTTGGCATATGGCTCAGTTGCCCTTGCGCTTGCAATGGGGTACAGGTGTTGGAACCTCCGGCCTCTGGTTTCGTACCACCGACAGATCATTACTCATCAGGTGAGGCCATCGATCTGCCGGCGGAAGCAGGACTACCAAGATATGGTTCATTACAGGTGGTTGATCACTAATTCGAAGCTGAGGTCCCCGACGTTGATGTTCGGTTGTTCTGGCGTCCTTGTTCTTGATTGCATCAATGCTTTTGTTTTGTCTTGGTTAATGCAGAGTCCAACTATTTTTGCAGCCGTGTCAAGATTATTTAGAAGTTCTTTTTCGTTGGAGGGTTTCGGGACATAATGTCATCTGTGTACGCAGTCAACTGCGTCGACTTGAAGAGCAGTGTGCCGCTGAGGTCCACATTCATTGCCCGGATGGCGTGTTCAAGTGAAGATCGATGATCGTCTAGCTTCAGTCCAGTACGCGTTTCAAAGAGATCAGGCAGCTGGTTTTGAATCCTGACCTGTGAAGCGAAGTTAGTCATCGTCATCTTTGTTAATCGTACTAATTTCACTGGTATACCAAATTGCAGCCCGATGTTGTCCAGTACTCCACGATCGATACTGTCGTATGCTCGCTTAAAATCAACAAAGATTTGGTACACGTCAACGTGACCGTGAAAAGCTGGTCGGTTATAGATCGGCTGGTCTGAAACCCCCTTGATATTCGCCAAGATTCGTTCAGCGTACGGCTTTACTCTATTTTAAAGAATTTTTGTCGCTATTTTGTAGGACGTACAGACCAGTGAGAAGCCTCTTTAATTCTCACACCGCAGCTTATCTCCCTTTTGTGGATGGGACAGGATGCTCCAGCGCCAATTTTCCGGTATCACTCCATCCTCCCATATTCGCAGAAGTAGTTGATGCATTGCATTGCTGTAATTCTTTATTTATTTTAACTGCTTTTTCCACTTGCCTCATTGGCAACACTCAATTTGAAGATCTTCATGCAACTTTCTACACCATGTAGCGTGATTTCATAGCCACAGGTGATGCTTTATAGTCGACTGCATATCAACAATCTGATCTTGTTATTCACACATTACTCAAATTCATAATTTCTTTAGCAGCCTCGAATAAAAACTTAATGTACATAATAATGCAATAAATCCTCCTCATCAAATTGCCACCGTATCCATGTTTTAACATGGCTACTACGGGAATCGATATAACAAGAGTACATATCTGAAAGATTTGTTGATCGTAAAACGATCACGACACCATCATCGTTGATCTTGACGTAGCAAATCGAATTGGTGTGGGCGATATGTTACCACGTAAATCGTAGTTTGTGTTTCATCTTAAGAGTAAATGGGCATCGCAAGACATTTCACCTAGATCGCGATGATTAAGATGATTGGCAAAAACGGAAGTGAGAAAAAGAGTTGAATCACCGCAGCATTTGACTCGACACCGATCGTTATATGAATATTAGCGACTTGATGTCGCTCTTTTAACGGCGTATTTGACGCCTTTGTCAGACTTGGTTTATACTCCAGATGGAAAGATTTTGACGCAAACACGTCATGGGTTTGGTGTCATTCTAAAATGAAACCGGAAAATAGAGTGTTTCACCCGCAAATCGAGGGTTTTGTAGTGTCCCATACCAATAGGCAGGGCCGTCGAGAGGGGGGGTGGGGGGGGGGGTGAGGCGGAAGGGGCGAAACGCCCCGGGTCCGTGTTTTTCTCGGGGGCCCGAAAAATTGAAAAATTAAAAAAAAAAACCTATCTACCCACTGAGCTTTTTTTTGTTGTTGTCCCTTGCCCTTTCATACCACTCTGACGCACTGAGCGACCGGTTGCCATATATGGGCCCCTACAAAAGTTGAGTATGTAATTTGAAAAATTGGAAAAAAAAACCTATATCTACGCTTTGACCTTTTTTTTTTCATTGAGCTACTGGTCGCCATATATGGGCCCCTACAAAAGTTGAGTACCGGGCCCGGATTTGCTCTCGACGGCCCTGCCAATAGGAGATGATCTGTTCTACTATTAGGAATGCTTAATCATTCATGTTAAGACGGTATAGAAAATTGCAAGCTTGCATAAAAAAAAAAAATTCAAAATAAATTGTTTGAATTTTTATAGAAAGTAGGCAGCAGCCAGCCTATAAAATAAATTGTTTGAATTATTATAGAAAGTAGGCAGCAACCAGCCTACCTCCCCCCACTCCTATCCTACCAATCTTTACCTTTTCAGAAATGGTTAACTCCAATTCGCTTTACGAAAGACAATATTAAAGCATGCAGTACTCGTAGTACTAGTATGTAACAGAGGCCGGTTATATGCATTTTTTTTATAGATGTCATCAAAATGTCCATATTTAAATGAATGTACTGTATTATTAGTAAATATTACGTGATTGTCACGAAACTTAGAGATATTATTGCCCATGGTGTTGATTATTGTTGACCATCAATATTTTTGACCTAGGATGTGTTTGAAGGATGCAGGGCAATACTAACTGTAACTACTGGAATATACTATTATTAACATATTTTTAGAAAATACCAATTTTCCATTATTTTTAGTTTTCTATGCCAGCTGAAAGCCAGGAGGGTGGCAAGTTTTTTATATTTCTAATTGTAACGGTCTCGAAATGCAAGGGGGTGGGACAAATTGTGACGAAAATTTTCTTTTTATACCCTAGACTTATAGTATAGGGTCTATTGTTTTTGTCACGACGAAAATATGTAACACCTTAAAGGAGGCTCCGGAGGTATAGCAATGTATATATATAAATGATCAGGGTCACCTCCTGATTCGATTTAGCCATGTCTGTCTGTCCGTTTGTCCGTCTGTCTGTCCGTCTGTCAGCCGTTCGCACGATAACTTTCGATATTGCTATATATTTTGATAAATTGCTCAGTTGAAAACTAACGGTACTTTTTTTACAAAGAGCCCCGTACTACCCTACTTTTCTGTTTTTTTTGTCTATAACTCTTGAACCAATTGACGTAGACACCTGATTTTTGGCAGGTAACTTTGAGGTGAGAAGCTGCTTGAGATTTATTAAGTTGGGCATAATCAGATCAAAGGAACGCCCACCTCCCCTACAAATTTCAAAAAATTAAATATTCCCTTCAATACGATAACTTTCGATAGAATGACACTAGCAAGTTGAAAACTTTTTAAGATGTTGCTATTAATATCTACTTGGCTGGTATTGAAAATGGGTAAGATCTGACCCAAGGAACCCTTACCTCCCCTACAAATGAAACTTCAAATAGGCCATAACTTTTGATAGAATAAAGACAGCAACTTGAAATTTTGGTCAAATGTTTAAAGTAGGATCCGACTTGGTTGGCATTAAAGATGGGTTAGATCCGAACAAAGCAACCCCTACCTCCCCTACAAATGGAACTTAAAATAAGCGATAACTCATGATAAAATAAAGCTAGCGACTTGAAATTTTGGTTACATGTTTGTAGTAGGATTCAGCTTTCTGATATTGAAAATACGTAAAATCTGACCAACCAAACCCTTATTTCCCTCACAAATGAAACTTCAAATAAGCGATAACTTTTGATAGATTGAAGCTAGAGATTTGACATTTTGCTTAAATGTTCATAGCATAATCTAATTGGTTGGTGGCAATGATGGGCAACATCTGACCTAAGGAACTCCTACCTGCACTACAAATGGAACTTCAACTAAGCGATAACTTCCGATAAAATGAAGCTAATGACTTGAAAAACTCGACAAATATTTGTAGAATGGGTTAGTTAATTGATTTTGATAGTGGCCAACATCCTCCTGGATGAGTGCCAACCTCCCCTATAAACTGGTCATATAGGAAACTCACTTTTAATGCAAATGGTCGTTGCCAATTGGTACTTTTATAATCACCACTTGGCTTGTACAAGTCTAGGGTATATACGCTTCGGACTCCGGGCCTGGTTTTCCTTCATTTCCCTTTGATGGGGACCTCCCCTTAAAGTCAGCCTATTACGACGCATCGCTTTCTCCGACGAATTATAATAATTCGACACATTCCTACAAATTTCATATGCAGTGGGTTGCCAAATTATTAGGGACACTTCTCATATTTGAGCATTTTCAATTTTAACTTAATTTTTTGAGCAAATAATTGAATAAGGTCTCGTAAGTATTTTATATTTAAAGGATTGTGCTATAAAGATTATAAAAACAACAATTTACGTGGGCGAAATATTTCATTTTTTTTTTCGTAAAAGCAATTTGTGCATTAATGAATACATAGTTTTAATATTTAGTGATGCGGCCCTTTGGTCCAATTACAGCCTCTATGCGTCGAGGCATGCTCTCTTTGCACACTTTTGCATTTTCCTGCAATTGGGGGTTGTGATACCATTCTCTGATAAGAGTTTCAATTAACTGGCGTTTGGTGGTAATCACTTAGGCGATCGCCCGTTTGGTGCGAGCTACCAGATGTTCAGGGGTTCATGTCTAGTGAGTTTCCCGCCCAGGGTAAAACGGCTATATTTTTTTCTCTCAGGAATGTCGTGACACTTCTTTCTTATGGCACGGAGCCGAGTCGTACATACAAATTCATTTTTTTTTGCATTACGGAACCATTCCTTGAGCTGTGGGAAGAATCGAGTTTCTGGGACACGCTTGTATTGATCCTGCCTCATGGTTCCCTCCACGATGCAAAGGAGCCCCATACTCTTGGCCGAGATAACAGACCACACTGACCGAATCATGACCGCCAGGTTCAGGACCAAAATGGGGAACATCTCAATAATACAATGTTATGCTTCAACTGAACCCGACAATGTCTTCGCGAAAGACTCTTTCTACGAACAACCGAACGCCGTTCAGAACAGAACACCTGAAGGTGACATTATAATGGTTATGGGTGATTTGAATGTGAAAGTTGGCGCTGATAACTATGGGCTCAGACATATGATGGGGAGACACGGTCTTGGTGATCGTAATGACTTTGAATGGTTATGCGTTATTTGAATGCAAAAGGACCATCACAAAACCAGTTGGTCCTCCGTTGATCGGTGCAGAACACAAAATCAGATCGACACTGCTATTAGTAAAAGATTCAAGAGTTGCCTCTTGGACGTGCGTCACAAGAAGGGTTACGATATTGGCGTGGGAAGAGACGATTAGCTTATGATCGCTAATGTGCGATTCCGTATTGCAGCCGTGCGCCATCCTAGCGACGAAAGACCTAGGCGCCGCAAATTCAACACCGCTCGACTAAAAAATCCACCTGTCTAACAACAATATAATGACTATCTTGCGCAAAAAGCAGCTGTGATAACTTGTCACCCAGATAGTGACATGATGAAAACTTGGGTGCCATAAAAACTGCTTGCATTGATAGCGCAGATCATCCTTGGCACAAAACCGGATTGTCGGAATAATCCCTGGATGTCCGACGATTCATGGCAGCGGATTGTTGAAAGAAAAGGACTGTTTCGCTTGGCGGCAGCATGAGACGACAATCGAAACAGCATCGAACTCCTTATCGTCAGAAAGCTCGAGAAGTTCAGCGTACTGTACGACGCGATAAAAGAGTTTATTTTCTCTTTTAGCCTCAGCAGAAGCAGCCTCAAGGAGTAGCAACTTAAACGCTGGCGTGTACGGTGTCACCAAGAAGTTTATAAGTGGTCGTAACTCCTGCCAACATCCGGTGAAAGATAGTGATGGAAAGCTACTTATCTTGGAAGAAGTACAAATGTGACGGGGAATGAACACTTCGACCTGGTCTTGCACCGTGCAACCTCTGGTGAACTTCCCCTCATATAGATAATTTAGCTTACCACAGAAATGTGCGTATACGGTCCACTGCCCCGACTAAAGAGGAAATAGTCACTGCAATTATTGCACTAAAACGAGTAAAGGCCGCCGGACTCGACGGTGTCCCTGCCGAAATTTATAAAACAGCGCCAAGTGTAACTGCCGATTTGCTGCACCCACTTGTTGATAATGCGTGCAATACAGAAACCTTTTCCACTGAGTAGAAGAAGGGTTTGGTCATCTAACTTCCGAAGAAGGGTAGCCTCACAGACTGTTATAATTGGAGTGGCATTTGTGTGCTCCCAGCCGTTGCCAAGACAATAGCTAAAATCGTCCTGGAAAGAATAAAGGTCCACTTAGAAAGCACAATTGATGAAAAAGAGGCTGGTTTTCGATCCGGATTCTCCTGCGTCGATCATATTAACACCTTGCGAATCATCATCGAGCAATGCGCTGAATACGATTCTCCGCTTCACTTGCTTTTCATCGATTTCGAAAAGGCTTTTGCTGGTGTGAAGCGGGAATCTAAATGGGCGGCCTTGCGCAGGAGAGGCATCCCTGAGAAGCTTGTGGCCATAATTAAGGCGACCTATGACGCCGTGAAATGTCGCGTTCTGCATAAAGGTGTCGGGAGACTTTGAGATTCGCAGTGGAGTTCAGCAGGGGTGTATCCTCTCACCGATCCTATTCCTCATTGTGATCGGCGATGTGTTGCATGCAGCCTTATCCGGACTCGACAGAGGAATTCAATGGACTTTCACACTTTACTCGTATCTACAACATCTTGACTACGCTGACGACGTATGCCTACCCTCCCACAAAATCATGGATCTGTCCGCAATGGCGTTAGATCTCGAGAGAGAGGCAAGTAAGATTGGGCTAAAGATTAATACCAACAAGACCAAGGTTCTTAGCCCGCCATTACGAAAAAGAAATTCGACACATATTGCCATTAATATTAATGGGCAGCCTGTGGAGAAAGTGGACAACTTCGTCTACCTGGGTAGCATTGTTGCCGAAAATGGTGGTATGGAGCTGAGCATCGCTCGTCGTATCAACCAGGCTAAATGCGCATACGGCATGCTGCCCAAAATCTGGCAGAGCAGTTATCTCAGCATCAAGACGAAGCTGGGCCTGTTTCGCTCCCTGGTACTATCAGTGCTTTTGTATGGGAGCAGTACATGGAAAGTTTCCGTAGGAGTTACCAGAAAACTGCAAGTTTTCGTCAACTCATGTCTTTGTCGAATTTTAAGAATTTTCTGACCCGAAACAATATCAAATGAAGAGCTAAGTCGGCGTACGGGTTAGATGCCAATCGACGAATTGATACGCCGGCGAAAATAGGAGTAGGTCACACATTGCGGAAGAGTGATAACTCCCTTGCTTTGCATGCCATGAAATGGAACCCATTTCCAACCAAGGCCCACCAAGAGGGGGTCCTCGTATCACATGGCGTCGATCTATGGCAAAGGAGTGTACGGCACTGGGTAAATCTTTTGGGGAGCTACGCCCCATTGCCCCGAACAGAGTACGATGGCATCCAGGAGTAGTTGACGCGCTATGCTCACTAGGGATTAAGGCAAAAGAGTATATCACTTGTCTGTGAGTTCTATAAAATTTTGACGAAAATTCTGGAAAATAGAATGAAACCGTACGCACAACGAATCATTGGAGAATATCAAGGCTATTTCAGACCTGGTCGCTTTACAACCGATCAACTCTTTACGGTCAAATTGATACTCAAGAAATGCTGGGAATACAATGTAGACGTATACCAATTCTTTGTCGACTTCAAGCAGGCATGCGACAGTATCGATCGTGGGGTACTGTACAATATCATGTTGCAATTTGGTATACCGCAAAATTAATGCGACTGACTAAGATGACGATGACCAGCTCCGTCTTACAGGTCAGGATCTACAATAGAATTACTGATCTATTTGAAACACGCACTGGTCTGAAACAGGGCGATAGACTGGCACCGACGCTCTTCAACCTAGCACCTACGCTATTCGGACTATGAATGTGGACAACAACAAAACGCTACTCATCAAGTCGACACAATTAGCAGCGTACGCCGACGACATCAACATCATGTCCCGAAGATTGGCCGACGCAGAAGAACTTCTGCATACGCTCGATACCGCTGCAAAGGAAGTCGGACTACGTATTAACGAGGGTAAAACTAAAATAGTGATGCAATCGAAGACAAGGACACCTGCACAACCGAGCATCATTGTGGGGGACCTCAACATCGAGTTCGTCAACGACTTGATATACTTTGGTTGCAACTTGTCAGGGGACGCCAACGAAACTGATGAAATCAAGCGACGGAAACAGTTAGCTAATAAGACCTTTTTCTCGGTTCTTCCATAATGAAATCAAAGAATGTGCACAGACACAGGAAGCTCCGCCTGTACAAAACCATCATACGACCAGTGCTATGCTATGGCTGCGAAGCATTGACCCTAACTCAAGCCTCCACAAACGAATTTTCGGGGCTATATACGATCGAGATGGATGGCGTATCTGGTACAACCATGACCTGTACCATGAGCTAGAAATTTCGAAAATCGTTAAACTATAACGACTTCAATGGACAGGGCATGTACAACGAATGGACGATAATCGCATGCCAAAGAGAGTGATGAACGCAGAACGAGTCGACAGGGCGAGACTACGAAGACGTCCGAGAGCTCGTTGGGAGAGCTCATAATATGAGGACGCCGAGCAGCTACTGGGTTTCCAAAATCGGAGGATGCGTTCAGGCGACGGAGATAATTGGAGGACATTGAGCCAAGGCCCGACGTCGGGCTGTCGCGTCACGGTGACGATGATTGATGTTGTCGTGGTTCGATGGTGGTCGCGAACCATTTGATTCGCATGTGTATTGAGCTTAACAGCTGATGACGTTGGGATTGAATTTGTTTTCTGCAAATAGGGTAACTCTCAAAAATTCACAAAAAGATTGTCTACCACACAACTTTCACACGACATCAACTGAAAACGGACGACTAAATAACTTGACTTCGCCAGTCTTGATAGCACATAACCACGAGCAAACCTCCATCGAACCATCAATTTTATAGAGCGCTCGGAAATTTTTTTTAACATTTCTACAGTTCAATGAAATTGATGGTTCGATAAAAGTTCGGTAGTGGTTATGCGCGATCGTGTGTGGCGACTGGCGACCATAAACAACTCTAAAATAATTGAAAACACGTCCGCAGAGTTATGAGCTGCCAAATTCGTCTTGGAACATGATTCGCTTATTGATCGGTGAAAAATTATGATCCAAAAAATGACGTTAGTTGGAAACATAGACTGGAACCCGATTCGGAACGAAAAGCGTTTCTACAAAATCAGAAAACTGTTTTATCGTAGAAACACGACCATGAACTTCACATGTTTCTAAAGCCTACAAGAACAACTTCGTGCGAGTTCACAGCATGCTTGCTTTTTGCAGATCCAGATTCAGTACATGATTCGTAATTGCCCTGCGGGCAGCACGAAATGTAATGAAGGGTCGTATTCGGCCCGCGGTCCGCTGGTTATCGACCCCTGCTCTAGATCGTAGAGCGGTGATCAAACAAACACGGCCACCGTGCGCGCCAATAATTAAATGGAGAGAACCCGAGACATCCAAAATCGAAATGCATTCTTTATAATGCCGGATTTCCTCCAAAGAGATTTTTGAAAAAAACACGGACAAAAACTGTTTTTCTGGACAAAAACGCCAATGTTTTGTAAAAACGGAACAGTTTTTTAAACATTTGTGTCTCTAAAAACTGTTTTAGGAAACAAAACACTTTCCCATCGGGAATGGGAAAATGTATTTGTTTTCTAAAACATATCCAAGGAAAACACATTTGTTCTTACTTTTTGTCTGGTTGGTTGAAACATGCACTTTGGTTTTCTGTGACAGTACCACACAGCACACAGTCAATTATCAGTTATCATTTTGAGAATTGACCCAATTATCTCCGTTTTTTTCTATTTTGGATGTCATTAATTAAAAAAATAAACCACAGCTAATTATGAAATCCTCGTTGTCTGAAATTTTTGTTGGAGACTATGTAGAACAAGATAAACAGAACTAGAAACAAAACCAGTCTGTTCAATTGGAAGTCTGTTTACATAAAACAGAACTATTTTCAGAAAGAAAAACTTGTTTCTGTTTTTGTTTTAAAAACAAAACTGTTTTTCAAAACTGTCTCTTTGGTGGAAATACGGCATAAGCTTTACAATAATGGCTGACTAACTAGCAAAACTTAGTATGCTGCACCTGCACAATATATCAATATGCAAATTCATATTCTAAAATTCATTACACCGAAATGTATTAACAAATGAAAACCTCCATTTTATTCACACCATACTATAATATCTAAAATTATATCAATATATAATAATAAAGGTCATTAGGTGTAGTCAAGTAGTTTGCTTGGCAATAGCAATATGCCTAAACCAAACAATAATTCGACATAAGTTTATTTTTAGACTCGATAGTCGAGCCGCCTGGCGCAGTGCTCCAAGACGTGGGTGGCTATGGATGGTTCATCGTCTACTGGCTATCGGTATTCTGTTTGAAATGTAAAGCTTGTCCGATTTAATTCCATATATGGTCGCCTGTACGAAATTTGATAAGCGTGGGAAGATTGTCTTCTTAGGTATCAACAGGGTGAATTGGCAATAAGCTTACCATGAAATTCGAAAGGTTTCCAAGAATGTGACAGTATTTCATGCGAATCTTTTGGTGTATCAGTCATCATATCACGCAAATGTTGATAGAAAACTTCGCAATTATGTATAGCTTTCAGTGGTATATTTTTTTCGGGCGCCTACACAAATTGATTATTGCTGCATATAATTTTTTTGTTCGCATGTTATCCAGTGATTTTTAAAGTAAATGATCTTAATCATACCGGAAATACCGTCAAGTTCCCATGGAATTTAAATAATTTGGTTGTTTGATTAATGCGAACGTACGAGTATAATGAATGTGATCAATTATAAAACGGGAAATTGTTACTAATCACATTAATAACTATCAAAACGGCTAGTGCTCGTTCTATAAGGACGAACCATCTGCTAAAGTACTTCTTAGACCTTCTAAGACCAACCATTAGACCACGCATTCGACCAAGCCTAAGACCAGCCATTAGAACACGCATTAGATCACGTATTAAGCTGCTTTGATACGTTGTCTAATAGGTGGTCGGTAAGCCAGGCTTTCCGTTAAAACATCGGGCTAAAACGTTTAAAATGGGCTCAGGAGCATGTCACATAGATTTGGAAGATGAAGAACACTGCAATAATTCCGGGATAGTTGAAATTTAAGCAACATATGTCGGTGACGGAGGATTTTGGGTCCGGCAGAAAATTTGACACAGTCCAATGGCTGTGAATGTCTAACGCACAAGGCTTTAATTTGTTTTCCAGTATTTGCAAGTAAATTGCTGGTGCTACTTCCGAGCTGGGAAAGCGTATTCCACCACCTTCGTGACCGGAAAAAATTCCCCTTCAGATTTCGGAGGAAAGTTTCGAAAGCGTTCACCGCTTAGCGTTTCTCGAATTTTCCACCGCACGCAGATTCATCAGTCACCACCACGTTGCTTAAATCTGGACACGCAAAAAAAGATGGCAATGTTCCAATTCTCCACAGTTCATATGCTGATTTTTAACGGGAAGTCTGATATGTGCGAAAAACTGAAAAATAACACTTTCTTTGTACCCTCTCCTTTTCAAAATTTGTAGGTCCGAGAACTTTTAGTGGGGGCATAGTCTTCCTCGTGGGCGCCCTCTGGAACGGCCAACCAACCCAACCAAGTTTTGCACTGCAAAACATTTGGCAGAGGCACATAACAATAATCATCTTGAATGGCCAATAATACCAGTGCAAATCAGGAAATATACGAACGGTGGAGTTGCAACATAGTTGTAAGAACACTAATACGGCAGACCCTGCTGAAAAATCATCAAAAGAACGCGCAATTAAAAACACCATTGAAGAGCTACCTCTGCGCTATATAAAAAATAGCTCCCGGCGATTCTGAGGACACCTAAGGAAGCAACCCTTCCCCTTAGATTGGGTATGTGGGCTTGTAACCTGTGTACCTGAAATCAATTTACACTCGAAACATTAAACGAGCCTCGGATACCATGGACTGATACACCGGCAACGACTTTCCTCTACAAACAACGGACCACGATCGGTTTTTGGAACGTTCGAGCGATGTGGGGCGAGTGCAATAGTGCGAGGCTCACTGAAGTCGAACGGGAAATGACCGCATATAACATCCATATCCATCGATCCAGGCCATTTTGTTTCGCTCAGTCCAAGAGCGAAACAAGATGGCCTGGACCGGGATCGACTTTATCACCAAGCTCCCAAACAGTACTACTCTACTCTGGAAATGAAGTCGATACTTCACCTCGAATAGCAGGCGTCGGAATCCTGTTGACTAGGGAGGCACGCCTATCTCTAATTGACTGGAAGTCAATTTCCGACCGTATCATTACAGCCAGATTTAAATCCAGGCTAAGAAACATCGCAATAATTCAGTGCTACGCCCCGACTGAACCAGCAGATCAATCGGCTAAGGACGCTTTCTATCACCGACCCGGCGACACCTTCCACAAGGCTCCCAAAGGTGACATAAACATTATCATGGGAGATCTCAATACCAAAGTCGGGTCTGACAACTTTGGCTTGGAACACCTAGTGGACAATCCTGGTCTAGGCAACAGGAACCAAAATGGCGAGATGTACGTGGAGTTCTGTAACTCTCGTCAACTCGTCATCGGCGGTACCTTGTTTAAGCACAAACGATGTCGTTTAATAGTCGGCGTTTCTCCGGATGGCAGAATAAAGAACCAGATTGACCACATAGCCATTTCCAAGACATGGAGAAACTGTCTCTTAGACGTCAGGTGGGACCGGGGTGCTGATATCAGCAGCGTTCACCAACTTGTTGTCGCAAAAGTGCGCTTACGGACGGCAGCGATCCATTGCCCTCAAAATGTAAGAATCTTGCCACGTTTTAATGTGCAAAAGCTTAAGGGTCCATCTATAAAACGTGTCTTTTCCAGCGCCTTTCACGAAAGAGCTAATGCTCCACCACTTTATGAGACTCCTACAGTTAAAAATAGACGGAACGTCGCTAAGGTTTCATTTATATCGTGCTGTGAAACTTTTGCGGGCAGATTGGAGCGCGGGAGAAAACCACTCATTACTGACTCTACATAGTCTCGAAACCAATGTAAAATCTGTGCTTTTATATGGCTGTTCAACTTGGAAGGTGACTAAAGCAATAACAACTAAATTGCAAACTTTCGTGAACCAGTGTCTACGACGCATCCTATATACTCGTATACGCAGGCCGTAGGGCATTTCGAACGACGACCTTCTGTTCATTGCTGGCCAGGACAGGATAGACACCTCTATAAAAAGGCGAAAGTGACAATGGATAGGTCACACACTTCGAAAAGGGCCGGAAAACATTGCTAAACAGGCGCTCGATGGGAACCACTGCGTTGGACGACATACAAACACCTAGAGAAGATCAGTTGAGGTCGAGGGTAACTTAATAGGCAAATCGTGGAGTCAGTTAAAGCCGATGGCGGCGAACAGGACGAGGTGGAAAGTCGGCGTGGTTAATGCCCTATGCCCCACAAGGAGTTAACAGTATCCAGAGATAGAGAGATGGGGACTTTCAGTATGTTTAGCTTTTAACTATTTTAGTCCAAACAAAACCCAGTAGTTCATTTTTGTGGTTCCGATATTTCAATCTAAAAGTCTGTAATGAACCATATTCTGGTCTGGTTGTGCTGCTTCCACTGGCAGATCTATACCAGCAACTGATGAGTAAGGATCTCTCGGTGGTACGAAACTAGAGGCCGAGGGTGCCATTACACCTGGACCCCGATGCGAGCGCGAGGGCTAGCGAGTCATCCGTTAACAATTCCATCCTTGCAAAATTTTTATTCCAAATTATTACCTCCCTTGTTTTTGTTGTCTTCCCCAGGCCTTTGAATTTTTGTTAATACGTTAAGGACAGGGGCAACGAGCGGTAAAAACCCCGCCCACATCCCTCGAAATGAGCTACAGCAAGCGTAGGCCGCTGCTTAGCTCGTTGAGGGGCCCTTTTTCGCCAGATGGCACGGCCCGACCTTCACGGTCATTGTGCTACCTAAGGCACCGTCCACACGGGCATCTTCAGATGCCCACCAAGTCGTCCATTACAGGTTTTATTGCCTATGGTATTTGTAAATATGCTTTCCGCGCCGAACATGTACATAGTACATATATTAGCATAATGAACTATAAAACATACTAAAATTCGAAAGAAATCGGAGTTGAAGTAGTTAATATGCATAATCACTGATTTTTGTTGATTATATTTTATTTTGAATCCATCAATTAAGCAATTAGTAACACATACTACTGAATCCATAATGAAAATTAAAAAAAAAAAACTTATTTGTTAATGGTAAACCCTTTCAAATAACCCGGGTGTCCGAAAAAACTCACTGGTACCTGTGAGTAATATTGATAAGCATTCCGAGACCCAAATGAAGAATTTCTCCCATGGTGTTCTTCGAAACTCCCCAGTTAACTTAACAAGCTATTATTAGACTTTCAATACGAAATGATTCATATCTAGCTAAAAATATTTTAATCGATGAATATTTATGTAAACAAATTTAACCAGCATGTACTTTTCACTCAAATATTTGTTCAGTTATTATGACTAACTAACATTTACGAATGTTTCCCTGTGTATGCAAATACAGCACACGTGAGTGTTTTTTTTTTCTTTGGCTAATCGTATTTTTTTTTTGCGGTGCTGATGGTGACTCTATCTGCAAGTGTCCATATTGCTCCCTCAGCAAGATCGGCAATAATCTGTGCGGCAAGTCTCACAAAAGATTTTGCAATTACAAACATGAAATCAAAACACCTGCAATATTGTATGCAATTTGATTCAATCTTGCGGCTACTCTCAGTCGACCCTCCAATACGAAACAAAAACTTTATCAAAATATACAGGGCTGCATTTGTAGGATACAACTTGTACCAATATAGTAAAACTTAATAAAACCATACATATTAATTCTTGCGGTATTTAATAAATACAGTATTGTACACATTCTTAATATCCTATTATTGGGTGCAGATGAAGGATATCAAAAAAGAAGTGACACCGCAGTGAACAACAAATGCAATGAATCAACCCCAAAATAGCAAAGTAATCGTTTTGATTTTTCCACTCTATTTTTTTTTTTAACGAATCTGTTAGTAAATGCCCGGTAGATCTACGATAAGCACCCAACCCCAAGTCACTTTTGATGATACGTGAAATTGTTCTTTGGGGTAAATTTTTTGTTTCCGAAGAGGATTACGGCAAATTCTCTCGCGCACGGCTTTAACCGCTTGAGGTGTTCGAGTAGTTCGCGGACGGCCACTTCTTTCACGGTCACTTACTCCAGACGTATCATTAAATCTTTCAATAGCCCGATATATACAAACATTCGGCTTATACCAAGGGTATGCAGAGTCTTAAAAATATCACTTGGTTGCATTCCTACTTTATGAAGTGCAATCACAGCAATTCTATTTTCTTTGTCACCCCAATCCATGTTCACTACACTAAAAATTAAACTCAAATGATGACAAATGCATCAAGCACAAGCGTACTATAGCGATTAGCTCAATTTTTAAGGAATGCAATATAACGGTTCCTTTCTGCAGGGTTGCCAAACCTTGTAACAATATTTATGGCTAGACTAGGTATATCGTTAAATAAGAAAAAACCATTTCAAAATAATTGTCAATCGGACTTCCGATAAAAATATCCAGAGGATAAATATAACAATATCGATGGTGAAGGTAGCCATAGGAGGTTGGCTTGAATTTTTGGAGTCAATTTACAATAAAAGGTCGTAGAAGTTATAAAACAGAGCATTGACATAGAGGGTTTGGATGTTACTGCTTCCAACTGTTTTTCACTGAAAATAACCATAAAGACGGTTCAGCAATTGATGCATAAATACTTTAAAAACACGTTAGAAAAAGAGAAAAAAATTATATCAAAAATTGACATAGGAGGTTGTGAATGTTCACCATCGATATCCTAATTTTTCAGCCATGAAAAGGATTAACAGAACAAGATTCCAGAACTCAATAGAGAAGTATCGGGACAGTTTGTTAATGTGATACGGACAACGCGATGGATTTGTCATGGTTGCTCCCAGTCCTACTCTTTTGAACCTTGGTCACTCACCCAGACAAAGGTCCGGTAGGTACGATTTCGAAAATACTTAGGTTTGAAGGTCTGAGTATATGCACAGATACGGGAATTTAAAAGGACAGAAGATGATTGCTGGGTGGCTCTGCACGCCCGGGAATGGATCCAGAACCGTGTAGGTATGCAGGTTTGAAGTAGGTCTGTGGATTTGAGTAAATACGCAATTTTTGAAAGAATAGAAGATCAGTACTTGGTAGGTCTACAGGTTTGGGAATGGATGCAGGTCCAAGTAGTTACGCATATCTGCGGATATCGGTATATACACAAGTTTTGAAAGAACAGAAGATCAGTGCTGGTTAGGTCTGCAGGTTTGGGAATGGATGCAGGTCTGAGTAGACTGAGGATTTGGGTAGACATGCAGGCTTCGAAAGAATAGAAGATATATGCTGGGCAGCGATGTCAAATACGCAAGCGATTTCACGATTTTTTCTCGAAACCTAGAACAAATTTTATGTTTTTGGAAAATCGAGATAACGATTTCAATGGTTTTTTACTTAAAATATTGTGGATATTTTTTCATCTTAAACTATCACTCCACTTTCAAGTGGTTCCAATTCTACCCGTACGTTGGCTACACAGACTTGGATGTATTTCGTCACAATTGCTATGTTCAGGACATTGTCGTTTCTTCCCAAATTAGATTGGAAATGATGAATTCCAGGATACTTAGGATACCGGGAAATTATAAATTTGGATTTAAAAATTTTTTTTGGCGAGTTCAAGAGTGAATGAACAGAACAATTTTAGAAGAGGAACTCGAATTCAAACATGCAGATGGTTCCGTAGCATTTCCTTTATTATATTAACTTCACCGAATTTGTTTGGGAATGTTAAAAGAATATTTTATAACTAAAATATAAAACAAAGAAAAAAAGTCGGTGTAGAAACCTTAAAAGGTATGCTCCGATCCAAAGGATATCTTAGACTTAAACAAACCCCTTGTTATGATATTGAAATCATAAAAGATTTGGAGAAAAAGTTTTGTAAAACATGTTTGTAATCACAATGCAGCTTTTGTTTACCTTTCTTTCATGTTTGTATTGATTGGACGCCAAGTCCTTGCTTGATTTTTTCTTATACTGCGTATTTTATTTACAATCTAGGGACGCAGGAGAGTCCCGCCCGCGAAAGAAAAACGAAAAAATCGAAAAAAAAAATTGGAAAAGTGACCAAGACTATATTTACGCGACACAAGTACGGGTTTTCGGTCACTGATGAAGACCAACTGCGACGGTGGAGAGAGCACTTCATTGAGGTCCTCAACAACAGCTTTGGATACTTGAACTCACACTTCACTAGAAGCAGAAAATATTCCACAAATAGCCAGAGTTGATACCAGCCCACCATCTAAACTGGGAATAATTGTGGCTGTTAAATCGATGGAAGCAGTTAATGCCCCAGGGATAGATGGAATTCCGGTGGAACTCTTTAAGGCGGATATCAATGGGATATTCTTTTCCACCTTATCCAAGAGTGGTGGGAAACTGAAACTCTCCCTAGAAAATGGGAGAAGGGCATCATTATTAAGATCCCGAAGAAAGGTAACCAGAAGGGCTGTAATAATTAGCGGGAAATTTACCCGTAATCTCCAAACCTGATTGCAAAAATAGTTGTAAACCGAATCAATCGTACTGAACGATGAACAGGCTGGTTTTCGTGAGGGCTTTTCATGTATCGACCACATCAACAGGAAAGAAGACTTTAAATTTTGGCCAATCAATGAGTGCTCAAAAGAGGGGCGCAGAGTGTATGGAATATGCGATATTTTTTGAAACAAGCACTTCGTTAGGAGTAGTTAGGAGGTAAAGATACTAAAAGTCCCCACCCCTGGGGATGAGCTTACGGTGGCAGGGGTGGGGGAAAGTCCCATTTTTGGGTTTTTCGATTATATCTCGGAAACGGTAGACTCTAGAAAAATATGTGTTATCCATAAATGAAAGCTTATTAAATTTCCTATAAAATGCTTGAACACATATTTGCCCAATTTTTAACGGTTTACGAGATATACCTTATTGAAAATCGATAATCTTCGAAGAAACCATTTGCTTCTAGTGCATCTCACGGTCGATTCTCAGAAAACTAGTCAGAGACGAAGTTGTAGAGAATTAAATTTCCTTTAATTTGATAACACTTCTGCTCCTTTATTTTCAGCCAATCAAAAGTTATAGAATTTCTGACCTGCGCAGTCATTTTCAAAATATTAAAACTAATTAAATTTCCTATGCAATTAACTCCATACACAATGCAGCTTTTGTTTACCTTTCTTTCATGTTTGTATTGATTGGACGCCAAGTCCTTGCTTGATTTTTTCTTATACTGCGTATTTTATTTACAATCTAGGGACGCAGGAGAGTCCCGCCCGCGAAAGAAAAACGAAAAAATCGAAAAGAAAAAATTGGAAAAGTGACCAAGACTATATTTACGCGACACAAGTACGGGTTTTCGGACTTCTGCAGCTCCGACCCCGGGTGGTTGTGGGGGTTCAAATTGGTGTGGTCATTGTCTCTGATCGTCCTACGAAGTGTTGCAAATTTGATTTCGATACGAGGAAAAAGACTCGAGATATGATAGTTTGAAAATGGCTATTTGTCAAATTTTTCTAGTTTTCGTTGTTCTTGTTGCTCCTTGACAGGGCTACAGCCTTGTAGGGAGCATATCGAGATCTGATTTCTTTTCTCACGAATTGATTGTGTCTCAATCCTCACCAATCGGCGTTAAAATAAACTAATTAATTTAATCAGGGTTCAATATGCATACCCTAGAGCGAGGCGCAAAGCTACGAGCACTTTACTGGAATAATATTCATATCAATCCTTTTTGCGGCTGATGAGTTTTTTTTTTTTGGCGGGAAATTTCTTACAACGGAGTTGTTTTTGGGGAGGTATAGCATACCGGATCAAAGTGTTTTATTTAACGGAGTCAAAGCCTCGTTTTGATTTTAGGTTTCAGCAAAGGAGAGGGACGCATACGTTAGTCCTGAAACACAAGTACACTATAAAATAAAACTTGCAATTGGAAGAAAAATCTCAGTTTTTTCCGAAATACATATATTGTAGATGATTAATTTGTATAGTAATGTAATTTTTTTGGTATTATATCGTATGGAACTAAATGTACGGTAAAGTAGAAGTAGGTAACCAGCAGCACGCGGGCCCCATGCGGCTCTCTATAAATTTTTGTGCAGTCCGTTGAGCAATAATGAATTATGTACGAATAAATAAATCAACACTACACAAGTGCACAGTCTTGATTCGATTCAGGGCACTACCACATATCACAGTGCGAAGAAACTGACTGAAATTGCGTTTTGATTTCATCAATGAAAGGTTGTCGAGTTCCGATTGATTTTTGGAGCGCATACCCCCCTCCTACTGTACTGGACGGTTTGGTGGATATCCGAATATGCCTGTGGGGACGGGGCCTAATGTAGCATAATGACCGTGAAGGTCGGGCTGTGCCGTCTGGCGAACAAAAAGGCCCCTCAACGAGCTAAGCAGCTATGCTTGCTGTAGTTCAGTTCGGGAAACGTGGCAGGGTTTTCGCCGCTCGTTGCCCCTGTCCTTTACGTATTAACAAATATTCATAGGCCTGGAAAGGACAACACAAGCATGGTAGGCAAAAATGGGGAATAAGAAAAAAAACTGAAGCGATACGGATGGAATGGTTGGCGGACGGCTAAGCGACCCTCGTGCTCGCGTCGGGGTCCTGGTGTTAAGGGACCTTCGGTCTATGGTTTCATACCACCGGCTGATCATTACTCATCCAGGTACTGCTATCAATCTGCCGGTGGAAGCAGCAATACCAGACCATAATATGGTTCATTACACTACGGAATTCCGATGATTTTTAGGGCCGACACCATGTCATTTTCTACTCTAATATGCTCTCCATTTTACTCAATTTATTTGAAGCAAATCTTTATTTTTGAAACAGAACTAGAAAGTCTTAAATTATATTTTTAAAAATCATAAATTTTTTTTCTAGAGCTTTTCTAAACTCATTTTAGAAGCTGAAGCTGCGATTGTCACCGAAGGGGAGCGTTTCAAATAACTGGTCGGCGGTGATTGTCTGCCGGCGCTTTCGTAACGTTTAAATTTACAATTTTCGTATTTTTTGGAACTGAACGCTCGGTTGGCATGGTGCTATCAATAGAATATTGATCTGGTTTCTTGCACTGACACTTGGCTTTTTTTGTACTGTGCGGCCCGCATAAATAAATTTTTTTTAAGAGGCTCACTGTTCTAAAAAGGTTGCCGACCCCTGCTGTAATCTATTGTATGTAATGTTTTTACCGTGCATTCTCGAAGTTGAATTGCGAAAATTCAACCCAGGCTATTAATCTATATATTTCTGTATGACATTGTCCGTAATTTGGGGCCAAACGGATCGATTTCCATGAAAATTTCTATTACATATCCGTTAGAATCCAGAATAGTTTCCAGCGTATTAATTTTTCTATTTGGCCACAGTCACCATACCACTCCCCCACATGGGGGTGAGTAGGCGAGGACTTGATATTGCAACCCGTAGAAAAAAAAGTGTCAAAAATTACCAAGATTAGTAAATTATTTATTATAACTGCCTTATCATTTTATTGTAGACAGTTTTGAAAAAGTACTATTTTTATACAATAATTAAAAATAGGTAATTCCTTTTAATATTATAAATTTATTAACATATATGTTGTTGATTATATTTTTGTATTTATTATAGTCTTGATAATGCATTTGTAATGCGAAACGTCGAAAAATAGTAGAATAGTTTCCGTATGGTATGGTACGATTTTGTCGCCATTTTGTACGAAGGGACTAGGACGAAAGCTGCGTCATGCTGTGGGGGGTTTTGTTCTAGGCTCTGCGTATGAAATGGGGACAAATTCGTACCATACTATACGGAAATACTTTTTTTTATGATTCCAAGAATTTGTGGTCTACTTAGAAGGATATAGCAGCAGGATTATGCTCCCAATCATATTGCACGACTGATAAAAATGTGTACCCAGCTCAAAATATGGATTTTATGACATGACCCCCGTGCCCCCACACTTAAATATTATGAAACATGTTTGGGCATAAGTTTCAAACATTAATAGACAAACAACTTCGAATCAAGAAATACGCAATATTTATTGATTTTAAAGGAGCATTCGATAGCATTGAACATAATTTACTGTGGCAACATCTAGAATCGAATAAAATCAGTACAAAGATAATCGCATTGATTCGCAAATTATATAATGGTGCTACTATTGCGGGCAAGAATACTCCGAATTCGTCAAAGTGACAATAGGGGTGCTTCAAGGTGACCCCTTAAGCACCCTACTCTTCAATTTGTTCATCAACGACTTTGAGCGACTTTTCCGGGACCTTGGTTTTAAAGGTATTGCTATCACAAAGTTAGTTGATATTATGATGCTTGCATACGCGGATGACTTGGTTATATTTGCAAATACTGCCACGGACTTACAAGATAAAATAACAAATTTAGAAAGATATTGCTCTAGTAAGAAGTTAACATTAAATGTTGAGAAAACTAAGATAATGATATTCGAACGAAGAATTAACAAGAAAAGAAGAAACAAATTTTTTTTCCAAGGATCCAAGGAATTTAAATACCTAGGTAACACACTTTATCGAACTGGATCCTGGCATAGAGATCGAAAATAGGAGGAAGTCAGCGGCTACTGCAATGGCTAACCTCAGTAGACTACTACACGATAACAAAATGGGATGGAATGCTAAAATAAAACTTTTCCATACAATTATTGAAGCTGTCGCTATATATAAGTAGGGCAGAGGTTTGGGGCATAGAAGAAGCACTGAAAATTGAAAAGATTCAGCAGGACTTTCTGAAAAGAATACTCTGTTTGCCTATGAATGCATCTGCCCACATAGTAAGAAAGGAAAGTGGGTGTACACATATAAAACTAAAGATCATAGAGAAGTCTCTAAAATGGCTGAACAGAGTGTCAAATCTGCCCAACGAGCGATACCCTAAATTATGCCTTGAACACCAGAAGATAGAGGTGGAAAAGGGAAATATCTTAAACTGTTTAGGGGAATTAAAAGCGGATTAAGTGAAATTCGGAACTACCCGCAACTAGTAGCAAGTCACACGCAGTATGAAAATGCAGAAACAATAAAGATGTTATACGCAGCTAAGTACAGAAGTGCTGATATGAATGGAACCTCTTCTAGTACATCAGCATGTTGATATCAGCTTATTACCGAAGATTTGAGAAACCTGCGTGGTACCTTCAACAAAACATACCTAGCCACCTTCGAAGATGTTTTGCCCAAATTCGGATGTGCAACCGATACAATCAACGGATTTATATTGCTGGAGCCACCCACAAGTTCAACACAGACGTCAACTGTACGATATGTAACACACAACGACCAGACACAATCGAACACTTCATGTTAGAATGCCCGATAAACAAGCCACTAAGGGAGTATCACTTTCATGAATTGAGCACTAGAGATCATCTAATCAGGGTCCTAAATACTCGAGACATAAAAGTAATGAAGAAAATTTATGTATTCGCTCTAGAGTCATTAAAATTAAGAAGTTTCTGTTTGAATGATTAGAACTTGTTTTACTAACTATTTGAATATGAAACAATAACATTGTATTATGTCCAACTGTATGAATAATTGATGATATTGATGATTTAAAATAGAAATTAAATTAATTAATGATTTGAAATAGAAATTAAAATTATAAATAGTGCAACGAATTGTAACAGAACCCCTGTAATAAGGCCAAGCCTTCCACAGAAAATGAAATAATAATAAAAATAATTTTGAACGTAAAATTTATTAGTGCATCAACACAATGTTAACGAAATTTAACTGTAATTAATCAAAGCTCCCAAATATGGGCAACAAAGTAAGCTTTCATAACGGATACTAAGTTTTGCTCTCTGCATCTCCAGTACCTTAGGAGATTTTGAATAAAACAATGCTTGAAGCGGCTGCCTATATTCAATTGAGTGTACGTACTACGTTTAAGCTGGATTCCAAATAGGGTAATTGCGACCAACTGACTCTGAAATCCCGGAAGTCTTTTAGCTGATACTTATGGATATTTCATTTGACAATTAAATAAATAAATTGCGCTTTTACGTCAACGGCTGACACGATCATTATGTCAAATACTTTATGTAAACATTTTTAATTGTCAACTGTCATCGGTATTGGAAATTAATTGTTTTGGTAATGGGAATCCCGTAGTTTTCACGGAGATTTCGCTGAAATCCCATTTTGCGAAATTTTGAGCTGTACTTACAATAAAAACTAAATAGAATTTAAAGTAACAAAATATTCAAACACTATGTATATATATAATATAATATACGCACCTCGAAGCAATTAAAGGATCATTAAAAAAAAACTCCGAAATCTTCTGATTAATACGAATAAGAAAGACAAAACTTCAAATGATAGTATTATTTCAGAAAGAGCGAGACGTAACACACATTTTAAGACACTTTTTCCAGCTATACTTTTATTTATTAATATTCTTGACAACGTTTCGTTCAAATGAACATTTTCAAGTCTACAAAAATTACAAGACTATTTTAAAAATTACAAAATTTATGTAAACTAAATTGTTATAAAAATATCATATTAAATTTTAATTAATTATTCTATTATACTCGTATAATATTATGAAGTTACAATATATCATTTATTTCAGTTTTTGAATTTAACGAATTATAAAAATTTGTATAAATGTAAGTGGCTTCTTTAATTCTTATTCAACCTTTAACTCTAAAACTAGAAAAAGTGATTTAACATTTATTTGTTTATAATAATTGAATTTTTATTATTATTATTTTAACACATTTTAAGACGTTAGATTCCGACGTAGCGGTAAATTTGACTATATAGAACTGAACATGATAGATTCACTTGTTTTTTGTAGTGGTTTTTGATGCTACCGTGAGTGTTTACCGGTGCGTTGTGTGGTTTTTAATTAAATTCGGTATTATTTAGCAAGTGATAAATCCTCAACAAGGTGCTAGAAGACATCTCAATAAATTTCAAATGTGTAGGGCTGTGACGTTAGTGGAGAAAGGCCATGGATTCCGGGAAGTGAGCTGTCGGCTTGGGGTAAGTCATTCTGTCATCAAAAGAGTTTGGGAAAGGTCTCAAGAGATAAGACAACTCACTAAAAGACCAGGAAAGGGTCGACCAAGAGCAACATCTTAACGCGAGGACAGATTCATCCGTTTAAGCGCACTCAGAAATCATCAAAATACGGCACCTTCCATACAAAATGACCTCAGCCACGCTACAGGAACCATTATTTCACCACAGACGGTCCGTAATCGTTTGAGAGAAAGTGGCCTGCTGCTCTCGATATCCAGTAAATTCCGCGATTAGAAAGAAAGCACAAAATAGCCCGTCATCGGTTTTCTAGAAATCACCGCAATTGGAGTATGCGGCATTGGGGGAGAGTTTTCTGCTCAGATGAATTAAGATTTTGTTTGTGCGGAAACGATGGTCGAAACAGAATCTGAAGAAGAGGAAACGAAAGTTTCCAACCCTGTGCACTTCAAACCACATGACATTTTGGCGACAGATTAAGCGTGCAGCTCAGACTTAAATCCCATTGAACATTTATGGGACCTGCTAGGGCAACGCGTCAGGACCCGTAAAAACCCTCCTCAGACTTTAGGAGAGCTGGAACAAGCTCTAACGAATGGGCGAAAACTCTCCAGGATGATATCAGGCGTCTCATAATAAGCATGCCTAGGCGAACGAAAGCTGTTATTCGAGCTTGTGGCGGCAATACGCACTGCTAAGCAGCCGACGAAGCAGAATAAAAAATGATAAACATTAAAAACTAGAAATAATTAATCATAAAATATTGCTGGATGTTGTTTTTTTAAGAGTTTGTGAAATTTATATGTATACTGATATTTTAGAAATTTATTTTCAAAAATGCTTTATACTGTTTATACTCCCCTTCCTACACTAATATGAAAAAAGTCGCCTTGGCTTCTTTATTCTATTCAGCAGGAAGAATTTTGGACGTCCTTTAATTATTTTGCGGTGTGTATATGGTTGGTTGGTTTATATAATATTTAAACCAAACAAAATAACAATTTTTTTTTTAAATATTTCGAACAAAACGTATCGGCTACGCACAAAAATTTATTTCATTACACACATTAGGCGGAACGGAACAAATACGGTGGAACTGAATTTCTAAGTATCCCAGCAAACAATTTCGTATCATTTGGAAGATAAATTGCCCAGATGATACGATGGCGATTCTTCCATGCGATAAATTTATAGATTATTTGTCGCCTTTTCAATAATTAGGGGATATCCCTCAGTCGAAAGAATCGCGATACGATGGCGATTCTTCCTTATGATAAATTCATAGATTATTTGTCGTCTTTCCAATAATTAGGGACTGTGTCTTTGTCATTGCTTGTAGTCTAGATAGCGCAACGGTTAGCACTATGGACTTGCAAACATAGCAACCTGGTTCGAATCCTACAAACATCAATTGTAAAAAAGGATGAAATATGAATTATGAGCGTTAAAGAAATATGTAAGATAAAAAAAGCATGAAGATTTATCTTATAAAAAAAAAGCGATTATAACTTTTGTTTTAGTTGACTCTTATCGCCTAAATTTTTTCCACGCGTCATTTTGTTAATTCGTCAATTTATCCCCGCCGCGATTATTTTTCTTGTTGCCAACTCGTTTCGCCAAAGTTTCTCCAGGAAGTTTTGCTTTCGGTAACTATTTTCTCCCGAAGGGGGTGACTCCCGCGATAATATGGTGATATCCCCGTCTATAAATTTATCTTCCGAGGCGAATCGCATTCTTATCGCGGAAGATAGAAATTGTACAAGAATTGATTGCTATAGCGAAACATTCATATTTAGGGGAACCCCACGAATACTATGAACGGACACGAGTTCAGTTTTGTTTCGACTTCTTCTAAAATGGAACGTAAAAGCTTTACATTTAGACAAAAGTTATTGATTATAAACGAAGTGGAAAAGGGAGAGTTACAGAAGAAAGATATTGCTGAAAAAATTGGAATCTCGGCCAGTAGATTATCAACAATTTTAAAGAATAAGGAAAGATTTTGGAATATGCAAAGGTTGAAGGGTTAAATTGTACGCGTAAAAAGTGTCGTCCGTGTATTTTCGAAGATGTCGACGAAGCTATGCGCAAATGGGCAGTTGCTGCCCGTGAAAAAATCTTCCTTTTTCTGGGACAATTTTGAGGGCAAAACCCCAAGAATTTGCTGAAGCATTAGAACACCCGGATTTTAAAAGCAGTTCTGGTTGCTTGGATGGCTTCAAAAAACGGTATGGTATTGCCGAAAAAATACTGTGTGGAGAAAGTGCTAACGTAAACTTGCAAAATCGAGATTAGTGGTTGAAGAGCATTTTGCGAAATTTATTGGAGAAATATGACAAAAGGAATGTCTTCAACGCCGATGAGACAGGCCTATTTTTTAAATGTCTACCGACTAAAACACTAGCACTTCAAAAAGAAAATTGTTATGGTGGAAAAAGGAGCATAGAGAGAATTACAGTGATGGTCGGATGCAATATGACTGGATCGGAGAAGCTGAAATTGCTCGTTATCGGCAAAGCCAAAAATCCACGTTGCTTCAAAGTTACCAAAACTCTGGAGGTGAATTATGAATACAACTCAAAATCATGGATGACTTCTGAAATTTTTGCAAGATGGCGTTTGAAGATGGACAAATAATTTTCTTGCCAGAAAAGGAAGATTTTACGGTTCGTGTGTGTTCAAGAAATTTAAAAAATTTTGAGCTGGTGTATTTCCCTCTTAACATGACATCTGTATTACCACCGATAGATCAGGGCATTATCTATAACGTTAAACAACATTGTAGAAAGCGAATATTGATGAATATTTTAACAGAAACGGAGGAAGAAAACCTCCGGGTTCCATAAATTTACTTGATGCAATTTGGAATTTAAAAAAAGTGTGGACTTTCGACGTAACGCCGGAAATAATTGCAAACAACTTTAGAAAGTCAGGATTTGAAAAAGATGCTATCATGGATTCTACTTCACGTCTCTGGAATGCAGACGAGATTTTACGGTTATTACGATTAAGAAAACTGTGGACTTTGCTGGGAGCTTCGTTAAACAATGACAATTTAACACTTGAGGATTTTATTAATGTTGACGATGGTGTGAGTACTTCTGAAAGCCTCTCTGACGCTGATATTGTTCACAGTATTTCGAACAGTTAGCCAAGGTATCTTTACAACTCAATATACCGAAAAATTGACAAACGTGTTATCTCTTAATAATATTAGAAAATTTTATTGAGAGAGAAAAATGTAAGATTTTAACTCAAACCAAAGTATCCGATTATTTTCCAAACCAACATAAGAAATAAATTGAAATTTTTGTAAGTTCTGTTCATAATGCAAGTTTGTGTACTTATACTATGTGGTTATGTATTGCATTGAGTGTTGGATTACTACAAGTAATGATATAAAAAAATTAAATAATTTTTTCTTTTTTTTTTTTAATTTTCTCTGAAACAATTTTTTTTTTATAACGAAGAAATTTTCCAGTGAATTGACAATTCGACTGTATTTAGTTATCGCTGTGTGCGCGATCTCATCGACCGCCGTGTGTTCTATTTTTCTGACTAAACTATTTAGTTTTTCTGCGAACTAAACTTTTTGCCGTCTGCACGGGCTTGTTTTGTTTTAATAACTTAAATTTTTGTCACTAATTTGGTACCATCGTACTTGTGTACACTGCACAATTTTAACTAATTTTAAATTCGATTGACGATTTTTTAAGTTTGTGATAATCTATTTTATTTTAAATATACGTCAAATGAAGATTTCTTTGTTTTATCACTCTTTTTACAGCTCCTCGCGTGTTTCGCTCTTTCGAAGATTCGAATTCCTCTGATGTTGGTCGAAAATCGAAAGTTGACGCATTGTTTGGAGGGGTCAGGACAATTAGTTGTGGATAATTGGGCTTATAAGTTAATGCATAAGTTACAAGTATACTCGAACATTATTTAAAATGAGTTATGGAACAGACGCAATGTTAGATTTTTACCATCATCATTGTGGCAACCCGGATGCGGCCCTGACTCTAAATCTTCTAATGTGTTGATTCCCAGGGAGTACTCGTATTAATATACGAGTACATATTGGGATTACAACACAATACCGTTTGGATCAGAAATATGATATGTCCATTTGCAAACGAAAACAATTATTTTATTTGAAGTACATACTATGCTTGTGATCCACTTGTTACTTAAGCCGAATCGTGCATCTTAAGGAGATTAATAAGTTCACATGGGTTCAAATTGATGAGTGCATCATGGAATGTCACACTGCCAATTCATCATCTTAGGGGACACTCGAGACACAATGTCTACCAAAATGCAAATGTACAGATGCTAAAATGGGAGGTATCTTGATTTGAACAGTGTTGATTGTATCTAAACAACAGTAAGCAAAAGTATGTGATACAAAATAAAATTTCAATTTGTTTTGATATTTGATACGTTCACAATTATTCATATTACTTATCTCAAGACAATACATGGGTGTGTCAGTTTAAGATTTATAGAAAGATGTTCATAGTTTATTGAACTTTAGTATAAGTACATATATTAGAAAACACGGAAACCGCTACTCAATGCTAAGTGTCTTTTATTATTATCATTATTATATTTTGAAATTTATATCCATCAATTTAGCATTACCACTTAAAAATTTCGAAGTCGCGTATAGTAGATTAATTGTCGTAAATTTGTCGTGAAAGAAAAAAATTTGACGCGTTCGTTTTTTAAAAATAACTTTAAATTCAAGTTAGAATTACCACCCCTTGAAATAAGGTAAGCGAAAATTATAAAATGTTAGTTATTTAAAAGCAAAAAAAAAAATGATAATGCTAACTTGGCACTCGAGTAAGCATAACCACCTGCTGAAATATGGTAAAATTAACTAAAAAATAAATAACTACAAAATAAAATAAATAAAAAAAATACTCGACTTGGAAATTTTTAATTTTTACCCTATTTCAAAGGGTGGTAATGTTAACTTGAGTGTTAGGGTAGTTACCAGGGGTTATTTAAAAAAGACAAACACTACAAATTTTTTTCTTTCACGACAAACATACACATTAATCCACTATACTCGACTTCGAAATATTCAATTTTTACCCTCTTTCAAGGGGTGGTAATGCCAGCTTGACTGTCAAGTTAGCATTACCGTAGCATATTTAAAAAAAAAAGCAAATGCGACAATTTTTTTTCTTTCACGATAAATTCACGACAATTAATCCACTGCACGCGAAATTTTTAAGTGGTAATACTAACTTTATCTCTCTCTGAATCCTGTCAACCCCTTGTGGGGCATAGGGCATTAACCACGCCGACTTTCCACCACGTCCTATTCGCCGCCATCGCCTTCAACTGTCTCCACGATTTGCCTAATGACTTACCCTCGACCTCAACTGATCTTCTCCAGGTGTTTCTAGGTCGTCCAACGCGGTGACTTGCATCGGTTCCCTGTGGGTTCCCATCGAGGGCCTGTTTAGCAATGTTTTCCGGCCCTTTTCGGAGTGTGTGACCTATCCATTGCCACTTTCGCCTTTTTATAGAGGTGCCTATCCTGTCCTGGCCAGTAATGAACAGGAGGTCGTCGTTAGAAATGACCTCCGGCCAGCGTATGTGCAGGATGCGCCGTAGACACTGGTTCACGAAAGTTTGCAATCTAGTTGTTATCTCCCTGGTCACTTTCCAAGTTGAACAGCCATAAAGAAGCACAGATTTTATATTGGTTTCGAAGATCCGGAGTTTGGTACGTCTGGAAATGTTGTTGTTTTGCCAGAAAGGAGTTAAACTGAAAAAAACTGCCCGAGCCTTATCGATGCGAGGCTGTACATCAGCATCCGCTCCACCATCTGCTGTAACTACGCTTCCGAGGTAGCAGAAATTGTCCACATTTTCCACCGTCTGCCCCGAAACACAAATTTCGCTCTGTCTTCCTGGATCCAAGCTCAAGTACTTAGTTTTGGCAGCATTGATTTTAAGCCCCGCATTGCCACTTTCGCGGTGCAGGGCATCCGTCATTTGAACTAGATGATCCGATATATTTGAGAGAAGACAAATATCGTCAGGTGTTGAAGGTATTCAAACAGGTTCCATCTAATACCTTTGCTCTGGTGTTCACGAAGCGCACTGCAGAGTACGTCGTTAATGGCAATCAAAAACAACATAGGTGACAAAATGTAGCCTTGTCTCACTCCGCTATGTACCTCGAAGGGATCTGAAAGCTTACCCTTGAGTAAGATGTGACATTGGGCTCCGCTATAGGACTCCTTGATGATGGATATGATTTTATCTGGAATACCTCTCCTATGTAAAGCCTTCCAGATGTATTCCCGGTCAACGCTGTCAAACGCCTTCTCGAAATCGATGAACATGAGATGTAATGGGGATCTCCACTCTGCGGATTGTTCAATAATAATTCGGAGGGTGTTGATGTGGTCGCTACATGAAAAGCCCTCGCGAAAACCAGCCTGTTCATCGTTCAGTGTGCGGTCAACTGTATGCTTGATCCGGTTTAAGACAATCTTTGCCATCAATTTGGAGACAGCGGGGAGGAGGCGAATTCCACGCCAATTATTATAATCCTTCAGGTTACCTTTCTTCGGGATCTTAATAATGACGCCCTTCTTCCATTCGTTAGGGAGAGTTTCGGTTTCCCAACACTCTTGGATAAGGGGGAGAAGAATATCCGCAGTAGCGTTGATATCCGCCTTAAAGAATTCCACCGGAATTCCATCTATCCCCGGGGCTTTACCCGCTTCCATCGATTTAAAAGCCACAGTTAATTCTTGTTTAGATGGTGGATTGGTATCAACTCTGGCTATTTGCGGAATATTTTCTACTTCTAGTGAAGATGAGTTCGAATGTCCAAAGGTGTTGAGGACCTCAATAAAGTGCTCTCTCCACCGTCGCAGTTGGTCTTCATCAGTGACCAGTAGAGACCCGTCTTTATCTTGCACGGGATGTTCAGCTGTAACAAATTTGCCAGTTAATGGCTTGATAAGTTTGTGAAGGGTTCCACTGTCACCACGGTAAGCCGCTTCCTCTGCCTTTTCTGCTAATGCATTGATGTTGTTTCGTTTGTCCCGTCTTACGCTTCTTTGCACGCCTTTCTGAAGAGAACGGTATTCAGCTCTAAGTTGGTCTTTGACTGCGTCGTCAGTGGCTGAGTTGATTTGTTCTTTAATTCTCTTTCGTGCCGTGATTAGAGACCATGTAGAGTCACTAATGAATGGCCTTCTACTGCGCTCCAATCTGCCCGCAAAAGTTTCACCGCGCGAAATAAATGAATTCTTAGCGACGTTCCATCTATCATCAATTGTAGGAGTCTCATAAGATGGTGGTGCATTAGCTCTTTCGTGCAAAGCGGTGGAATAAGCACGTCTTATTGATGGATCTTTAAGCTTTTGCACATTAAAACGTGGCAAGATTCTTACATTTTGAGGGCGATGGATCGCTGCCGTTCGTAAGCCTTCTTTTGCGACAACAAGTTGGTGATCGCTGCCAATATCAGCACCCCGCTTCGACCTGACGTCTAAGAGACAGTTCCTCCATGTCTTGGAAATGGCTATATGGTCAATCTGGTTCTCTGTTCTGCCATCCGGAGAAACCCAGGTTGTTAAATAGCATCGTTTGTGCTTGAACAAAGTACCGCCGATGACGAGCTGACGAGAGTTGCAAAACTCCACGAACATCTCGCCATTTTGGTTCCTGTTGCCTAGACCAGGATTGCCCATTAGGTGTTCCAAACCAAGATTGTCAGACCCGACTTTGGCATTGAGATCCCCCATAATAATCTTTATGTAATCTTTGGGAGCCTTGTCGAAAGTGTCGCCGAGTCGGTGATAGAATGCGTCTTTAACTGATTGATCCGCTGGTTCAGTCGGGGCGTAGCACTGAATTATAGTGAGGTTGCTTACCCTGGATTTAAAGCTTGTCTGTAATTATACGGTCGGAGATTGGCTTCCAGTCAATTAGAGATAGGCGTGCCTCCCTAGTCAACAGGATTCCGACGCCTGCTATTCGAGGTGACGTATGGACTTCATTTCCAGAGTAGAGCGGTACTGTTTGGGAGCTTGGTGATAAAGTCGATCCCGATCCAGGCCATCTTGTTTCGCTCAGTCCTAGTATAACGATGTTATATGCGGTCATTTCCCGTTCCAACGTTCCAAAAACCGATCGTGGTCCGTTGTTTGTAGCCAAAAGTCGTTTCCGGTGAATCAGTCCGTGGTATCCGAGGCTAGGTTAATGTTTCGAGTGTAAATTTATTTCAGGTACGCAGGTTACAAGCCCACATACCCAATCTTAGGGGAAGGGTTGCTTCCTTAGGTGTCCTAAGATTCGCCGGGAGCTATTTTTTATATAGCGCAGAAGTAGCTCTCCACTGATGTTTTTAATTGCCCGTTCTTTTGATGATCTTTCAGCTGGGTGTGACGTGTTGGTGTTCTCACAACTATGTTGCAACTCCACCGTTCGCCTATTTCCTGAGACGCACTGGTGTTATTGGCCATTCAGGATGATCATCGTTATGTGCCTCTACCAAATGTTTTGCAGTGCAAAACTCGGGTGGCTTGGTTAGCCGTTCCAGGGGGCGCCCACGCGGAGGACTATGGAAGAGGTCTTTGCCCCCCAATGCTAACTTTATGGACATTTTAAATTTTTATTAATATCGAGTAATAACAGTTGTACTTCTATTAGAAGATTAGTGTCTCAACTCTCAATGTAAAATTATAATCAGTGTTCTATTATTTTGTGTTATGGGACTCTCGGCATTAGTAGCGGGCATACGCGCCCAACTGTTGGGCTCAGTTGACTCTTGGGCTAATGCTTCGCCCTCATTCTGGTGTGAAGTTGTTAAATTGATGTAGGTCACTGAGAACTTTTCATTCAATACCGCATATGTACATCGTCTTTACGGTGCTATGCGGCAATTTTAGCCCCGGTGCACATGTGCTTCTAAATGACGCTGGACGCCGCGTCACTTAAGTTCCTCCCTCTTTGATACCTATCAGCATTTTAATTTACATGGTGTGATAGGACGCAGCGTCACTCTGTAAAATATAAGCTGAGCCACATAATGTCAAACACGAACTTGAAATTTATGTGGAGTATCTTGAATCATTAGTAGTCCGGATGGCGCAACGGTTAGTACGTTCGCCTTCAACGCACTGGACCCCGGCTCGATTCCGGGGATTTACGTGTCGGACTATGAGCCCACTCAGCTGTTAAATGAGTACCCATTATGGGGTAAATAACTCGGTTGAGCGTGTTGTTGATCACACACCTCTGCACAAGACATATCGTCACGATCTGGAAAATGAGATGATGCTAACTGATCTCGAGGCCATGGTTCAAAATTGGGCTGTTGCGCCAGTTATTTATTTTTTATCTTGAATCATTCGGACGAAATTTCAAACATCGCTTGAATAAAAGTAATTAGTGATGTAAGGGGCATCCACATCCTTATCCGCAATTGCCGATTATCCTGATAAAAATAGCCATCCTCATCCGTATCCTTATCCTCATTTTGCATTATCAAATATCCTCATCCACATCCACCATCCTCATATTAGTATGAGGACATTTATGGGGATATTTTGAGGCATTCCATTGAACCGAACTTAACGAAAAAATATACGACTCGTGTTAAGACACTTACTTAAAAAGATATATGCTACGAAAAAATAAACAAACGCGTTCTGTCCTGATTCGTGGAGGTATCGCATCAAATGTGTAGTACGGTCAAATAAAATTTAAGCTAGAAAAAATTAGCTTGAGGCAAAAAAAAGAATATATTGATCGGAAGGGTCCCAAAAATGCGAAAAAAAGGGAGCCAATTATTTTTCTTAGACTGTATGCATGTTCGGTGTCATATCAAAGGAGATAATGGGTGCGTTTTCAAAACGAAACAGTGTCGACACTGTTGCGCGACTCTCTCAGTCACTCACGGGTGCACAACATTTTGCATCTCTGTCAAACATATAACAGTGTCGACACCGTTTTGTTTTAAAACGCACCCGATGAGTTTAACGCATTCCTGGTGTTTTTGCATAATTTGAAGTAGCTATGATGGCGTGAGGAGCGAAATAGGCAAAAATCCTACTATAGATGTGAAAGTTTGTTAGGATGTTTGATACTCTTTCACGCAAAAACTACTGAACGGATTGTGATGAAACTTTACAGTATTATGGTTTATACATAAGAATAACACATAGGCTATAATTTACAAATATATTGAGTAATTGAATAAATAAATAATGAGTAAAATGGCCAAATTACAACGATAAATGTCAAGTCAGTCGGAGAAAATAGTGAACCATAAATACATTTGAATTGGAGACTGTATTTTCAATGCACATTTCATAGTATTAAATTAATTCTTAGCAAGATAAATACTTTTGTCGCTTCGGGTATTTAAAGTAGATAAACTTTGTCTTTTACACTAAGTAATTTGGATAAATAGTGTAAAAATTAGGAAGATGAGAAGGTGTTTCGTATAAGCTGATAAAACGCTCCAGTGAAACGCCACATCGCCCCTACAAGTCATATCATGACGTCCAGCGGTGCCCAGGCAGGCGGGGCAAGGTGAATAACATGCGTAATCACGGAGTGCGCGACTCGAAGGCAGGTAGTCGCGTGAGTGCAGACGTCGTTGAAAGTTGTGTGTGTTTTTAGGAAACTTTGCGATATAAACGTACAGTAAATATGATACACGCATAGTGGATATAATTAGTAGTTATTTATAATATTAGTAGTTACTTATAATATGTAGTTACAGTAGAAATAAGATTCGTTTTCATTTTAATAAGAGAGGGAATGGGTTTTTAAATTTAAAAAGTAGTTACTTACAATAATGCCCCGAAATCGTAAGTCTAATCTTTCACAAAACTTTAATAGAGCTGGAGCTTCAAAAGTAGCTAGAAATGACAAGACGTCTCAACAAGCCAAGGTGCGAAGGTTTGAACAGGAGGTACGTTTTGCAGCGTACAGAGCTGCTGAGACACCAGAACAGTCCGAAGCTCGACGTCGATATCATGCTGAGTATCTGGCATCTCAACGAGCTGCTGAGACTCTAGAAAAGTCACAGGTTCTACCTATACATCAGCAACAGACGACATACATGGCGTCCCAAAGAGCCACAGAAATTGGCTGAATCTCGCAGACGCGCTGTTGCTGAAAGTGTGAAACAACGACGTCAAATATTCGCAAGAAACACGTGGGGGTATTCGATAAGGCTGCATTTGAGAATGATGACTCTTGATTATGAAAGTCACAAGCTGATAAAAATAGAAGCAATGGATAAATTTTGCAGACAGGGCCGTGCGAAGGGAGGGGCGAAGGGGCGACCGCCCCGGGCGCCATTGATAGGGGGCGCCGAAAATGAGTTTGGTAGAATGACATCCGAGACCTCGTCATAAAACCCTTATTGAAATTCACATGCGTAACATAACATAACATAACATATGGATATTACGTATATAATAAAACATAATTTCCGATTTTCTTTAGAAGGGACAAATGACGCACACTTTATAAGTGTTCAAAAATTTGTACAGAGTTATGGGTCCTTCGCACTACTGAAAATGTTGGTTCAAAATTATATGAAAATGTTTGTGAGGGTGTGTTTTGTCTTTGAGTAGAGGTGCGTGATCAACAACAACAACAACCGAATTATTTACCCCAAATGCGTGAAATTGGAATTTTTTTGACACTTGGTTTCATTCTGCAAACCAACTAAGTATGCGTCTATAGCTTAGCCCGGCAACGCAGAGGGCATTTTTTGCCACTCGAAACACAGTCGATTGAGGTTCCCCTCAGCGGGACAAATACATTTTATTCTCAAATTCTCTCTTTTAATTTCTCCAAGCTCAGTGGTTTCATACGACTGAGGGGCTTGAACATCAATCGACCGCGTTTCGAGTAGCAAAAAATGACCGGTGCGTTACCGAGCAAAGCTACAGACGTAGCTACAAAAGCGATAAAAAACAACAAAGAAAAAAACAACAATTTGCATTTTATAGAGGTAAAACTAACAAAATAAAATAAATAAATAACTGGCGCAACAGTCCAATTTGAACCGCGGCCTCGAGATGAGTTAGCATCATCTCATTTTCTAGATCGTGACTGTTTTGTGCAGAGGTATATGATCAGCAACACGCTCAACCGAGTTATTTACCCCATAATGGGTACTCATTTAACAGCTGAGTGGGCTCATAGTCCGACACGTAAGTCCCCGGAATCGAACCGGGGCTCAGTGCGTTGAAGGCGAACGTGCTAACCGTTGCGCCACCCGGACTACAACAAAATATTAGTTTGATTTTTATGGGATAAATTTTTAAAATAAGGACATGATACTAGTTGTGAACTATATTTATGTCGATAGCATTTAGTAGCTCGTGGAAAGGTTTTACTATTCCATGTCATTTCATTCGTAAATAATCCATAATTTTCTTATAAATAATTCGTTATCTTATCTGGTATTGTACCAGTTGTATTACCGTATCAGTACGGGTATTATACCAGTAATATTTCTGATAATTTTTGCGGTAGACTATCAGGTTGTCATCCGGAATTTTACTAGTAATGTTCCAGTATCAGTATTGTACCAGTATGTTATCTGAGTGAATCCAAGTTCTTTTTACCTTTTTTCACCAGTAGATGTACTTTAGAGAGGAAAGGACTGTGGTATGTTCGTCAGCTAACAAAAAAACAGAGATAAAAAATTGCACACTGCAATAAACCATATTCAGGTCTGGTTGTGCTGCTTCCACTGGCAGATCGAAGGCTGGGCCTGGTGTGTAATGATCTGTCATCATCATCATCGTGGCGCGACAGCCCGACGTCGGGCCTTGGTGGTACGAAACTAGAAGCCGAGGGTCCCATTACACTTGGATCCCGATGCGAGCGCGAGGGCAAATGAGCCCTCCGCCAACTATTCCATCCTTATCGCCTATTTTTTTTTATTCCCCATTTTTACCTCTCCTGTTTGTGTTGTCCTCTCCAGGCCTATGCATTTTTATTAATATGTAAAGGACATGGGCAACGAGCGGCAAACATCCCACTCACGCCTCCCAAACTGAGCTATAGCAAACTTTGGCCGCTGCCTAGCTCGTTGAGGGCCTTTTTCTTCACCAGATGGCATGGCCGGACCTTCACCTTCACTTCATTAGGTTCCGTCCCACGGGCATCTTCAGATGCCCACTAAACCGTCTGTTACAACACATGGGACACGGTGAAAAGCAAATAAGTTAATTTTTCCCGAATCCTTGTTGACTGAAAGATTACCGGTAGTGCGACCAAATAATTAACCGGTTTTGCAGGGATGCTGTATATTACTCGTTTATTATCCTATTTATATATAGAGGGGGGCGCCATATTAAATATTAATTTTCGCACGGCTCTGATTGCAGATTTTGCGGAGCTCTTAAATGGAAAGAGGAAGCAGCAGGTAAGTGTTGTTCGGGAGGAAAGGTAGCCATTCCTTCAATAGACGAGCCAGTTGAACCTCTGAGAGAACTTTTCTCTTTTGAAACAGACGAGTCTCGCCGTTTTCTAAAAAGTATAAAAAAATACAATACATGTTTCCATATGACATCTTTTAGAGCGGATAATATTGTCTCAATGCCAGGATTTTGTCCGACTTTCAATTGAAGATTTTGAAAAAAAAATATTGAAATTTCGGGTTTTCTACATCCCGAAAACCAGTCAAACCAACAAGAAAATCCTACAAAACAGGTCGAATAGATAATTTTATTAAATCTTAGAATAATTAACATTTGTCTCATGGTTTTTTATTTTTTTTTTTTTCATGGAAAGAAAAAAATAACATGTTGCATTTTCGCAACACAGGGCCGATGCCGATATGAGTCAACGCATGTCTGAAAGCATCGTCTGTATGGACCAAACTTGAAAAGCTGCATCTCACCCACCACTAACATGCGAGTCTAGTTATTCACCGATATAGAGTCGGGTGCGTATGCTCAGAAACTGCTCGAGATAGATGACGGAGAAAGTTTGCCAATTTTGTCATGTTGTGGATTCGGAAGACGAGCTTATTGCACAAGTTTTCCCAAATTTACAACAAAACATTCCAAATGAAAATTGGTTGTGTGAAAGACGCATACTGACACCAAAAAATGAGACTGTTACGAAAATCAATAAAAAAATCTTGGACAAAATAACTAGCGAAATATCAGTGTATGCTTCCATGGACAGAGTCATGGTATCCGATGACACCACGAGCTACCCCGTGGAGTTTCTAAACTCTTTGGAGCTATCCAGTCTGCAATCCCAAAAGCTGGAATTAAAGGTAGGTATACCCGTGTTGCTAATGCGCAACCTGGACGCGCCCAGATTATGCAACGGTACTAGTAGATTGCGAGCCACCGAACTAGGAAAGCGTATTGTGAAGTGCACAGTTTTAACTGCAGAAGCTAAGGGAGAAAATGTGCTTATACCACGAATCCCAATTATACTCATTAACTTCCCATTTAAGTTTAAACGTCTGCCGTTCCCTTTAAAAGTTGCATTTTCAATGATTATCAATAAATCACAGGGCCAAACCTTAAAGGTAGCCGAAATACATTTGGGCACGGTGTGTTTTTCCCACGGTCAGCTCTACGTAGCTTGCTCACGTGATTCTAAGTCGCAATATCTGCATGTTTTTGCTGAACGAAAGAAATCTTTTAACATAGTTTATGAGTGTATTGCAGTAAGTAGAAGTGACCCAAAAATAGATAATTAATTACGTACTTATTTTAATTCTCGCAAGCTTGTACATCAGAATAGGCTATCATTTAGAAAAATAAAAGATACACAAGCATACGAAGTCGGGGCTTCGAATTATGATATTAGTACGATTCCCAGCAAACAATGTCTATCTTCCGCGATAAGAATGCGATTCGCCTTGGAAGATAAATTTATAGACGGGGATATCCCCATCTTATCGCGGGAGTCACCCCCGTCGGGAGAAAATAGTTACCGAAAGCGAAACTTCCTGGAGAAAATTTGGCGAAACGAGTTGGCAACAAGAAAGCGAATCGCGGCGGGGATAAATTTACGAATTGACAAAATGACGCGATGAGAGTCAACTAAAACAAAAATTATTATCGCTTTTTTTATTAGATTAATCTTCATGCTTTTTTTATCTTACATATTCTTTGACGCTCATAATTCATATTTAATCCTTTTTCACAATTGATATTTGTAGAATTCGAACCAGGTTCCCATGTTTGCAAGTCCATAGTGCTAACCGTTGCGCTATCTAGATACAAACAATGAGAATGACACAATCGTCGTTTCGTATTTATTGTGAATTGGCGAAATATCATCTTGGCGATAAATTGGCGAATTGAAATCCTATCGCCATTCTTTCGCCTGAGGGATATCCCCTAATTATTGAAAAAGCGATAAATAATCTATGAATTTATCGTAAGGAAGAATCGCCATCGTATTGCGATTCTTTCGCCTGAGGGATATCTCCTAATTATTGAAAATGCGACAAATAATCTATAAATTTATCGCATGGAAGAATCGCCATCGTATTATCTGGGCAATTTATCTTCCAAATGATACGAAATTGTTAACTTATACTTATTTACACTCTGGACGAAGTAGTGTCAAGTTGTTCGTGAAGCGAACAACGCGAGCGTAGCGAGCACTAGATGTGCAACAGTTACAGATAGTTTTTAATAAAAATTGTATGTTTTATCGTCAAATATTAAGCGATTGATATGAAATTTGGCAGGAATATTGAAAATGGAGTTCGTCATCGAACTTGTTTTTAAAGTGACGTCTGGCTAGCGATGGATTGGATTGCAGTGTGTGCTCGTGAAGTTTGGACGGGGACATTCACAGTGCGCACATGTTGTCCCGCGTCCAAATGGACGCTAATGTGTTCCACCTTTAGAGTAAAAGCGATAGCGAGAGCTGGAATCGGGCTGCAGGTTTACACAAGGGGACAACTTCGAAATATTCCAAACAGGTCCTTTCAAATTCTACGTGAACCACCGCAGAAACTTCAGCACAGGATAAAGCTCTGGTGAAGGACAGGATGTCTCCATCCTTTGCAAGTAGGCACGGATGATCAAAATTTTCATTTCTTCAGTTCATTTAATTTGTTGCCTACGCGTGTGGTCACCTGGATTCCAGACGACCACAGATACGGAGAGATGTTTGATTTTGTTGGGGCGTCTCGACGTTCATTTACCGCTTGCGAATGCCCCTCTTTTACAGAGGGGAATCCCTTCCCCGACGCATCGGCTCGCTCCGACACTTGGGCAGATATCCCTGGCCTTCCTCTCACTTCACACGTTCCTTGCTTCCAAGTATATTTTCCTTCCTTTCGGGGTTTCTCCAGAAAAGTTATGGGTCCATTTTATACCTTATGGCTAGGTTTGAGTGGAGCCGCTACAGACCTGATGTACAGACGGTTACCTTCATATTGTCTGGTTGCCAGTTTTGGATGAAAGATTTTGGTTGTAGTTTGGTCTCCTCGTGGTATTGTATAGTATTTCCCATCTACCCCGTGTATCAATCGAGCATTCCTCTATCGGCCGCTTGAGGACACGTCCCTAGGGATCCACCACCACGTTTTTCATTTGTCCGTTGACCTCTGTTCAGTTCAATGCAACCTCCTCGAGTAATATAAGTAGTATCATCACGTCACTGCATCCAACCCATGTCTTGGTTTTTTATCATCAGGTCTAGGGTATTCGCGTTTCGCCTGTTATTTGTTTATTTATTTTATTTTTGTCATTTAAAAAAAATTCACACGATCTTTATCTATGGGAACAAAGGTCAATTGGGGTGGTACCATCTTACTAATCGTTGATTTCTTTCCCTGTGTCTTTCGATTTAAGCGGTATCAAGTCGCTGGTGTTCTTGCATCTTATTTTATTTGAGAATAAACATATATGTACATACTCGTAAGAGTACAAACGACCAAATAATGTTAAAATATAATAAAAGAACAGAAAATGTCATATATTTATAGGCTGTCAGACAACAATAAAATGTTCGTAAGATATGAAAGGATCAGCCGAGAAAATGTTGACTTCAAATCCCTGGTACAACCAATCGTTGTTGTTGGCTCAATGTGTTACTCTGTCATATCGTCATCTGAACACCATGCTAATGTTACGAACATAACGCACACTGAATACTTTTGTCAGTTCAGTTGGTGCGGATGCTACTCACGTGGATAAAACATAAGGTGTACGGGCAATTTTCGCACGTTTTACACATCTCGCAATTATTTGTGTGTAATCTGGCTGACTAGGAAACGAAAATGATTAGGCGCGTATTTTTGCTTTTCTTAACACGTGAAATATTTTAACACGCAATACAACAACAATGCACCCCTTTATGGGTTAGCGCTTAACCCAGTAATTTATCGAGGGCCGTTCCTTTCCTGGATAGCGCACAATTAAAGCTTTTATTTAGGACAAATCTAGCGGTCGCTAGAACAAGTTCGTTCGTTCGACTCTGTTTTCACCTCAATTAGATTCAATGGAATTCCACATTTTTTTTTCAATTGGAAAAGTGATGATGAAAAAGTCGAAATATGGGGAAACAACTCGGAATCAATTAGTTTTTTCTATCACAGATGCATCTGATAAGTCCGATGCTTGCTTTATGTATTAATGTTCTTGCAAATGTACAAGTGCGAATCATTTTCAATTTAAATTGGAATTGTTTGTGACACTTGGTTTCATTCTGCACACCAACTTAGTATGCGTCTGTAGTTTAGCTCGGTAATGCCCGGTGCGTTACCGAGCTAAGCTACAGACGCATTCTAAGCCGATGCTTGCTCTTGATGTAATAGAATGAAGTTTGTTTTTAATATTTTTCAAAGAGTCGAATTATGCCACTACTTAAAATCCAAACTTTATCTGAGACAAAATCCATTTCATGTCAAATACATGCTTTTACCATAGAGAATACCTATGGAGGAGCAATCCGCATATACTCAACACTAAACTATTTGAAGCAATTCCAGTCGTAAAAGGTAAACAGAGAGACACACGCCCTCCACTGCGCAACACCCGCGCAGTCTATATAAAAGCACAGGAAGCACGTAAGATGTCATCCCCTCTCCTACTTTTCCAATTGGAACAATAACATTCCAGTCTGTCTTTCTGCCGCGGAACACCCGCCCGGTCCATATAGAGCAAAAGAGATATCAAATTTCCATCCCCCTTCCTACTTCCTCACTTGTGCCGAATCGCTTCGTTTCTCTCGCTCTTTTTCATTTCCTCATATACTCTCTCTTCAAAGGCTTTTACCCAGTATGGGTAAGAAACGTGTTTTTTTTTTGCATAAAAGCTCGGGTTTACTGTCCCTGACCTAGATAGCTGCAAAAGAACGCGCCTTTTGTTAATATACCGAAATTTTAAGTTATCATTTGTTATTCTCTTCAGTTTGACTTGTTGGTCGAAAGTTCAAAGCTCGTAATCACAGCTAATTCAGACAACCCAATCAAACCACGATCGTATTTCAAGACACCCTGTGATACGAACAAACATACAAATACTCGTACGAGCATCCTGAATGACATAATCATATGCACAGAACCGAGCTGGTACTGTAAGCCACAGTATGAGATCGGAAGCCTTACTTTTCGAAAATTTGATAAGACGCTAGAAAAGAATTCTGAACAGAGAACCGAAGAAAAATTATTTCTTGCCTGAACATTTGAAAAAGCCTGCGGGTAGCCGGTAATCATTTCGAATGACTTCAAGTCCCATCGCCTCGAAATCTTGATATAACACATACTGTGCGACTACAACACAAAATTCCATCTTTTGCAAAACTGCCGCATTGATTGTGTTTCTCCCTTTGCATAAGCCCTATAGAATTCCTAAGCGATCAATTCATCGCAATGACCAATGGAATTCATTTCGACTGTCTATCGAGAAATATCTGAACGGTGGATTTATTGTCATCGCAAAATATTTTTATATGATCATGTACGGACATTCCACGGTATTTTTTAAATGGGAGAGTATGGAAAAAGTGCTTTGATTTAAAATGGCGGATGGGTTAATTTAATTATTGGATAGATAAAAAATATATTGTTTTAGCATATAAGTCGAGTCAAATTGATCATTAGGTTTATAGGGAGCAAAATAAAAAGCTCCCATAAAATTAAAATCTAGTCAGAATCTTAAAAAAGAGAAAAACTTTTTTTTTAATTTTGAATATTTTGAAAAACTCGTTGTTCTTTGGCAGGGTTACAACCTCCTAAGGAGCGTATCGAGATTTGCTTTCTTTTTCCACGGACTGAATGTGCGCCAAAGGTGTGCAGTGTGCATAGGCTATCATTTGCTTTGATCCGTGCAGTATGTAAAAAGATACTCCCAAAAATGTGAAATTACGTAGAGCTTCTCGCTTAAGTCTTTTAAATGATTTTAAAGGAAAAATAGGGTTTCTCGCTTAAGTCTTTTGAATTATTTCCAAAAAATAGGAGTTCACTTCTGGCGGGAGTGGGGTGGAGGTACCATATTTCATGTTTCTTTTTTTCAAAAACTACCCAAAAAATGGACCGGGTTATTTTTCTTCTTGTGATATAAGATAAGATATTGATCTTGTCTACATGTAAAGGTGTTTTCAGAAACTCACAACCAAAAATGAATTAGTTACATACGATGCAATGAAGATCCTCTTATTGTCGCATTTTTTTATTTTCGATAATTTATAACTTGGCTAAAAATAAATCGATTTAACCCGTACCAACTTTATATGATATTGAGACCGTGCTCTTTAATTTCACCATTGATTTATTCTTTTCCGACTATTGGTTCTCGAGAAAAAGGTACATTTGCGGTAAAAAATGCGATTTCCGAAAAAAAACGCAATTTTCCGTAGCAGTGCTCTAAAAAACTCGCTTCGGGTCGATTCTCCGGGCACTTGATCAGAATCGATTGTTTGGTTATTTGAGAGTAATCTTCCCCCAAAATGGAACGCCATTCGACCGTTATTGTGGTTTTTATGCGGATCTTCTGATTAAAAATCACTGTGTCTGAACTGTGTGTGCGTCTGATTTTCTGAATCTCTTCATCGGCGTAGATATATCGGCATTTTCCTTGTACGTCGTGATATTTCGTTGGTTTTGGCGTAAATACTCGGAAGGTTTTGTTATGTTTTACCATCAGGACGTACACTAAGTTATAAGAATGCAAGAGAGAATTACGAAATTATCCTTGAAATTCCTTCAACTTTGTCAAATGCCGGAATAGTTGACTCTAATTCAAGTAATTCATGCGCGGTGTCAATTTCTACGTCTGAGACTTCCAGAGCAAGCAAATGTTTAAAAGTATTTCCATAACTTGACCTTGTTTATGAAAAACGACTAAGAACACGGAAAGGTGAGATTCTCTAAAACGGGTCGAAACGTGAGGCAGTATCAGTAAACGAGAAAATTGCTTATGTGCAAAATACAAGCGTATTTGACTCTCTGGTCGAAATATTATTGAATTGCTACGGAAATTATTCTTTTTAGGGTATTGTAGTAAAAACAAAACCCTTATGAAATCGGTCATGCGTCCGTCTGTCCGTCTGTCCATGAAATATCTCATGAGCCGCTGAAGCTACATATATATGTAGAATCATTATAATTCGCCGGAGAAAGCGATTCGTCCACATAGAGGCGAAATTAAGGTAAATTTTTTTTCATCGAGAAAGGTAATGTTGAGTACATTCCATTTTTTGGAATTTTCTTGAAATTTGTAGAAAGGGGAACATTGGGGGAGGAGAAAATATTAGTTCGTAATTTGTCCCCTTCCCCTTGCAGTTCGATACCGTTATACTTAGAATTATGAAAACTTACAGGAAAGTGGGTTCCGAAAAAAAAGGAAAATAATGGAATATGTATATCTTCTCAGAATAGGTCAATAATAGTTTATTTCTATAGTTACAGTTAGCACACCCCTGCATGCCTTAAACACGTTCGAGGTCAAAAGTACTGATAGCCAACGATAACCAACACCTTAGGCAATAATATGTTCCAAGTTTCGTTATAATCACGTAATATGAATTGGCATGTAAAATGTAAGCGAGTAAGACATTTTAATTATGTTTTTTTTTATCCATCTGAGTTGTATCAAGAAGAGCAAGGCGCCGATATTTAAATACCAAAATAAGCGCTTAATAATAATAAAGTTTTCATTGTACAGCAGCAGAGCTTAACTTTTGTGGGGCGATCGGTAGCGCAGTGTGTTGAGGCATCAGTCTCATGTTGGATTACCGGCGTTTCGGGTTCAAATCCCGTCCACGTCGACATTCGTGGCCATGGATGTGCAGGAGATGCATGCTGGCAACTGCATTCTCCGAAACCAGTGTATGACAACGAAACGTCAACTGGGCCACATGGAACAGTTGACGCGCTATGCCCCACAAGGGGTTAGGGCAATTGCGTAGTAGCAGAGCTTAACCTTTGTCAATGATTTTTAAAATTAATAAAGGATTTTTAAACTGTTTCGGTAGTTGCTCTACAAAACTTACAGAATCATTTTCGGATATCCCCAGTTGTGAGTGGTTACTATTTGTAAAAACTGCAAACCGCTGGTGCGCAAAAAGCCGATTTTGCTGGTTGATGGGTACGACCAGGGATTCAACTTTGGGGTGTATTTGAAGAATTTAATTTCAGAGTTTCTAACTGGAAAGGAAAAATGTGCAAAAACCGTTTGGCCTGAAAACGATATCAATAACAGAAGGTCCGTATATTTTTATTGATACACAAATTTTTCTGTCGGTGAACCACACATTCAATGACCGTCTTCCATCGGAGGATATCCCGGAGAAAATTCGGGCGGAAGGTACTAAGTACATCTTAGGAGGGATTATTTGCCACCAACCAGGGCATTACACGGTTTACAGTAGGAGCGTGACAGGGTTCAAAAAGCCGATCTTTAAAGGATACTAAAGCCCATTCGAGGTAAAAGGCTTCTTCTTCCTTGCCCTTTCATACCACTCTGCGGCTTCGCGTTGCTCTGCCTGTGGTGTTGGCACTTCACCCATTCTGGCGGTATAATCTCAGCTTCCTTCTGCAGGCAGCACGGTCTTGGATCGTATCATCGCCAACATTAACACGTTGTTGTTGCTTTTTCGAGGTACAAGGCTACCAGAAATTAACGCCGAAATATTATTTTACATAAAAAGTAAATAGGCATCGCAGTGACTACTCGCCCACAAACGAAACATTGTGGAGAGCTTACAAAACATATTTTGTTTTTGGTATAATTTTTGAATTATTAAAAAACCTAAGCTGTTAAGTGATCCTAACGCATTACTTTTCGATAGGATTGCTTTTCAGTTTCTTTAATTGCCATATTTTCTTTTCAGCCTACCAGAGTTAATCTTTTTTTTTACAGTGTAGTGTGAGATTTACGTATAGATCGCAACAGCACTACCAAATAATTCTTTAAGTAGCCATATTAACGATATAAGTATTCCCAACCTAAAAAATTTAGTTTGCTAATAACTTTTTTGCAACTGTATATCCATAGGTCGCTGATTCATATCCGACTCGATGGACTACATATGTTTTCGTGAATTCCCGTTCCAGGATATCAAATTCGATACAAAGAAACTCTTCTTCCACAACTAATTAGAAAATTGGCAAATTCGAAAAAATAACTTGATTTTATTGATGTCTTTCAATATCGACCGCTGAACACCAAGTGAAGTCAAATCTATCAAAAAAAAGCTCTTTAAATCCTTTGTTGTTAAAAGTTAAAAAACGACATATGTCGCATCTAAAATTTTAAGTTCCAAAATTCTATGTTTTCGAAAAATTCGAATAAAGCTCAATTAGCGACATCTTCAGTAAATTTTACATACTAAATACGATCCTTTGACAAGAACGTAATAATATCAAAAATACAAAGTGAGGTTTCGTGATTGTAAACCAATTGAAGGATGACTTCGGCAGTAATCAGATAAGTACACAATTCGATAAGTTCTGATGCTTTGGTTTTGATTATTCCATTTTAGGCAGATGCTGGGCGAACGATCGACGGCGGCGGATCGAAACAGTGTGGAAACGAAACTTTTTTCCGAGCAAACGATAATCTACGATGGGCAAACGAACTGCCTAGTTTGCACTACAAAATTATCCTTGAAGGAGCCAAATTGAGGGTATTTCCAACCTAAAAAACTCATTCTGCTAATAGCTTTCTTTGTAAGGGTGGCAAGCGAAACTTTTTCCTGGGTAAACGATAATCCATGATGATTCAAACGAACTGCCCAGGTTGCATCAAAGAAATGTCTTTAAGGAGCCAAAGAGTGGAAATGTACAATGTGGCGCCCAAGTGGGATCAAAATACCTACTTATTTATGGAAATTTGGAGGAATGGGTAAACGAAACTTTTTCCTGGGCAAACAATAATCCACGATGGGATATCCTTTAAGGAGCCAAATTAATGTGCCAACCTGAAAAATTTAGTCTGCTAACAACTTTTTTGCGAGGGTGGGCAAACAAAACTTTTTCCTATGCAAACGATATTCCACGATGGGCAAACGAACAGCCAAGTTTGCACTCAAAAATTATCCTTCACGGAGCCAAATCAAAGATATAAGTATTCCAAACCTAAATAAATTTGTTTGCTAATAACGCTTTTAGCAAGGGTTGGCAAACGAAAATTTTTTCTGGGCAAACGATGGCTTACGATGGGCTAATGGACTAGCTAACTTAAATTAAATATTATCGTTATGAGGGTGTATAATGTGGCGCCAATCAACATTTTAATTTTTTGAATAAGAAAGCCTGGTACGCAGATCGCCGTGCAATGGAAAGTGCTGTGAAATTTATACAAAAATTTCAAACCTGTTCCCCGGTGAAAAATTTGGCACGCATTTTATACGAGAAATCACGACGCTTTTCATTCCACGGCGAACCGTGTACCAGGCGGAGCAACGACAATAGGCGTGTTTTTTTCAACAGTCCAGATCAAGAGCAGAACAACAATCGTACGCCTTACACTAACAACCTGCTCTGTATAGTAGAACAACTTTGTTAGTGTAATGCGTGCAATTTTAGTTCCGCTCTGATCTGAACTGTTAAAAAAAACACGCCTAATATGATGAATACCTTAAGCAAGATAACATATTTCTTCCCAGAGGTGTATAGAAAGAGAAATCGATCTACATATATAAAATCGTTCAGTCATTCAAAACTTATTTTTAAGAATATCGGCTGGAGCTCTGTGTGGAATGCAACAGAGTTTCAGAAGAATATTTATAAAATTTATGAGTAAAGTATTGCTTCAAAATGACACGCTAAAGGTTTTCAGTACAGTGATATAATATTTGCGTATTGGCTGTACCATTACCGTCCATGATCCATGCCGTCAACACGAACATATGAGTACTTACTTGTTCAATAATTTACAGCCCGCAACGAATCAACTCACAATAGCAACGCAAGAAGTTAATAAACCAAAGCATACCTTGCGTTCTTTTATGAAATGGAATGTTTTGATGCAAATTTGAAGTGCACCTTCATACGTTATTCCGGGTCATGGATCAAAACAAGAAAGTCTGCAAAGGACGTGAGCTCGAATATTGGTAAGTGAATTATCATCACTGACACAATCTCAGTACTCAATGCTCCTTTTGTAGTGAATTGGGTGAATAGAAATAAGGACAATTGCATTTATTAATCTCGATTTGTTCATTATGAAAAAAACTCATTACATGAAAGTCGATTTTTTTTTTATTTTGCCCTATTCTTAACAGAATATTTAAAAATTGGCTTCAAAAGGGATTTCACCATGTAAACTGCGAACAAACAAACAGTTTTAAAGGAACTTGGAGAACTTTATTTTTAATAAGTAGTGCGGCTCATTATAACAATGTATGGAACAAAATGTCACCCAAATGCTGCCCACGGCTAGGCTCCGACAGCAGACCTTCATCCGATTGTCTATATTTTGTATGACGCTGAGAGGTGCTTTCACCTCGATGGATTAATCAACAAAGAAAAAATGTCGCATCTGAGCTGACGAGAAACCAAGAGTTATAGTTAAGAAGGCTAAGGAACTATAATCAGGGTCATTTTACTAATTTGTCAGCAGCATTAACATAAGCAAGCTGCTGAACTATTTGATATTAATCGAATGGAAAGTGAGGTTTAGTTCATTCAATATGTAAACAATAACAATTCAAAACAAATCGATTGTTGATTGTGTTTTCTTGGCGTCCGATTCAGTGTTGTTTTCAAAGTGGTTAGCGCAGCGATGACGCGTCAGGGGGATTCGATCCATGCATAATTATTACATGAGTATTACAAATTTGATATTAATTTAGTCATGATTCTTTGTTGTTCAATTCATTCTTTCCAGGTTAATTATTCTTATGCCGATTCGATGGGACGCGATGTCAAAGTTGCAGAAAAAACGCCAACTGGGGTAAGTATGTTGAAATTCTAAGAATACGATAGTTTTATAACATTCCGTTTTTCCATTTCAGCTATTGAATTTCCGGGCGATAGCAAGAGTCCACGAAAAGTCAGTTTGGAAGGGTTTTTTGGAGCGGCAGAGCCATCGGGCTGTACTTTTTCGAAAACGAAGCCAGCCAACCTGTTACCGTGAATGGTATACGCTATCACGCCTCGATAATGGATATTTTGTGAATGCTTTTGGAGGCTTTGGATGGGGACGATATCTGGTTTTATCAGCATGGTGCCACTTGCCACACACCCAACTAAACCATGACTTTTTCAATGGTTGCATTATGTCCCGATATGATAATATCAATTGCCCGTGTTCAATACAAAAACTCGTCGGACCGTAAATGTTCAATAAATTCGAAGAACGAAGAAAAAATTCAAATGCTTATATCAAAAGGTAAAAGAAACACTTCGTTTAAAACGAAAGGGTGGCTCCCAACACTATCAGTTCCAAATAAAGGCAAAACGGCAATGCAATCTTAGCTTTGAAACAGTCATTTTATGACGTCAGTTCATGCAACAACCTTGAACTACAAGTATAATCAGGGCCATTTAACTAATTTATCAGCAGCATTAACACAAGCGTGTTGCTTATCTATTTGACACTAATCGAATGGAAAGTGAGATTAATGTCAATTTAATTTGTAAACAATCAAAATTCAAAACAAATAGATTGTCTGTTGTGCGGCGTTATATTGTCTTGTCGTCTAATTCAGTATTGCTTTCAAAGTGGTTAGCGCAGCGATGTCGCGTCAAAGGGATTGCATCCATCCAAGTATCATATTAGATAAGTATTACAAATTGAATATTAATTAAGTGATAAGATAAGATAAAATAGTCGAGCTACTGTCCCAGCAGGAAGGCGCTGCGACAATAAAAGATCTATTGTGCCGTAGCTCATTAATCCAAAAGACCGTCCACCTTTCTAATAAAGGGCAGTAAGTCTTTAGCAGGAATCAACCTGAAGTCTGCAGTGCTGATTGTAGCCTGCCCGAGGAGTGACCTCCTAAAACGCGCGATTGCGGGACATTCCCACAAGATGTGTTTGGTCGTTTCCACGTCCTCTAGACAGAGACGGCATTCAGTCTCGATCGACAGACCCATCTTGTTCAGGTGATATCTGACCAGGTAATGGCCAGATAAGTACCCCACTAGGAGTCTTAGGTGGGTTCTACTCATTTGAGTAGTACCCTTGTAACTGAAGGGCATTATCAGCTTCTTTGATTGACGTAGCCCTGGAAAGTTATTCCAGTACTGATGACGCAATAGTGCAAACCAATCTGTGATCCGCAGTTTGGCCGAGGCCAGCCCAAAGCCACAGTAAGGCTCAGGTCCATGAAAACGACTGGATGATCCTTGTCTAGCAAGTTCATCCGCAGCCTCGTTCCCTCAATGCCCTGGTGGCCTGGCACCCAGCACAAGTAGACTCGGGTTTTGGATGCCAGCGATTGAAAGAGTTCGTAACACACCTTCACCAGTTTTAAGGAGACATTATATGAGGAGAACGCTTTTATAGCTGCTTGGCTGTCTGAGTAGATAGCAATGTGAGCGCCGCGAAGTCCAGTTTCCAAGATTACCCTGGTGCAGACCTCAATAGCGTCGATCTCAGCTTGAAAAACGCTAGGCGAAACTCCCATTGCGACCGAAATCCTGGTGTTGGGTCGAAAGACACTTGCACCAACACCCTGTTCTGCTTTAGACCCATCGGTGAACTACCTAATACATCTAGGGTCTGGACAGGGTGTGCCATTTACCCATTCAGAGCGGTCAGGGATGAGGGCTGAAAATTTTCTGCCAAAGCAAACTTCCGTGATCATGTAATCTGATCTCAAGCAGATCTGGACGTCAGGAATTTGATTCAGAATGCTCATGTGACCGCTTTCTTCACTACGCACGTCGGAAGTTAAGTGAAGTCTATAAAAGCATTTAGAGCTGCTGATTCTTGAATCAATATATGCAACGGAGTAAGTTCAATAATCGCCTCCAGGGCTGGCGTAGAACAAGTGCGCATAGCTCCAGTGATGCCAAGGCAGGCAAGGTGTTGAAGCTTATTGCACTTCAGTAAGACAGAATATTGCTGAGTTTTAGGCCACCACACAAGCGCTGCTTAGATCACCATGGGCCACATCAGCATGGTATATAACCACTCAATTATCTTTGGGGTGAGCCCCCATGTCCGTCCAAAGGGACTTCTGCAAGCCCACATTGTGCGTGTGGATTTGCTAAGTACATTATCTATGTGAGTATTCCAGGTGAGTTTCGAGTCTAGTGTCACCCCGAGACATTTACCTTCAGTGGAATAATCTAAGGTCGTGCCGGCTAACGAAATTGGATCTAATGTTGTATTTCGTTTTCGCGTGAACGGCACAACGACAGTTTTCTGTGGGTTTACATGTAAGCCCACAGCAACACACCAGTATAGAACTATGTCAAAGGCCGACCTCATCACCTCCGTGATGGTAGATTCGAATTTGCCCCTGACTACTATGATAAATCAGCCGCGTACCCGATAGTAAGATAACCGCGCTCATTAAGCATGGAAATCAGCTCGTCTACGACAATTGATCTCAAAAGGGGTGACAGAACGCAACTTTATGGACAACCCTTTACGGCATTCGCGCAAATGGATGAACTGCCTAGAGTTGAGTGAATATCCTGTCCACGGAGTATGACATATATCCATGCAATGGTAGCAGGTGGGATGTCCCTGAGTTCCAGTGATCTGGAAATGCACTCGTAGCTGGTATTATCGAAAGCCCCCTCAATGTCAAGAAAAGCACACAACGCGATTTCTTTATCACTGAGGGACTTTTCGATAGTACTGACAAGTTTATGCAAGGCGGTCACTGTAGACTTGCCCTTCGTGTATGATTTGGACATATGTTCCGGCTTATTACTTTGGGTATGAGGTCCACATTAACTTTCCTCCAAGGTTGTGGTATATACCCAAGGGTATAACTTGCCCTAAAAATCTCGATTAGCGGTGTTATTATGATCTCCAAGCAGTTTTGCAACAGAGCGGGGAAAGCGCCGTCCACTCTGGGAACTTTAAATTTCTCAAAGGATTCAATCGCCCATTTTACTTTGTCCATGTCAAAGATGACCCCCGATAAACTGCCAGCCTGGCTTTCGGGAACCCGTTGGGGCCTCGTAGTTGGGCAGGAGTCACCTTCAGACAGTACGGACCCTGGGAAATGGATCTGAAACAGCAACTTTAATCTTCTGTTGTCGGTAGTTTTCCCGTTGAAACTTATTTTCATTAAAACAGCGCGTTTCCATAACGAGATCTTTATTTTTCCTTTTCGAATACAATTGTTTCGAGAGACACTTGCTCTCTTCCTCAGTTCGTGGTGCTGACTACTCAACGATGGCTAAACTACATCCTTAAATACTAATACTATTATGATCCTACCTTACACAACTTTTTAAAAAACTAATTAAGAGCAATAAATCCTTACACGACCTTACATCACTAATTAGGGCTGTATCCTAATACATTTTATCTAATTTACCTAACCTAACATTTCATATTTTTTATTTTGGGAAATTTCTTTTAGGTTTTCCCTGATTAACGACCTTTAATAATTTAGATGGGCAATTTCCATCATCGTGGTTCAACAGACATCTTTTCGGTATCCTACTGATCTCGAGACTTTCCGCTGCGTCGAGTTTGTAGGGTTGTCGGACTGCTCGTAATATTTCGACGTCGTCAAAAACGATCGAGTGTCCCGATTCGACCAAATGCCTCGCAACCATAGACTTAACATGTCGTATGGGATTCTTTCGTCCTAGTTTCGCGTCTTTCTTGTGCTCCTCGAATCTCGTAGTGATTAGGCGTCGGGTTTGTCCTATGTATACCATCTCACAGTCCTTACAATTGATCTTGTAGATTCCGCTTCTCTCTGTTTTTCTCAGGTGGTCCTTCGCACTACCTAGACGTGCTTTAAGCTGGTGCATTCTGCTGGTTCCTACTGCATCGATCCGGTGCTTTGCCAGCACCTGCCTGATACGACCGAACAAAAAAAAAATATGAAATGTTAGGTTAGGTAAATTAGATAAAATGTATTAGGATACAGCCCTAATTAGTGATGTAAGGTCGTGTAAGGATTTATTGCTCTTAATTAGTTTTTTAAAAAGTTGTGTAAGGTAGGATCATAATAGTATTAGTATTTAAGGATGTAGTTTAGCCATCGTTGAGTAGTCAGCACCACGAACTGAGGAAGAGAGCAAGTGTCTCTCGAAACAATTGTATTCGAAAAGGAAAAATAAAGATCTCGTTATGGAAACGCGCTGTTTTAATGAAAATAAGCAACTTTAATGTTTCTTCTGGACCTTCAGTATACGAACCGTGTGGTCTCAATAGAATACCGACCCCGTTTGCTGAGTCTTTGGATAGGGCTTTGTGAAGGCGTGCCGCTTCCGGTAGCGACTGAATGCTCCCACAATGTCTTTTCCAGCATTCTCGTTTGGAATTCCTAATGAGTTTGTTGTACTCGGTGACAGCAGTTCTGCACTCATCCCACCTATTGAAGCGCTTGGCTTTGTTGAACATACTCCTAACTTTAGCTCGCTTGCGGGCGAAATCCTCGTTCCACCAGGGTACTTTATGCCCCGACTCCACCGTACGTGAAACGGTACTATCTCTGTAGGAGGAAGTTAAAATTAATTTAGTGATAGTCAGATTGCGTTGCGGAGTTTAAACGTACATAATTTGTATCTGTCTGTTTTTATTCCAATTATTTAAAAATGCCCTGTGTTATCAAAAAGTGGAAAGTAATCAACCAGTGCTCCGCCTGTACCTAAAGTTTATTTCCATCGAAGCTGTGTAAAGTTACTTGAAAGTGATTTGGAATATTTAAAAATTAAAAATATTCCATACCGGTGTGAAGCATACACGGCTGGGAGGCGGAAGTAATTGCAATCTCCACCGTAGTTAACAGTCTCTCCAGTCACATCGAAGCGTGATTCGTTGATTGACATTGTACACACGAATCAAAGAGTCGATGAGCCGAAGATTACGCTGCAGATTTTGTACAACGAAATTCGTAACCTGCAGACACTCAACGAAAAGGCAATCTCGATGATAAACTCCCTTAAACAAGAGAAGGATGAATTGCGATCTCTAGTCGTGGAGTTTCAGCGCAAAATAAATGCACTTGAACAACGTAGAAATACCAATTGCATCGAAATCGTTGGAGTTCCGAATGTCACGAACGAAAGTGCTTTCGACTGTGCTCTTATGGCTTTTTCCAAAGGTTTAAGGGGGAAACCACATTAGGAGGTTCAAAGAATCCATTTTTTATTATACAAATTGTTAGCTTAACAATCCAAGAATACGCTGCCAGAATTTCAACGTTTAGATTTTATGAGCACAGAACCGAGCGCTCATCGGGTATAGTCTGCAGGCTCGAGCGCACAGCAGGTAGGGCGGAGCAGTACCTTAGGTAGTCGCTTTATGTGCTTACGTAGTCTTGTTACGGAACCCCGCTTCTGCATCTTTGTTTTCAAATAACCAGGACCGTGCGAAGGGGGCGACCACCCCGGGCGCCGTCAGCAAGGGGCGCCGAGAGCGATAGCTTACAAATAAAAATTTAATAATAATACTAAAGAAAATAAACAATTGAAAACATTTTATTGAATTAACGCCAGTACGTATTTTTTTTAACTGGCTAACAATCAATCAGCCTTGATATTGAATGAATTGACTATTCAAGCAACAGACTTTGCTCGAAAATACACTCCCGGCTTAAATAGAAACAGTAGCAAAGAGACTGGTTTTACTCAAAATCTCCAGTGCTTTAGTTCAGAGAGTAATACTAAGTTTCCGTTATGAAAGAATAGAGAGAATTCTCTTAATTTTTACGGAACAGGAATGTTCCAAAATTGCATTCGACTTTAAGGCTGAGCGCACATTGGCTCACGTTCGCGTGTCGCGTTCACGTGTTTTATGTCAAACTGTTTGAGTTTATAGTTAGAAATCAAAGAAGCAAATCCGTCAATTTGACAAATGCTCGACTATTGTCGTACCAACAAATTGGGTTCATTACTGTGTGTTAACGCTAATAATTTGGTATCAAATGTGTGCTCATGTGCATCCGACTAGTCTCCAGTCGTTTGTTTTGTCACTCAACTCTTACCTAATTATCCATTTTACAGCACAATAATGAACCCAATTTGGTGATACGACAACAGACTAGCATTTGTTAAATTGAAAGATACGCGTCTGTGGTTGCAAACCATAGACTCAAACCGTTTGAACTTAAACACGTGAATGCGACACACGAACTTGAGCCAACGTGCGCTTAGCCTAATACTATACGGACTTAACATAATTTCGTGAAAGTTCAGCCAGAGCACCATCGAAAGCCTCAATTATTGTTTTTCGTCCTCGAATTGCATGCTTCATCTTTTTTCAAACAAATTCATCCTTACAAAATTTGCTGAAGATCTAAATCTCAGGCACAGAAATCGTGCCATAAAATCCAAATTTTAAGCTTGCATTCATTTTTCATCAGTTGGACTGTATTAATGGAAGCGTGACCCTGGTGCAGGGCCATCGAGAGAAAATCCGGGCCCGGTACTCAACTTTTGTAGGGGCCCCATATATGGCGACCAGTACCTCAACGAACAAAAAAAAAGGTCAAAGCGTAGGCATTTCTTTTTTTTCTTGTAGGGGCCAATATATGGCGACCGGTAGCTCAGTGCTTCAGAGTGGTATGAAAGGGCAAGGAGCAAAAAAAAAACAAGCTCAATGCGTAGATACATTTTTTTTTTCAATTTTCCAAATTTTCGGGCCCCCGAGAAAAACACGGGCCCGGGGCGTTTCCCCCCTTCCCCCCCCCCCCCTCCCCCCCCACTCGACGGCCCTGCCCTGGTGCTATATCCATCTAATAGGCACCTCACACATGCAATACTATCTTCAATATACTCGTATTGAACAAAAATCTAAGACCAAATTATTGTTGAATTGCGATTGTGAGGCTGACTATTGTTCAATAAGAAGGGTATTCAAAATATTTAATGTTTGACAAACATGTTCAAGTAGCTTTGAAAATTATTGCGGACCATTCAATATTTTCCCACTGAAATTTTCGAGTGGTACTGGGTGGGAGAGTTCTTACTCCATTGTATCGATATGAGTATGAAATCTGTTGTGCATGTTTTTTGAGGTTGTTGGAGCCTGTATTTGAACAAAATATTGAACATAATTTGATGTAGTGAGATTTATCTTCAAATTTTTTCAAGGTGTCTCCAAGTGGACCAAAAATATTCTGGAGTTGTGGAAAAAGTATTCATATTTTCCATATTCTATGTTACGATTTTGTTGTCATTTTGTACGCTGTATATAAGACGAAGCCTCCCAAAGCATGACGCAATTTTCTCTTCTAAGAGGGCTCGTAAAAAACGCAAAGGGCATCTTTGAAGCAAGTGAACGCTGACGCCGAGCAACTGCTGGGATTCAAAAATTAGAGGATACGGTCACTTGACCAAAATAACTGGAGGATATAATCCAAACGGCCAAAGGCTGTAGCGACACTATGATTATGAGCTTCTTCGGATAAAAATGAAATTAATATTATTTATCCGAACGGACTTAGCTACTCTATCTGGTATTTGCCAACAGAATTGCGGTTTTTAATGAGCCCTTACAGGAGAGAAACTTGCGTCAATTCGAATGTCAGCTTATGTACGTTACGGGCATATATAAAATATCTTGTCGGTTGAGTCGCCTTTTACTTCTACGAGAAGCCTGTTGCTTGTTCTTAAACACCACAACACACAGAAATATATTAATAATTGTATGAAAGTAAATATATTTTATTCGAGTGCATGTACAGTGCTGGGAAAAAAATGGCTCAAACCATTTTATACTCTTTGTAAGAACCGCGTCAAAACTTAATCTGAAACTACGAACTCTACTTCAAGCAACGGGTAACCAGTTGTGATCAAATTTGACTAGAACCAGGAGTCCGAAGCGTATATACCCTAGACTTGTACAAACCTAGTGGTGATACCAAAAGTACCAATTGGCAACGACCATTTGCATTAAAAGTGAGTTTCCTATATGACCAGTTCATAGGGGAGGCTGGCACTCATTCAGGAGGATTTTGACAACCCTCAAAATCAATTAACTAACCCATTCTACAAATATATGTCGAGTTTCTCAAGTCATTGGCTTCATTTTATCGAAAGTTATCGCTTAGTTGAAGTTTCATTTGTAGAGTAGGCCAGGGTTCCTTGGGTCAAATTTTGCCCATCATTGCCACCAACCAATTAGACCACACTGTGAACATTTAAGCAAAATGTCAAATCTCTAGCTTCATTCTATCGAAAGTTATCGCTTATTTCATTTGTAGGGGAAGTAGGGGTTTCATTGGTCAGAATTTACATATTTTCAATATCAGCCAGCTGAATCCTACTACAAACATGTAACCAAAATTTCAAGTCGCTAGCTTTATTTTGTCGTAAGTTATCGCTTATTTTAAGTTCCATTTGTAGGGAAGGTAGGGGTTCCCTGGGTCGGATCTGGCCTATCTTTAATACAAACTAACTCAATCTTACTTTAAACATTTGACCAAAATTTCAAGTTGCTGTTTTCATTCTATCAAAAGTTATCGATTATTGGAAGTTCCATTTGTAGGGGATGTAAGGGTTGCTTGGGTTGGATCTTGCCCATTTTCAACACCAACCAAGCAGATTTTATTAGCAGCATTCCACCAAACTTTCCACTTGCTAGTGTCATCCTATCGAAAGTTATCGTAATGAAAGTAATATTTAATTTTTTGAAATTTGTAGGTGAGGTAGGCATTCCTTTGATCTGATTATGTCCAACTTACCAACACTTAAGCAGCCTCATATTCACATGCCAAAAATCAGGTGTCTACGTCAATTGTTTCAAGAGTTATAGACAAAAAACCTAAAAAGTAGGGTAGTACGGGGTTCTTTGTAAGAAAGTTTCCGTTAGTTTTCAACTGATCGATTTTTTTTTTTCAAGGAGAGTATAAGATTACCTTCACGAGCAATATGCCAAAGCTAGAGCTTTTCATGTTTACTTAATCGGGAGTTATAGATACATTTAAGTATTTGTTGATTGGGGCGACCGGTAGGGCAGTGTGTTGAGGCATCAGTCTCATGTTTGACTACCGGCGTTTCGGGTTCGAATCCCGTCCACGAAGACGTTCGTGATCGTGGCCATGGATGTGCAGGAGGTGTACGCTGGCAACTACATTCTCCGAAACCAGATTATGCCAACGAAGCGTCAACTGGGGCCACATGGAACAGTTGACGCGCTATGCCCCACGAGGGGTTAGGGCAATTGAGTAGAGTAGGCGTTCTTTTGGCCTGATCATACCAACGAACTAGATCACACTGCCAACATTTGACCAAAATTTCAAGGCTCTAGCTTCATTCTATCGAAAGTTATCGTGCGAACGGACAGACAGACAGACGGATAGACGGACAGACAGACAGACATGGCTAAATCGAATTAGGAGGTGACCCTGATCATTTTTATATATATATACATTGCTATACCTCCGGAGCCTCCTTTAAGGTGTTACGTATTTCCGTCGTGACAAAAACAATATACCCTATACTAAAAGTCTAGGGTAAAAAAAAAGATTGTGAAAGCTGAATTACGTAATGAATCCAGTCCATACGCTTCCGCTAAGAGTCAGAAAAGGCATTTGCAGTGGGCTCAGCACCATACTTGGACTTAGAAGATGTGGAACACTGCCATTTTTTTCGAAAAAGTCAAAATTTAAACTACACGTTGTGGCAACCTCGAGAAAGGGTCAATGACGAATGCATTCGAAGACTCCCCCGAAATCTAAAGAAGATATGTTGTGAGAACGTTTTCCCTCCATTAAAGTGGTCGACTTTTCCCAAAGATGACAGAGTTTATCATCTTCCGAACTAAAATTACATACCTTTGAGCCCATTGCATACGTTTTTTCTGACTCTTAACGGAAAGTCTGGCTTATGGACTGGTTTCAATGCAAATAAGCCAGCTTATGCAAACCTTTTTCTTACCCATTGTCCGATCTAGATCGTTCCGTCATAAAGTGTTGAAGTTGTTCCGGCGGCTTTGTGAAAGTGAAACGTGTTCTACCACAAGTGTAACTTTTCCTAACCGTTAAGATCCTTGGTCCCGGTCGGCGGTGTCTATTTTCCTAAACTATTTGTAGTACCATGCCACAATAAACTAAAGAATATACAGTCTTTCACCTATTTCGAGACTAAGAAGCTTTTTTTGGGCTAAAACCCAAATTTTAGAATTGTTTTCCGCACATTATTTTGTTTAACCAAGTTTCACCTTCTTGCTTATTACGGTATTATCATTAACTGAATGAATTTCATATAAAAAGCTTTCATTATTTATAGGCGGAATACACATAATTTGTTATTCCCTGGGCCAATAAAACATTGGCACTCCAACGACTTCCGTGAATTTTGCGAACAAGAGAATTTGAATTTTAGCACATTTATTTCCCCAGCACTTACGGGCGCTATATTAAATTTTCGCCCCGGGCGCCAAATTTCCTTCGCACGCCACTGCAAATAACGGTATAGAAGATACTAGAAGCATCAAGCATTCTATTTTGAGCGTCGGCGCAGGAATCTTTTCTGAAGTACTGAATATCTCGGAGAGTTATCGCCTCCCGGACTATGCCTGCATTTTCCAGGCGGAAACTCTCGCAATTATGAAAGCGTGTCTCACTCTCAGTGATATACCAGATAACCAGAACATCGCCATTTGCTCAGACAGCCAGGCCGCTATCATGGCACTGAACTCCGTGAGTACTTCCTCCAAACTGGTCGAGCGGTGTGGGGAAGAGTTAACTCGCCTTGGCAGACGGCTCAGTATCACCCTGCTCTGGGTGCCAGGTCATAGAGACATTGAGGGAAACGAAAAAGCCGACGAGCTGGCCAGGAGGGAGGCCGTTCTAGAAAGTTCTCATGCGGAATCTGTTTGTATTCCGCTGAAGACTGTTAAGAGCAAGATCTCCTCTCACTACCTCAATGTTGTTCCAAATGGCGGAATCTGCCCACCTGCGCTGTATCGAGGAAGATGTGGCCCTCCTATGACAGTAGGAAAACATCTGAGCTATTAACCAAGTTCCGTTCGGATGTCGCCAGGCTCACGGCGGTCATGACAGGACATTGGCCTATCGGAGAACATGCAATTAGACTTGGCATCTCTTATAATCCGCACTGCCGCAGCTGTGGAAATGAGGATGAAAAGGAAACTCTCACTCACTTCCTCTGCGAATGCCCGGCCCTTGCTAAGGCCAGACATCGAGCATTGGGCAATGCCTTTCTCGTTAACCTAGAGGGTTGTATCAGGGGTGAAGATCGGGGAGCTGCTACACTTCCTGAACTCCTCCGGTTGGATCTAGGCATCCTTCAATCCCCTGTTAGCCCAACCATCTTACAACCGATTTTACCGAGGTTTGTGGTTACAAAACGGCGCATTCGCGCTAATTGGGCTCTGGCAAGTTGTGCTTCAGCCACCACTTATACCAACCATTTTCCAAACGCGTTTTCCCCAAAATGACTTTTTTCACATTTGCGAGAAGTCTAACTTAAAAAGTAATAAACCGATCATTATGAAAATTCAAAGTATGATTTTTTATAAATTAAGAAGAATATGAACCAACATTTGGGATGATATCATATTTTTAAGGGTGTTGTTTTTTGCATATTTAGTGAAAAAAAAATCGTGAAAATTGAAAAAAAAAATCCAATATCTGCGAAATTTTTATATTCCATTATTTTCACCTGCATTGAGTTTCATATTCTTAGAAAATAAGTTGATAATGTAAAAGTAAAACCTTTTTGATTTCGGATAAAAATTGGAATCTCTACACGTCCCGCAATTGGAGAACTCTAGTTACGACCTTCAGCGGACATCAGTGCGTACATTTGTTGTTTTTGGCTTAAATTATTTAAAAAAATTCACAAAAGTTGTTCGAAATATGGATAAAATGGTGTTAAAATTTTATTGAATTCTAGTTAATTCTTCCCACCCAAAAAAATCCTAAAAATCAGTGAAAATGAGCCTCCTAATGTGGTTTCCCCCTTAAGTGAAGATTTATCCCGCAGTGATTTGGATTCGTATTATGTGAAGAGAAAAATAGAGAAAGCTGACCGATGAAAATTCAAATCCATCACGGTCCAATATTAGTTATATAAGCTTTGTTTCCAATATAGTTAAGCGTAGAATAATGGAATTTAAACGTAAACATAAGTCCAATTTAACCACAAAACTTTTCAATAATTCAAATAATTTTTCTAACATCTTTATTAATGAACGTTTATCTACCCATACTAGAAGTTTGTTTAAGGCTGCAAGGGAGCTAAGTAGGCAAAAAAGAATCAACCCTTTTCATTAAAAAGTGAACAGTTCTATTTATAGTACGTGTTAAGGACGATGATAAGGTTATTTATAGCTCAAGAGGATTTAAATTTACTCTCAATTACATAATTGCAGCTTTATGTTATCTTCAGCTAGTTGTGACACTATTACTGATTTTTATCCTCTAAGTCGCTTTACTTATTCTGATAACTTTAATTTTTGTGTATCGAGTTCGAATTATTTTTATATTACCCACCAAAATATTAGAAGTCTGCGTAAAAATGTTGATTTACTTGCAAGTGCATGCATTAATCTTGAATTACCTAGCTTTTTGTCAAATAAATAAAAAAAGCGCGAAAAGCCTGAAATTCAAAGTTGCAGTTTGTACCGCAAGCTCGTTCGTATGGGAAATTTGCAGCTGAACTAATGTTAGGTTCACAAACATATATGTTATGTTCATTTTGATGATCTGCATTTGGAAAACTCACCACTAATATTTGAATAGGTGCCGAAAACCCAAATGAAGGGAAATCGTCGAAATGAAGTATATGTGAACATAACATAGCGCAAACATTAGAATTTCCAACTACAAGCTACAGGAATACAGCTACGCAGTACCCATATTTTTTCAACAGTCCACCAAGACAGAGCAGGATAAATCCACAGAGTGACACTAACTACTTGAGTGGTTCTTAGTGTAAATAAATGCTTCCTTGCATGATTTGGAAACTATTCTATACTAAAAGAACATCATTTTCACTTTTCTACAATATAAGAAAAGTAGTATCTAATAAATTAGTAGTATTATTTACCTTGTTTGTACACTATAAATTTACCTAATAGTTTAAGTTAAAAAAAAAAATTGTGGACCGGAGGAGGCGGGGCGTCATACTGAACTTTTGTCCCGGGTATCAAATACTTTAACTATGCCACTGCCTATTGGGACTTTAACCTAACCTAAGGTTAAAACGTTGTCATTATTTGTCTAGCTAAAGTCAAACTATCTAATTTCTCCTCTACTTCCTCCCACCTTAACAATTTCATCTGGCAGTAAATAATTTAAAATCTGCTAGTTCATAAGAATTCCACATAAACTTCCCAAACTTCACTACATGTTGACATTAAGCGAAAACGGGTATTATTCACTCTTTTATCTATTACTAACTTATTGTCATACAATATTCACACATTTCTCGAAACCCTACAAAGTGCACTTCATATGATATTGCATGATGCAAAATATGTAATCAGTTCTCCTAACTTACCAGTTTCAGGCGATGAGGAGTTATATCTTCTAATTAAACAACACTCTTAAAATTCCAGATAAAATAGTACTGGCTATTTTTTTCGCTACACCGGAAACGATGAATCTCGCATTTGCATGAATGTACTCGTATGTATATACGAATATGTATGTACAAATATCATTTTCCCAATACCGATATGACTGTTTTCATCCAAATTTATGACTGGAATGGATTTCGTGTTTTCGTGTCACATGGATCAATAGATGTGTATGTATTGTAAAATGGAACCGTGAACAATCAAGATGAATGACGGTTTTTATCCACAGTTAGGAGTGGACTGTATTTCGTAACATGGACCAATAGATACGTATGTAAAGTTGAACCGTGAACAATCAAGAGGAATGACTGTTTTCATCCACAGTTAGGAGTGGACTGTACTTCGTAACATGGACCAATAGATATGTATGAACAATGGAACCGTAAACAATCAAGAGTAATAACTAATGGCCCCAAAACAACCCTGTTGTAAAAAACTTCCCGCCAAAAAAAATCGTCAGTCGCAAAAAGGATTGATATGAACATACATAATTCCGCCAAAGTACTCGTAGCTTTACGCCTCGCTCTTTCTCTGTCTGGTTAGTGTTAAACCATTGTGGGGCATAGGGCATTAACCACGCCTACCTTCCATCTCGTCCTGCTCTCCGCTATCGTCTTTAGCACTCACCACGATTTGCCTACGGAGACACCCTCGCTCTCAACTGACCTTCTCCACGTGTTCCTCGGTCGTCCAACACGGCGTCTTGCGTTGGCTCCTTGTGGGTTCCAATCGAGGGAATGTTGAGCAATACTGTTCGGCCCTTTACGGAAGGTGTGACCCATCCATTGCAACTTTCTTTTTTGATCGAAGTGTCTATCCTATCCTGGCGAATAATACTGAGGAGGTCGCCGTTATAAATGACCTCCGGCCTGCGAATATGTAGTAGTAGTAGTAGTTGTTGTTGTTGTTATCTCATTGGTCACCTTCCAAGTTGAATAGCCATATAGAAGCACGGATTTTACGTTGGTTTCGAACATCCCGAGTTTGATGCATCTGGAAAAGTTGTTGTTTTGCCAAAAAGGATTCAAACTTAGAAAAGCTGCTCGAACTTTGTTGATGCGAGACTGTAGACTGTACATCAGCATCCGCTCCACCATCTGCTGTAACTACGAGGTAGCGGAAATTGTCAACTTTTTCGACTTCCTCCCCCGAAACACAAATTTCGCTTTGCCTTCCTGGATCCAAGCTCAAGTACTTAGTCTCAGCCTTGATTTTAAGCCCCGCATTACGGATTTTGCAATGCAGAGCATCAGAATCAGACATTTGAGCTATCCGATTTATTTGATAGAAGACAAATATCGTCAGCACAGTCTAGGTATTGAAGGTATTCGAGCAACTTCCATCTTATACTTGTTTTGGTGTTGTTGAAGCGCGCGGCTTAGTACATCATTATGGCAATTAAAAACAGCATAGGTGGCAAAATTCAGCATTGTTTCACTCCGCTATGCACCTCGAAAGGACCTGATAGCTTACCCTTGTGTAAAACGTAACATTGGGCCCCTGGTAGGACTCCTTGATGATAAAAATCACTTTATCTGGTAAGCCTGACTTACGCAGAGCGCTCCAGATTTATTCCCGGTCAACACTGTCAAACGCCTTGTCGTAATCGATGAACATGAGATGTAATGGGGATCTCCACTCTGCGGATTGTTCAATAATAATTCGGAGGGTGTTGATGTGGTCACTGCATAAGAAGCCCTCGCGGTAAACTGTTTGTTTGATCCGGTTCAAGACTATTTTCGCCATCAGCTTGGAGACTACTGGGAAAGGACAGATCCCACGCCAATTATCTTAATAATGACTTCCTTCTTCCACTCTTTAGGGAGAGTTTCGGTTTCCCAACACTTATGTATAAGGGGGAGAAGAATATCCGCAATAGCATTGGCATCCGCTTTAAAATGATCCACCGGAACTCCATCTATTCCGGGGCTTTACCCGCATCCATCGATTTAATAGCCGCAGTTGCTTTCAGTTTAGATGGTGGCCTAGTATCTACTTAAGCTGTTTCCGGAATATCTTCTGCTACTATTGAAGATGCATTCGAAGGTTCAAAGGTCCTGTTGAGGAACTCAGTAAAATGTTCTGTCCATCTCCGCCGTTGGTGTTATTCGGAGACCGGTAGAGACTCATCTTTATCCTTCACAAGATGTCAAAAGATTTGCCAGTTAATAACTTGATAAGCTTAAAAAGAGTTCCACTGTCCTCTCCCTTCTCCGCTAATGCATTGATGTAATTTCGCTTGTCCCGTCTTACGCTTCTTTGCACGCCTTTCTATAGTGAACGGTATTCAGCTTTGAGTTGGTCTTTGGCTGAGCCGTCAGTAGCTGAGTTGATCTGTTTCTTAACTCTCTTGCGTGCTGAGATTAGAGAATAAGTAGATTCGCTAGTGAATGGTCTCCTACTGCGCTCGAATCGACCCGAAAATGTCACGCCACACGAAATAAATGAGTCCTTAGCGACATTCCATCTATCATAAATTGTAGGATTCTCACAAGGTGTTGGTGTATTAGCTCTCCTGCGCAAGGCGGTGAAATATGCACGTCTCATAAATGGGTCTTTAAGCTTTTGCACATTAAAACGTGGCAAGATTCGTGCATTTTGAGGGCGCTGGATCGCTGCCGTTCGTAAGCGTATTTTTTCGAAAACAAGTTCGTGATCGCTGCCAACATCAGCAACTCGCTTTGGCCTGAGGTCCTAGAGATATTGTAATTCCTCCATGTCTTGGAAACGGATATATGGTCAATCTCGTTTTCTGTTTTGCCATCCGGAGAAGTCCAGGTTGTTAAGTGGCAGCGTTTGTACTTGAACAGAGTACAGCCGATGACGAGTTTACGAGAGTTGCAAAACTCTACGAACATCTTGCCGTTTTTGTTCCTGTTGCCTACTCCATGATTGCCCATTAGATGTTCTAAGCCCATGTTGTCAAACCCAACTTTGGCATTGAGATCCCCCATGATAATTTTTATGTCACCTATGGGACAGGGATGTAAGCGATATTATTTAGCGGATGAAGATGTGGATGACACACATAGTTGGGGTCCGAGGGTGCGGATGAGGATACTTAATTGCCCTAACCCCTTGTGGGGCATAGCACGTCAACTGTTCCATGTGGCCCAGTTGACGTTTCATTGGCATAAATTGGTTTCAGAGAATGCAGTTGCCAGCATGCACCTCCTGCGCATCCATGGCCACGAACGTTGTCGTGGACGGGATTCGAACCCGAAACGCCGGTAGTCAAACATGAGACTGATGCCTCAACACACTGCGCTACTGGTCGCCCCTGCGGATGAGGATGGGGATATTTGATAATGAAAAAATAAGGATTCGAATGAGGGTGAGGATGGGGATATATTTGTTAGTTTGTTTCTATATGTCAAATATTAGTTGAGAACATGAGAAGCACATCAGCATACAAATATACTACTAGTACGATAAAAATATCCAATAAAACGCTCGAGCTTGAAAAAATGAACATATGACCATTTTTTTGTAATCTGTAGTGATCGAAAATGCCAAAACTTATTTTGCTACATAAAGTATTGAACGGAAGGAACCCAAAAGGACGAAAAAAGGGCCAAATTTTATATCTTCGACTATAACCTTACACTGGAACCAATCTTGTTGGGCGGTACGACCTTAGAGTATTCCACCGAAGTTAAATGTCTAGGCGTAACGCTAGACTCGAAACTTACCTGAAACACTAACATAGATAATTTAATTAGCAGAGCCACGCGCACAATGTGGGCTTGTAGGAGTCTGTTCGGACGAACATGGGGTCTGACCCCAAAGACAATTGAATGGTTGTATACCATGCAGGTGCTGCTCATGGTGACGTACTATATGCTGCGCTTGTGTGATGGCCGAAAACTCAACAATCTTCTGTTCTACTAAAGTGCAATAAGCTGCAACGTCTTACTTGATACTAGGTATCACTGGAGTTTTGCGCACTTGTCGAACGCCGGCCCTGGAGGTGATTATTAGACTTACTCCGCTGCATATGCTCATTCAAGAATCAGCAGCTCAAAACGCTCTCAGAATCCGTCTAACCTCCGACCAACGTAGCGGAGATGGCGGTCACATGAGTATTCTGAATCAAATTCCTGCCGTGCAGATCTGCTTCAGATCAGATTACATGATCAACGAAGTTTGCTTTGGCAGAAAATTTCCAGCCCGCATCAATGATCGCACTAAATTTCCCCATTCACACCCCCTGACCAGACCCTAAATGTGTTAAGTGGTTCACCGATGGGTCTAATACAGAACACGGTGTTGGTGCAGGTGTGTTTGGAAACGACACCAGGATTTCGATCGCAACGGGGATCTCGCCAAGCGCCTTTCAAGCTGAGATCCACGCCATTGAGATCTGCGCCAAGTTAATTTGGAAAGCGAACTTTGCGGGACTCATATTGCTGTCAACTCAGACAGCCAGGCAGTCAGAAAGGCGCTCTCCTCAGATAGGGAATCTTCGAAACTGGAGTGTTACAAGCTCCTCCAACTGTTGGCAACCAAAAACCCAGTTTTCTTGTGTTGGGTGCCAAGCCACCAGGGCATTGTGGGGAACGAGGGTGCGGATGAACTTGCTAGACAAGGATCATCCAGTTGTTTTCATGGACCAGAGCCATACTGTGGCGTGGGACTGTCTTCGGCTAAATTGCGAATCAGCGACTGGTCTGCACTATTACGTCAGCAGTACTGGAATAGCCTCCCGTCAATCGAAGGAGCCGATAATGCTTTCAAATATAAAGATACTAGTCTAATGATTAGAGCTCATCTAAGACTTCTAGTGGGGTACTTATCGGGCCATGACATGGTCAGATATCACTTAAACAAGATGGGTCTGGGCGGCAAAAACCCCGCTCACATCTCCCGCACTGGTGTCCAGCGAGAATGAATGCCGTCTCTGCCTGGAAGACGTGGAAACAACTAAACACATCTTCTGCAAATGTCCCGCTATCACGCGTTATAGGATGTCATTCCTCGGACAGGCTACTGTCAGCCCTGCAGATTTCAGGTTAATTCCTGCAAAAGACATACTGTCCTTCATTAGGAGGGTGGATGATCTTTTGACAGTTTAATTGACTACAACACAATAGACCTCTTAGGTCGAAGTGCCTACCCTCTGGGTCAGTAGTCCGCTGTATTATTATCTATCAATGGGCATGTTAGGTGTCATGTCAAAAGGACTAAAGAGTACTTTCCATTTCTGGTATTTTTCCCAATTTGAAATAGCTATGATGGAGTGAAGGGTGAAAAAATGCTAGAAATTGCATTTCACTACGATGCATGTAATCTCGTTAAATATTAAACGATTGATATGAGACTAGTTGGTTAGTTAGTCTGTTTTTACTCGCCTGGGGGAATTGTATAACTGCCAAATGATAAATAACCACATAAACAATATTTCTGACAAGTTTCATATTAATCGCTTAATATTTGACGATATTACATGCAATTTTTATTAACATTTTTTGCCCTCTCGCTCCTCACACCGTCTGATCTACTTCAAATAATTTAAAAACGGCAGAAATGTGTTGAACTCATTACCTCCTTTCATATGACAATCAATATGCCTACAGTTGAAGAAAAAAAATGGCCACCTTTTTTCGTCTTTTCCGCACCCTTCCGACCAATTTTTTGTTTTATAGCAAAATTAGCCTCAGGTTAATTTTTTTTAGCTAAAATTTAATTTGACCGTTCTACACATTTGATACGATACGACGGCGAAGCGGCAGAGACTGCGTTTGTTTATTTTTTCTAGCATATATCTTTTAAGTAAGCCTTTCGAAGCATATCCTAACACAAGCTGAATATTGTTTCGTTAAGTTCAGTTCAATGGAATGTCTCTAAATATCCCCATAAATGTCCTCATATGAAAACGAGGATTGTGGATGTAGATGAGGATGTTTGATAATGAAAAGATGAGGATAGGGATACGGGTGAGGATGCCTATTTTTATGAGGATAATCCACAATTGCGGATGAGGATCTGGATATCTTTTACATCCCAGTGTCTGGGAGCCTTGTCGAAGGTGTCGCCGAGTCGGTTATAGAAGGCAGCTAGCTAATTGATCCGCTAGTTTACTCGGGGCGTAGCACTGAATTATTGTGATATTTCCGGCTGTGATGATACGGTCGGGCTTTCAGTGAACTAGAAATAGGCGTGAGGTATCGTCTTCACTTGCATAATATAGCAGTATTGTTTGGGAGCTTGGTGATAAGTCGTTCCCGATCCAGGCCATCTTGTTTCGCTCAGTTCTAGTGTAGCCATGTTATATTCGGTCATTTCCCGTTCGACTTCAGTGAGCCTCGCACTATTGCACTTGCCCCACATCGTTCGAACATTCCGAAAACCAATCGTGGTCCGTTGTTTGTAGCCAAAAGTCATTAGCCGGTCATACACACACGCTCTATCAACTGCAAACGTACGCCCAATTTTTTTCCGAATGATTCGCGGCGTTTGCAATCCCCTGGAAAATCGCGTCGCCTGGATCGCCCAATCTTTTTGCGAATGATTCACGGCGTTTACAATCCCCTGGAAAATCGCGGCACTTGGGTCGCCCAATGATTCGCCGCGTTTGAACGAGTAGTGAAATTTAAGTAACTTTGTGCGACCAGATGGTTCGTGGCGTTTTCGGTTTACAGATGATAGAGCAACAACGCCGCGACCGAATTTTTATAGGTTATTCTATAGTGGTGGTAGTAATAACTTGCATCATAAATATGAGAAGGATGGGTCCACGCAGATATTTTGGTCCTGCTGCAGGTGTGCGTCAAGATAAAAGGATTTGTTTATCGATGAGGAGAGATATATAGGCAAGCTGGGTGTTGTATGACTAGGGGTGTTGAGACGAATACGTTAGACTGCCGCTGAAGGCATTTTGAGTCCTTTGGTAACGAAAAAAGACATGCTTTACAAGGAAAGCCCTATCAGACGAGTATTTCCCCATGGAAACAGGGTGGTCATTCTGGGGTGGGCAACCCAAAATTTTCTTTTTCTTTTTTCACATCAGATTCGGAATCAGCAACCCACAATTACCTTGTAGTTCGAGCCAGCCCGATCGGACAAGTATTTCTCCATGAAAACAGGGTGGTCATTCTGAGGTGGGCAACCCAAAAAAAAAAAATTTTCTTTTTTGACTTCAGATCCGGAATCAGCGACCCAAAATTACCTTGTAGTTCGAACCAGCTCGATCGGACGAGTATTTCCCCATGAAAACAGGGTAGCCATTCAGGGGAGGGCAACTCAATTTTTCTTTTCTTTTTTGACTTCAAATTCGGAATCAGCAGGTTTGACATATCCGGTGGCTCGCTGTGAGTTCCTCGTGCGCAACTTCATGAGACTCAGTCTCCGATTTCGCCTAATACTGAAACTGCATATTAATGGGGGCACCGAAATAAGCCATAGCGAAATAAGGCATACGAAATAATCCATATAGATACTTTCGTTTGGAAAGTATTCATCGGAAAAAAACGAAATAAGCTATGCATGGATAATATCGGTTCCAAATCGAAATAACGCATGCGATATAAACGAAAATAGCCATGCAGTGCCCAAAGCGAGCGTTCATGCTTGTGAGATACTGAGGGTTGTGATCCCTTAAGCGCGGAGCGAGCATAGCGAGTGAAGCCCACACAAGTGACTGCTAATTCACAACCCGCAGTATGGCACAAGTGTGCATGGATAATTTCGGTTTGGAACGAGCTGGGCTAGCTCCCCTCCTAGGGCGTTGCGAACCCCCGCATGTAGCCCTAGGTTGCCCGTTTCACTCTTCGTACATGTACCTGCAGCCGTTTCGTGCTAGCATATCTGCATCCAGCATTTTTTTTCTGGCTATGCACAATTTCAAACCGAAATAAGGTATGAGAATGAAAGCGAAAATAGCCATGTACACACTCACCTTCGTTTTAAACGAAATTAAGCATTGAGTGTGAAACCGAAAAAATCTATGCATGACTACTTTCGGTTTCAACCGAAATTATCCATTAATGCCTTATTTCCAAATGGCTTATTTCATGGTGCGGTTTAACTAAAATCGGAGACTGAGTCTCATGAAGTTGCGCACGAGGAACTCACAGCGAGCCACCGGATATGTCAAACCTGTTGATTCCGAAGTCAAAAAAGAAAAAAAAAAAAAGATTGAGATGCCCACCCCTGAATGGCCACCCTGTTTTCATGGAGAAATACTCGTCCGATTGAGCTGGTTCGAACTACAAGGTAATTTTGGGTCGCTGATTCCGGATCTGAAGTCAAAAAAGAAAGTTTTTTTTTTGGGTTGCCCACCTCAGAATGACCACCCTGTTTTCATGGAGAAATACTCGTCCGGTCGGGCTGGCTCGAACTACAAGGTAATTGTGGGTCGCTGATTCCGAATCTGATGTGAAAAAAGAAAAGGAAAATTTTGGGTTGCCCACCCCAGAATGACCACCCTGTTTTCATGGGGAAATACTCGTCTGATCGAGCTTTCCTTGTAAAGCATGTCTTTTTTCGTTACCAAAGGACTCAAAATGCCTTCAGCGGCAGTCTAACGTATTCGTCTCAACACCCCTAGTTATACAACACCTTGCCTATATATCTCTCCTCATCGATAAACAAATCCTTTTATCCTGACGCACACCTGCAGCAGGACCAAAATATCTGCGTGGACCCATCCTTCGCATATTTTATGATGCAAGTTACTACTACCACCACTATAAAATAGAATAAAATATAAAAATTCGGTCGCGGCGAATCATCTGCAAAATCACAACACACCCAACTAGACACCGTCTCCATTCAAATTGTTGTTGCTCTATCATCTGCAAACCGAAAACGATAATCCAGGGGATTGCAAACGCGGCGAATCATTCGGAAAAAAATTGGGCGTACGTTTGCAGATGATAGAGCGTGTGTGTATGGCCGGCTATTGCCGGTGAGTTAGTTCGTGGTATCCGAGGCTCGCTTAATGTCTGAGTGTAAATTAATTTCAAGCGAGTGTAACGGACGGTTTGGTGGGCAGCCGAAGATGCCCGTGGGAACGGAGCCTAAGGTAGCATAATTGACCGTGAAGGACGGGCTGTGCCATCTGGCGAAGAAAAAGGCTCCTCAACGAGCTAAGCAGCGGTCTATGCTTGCTGTGGCTCAGTTCGGGAGACGTGGGCGGGGTTTGCCGGTGAGTTAGTTCGTGGTATCCGAGGCTCGCTTAATGTCTGAGTGTAAATTAATTTCAAGCGATTGTAACGGACGGTTTGGTGGGCAGCCGAAGATGCCCGTGGGAACGGAGCCTAAGGTAGCATAATTGACCGTGAAGGACGGGCTGTGCCATCTGGCGAAGAAAAAGGCTGCTCAACGAGCTAAGCAGCGGCCTATGCTTGCTGTGGCTCAGTTCGGGAGACGTGGGCGGGGTTTTCGCCGCTCGTTGCTCCTGTCCTTTACATATTAACAAAAATTCATAGGCCTGGGGAAGACAACACAAACAAGGGAGGTAAAAATGGGGAATAAAAAGAAATGAGGCGATAAGGATGGAATGGTTGCCAGATGGCTCGCTTGCCCTCGCGCTCGTATTGGGGTCCAAGTGTAATGGGACCCTTGGCCTCTGGTTTCGTACCACCGACAGATCCTTACTCATCAGGTGCTGCTTCGATCTGCCGGTGGGAGCAGGACAACCAGACCAGTATATGGTTCATTACACAAGTTACAAGCCTACATACCCTATTCCTTTAGTCGCCTTTTACGACAAGCCGGAAGCACTGTGGTTTATTCGAACCCCCACACCACAGGGGTGTATAAAGGATAAGGAAGGGTTTTTATAAAAAAAATACACGGTCAAAACTTTTTAAAACGACACAATATTGCTAAAAATAACACCATTTGGATAGAGAGGTAACGCTGTATCTGTATCTGCGCTCGGTGGCCGTGATCGTTCGGTCACCGCTCTACGATACTAATCTAGAGCTCGGAGATCAAATCTCGGCGTGATCAAAAACTGCCTGTGAGTACTAATAGAACTCTCACGGTGCTCCGAGCTTGTCAGTATAAAGACGGCGCGGATAGGAGGTGCATGCTAGCAACTGCACTTCCGAAAAGTAGATATGCTATTGAAACGTCAACAAGGCATACAAATGCTAGAGATGTTGACGCGCCCATGCCCTTGGAGGGGTCAAGGCAATTAGAGAGATCATGGAAACGATGGGGTTTATGGGTATCATTCCCGTTTCAAATTGTGGCGAGCTTTGCCTACTTAAAAAAGTACCCGGAGTAGTCCTTTAGGGTAAAAATTAATAGGTTACCCCCCCCCCCCCTTCCTTTGCCCTCATACAAACGACAAACTTGGACTAATTGGGAGATCATGAGTTTATATACGGATACTAAGAACGTCACCCGAAATAGGGTACCTATTAACTTTTGCACTGAATTAAGTTACAAATACAAATTGTTACAACGTCATTATGCATCACATGAACAAATTTGGGGCTGACTCGTTGGTATTTTTTTAGCTTCATTGGGGGTTACCTGCAACAAAAGGTAATAAACTGTGGCAGTTTTTTAATTACAACTGCTATGTTACCATGGTATATTATTGTGTATCAACAGGTAAATCGTATAAGCGGCGAATCTTTGATCACTTGGTCTTGTCTGTTACCCTTAGATGCAAAGTGTTTTTGTGGATGCCAAGTCTAATAATTAGCTAGACATTTGCTTCTGTTACGTAGTTTTGTTCTAAAACTCAATTGAGCATCCCAGGTAACCCGCTTTTAATTTAACTAATTTACTTATATGGATATAATACCAGCAAATGTATCTTCATAATTTATCTTGGTTAATTATGTTTTAAGTGAATATATTTGCTCATGTCAGGTCTTGATAATTGAGACATTACCAACATTTTGAGCAGCAATTTCGGTATTTAGGAATGCATACCGTCTGGAGACCTTTTTGGACTATTTTTCCCAAAGTTGATATCTTTTCGTTTTTGTCCATAATTAAAGGTGCGCTAGTTGCCATAGCCAACATGAAGAACCCAAAGTTTTACTTCGCTTGTGAAATGATGTCATTTATTTAGACAATCACAAGGCCAATCTTTCCATTTTTTAAACGATCATTTTACCAGTCTGGCGTAGAACTTTTGAACCGCTTTAGTGCGTCAGACAGCCGTCTATGCCGTCAAATTGTTTTTATTGTGTTAATTGTATATTCGAAAAGAAAATCAAAACGGACATTTGAACCCTCCCCGACGAAAGGTCGTTGGCATATTTTTCCTTTTCAATTCAATTAGGTAACGACAGGTATCCAAAGATGGAGCTTATTGGGTATGCCGTCCATTATACCTGTTATAACAGTTAATATTTCAGGGCTCAGTGCAGTATAGTTATTTACGTAGCTTATAAATCACGATGATCGATTGATTTAAAGATTTGGGTGAAGAAGGATTTAGGACAGATACCTATATGACATCTTTTTGCCATAGTTAATGCCATATAGAAGATGCATAAGCCAGGCAAAGATGTTTGAATTGCTGTTTTCGAATCATGGTGCAGCTACAAATTACTGCGAAGACTTGACTGCAAATCTTGCAACCCGATATAGTACATGCAGGGTAAGTAAAGTACAGTGGAAACTCGCTAATCTGACACCTGCTAAACGGATTCTGCGGGTAATTCGACCCACTTTCAGTCCCATGTGGAAATTCGCTATTCGACCCCACTAGCGGAAATATTTCTGTGAACCCGAACGACTGATTAATTTTACAAAGTAATCCGAGAAGGCGCGGCATACTGCATCAACCATTCTGGATATTCACTCGTATAAATATTGGCGCCAAATTATAATTTTCTACTGAAAAATAGGCATTCGTTTATCTTGGTTCTGACGATATTGATATTTATTTTATCAAAAAAAAAAACTCGACGCATTGTGGATTTGGTTTAACCAGCAGAGAAACAAGGGAACGGCAGTAACAGGGCCGATAAATTAAGCAGAAAGCCATCAGCTTAAATTTAAAAAAAATAAGGGAGCCGAGTTCTTCGTCTGATGAGTTCACTGCCTCAGAAGAGTGGCTCCATCGCCGGAAAAAAATCGACATGGAATTCAACAATTTTCGATTTCGGGTGAGAAGCTTTCATCTGCTCTTCAAGGGGGGTCAAGTTTTTGTTGATAAATTCAAACAACTTGCATTAGATAATAACTTCCTTCCAGATCAAGTTTATAACATTGATGAAACTGGCCTGAATTATAAAATGCTTCCGAATAAAACTTTATCTACAAAATTAGAAAATATTTCTGGTTATAAACCATCAAAGGAGCGCTTAACCATTGCCTTATGTAGTAAGTTTTCAAGTTTTCTTAATTATACTCTAGATGAAATCTGAGAGTATTATAAGTTTGCCACAAAGTTTGTAACGCTAAGAAATAAGGCTCGCAGAAAAAAATGAATGATACAGAAGTTCATATTATCACTCGAATATCTCAAAACCGGATGTCCGTCTGTCCGTCTGTCCGTCTGTCCGTCTGTCCGTCTGTCCGTCCGTCCGTCCGTCCGTCCGTGACCTCTCTAGCTCGAGAACGCGTTGAGCTATGAAGTTCAAATTTTGCACACGTTATTTTTGACAAAAAATGAAGGCTAACTTCGTGAACGGGCTAAATTGCTCCACCCCTTCTACCCCCTCCCATACAAAATGACACATTTTTGAAAATTTACAATAATCAGATTTTCTCAGAAACTATAAAACATATTGCTTTGAAATTTTTAACATATCACTTTTATAATAATTGTAACCTATGTTATAAAACTTATTGTAATCCTCACCCTCCTTCTACCCCCTCCCATACAAACTGCACTATTTCATGAAATACGTTAAGCCAATTTACTCAGTACGTATACAATTTATCGGGCTGAAATTTTGTACTTAACACTTAATTAACAATATCAGTTAGATTCAAAAAAATTAATCGATTTCCCTTACTCCGTCTACCCCCTCCCATACAAAATGACACATTTTTGATAATTTACAATAATCAGATTTTCTCAGAAACTATAACACATATTGCTTTGAAATTTTGAATATATCACTTTTATGATAATTGTAACCTACATTATAAAATTTATTGTAATCCTCACCCTCCTTCTACCCCCTCTCATACAAACTGCACTATTTTTATACTCTAGATGAAATCTGAGAGTATTATAAGTTTGCCACAAAGTTTATAACGCTAAGAAATAAGGCTCGCAGAAAAAAATGAATGATACGGAAGTTCATATTATCACTCGAATATCTCAAAACCGGATGTCCGTCTGTCCGTCTGTCCGTTTGTCCGTCTGTCCGTCCGTCCGTCCGTGACCTCTCTAGCTCGAGAACGCGTTGAGCTATGAAGTTCAAATTTTGCACACGTTATTTTTGACAAAAAATGAAGGCTAAGTGCACTATTTCATGAAATACGTTAAGCCAATTTACTCAGTACGTATACAATTTATCGGGCTGAAATTTTGTACTTAACACTTAATTAACAATATCAGTTAGATTCAAAAAAATTAATCGATTACCCTTACTCCGTCTACCCCCTCCCATACAAAATGACACATTTTTGGTAATTTACAATAATCAGATTTTCTCAGAAACTATAAAACATATTGCTTTGAAATTTTGAATATATCACTTTTATGATAATTGTAACCTACATTATAAAATTTATTGTAATCCTCACCCTCCTTCTACCCCCTCCCATACAAACTGCACTATTTCATGAAATACGTCTTAACGTCTTAACGACTTACGTCTTACGTCTTAACGATGCATCCGAGATTTCAACCAAAATTATTTATTGGCTTTAACCAGGTTCAAATTCATCTAGAGTATTGCATGATTGGGGTTTACCCCAATCGTAGTTCTTTTATGTTTCATGAAATACGTCTTAACGTCTTAACGACTTACGTCTTACGTCTTACGTCTTAACGATGCATCCGAGATTGCAACCAAAATTATTTATTGGCTTTAACCAGGTTCAAATTCATCTAGAGAATTGCATGATTGGGGTTTACCCCAATCGTAGTTCTTTTATGTTTTAATCTTGTTTCACCCAAATTTGAGATGTTACAGTTCCATGAAAATAATGTTACTCTGTAATATTAGAAAATGCCGGCACTGGTTTCAGAGGCGGCCGGTAACTCAGTGCGTTAAAGCGTCATTTAATGTTTCATGATACCTGTCAATTTAGTGTTCGAGTCCCGCCCACGTCAAGGCCATGGATATTCGTGTTGTATCCCCACACTAAAGGTCGTAACAATAGGGCACAACATTTTTCGACTTGCAGCAGGTATGCGGTAGGAGATACATGCATCATACAAAACATGCGATGACAACATTAAACATCGCATCAGTGTGAGTTGGATGAAGTGGCAAGAAAACTCTAGAGTTTTCTGCGACAAGAAGATGGCACGAAAGCTTAAGTGCAAGTTTTATAGAACGGTCGTACGTCCCGCATTCACGAATGTGTCTGAATGCTGGACTATGTACATGACATACGAGAGTCAAATGATTTTGACCGAAATGAAAATGATACGGATGACAGCTGGTGTGACCTATTAGGATCGAATCAAAAGTACCTACATCCGAGGCAGCTTGTTTGTTGAACAACCGATCATCGAAAAGCTCGAAGATGGTCGTATAGATTGGTATTGCCATGTTCTAAGGTGTCCGACAAAGAGCTTTTCCATTGTCCTCCACGTGGACGCCCCCTGGTAACGGCAGTGTTTCAAACCGCTGACGACCAAGTCTTAGCGATAAGACAGTTTGGAAAAAGGCAGATAGCTGTAGCCTGAATGGCTGACCAACACCTAAGCCTCTCAGGTTTAGTAGGATGGAATGACTTGCGTATAGTTGGACCTGCAACATAGTTGTGTGAACTCCAGCACGTTTATTAAACCACCTGAAGCAGCTATCTTCCGAGCCCATCCCCTGAATGGGGTTAAGCGATGTGCTGACAACTCGTTCTTGTAAAAACCACTCCACGTCAAGAAACCTGGAACAAAAGCCTCGGATTGGACGGATCAACAACGACGAGCATGCAAACGACTAAGGGATTATTCTTTCGCATCCCGCATTGTACGCTCCCTGAAAAAACCGGGGGCCGAGAAGGCCCTCTTTCAACAGGTCGAAAAGTACAAACTGAGCAATACCGCAGTCCGGGAAACAAATTTGCTTGGCAGCGAGATCAATGACGAGAAATCGGACACAATTTTTCAAGTGGCAAACCATCGGGCCGCAAGCAGTTTGGAGTAGCATTTATAGTGAACAATCACCTCAAGCCGCATATTACTGACTTCAAACCCATAAATGAACGGCTGTGTGCGATTCGCATCAAGACTCGATTCTTCAATCTCTGGCTCATCAATCTGCACGCCCCTACTGAAGTTAAAAAAGACGCAGTGAAAGACGAGTTCTACGCCCGCCTTGAGACTGTCTTCGACTCACTTCCAGCAAACGACGTCAAATTGCTGCTGGGAGACTTTAACGCGAAAGTTGGAAATGAAAGTTGGCACCGAGGGACCACTGGAGGCCACAGTCTCCATAAAGAATGTAACAACGGCCAGCCACTTATCTATTTCGCTTGAAGCAGGAATTTATTCGTAAGCTCTACGTGTTTCCCGCATCGAAGCATTCACAAAGCAGACCTGGAAATTTCCAGACGCACATACCGTCAACCAAACTGACCACGTTCTCATTTGCAAGAGTTGAGCGCCTAGTGTGATAGACGTCTGCTCTTATCGAAGAGCAAACTGCGACTCAGATCATCACTTGGTGAAGACTACCTACAGATGTAGAATTTCCTCAGTGCACCAATCGAGAATCAGCCCTCCCAAAAATTTTGCGGTTGATAAGCTTCTAAGCGATGCTACGGCGGTGGCGTATACTACCGGCCTTGAGGAAAGACTATTGCCTATGCTTAACAACATCAGCAACACAGGCGTCATGGGTTCTGCGGAGAACACAAGGGTACCATCTGGGATGTCGCAGAGAAGGTCGTGGGATATAAAGCCCGGCGAACGCGAAATAACTCGTTCGACGAAAAATGCAAAAATTCACTTGACTCGAAAAACGAGGCCTACAGACAATTGATTCAACGAGGATTCAGAGCCAGAAGAGAAAATATGACGAGCTACGGCGAATCTCGAATAGAGTAACTAGACGTAAGAAACGTGAATACTTTGACGAACAGTTGCTGAATTTAACCGAAAACCTAGCTAATAGGAACACCAGACAAGCGAAGAAACTAGTAAATACAATTAAGAACTGCTACCAACCCAGGACTAGCCTTTGTAAGGACAAGGATGGAAATATCATCAGCGACACCGATGGCATTAACAAACGATGGGCCTCTTATTTTGAAGAGCTTCTGAACCTACGATCTAACATCCCCACACAAGAAGCTCTCGACGATATTGTTGATCTAGGCCCACCCTTACAACCCCCAATAGTAGAGGAAGTTGATCTCGCGTTGCGGTCACCAAAACGAAATAAAGCGCCGGGCGCTGACGAGATTCCAGCTGAACTGCTAAAATTCGGTGGAATGGGTCTAGCTAATGCCATACATCAATTACTCCTGCGAGTATGGGAGGACGAGGAGATCCGAGACGATTAGTGGAGAAGCATCATTCGTCCAATTCACAAAAAGGAAGATAAACTGCGGTGTAAGAATTACAGGGACATGTCACTATCTTGTACTTCCTATAAACTTTTGCTGAAAATTCTGGAAAATAGAATTAAACCGTACGCAGAACGAATCATTGGCGAATACCAAAGCGGTTTCAGACCTGGTCACTCCACAACCGATCAGCTCTTTGCGATCAAGCTGATACTCCAGAAGTACTGCGAATACAACGTAAAAGTATACCAAATCTTTGTCGACTTCAAGCAGGCTTAGGACAGTTTCGATCGTGGATTACTGTACAACATCATGCTGCAATTTGGTATACCGGCCAATTTAGTGCGACTGACAAAGATGACGATGACGATGACCAACTCCGTCTCACAAGTCAGGATACATAAGAGACTTACTGATCTATTTGAAACTCGCACTGAAACTGATCGATGGACTGGCATCGACGCTCTTCAACCTAGCACTGGAATACGCTATTCGGGCTATGAATATTTACAACGGCAATACGCTACTCATAAATTAGCAGCGTACGCCGACGACATCAATATCATGTCCCGAAAATTGGCCGACGCAGAAGAACTCCTGCATACGCTCGATACCGCAGCAAAAGAAGTTGGACTACGTATCAACGATGAAATCGACGACAAGGACACCTGCACAACCGAGCATCAATGTGGGGGACCTCAACATTGAGTGCGTGGACGACTTCATACACCTGGGCTGCAACTTATCAAGAGACGCCAACGAACTGACGAAATCAAGCGACGGATACAGTTAGCTAATAACACTTTTTTATCGGTTCTCCCCATAATGAAATTGAAGCATGTGCACACACACACACGATGCTCCGCGTGTACAAAACCGTTATACGACCAGTGCTGTGCTATGGCTGCGAAGCATGGACCCTAACTCAAACCTCCGGAAACATGCTAGACACATTTGAACGTAAGGTTCTACGGCGAATTTTCGGGGCTGTCAGCAATCGAGATGGATGGCGCATCCGGTACAACTATGAGTTGTATGAACTGTGCGATGAGTTCGAAGTTTCGAAAATCGTCAAACTACAACGACTTCAATGGGCAGAGCATGTACAACGAATGGATGATGATCGCATGCCGAAGAGAGTAATGAATGCAGAACGAGCCGTCGGGGCGAGACTGCGAGGACGACCGAGATCTCGTTGGGAGAGCTCAGTATATGTGGACTCCGAGCAGCTTCTGGGCTTCCAAGATTGGAGGACGCGGTCACGTGACCGAGAGATAATATTAGATATAATATTTAGAGAACAACGATCCAGGCGGCCAAGGCTCGACGTCGGGTTGTCGCGCCACGATGATGGTGATGACATACATTCATTCTATTGGAAGGCTGTTTTAGCATTTATTCGCCATCCCCCACTCCGTTGTATTTACTTCAAATTACAATAGAAAAAGGAATTAAGAGTATTCTTCTTTCGTTCATTTGGACCTCAAAATTATTTTTGACGCAAATTTGTTTTTAGATTTTCCGATCACTGCAGTCCAGATAACATCATACAAAACTCAGTTGTAGGCTTATTATTGCTATTTAAATTTCCGAAGGCTAGAGTGTACAACTATACCCGCATGCATTTTCCCTCGAAATGGATTAGCGTTTAAGCTCCTGCAAAGATGATATCGTCTACCAAAAACACAAATATGTAACTGCCTAAAAAAAATTAAAACATATTTTTTAAAATCGTCAAAATGTTCACACCAAAAATACGGTCATGTAGACGTCGGCAGTTCTCACAATGTTTTTGGTGGATGAATGAGTAGAAGTTATGACCCAGTTGGATGGTCTTGCAGCATGCCGCTTACTAAAGATCGTTCTTTTTATTGCACTCATAATATATGAATATAATATATCTTCTGGACACTACGTGATTTTAGTATTACTCTTTTGGGTGGAAATTTTAATAGTTTTTTGGGATAAACCTGTACCTTCAGACGGTGACGACAATAAGTTGAAAAGTCGACGGAAAAGGATTCAACGATTTATGATGACGACCGATGCATTCTCGAAGAACCTTACAGCCTGAGTGCCGTGCTATACAGGCTACAGTGTAGGTTTCAATATGCGTCTAAATTAAAAGTTTGAGAAATCGGGTAAAAGGCCCACTCACTGAACCCAGCTGGTCTTAATAAAATGTGTACTATATGTAGAACTGCAAGTTTCATTCGTCTTATTGTTCATTCATGTGGTGTTTAAAATTCGGAACAATTTTCATATTTAGTGAAACAATCTTGTTAGACAAATTGTATCGGATCTCTACCAAAGCAGCACCCATGCATCTTGCGCCTTTAGACATCTTAAGGAGACGAGATGATGATGCTGTGTGATCTTCTCAATGATCTTTAACTTACCTTCCGTAAGCCAATATGATTGCTTGCTCCCTGTTTAATATGCAAGTAATGCAACCTCTTTAAAGATTCTTATCGGCAGCAATTCTTCCTTCTTTTCTTATTTTATTTACTCTTATCGCTATCATCACCTAAGATACACTGTATGAACACACCGTAAAAATCTGTGATGTCGTACTGTGATAGTTTTATGGTGCTGTGTGAGATTTTGTTCGACAAACGCTTCTTTTTTGAACGATCTGACACTTTGGGAGTCGAACAAGATCGACCTTTTTATTGGACAGTGCTTGAAATAGCTTCTTTTATGATTATCGCACTGAATGTTGATTAAAAGGGAGCTCGAACGTGAACAGCCCGAAGAGATTTGGTTGATGGGCGTCTTCATGAAATACCTATAAAGTTTTTTTCCATTTTATAATATATGTTTGAGGATATGCAGAGTTGGAATATGGAAGAGATTATTATGATGCCCATTGAATGGCTGGATGATAGCATCTATACGATAAACAAATGTTGGAGCGGACCATTCCCAAATGACTAATGTTTCCGGGTCCTTTGCCGTAGCATCAGCTGATTCATGAGTGAATAAATGGGTTTCGTTAATAGTACATAGTTTAGTTGTGATAATTTACTGAAAAAGGTAAACGAATTCCATAAACTAGAATGGTAACAGTTCGTAACCCAATTTTAAGTTTGGAGAATGATAGAGGTGATAAATTTATTTTCAACGATTTAGTAAAAATTAGATATGCCTACGTATTTAATTAAGGAACAATGTTGACGTCGCGACTCTAAACATATTAGAAAAAGGATACTACTTTGCCTTAACCCCTAGTGGAGCAAAGCGCGTCAATCGCTCCGGCAATATCGTACTCTGTTCTGGACAGTGGGGCGCAACTCCCTAACCGACTTACACAGCATATTACACCCTTTTGCAATAGATTGAAACCATGTGATTTTTTAGGACCCCCTCTTGGTCGGCCTTGGTTGGAAATATGGTTCCACTTCATGGCATGTAAAGCAATGCAATTATGATCCTTCCGCAATATGTCACCTATCCACTGCTTTTGCCCAACATTGTTCGCATTCCTCTCGAAATCTAAAGCCAATGCGGACATATCCATGATTTTGTGGAAGAGTAGGCACATGTCGCCAGCGTAGTCTAGATGTTGTAGATGGTAAAGTCCATTGAATTCCTCTGTTAAGTCCATATAGGGCTGCATACAACCCATCGCAGATAATTATGAGGAATGGGACTTGTGAGACGATGCACCCCTACCGAACTCCACTGCGAATCTCAAAGTCCCCCGACAGCTTACCGTTTGCTGAACGCGACATTTCGTGCCGTTTCCTTAAAAATAGCAGTAAGCTCCTCCGGGATGCTTCTCCTGCGCAAGGCCGGCCATATAGAATTCCAGGCCAGGCTATCGAAGGCCTGCTCGAAATTAATGAAAATCAAATGAAGCGGAGAATCGTACTCAGCACATTGCTCGATGATGTTTGCAAGGCGTCCTAAGTGAGCCTTTGGTCTTTCCAGGACGATTTTAGCTATTACCTTGGCAACGGCAGGAAGCACACAAATGCCTTTCCCGAACTTTACCAGAGGTTACATGGTTCAAGACCACGGCGAAGTGTTCTTTCCACTGCCTCATTTGATCTTCCTCCAAGATAAGTACCATTCCACCACTATCCTTCACCGGATGTTTTCAGGAGTAACGACCACCTGTAAACTCTTTGATGATGCCGTATACGGCGTTTAAGTTGTTACTTCTTCTGCTAAGGCTAGAAGAGTGTTCGTATATTCTCTTTTATCGCCTCGCACAATACGCTGAACTTCTCGAGCTTTCTGAAGGTAAAGGAGTTCGATGCTGCTTCGATTGTCGTCTAATGCTGCCGCCAACTGAACCTTCAGCTATTTTGTCTCCGCAGCCATGAAGCGTCGGACATCCAGAGCTTATTTCAGCAATCCAGGTTTGTTTCAAGGATGGTATCTCCGCTGTCAATATACGCATTTTTTTATGGCATCACAGTTTTCATTAATGTCACTATCTGCGTGACTAGTTATCTAAGCTGATTTTTGCGTAAGATGGTCGTTATATTGTTTAAAGACAGTTGGGTTTTTTAGTCGAGCGGTGTTGAATTTGTGGCGCCAGGATCTTTCGTCACTAGGATGGCGCACGGCTGCAATACGCAGTCGGACCTAAGCAATCAAAAGATAATGGTCTCTTCCCACTCCAATATCGGCGCCTTTCTTATTTCGCACGTCCAGGAGGCAACTTTTGAATCCTTTACTAATGGCAAATTGGTCGATCTGATTTTGTGTTCTGCCCCGATCAACAGGGGACCAACTAATTTTGTGATGGTCCTTATGCTCAAACATAATACCATCGACGAAGAAACTGTGAAAGTTGCAGAAATTTGCAAATCTTTCACCGTTGTCGTTACTATCAATATTCAAATCATTACAATGTCACCTTTAGGTGTTCCGCTCTGGGCGGTGTTAAGTTATTCGTAGAAGGAGTCTTTCGCCATGACATTGACCGGTTCAGTTGAAGCATCTCTCTAATTGCCTTGACCCCTCCAGGGGCATGGGAGCGTCAACATCTCTAGCATTTCTATACCTTGTTTACGTTTCAATAGCATATCTACTTTTCGAAAGTGCAGTTGCTAGCATGCACCTATTATCCGCGCAGTCTTTATACTGACAAGCTCCGAGCACTGTGAGAGTTCTATTAGTACTCACAGGCAGTTTTTGATCGCGCCGAGATTTGATCTCCGAGCTCTTGATTAGTGTCGTAGAGCGGTGACCTAACGATCACGGCCACTGAGCGCGAAAAGTAGTTGAAGCATAACATTGTACTATTGTGATGTTCCTCATTTTGGTCCGGAGCCTGGCGGTCATGATTCTGTCGGAGACGGGACCCTATTATAAGAGACAGGTTTGTGCGGCTCTGGTTAAGGGGAGCCCCACACCTGACTCACGATCACTACCGGTAGCTCTACCGGAGTACAATATTACCGAGCTATGCGTTGGAGAGATAAATTCTCCGTTGTTCCACCATCTAATCTCACTAAATCCTAGGATGTTTAATTTATACCGCAGAAATTCATTCTCTAATTCAAGAAATCGTGCGTTCTGGGGACCTTTTTCAACTCCGCGAAGTTATACTTAGCACTGGCTTCGCAATCCGTCCAGTCAAGACAGAGGGTTTAGCCTGGCTAGTATAGTCGCAAGATGTAGTAGGATGAAAACTTTAATTCATCGCAGCTGAAAATGACTATGTGACCGGCACTACACTTCAGGGAATAACAACTGCGGGTAACCTTTTCTTAGTCAGTCTTCAGATCTGTTTCTTCACTACGGGCGGAAAAATCTGGTCAAAAAAATCTGCTAAGCAAATTTTTATAATACTATCTTGGGCTAAGGAAGTAAGGAAGTCCACTGGTGTATCATGCGGTCGACCGATAAATATAAAACTGAACTGCTGGAATTTTTATAATACTATCTTGGGCTAAGAAAGTGAGGGAATCCACTGGCTTATCATGTGGTCTACCGATAAATATAAAACTGAACTGCTGGAATATTTAGACCGAATTCAACGGTTTCAATTGTTAGTGGTGTCGACTCCGGCGTTTTTCAAGCCGAGATGCATACCATTGCTGTCTGTGCCAGAGTGATTCCGGAAAAGGAACCTCGGTAGTTAGGCTATCATTAGGGTGCTCTCATCGTACCAATTCCCTTTAAGACTGGTGAGAGACTGTCATAAATTACTTTGGGATCGATCCACCATCAAGAAAGTCTTTTTCCTGTTGGATGCTAAGTCTCTTTGGCAATGAGCAATGAGAAAACAAGGCTGCTTAAAGTTTTTGTTGAAAAATTTCTTCAAAAATTTGCTAATGTGAGTTACACTGAACGAAATCCTTACGGCGGCTACCCCAATAATCCTGTGAATGTCAGGAAATCGTTTGCCCAGACGGCAAGAGTTTCGATACCTCCATCGAACCCATCCCCACCAAAAATAGCCCAACATTCACCCATCCCAACCATGATCCCTAGCTCCGAGCAGGTAGAGGCCTTTTTCGGGCAAATGCAAGCCCAATGCCGACATATGATGGAACAGATGATGGCTACTAGTGATGTGTAACACAGTAACGAGTCGCTCTTTTTGAACGACTCAACAGGATGAGCGAAAGATTCGGCACAACGATATAGCCTTCGAGTCGTTCAATTTAAGAATGACTCACTGTAAAATTAACTCCCAAACTAGCCCATCGTATAACTATTACCCAACGCATAACCAATCCACGCTCATTTCACAATACATATTTTATAATGTACTACAATACATTCATTCACTCACATCCCATCCCATTATCTATCTAAAAACAAAACCACAATCATTTATCTACCAATCCACGCTCATTTCTCAATACATATAATGTACTACAATACAATACATTCATTCACTCATATCCCATCCCAGTATCTATCTAAAAGCAAAACCACCATCATTTATCTACCAAAGCAATCCCATCTAAATCCATTCATATTCATCTCTATGCAGTATGCAATGCACGCATTGTGTATACTTCTAAATATATACGCAACAACCCATGCTGACTGCTGACTGCAAATGCAAACATATCAAAAATCATTTACTTACGTCGCGTCCCACCGCACAGTTTCACCAAATACAGAAAACAATCCCAACATTCTAGAACAAAAGTATTCGTCTTACGTATCATCATCTCAAGCTCAACTTTAGATGAAACCAAACAAAAACCCATAGCGCCCACTTCCACTACAGCTACAGTGTAAAGCAGCGTTTTGACGGGGCCAATACATGACATCGTGGCACGCTTTCGATCTCATGCTTGTATCGAGCGTGAACTGGAAAGTGAACTGCTTTTGCCTTGGGTTGTGGACCGTTCACACGACCACTATTTAGTTTATCCCATAAATCATTCTGTTTCAAGCAATTACACCACTACTATACCCTAATTTTAAATAAACTGTTTTGTGGCCAAAACTTCTAAAATATAAGGAATTTCGCATTTTTGACACCATTTTGACACCCCATTAAATCCCCCATCCGGGCTGAGGAGCATCCATCCCCACTATTTGGATGCTCCTCAGCCCTCTCCCTCCCTGTGCCTCTCCGTTCTCTATGTAAAATTCGTTCAAAAAGAGCGATACAAAATCGTACCGCACAATAAGATTCGTTCAAAAAGAGCGACAAGTTCAAAAAGAGTCAAAAGAGTCAATTGACTCATTTCGAACGAATCTTTTTGTGCGGTTCGATTTTGTATCGCTCTTTTTGAACGACTCTTTTTGTGCGGTTCGATTTTGTATCGCTCTTTTTGAACGAGTCTTTTTGTGCGAGTTGATTTTGAATGCCCGCCCCAGATTGGCTGCCCCGTTTTCATGGGAAATAGTGGTCCTATCGGGCTTGCTCGAACTAAAGGGTATTGGGGGGTCGTTAAGTCCGAATCTGGGGTCAAAAAAGAGAAAAGAAATTGGGGTCGCCCATCCTAGGCTGGCAGCCTCCTTTTCATGGGAAATAGTGGTCCAATCGGGCTGGCTCGAACTAAAGGGGATTTGGGGGTCGCTAAGTCCGGATCTGGGGTCAAAAAAGAGAAAAAAAATTGGGGTCGCCCATCCTAGGCTGGCAGCCCCCTTTTCATGGAAAATAGTGGTCCGATCGGGCTGGCTCGAACTAAAGGGGATTTGGGGGTCGCTAAGTCCGAATCTGAGGTCAAAAAAGAGAAAAAAAATTGGGGTCGCCCATCCTAGGCTGGCAGCCCCCTTTTCATGGGAAATAGTGGTCCGATCGGGCTGGCTCGAACTAAAGGGGATTTGGGGGTCGCTAAGTCCGAATCTGGGGTCAAAAAAGAGAAAAAAAAATTGGGGTCGCCCATCCTAGGCTGGCAGCCCTCTTTTCATGGGAAATAGTGGTCCGATCGGGCTGGCTCGAACTAAAGGGTATTGGGGGTCGCTAACTCCGAATCTGGGGTCAAAAAAGAGAAAAAAAAATTGGGGTCGCCCATCCTAGGTTGGCAGCCCCCTTTTCATGGGAAATAGTGGTCCGATCGGGTTGGCTCGAACTAAAGGGTATTGGGGGGTCGCTAAGTCCGAATCTGAGGTCAAAAAAGAGAAAAAAAAATTGGGGTCGCCCATCCCAGGCTGGCAGCCCCCTTTTCATGGGAAATAGTGGTCCGACCGGGTTGGCTCGAACTAAAGGGCATTGGGGGGTCGCCAACTCCGAATATGGGGTCAAAAAAGAGAAAAAAAAATTGGGGTCGCCCATCCCAGGCTGGCAGCCCCCTTTTCATGGGAAATAGTGGTCCGACCGGGCTGGCTCGAACTAAAGGGCATTGGGGGGTCGCCAACTCCGAATATGGGGTCAAAAAAGAGAAAAAAAAATTGGGGTCGCCCATCCCAGACTGGCAGCCCCCTTTCATGTGAAATAGTGGTCCGATCGGGCTGGCTCGAACTAAAGGCCATTGGGGGGTCGCCAACTCCGAATATGGGGTCAAAAAAGAGAAAAAAAAATTGGGGTTGCTCATCTACGACTTTTATTGAATATATTATTAACCAAGTTTCAGACTCTTTGCATGACTCTTTTTGAACGACTCTTTTTGAACGACTCATTGGAAAGAGTCAGAGCTTATGTGCTGGCACAGTGAAAAGAGTCATTATGCCCATCACTAATGGCTACCATGATTCAGGGTCTGTTCACAGCCCAAAATCTGGTTACGAGCCCAACCCAACCCAAAAATTAAAATAGCTACACACTGTGTCTCCGTGGTTTCATGGAACCCCGATTCCATCCGCAGACATAGAGGTGAGCTGATCAACTTTTTACAAGAGTATCAAGTTGACATCATGCTCATCCAGGAGGCCTTTCTAAAACCTGGAGACCACTTCCGAAAACCCAACTACATTCTATACCGTAGTGATAGAATGATAGAAAGGGGAGGAGGTACAGACATTTTAATACGACGTAACATCAGCCATCATCAAATAATACTCCCAGACCTTCAGTGCATCAAAGCTAATGCCATCAAGGTGCAAACGACCTTTCTTGACGTTACAATAATTTTGGCCTACAATCGGCCAAGAAACTGGAAATTGAAGGTACGGTCTTTCTCGGTGGGGATATGACTGCATATCACCGTTCGTGAGGTACTGAGAGAAGCAATCTAGCCGGAAATGAACTGAGCAGATTCATCTTGTTTGAGAAGAATCTGCTGCACTCATATCCGTAGCGAACCAACGCATTTCGGATCAAGACACGACATCCCTCTCGATATAGGGCTATCCAAATCACTGGACTTCCATGTGCGGATAAATGTGTTAGACGAGTTATCGTCGGACCATAAGCCGGTCCAATTCCTCATAGAAGATGTGTTCATCGACATCCCGGATCCAATGAAGAAGATAACAGATTGGAAAGATTACTACGAAACCCTGAGTATAATAGACCCGCAAACACAAATCGAAAACACCAGGGACCTAGAAGACGCGATACAAAGCCTGACTTCTACGGTACTTGTGGCGAAAGAGATCAATACGACTCAATCTCCGTTAAGGGTGCGAAATCCCTACGAACTCCCGAAGAATATTAAAGACTTCGTATACGGAAAAGGGCTAGGCAAACCGGCGACCCTAGTCTGCGCCAAATGATAAGCAGGCTAATCAATCTAATAAAGGTGCGGATCGATGAACATCGTAACAGAAAATGGGAAGAATTTCTAGAGGGTATGGAACCGGGAGGCAATAGCTTCTGGAGGATTAACAAATACTTCAAAAACAAATCCCAAAGAGATTTTCCTCCAATACACGGCCCTAACAGCTTGAAGAATGATGACTGGGGGGAGGCGGAGGCCTTCGCTGACACGATGGAATTTCAGTTCCGTGAAAATGAACCCCCCGACGGCAACTTGGACGAGTAGGATGAGATTAATGAAAGAGCCGAAGAGATACTTTCCAGAGTTGAAACTCGGGAAGTAGAAACAATTAGGCAAACTGACCTAGATGAGGTCAGAAGTCTCGTCAGTTCCCTTAACAAAAATTAATCGCTTGGGATGGACACTATAGCCAACAGTTGACTTCGAGATTCCGCTGCCTATTGTTCAGTTAATAGGTTCGTTCCTAGAAGGCAGGACTTTTAGAGTCAGAGTTAACTCTACACTTTCCCCGAAAAGACCCATAAAAGCTGGAGTCCCACAGGGATCACCACTTTCCCCAATCTTATATACGTTATACACTGCAGATTTTCCGCAAATGCCTCCAAATGCGCATTCATCCCTGTTTGCTGACGACACATGTATCCTATTTACTGCAAGATAAGCAGAAAGAATTACTTTAATACTCCAGGAGTCCATTGACATACTTCTGGAATACTCCCAGAAATGGCAGATCCAAGTAAACGCGGACAAAACCCAGGCGATCTTCATCACGAGACGTCCACACCAAGAGCCAGCCACACTGACAGTAGACGGACAAGAGATAGACTGGCAGGAGACTTCCATCTATCTCGGACTGACATTTGACAAATCACTGATGTGGACATAACACAACAGGCGACGTCGACAAAAGACAAACGGAGTTATCCAAAACCTATACCCACTCATACACTTCAAGAAACTCAATAACAAAAATAGGTCACTCATTTACAAACAGACGATACTGCCAACAATACGAACATTCGACAACTACAAATTTGTCAGAACTTAGTTCTGCGGAGGATCTTTAATGTTCCAAGGTACATTAAAAACACTGATATACATACATATGGACCTTCGGGTTAACTCTATAAAAACATACATCAGATCATGGATCCTTTAAGATTCTCTCTAGGCGGGAGACAAGTCTACCCTGACCTTAAGGTCGCCACCCATTGACGAGCACAACCACGACCAAACTTCCATCGAACTATCAATTTCATAGGACGTGTGGAAAAAAAATTCCCCCTATTTTCACCGTTCTATGATATTTGATGGTTCGATGGAATTTTGGTCGTGGTTGTGCTCGTCAATGGGTGGCGACCTTAAGAAATGTAATAAATTAAGAACACACCGAGGTCTGAAAAACACCAAATAAGACTAAGACGGGCCCAACGTGCCCACAGCGAAAATAGGAGTAAAAGTGTTGATTACTAGCTCCACTCGCCTATAGTTCCTAGCTATCGAGATCAATTTCGTTAGTGTAATGCGGGCAATCGTTCCAGATCAGAGTGCAAAAAAAAACTTGCCTATAGTGTTTCCTTCGCATTTTCTGTATCAAATTCTACTCGTCTTAATGCATTGAGTTGTACCTTCAACTGCAGCAACCGGGGAAGAGAAAATAGAGTCTGCTCTGAACGGACGGCTTATGGACCTAAATGTTTTTTTTTATAATAATAATTGGGATATTTTTCTACCTTATTAGACTTTATTAACATCTTTGCGTTATGCGTTTTATGCGTAGGCTTATTTGACACCTCTGGCGCCCTACGTCCTTCACGGTCAATCTTCACCCTCAGGTCGTTCGTGTTCTATATCAGATCTTCTGTTTCTTAGATCCAAGAAACCTAACTTAGTCTGTGTAGTTTAGAAGCGGATTCATAGAACAAATAAAATCAATTACATACCAATTACAGCGATTTCACTAAACGAATACTAATTAAATACAAATTGTACCAATTTGAGCGACGAACTGAGAGACGTTCAGAAACATGAACAAAGTCTGTTACGACACGACGAGATATCGACGCATTATTCTCTCATTTTAAAAACTTGTTTGCATTTAATTTATCACTTCGCTGAATCTGCGAAACTTCGGACCGCCTATCTGGAGCACACGTCCGTTTAATGGGTGGCAACATAAGAGCAAAGGTGAATTTTGCATTGTCAACAAACTTCATATTATTATGGGGATTTGTTTCATGAAACCGCACTAACCACTTTGGGTCCTATGATCTAACGTTTCACTTGTATCTCGTGACAACCATAGAACATATCGAGTAGCACGATTTTCACAAAATGACCGCTACCTTCAAACAGTTGGAGGTCCTTGCTTCTGGTTCATGACCAACTTTTTTGGATGATTTATTTGACTTTTTTTTTGGGTTGGAGAAAATGTTGAATGAATTTGACACCAAATTCGGTTGCCAATATTTCCACTTCGTCGGTTCGATTAAATTTTGTCCTTGCCAAAGATGTGACCAAATGCGAATGGCTTCTCTGCCGTCAAAAATGTGGTCTGAGGAATTTCAGGTTTGGCAGCCTTAACCAAAATGCGAAATATGATCGCTCTATTAGAATTAGAAATGCAATGAAACTAAAGACTATGACAGTTTTCATAGCTTTATTGAAGAAAGATCGATTCCATTCATTTTGCGGTAGATTTGTTCCAAATTTTTTGGCGCTTAGTTGCAGTAGACAAGACAAGCCCTTTAGGTTTCAATCAAAAATAATGTTGCTGATGTTAACTGCCTTGACCTCTACAGGGGCATGAGCGCGTCAAAATCTCAAGCATTCCTAAGACTTATTGACGTTTCGATGGCATATTTACTTTTCGGCCGTACGGTTGCTAGCATGCACCTGTTATCCGCGCGGCCTTTATACTGACAAGCTTGGAGTGCAGTGGTAATTCTATTAATACCCACAGGCAACTTTTATTGGCGCCGAGGATCGAACGTCTATTCTCTAGATCCTAGAGCGGTGACCGAATAAATACGGCCAAAGAGGGCGTCATACGGATACCGAGCGCGTCAATTGGCGTCGGTCAACAGCATTGTCATGGTTAAATGTATGTGGTGGCTGAGGCAAGACTTGCCAGAGCCCAATTAGCACAGAAACCGCCGTTTTGAAGCCACAAACCTCGTGAAAATTTGTTATTGGATGATAGTTGGAAACTCAGGGGATGCTAGGATGCCTAGATCCAACCAAAGCTGTTGAAGAAATCAAGCAACTCCCCAATCCTCACCACCGACACATCCCTTACATTATTGGAAATTTTACGGGTTTGGAGTTAATTTCTATAAATTATCCTATAGTCGTATAAGTTTCTTTTATTCCAATGTGCTTATTAGTTTCGCCAAATAATGAATAAAGCATAATTATGAATTAAAAGGACAGATTTACAACCCGATAATCGATCAAAAAGGTGAAGGGTATTATAACGCGTGAAAGGTATTATACCTTCGTTGTGACTTATGGTGCATTTGCCGCTTTGAAACTAGTAGTAAAACTAGCTCCAATTTCACTGTTCCTATGCGAGGTATTTGAAATAGGGAGCCAATTTCAACCAAATTTAGGAACATAGTTCGACAGTCAGTATGATTGAATATCATAAAATTTGGTAAATATATCTTCAAAAATAAAAAAGTTTTTCTAACAAAAACTAGCTTTTGGAACGGTCGACCCTATGACAGCTATATGATAGAGAGATAGAGTAGTATTTCAACCAAATTCGGGGATGTGATTTGACTAAATATACTATTGATTAGTGCCAAATTTAAAAAAAAACCAGGCCGAAGCGAATATACCCTAGACTTGTACAGACCTAGTGGTGATACCAAAAGTACCAATTGGTAACTACCATATGCATTAAAAGTGAGTTTACTATATGGTCAGTTTTTAGGGGAGGTTGGCAATCATTCAGGAGGATCTTGACCATTATCAAAATCACTTAACTAACACACTTAACTACAAATGTTTGTCGAATTCTTCAAGTCGCTAGCTTCATTCTATCAAAATTTATTGCTTATTTGAAGTTCCACTTGTAGGGGAGGTAGGGGTTCCTTGGGTTGGATCTTGCTCATTATTGCCGCCAACAAATAAAATCACGCTACAAACATTTAAACAAAATTTCAAGTCTCTAGCTTGACCCTATCGAAAGTTATCGCTTATTTGGAGTTTCACTTGTAGGGGAGGTAGAGGTTCCTTGGGTCGGATCTTGCTCATCATTGCTACCAACAAATAAGATCATGCTAAAAACATTTAAACATAATTTCAAGTCTCTAGCTTCACTACATCGAAAGTTATCGCTTATTTGAAGTTTCATTTGTAGGGGAAGTAGGGGTTTCGTTGGTCGGATTTTACGTATTTTCAATATTAGCCAACTGGATAATATTACAAACATTTGACCAAGATTTTAAGTCGCTAGCATTATTTTGTCGTAAGTTATCGCTTATTTTAAGTTTCATTTCTAGGGGAGGAAGGGGTTCCTTAGGTCGGATCTAACCCATTTTTAATACCAACTAACTTGATCTCACTTCAAACATTTGACCAAAACTTCAAGTCGCTGGCTTGATTCTGTCAAAAGTTATCGCTTATTTGAAGTTGCATTTGTAGGGGAGGTTTGGGTTGCTTCGGTCGGATCTTACCCATTTTCAATACCAACCAAGTAGATTTTAATAACAATATTTTATAAAATTTTCAACTCCCTAGTGCCATTCTGTCGAAAGTTATCGTAATTAAAAAATATTTAGTTTTTTTTAAATTTGTAGGGGAGGTAGGCGTTCCTTTGATCCGATTATGCCCAACTGGAAGTCAAGCAACTTCTTACCGCGGGGATACATGCCAAAAATTAGGTGTCTACGTCAATTGGTTCAAGAGTTATACCTATAGACAAAAAACTTGAAAAGTAGGGTGGTACGGGGCTCTTTGTAAGAATATTACCGTTAGTTTTCAACTGATCGACTTTATTTTTCCACTAGAGTAGAAGATTATCCTCATGAACAATCTACCAAAGCTAGAGCCTTTTATGTTTATTTAATCGGGAGTTATAGATACATTTAATTATTTAACATATATAGGGGAGGTAGGCGTTGCCTTGGCCTGATCATGCCCATTTTCAATATCAACCAAGTAGATTATACTTCCAACATTTGACCAAAATTTCAAGTCTCTATCTTAATTCTATCGAAAGTTATCTTGCGAACGGACAGACAGACAGACATGGCTAAATCGAATCAGGAGGTGACCCTGATCATTTATATATATGCATTGTCTAAGTCTATGGTATAAAGATCTCTTTAGAAATAGAAAAGTTTTTTTGAAAAAGACGAATTTCTTGACCGGTCGTTCCTATGGCGGCTATATGACAATGACATAGTGGTCAAATTCCATTGGTTTCGACATATTTACACCGTGCAGTAAGAAGAAGGCTTTGCACATTTCAAGTCGATAGCTATGTATTTTATAAAACTGATGGACTAGTTCGCATAGAACCTGACGGACAGAGCTTAATCGACTCGTCTTATCATACTAGCCAAGAATATATATACTTTATATGGTCGGAGATGCTTCCTTCTGTGCGTTGCAAACTTTATGACAAAGTTAATATACTCTATCATATCCGTGAAGGGTATATAAAATGCCAAACTTAACACAATTCCCGAAAGAATCATAAAATTAATAAAGACAAAATTGCAATTGTAACAACTATGAATAACAAATAAAGCCAAAATAATTCCACTGATGAATAAAATATAAAATATTGCTTAGGTGACATGTGCGTTTGTATAAGATTTACACATCTCTATATTAGGACTAAGTCAAATAAAATGGGTTGGATCGGGATGGACTTTATCGCCCAGCTACTAAACAGTGCTGCTCTACTCTGGAAGTGAAAACGATACCTCACCTAGATTGGTAGGCGTCGAAATTCTGTTGATTAAGGATGCACACCGATCTCTAATCGATTGGAAGTCCATTTCCGACCGTATCACTACAGCCAGATCCAAATCCAGGGTAAAAAACGTCACCGTAATTCAATGCTACGCCCCTGCACCAGCAGGTCAACCAGCTAAGGATGCTTTCTATCACCGACTTGGGGACATCTACGACAAAGCTCCCAAAGGTGACATAAAAATTATCATGGGGGATCTCAATGCCAAAGTTGGGTCTGAAAATATAGGCTTGGAACACCTAATGGGCTATCATGGTTTTCAACAGGAGCATAAATGGCGAAATGTTAGTGGTGTTTTGCAACTCTCGTCAACTCGTCATCGGCGGTACCCTGTTCAAGCACAAACGATACCATTTAACAACCTGGGTTTCTCCGGATGGCATAACAGAGTACCAGATTGACCATATAGCCATTTCCAAGACATTGAGAAACTGTCTCTTAGTCGTCAGCTCAAAGCGGGGGGCTGCTATTGGCAGTGATCACCAACTTCTTGTCGCAAAAGTGCGCGAACGGCAGCGATCCATCGCCCTCAAAATTGAAGAATCTTGCCACGTTGCATACTCCACCGCCTTGCACGAGAGAGCTTATGCACCACCACCTTATGAGTATCCTTTAATTGAAGATAGATGGCATGTCGCTAAGGACTTATTTATTACATGTGGCGAAACATTGGTGAGCAGATTGGAGCGCGGTAGAAAACTATACATTAGCGAATCTTCTTGGTCTCTAATCTCAGCACCCAAGATTGTTAAGGAACAAATCAACACAGTTACTGACGATTCAGCCAAAGACCAACTCAGAGCTGAGTACCGTTCTTTTCAGAAAGGCGTATAAACAAGTGTAAAACTGGACAAACGTAATAACATTAATGCATTATCGGAAACGCCAGATGAAACGGCTTACCGTGGTGATAGTGGAACCCTTTAGAAACTTATGAAACCATTAACTGGAAGACCTTTTACAACTCAACATCCTGTGAAAGATAAAAACGGGTCTCTACTGGTCACCGAGGAACACCAACTACGAAGATGGAGAGAGCCCTTCATGGAGGTCCATAACAACACCTTTTTGGACCTACGAACTCATCTTCATTAAAGTCAGTAAATATCCCGCAAATAGCCATCCATCCATCCATCCATCTAAGCTGGATGTAACAGTGGCTATTAAATCGATGGAAGCGGGTAAAGACCCTGGGGTAGATGGAACTCCTGTGGAACTATTTAAGGTGGATATGAATGCTACTGTGGATATTCTTCTCCCCCTTATCCAAGAGTGTTGGGAAACCGAAACTCTCTCCAAAGACTGGAAGAAGGGTGTCATTATTAAGATCCCGACGACAGACGACCTGAAGGACTATAATATGTGGAATTTGTCTTGTCCCAGCAGTCTCCAAACTGATGACAAAAATAATCTTGAGCCGGATCAAACATATAGCTGACCGCACATTAAACGATGAACAGACTGGCTTTCATGTAGTGACCATATCAACACCCTCCGAAATATTACTAAACAATTCGCAGAGTGGAGATCCCCATTACATCTCATGTTCATCGATTTCGAGAAGGCGTTTGAGAGCGTTGACTGCGAATACATCTGGAGGGCCTTACGTAGGAGGCACACCAGATAAAATAGTATCCATCATCAAGGAGTCCTATGAGGGAGCCCGATGTCACGTATTACACAAGGGTAAGCTTTCAGATCCCTTCGAGGTACATAGCGGAGTGAGACAAGGCTGCATTTTGTCACCTATATTATTTTTGATTGCCATTAACGACGTACTATGCGGCGCATTTCGTGAAAGGCGAAAGTGGCACTGGATAGGTCGCACTCTTCGAAAAGGGCCGAACAACATTGCTCAATAGGCCCTCGATTGGAACCCGCAGGAAACGCGATGCAAGTTGCCATGTTGGACGACCTAGTAACACTTGGAGAAAATCAGTTGAGAGAGAGGGTGCCTCAATAGGCATTTCGTGGAGTGAACTGAAAGCGATGGCGGTGAACAAGACAAGGTGGAAAATCCGCGTGGTTGATGCCCTATGCTCCACACGGGGCGTTTCCAGAAGAAGAAGAGAAGGTTATTCTACATAATAAATTATGTCGTGTAGTTCAATCACGAAAAAATCTAATTTCTTAAGTGTATGGCGACACTGCGAAATTAACTGATCATGAAAACTATAGGCTTTGCAGGAGAGCTATTTTGACACCCCGGAACGACCAGGCATCTGCGACGAACGCTGAAATATTAAAATGCGTTTCTGTGGGATGTGTTGAATATCGTTCAATCAACCGAGTAATGGATCGAGAAGATGCTACACATTTATCTGGTTGAATTTTTAAATTCCTTAAGCGCACCTGGACTTCCGTCTCACAAAAAAAATACGTCAACAAAGCAACATTTGAGTTAAGAAATAATGAATACGACGAAGTCAGTAGGTTCCAATCTGGCCGCTATATAAGTTCTTCTGAGGCGGTTTGAAGAGTTTTGAGCTTTTCTATTCATGAAAAATTTCCACCACTTATGCATCTTGATGATGGGCAGCAGGTGTACTTTAACTCAGGAAATGTGACAGAGCAAATTCAAAGTCCGCGACAAACTACTTTGTTGACATACTTTCGAATTTGTCAAGTTGACGATTTCGCAAAAACACTGTTATACGAAGAAGTTCGGTCATACTATACGTATAACAAACAGCAAGGAGTTTTCAATTGTAGAAAACGTGGATTAGCTGTAGATAGCGTACCTGGCACGTCCTGGAAAGATTTTTCACAGTACATCAAAACAACTTCAAATGCTATTACTTACGGTTACTACTTCATACAGCACGGGGTCCTACTTACTTTTGCTGCTTGCCGGGCAAGTCACTTGCTAGATGGTGATCAGCATTGGGATGACGCATTGGCCAAAGCATGCATCAGCGATAGTTCACATCGCTTGCGTCGTTTGTATGTCATATTACTGGTATTTTGTGGTCTTTCGGATACAGCAGAGTTGTGGCATAAGTATCAAAATAAATTTGCTGAAAACTTTTTCGGGTATGCATCCCGCAACAATCACAGAGGACTGACAGATTACGCGATTAATCTCAATCGATTCTTGCTGGCTATCCAAGAAACAGTAACAGGGGGTAATTCTCACTCTTAATACAGTATGCCCACACCAACTTCAGGTGGGAAACAAATTAATAGGGAGTATGCAGCGGAAATCGTTTATGGCAGCAGAACAACGTTTGATATTCGATTATGTATGTCATAGCGTAGACGGTGATTTGGGAAATTCTATTTTTAGATGCACCCGGTGAGACGAGAAAAACATTTCCCACTAAAGTCATCTTAGCCCAAATACGTATTCAAAACTAAATAGCAATTGCTGTCGCCTCATCAGGAATAGCCGCTACATTGTTACCAGTAGGAAAAACTGTCCATACCATAGAGGAACTAGATAAGAGGTGGAACTCAGTACAACTGAGACGATCCTTGTTCCTATTGGATTTGTTTCATATGTATTGAGTTCCACTGTCGGTTTACAATGGAATTGCGGAAAGCAGATAGCAAAACCACCGCGTCATATGTTTCCGTTTACCAGAAAGAGATAAGACTATCACAGCAGATTGATCGGGTAATACCAAAAGTGCGTTCATTCTCTTGTTTTTCGATTCTGGCAATACTAAATATCTGTCAAATCGCACGCATACAGGAAAATCTAACCAAAACCATGCACGCACACATACGTAACCTATCCACCGTGTTACTTATACAATCGCAACTAAAACTGATTGGGCCCAATTTGACTTTTGAGCAGCTGTTCGGAATTGCCTTTGTCCTTATCGCTCTAAAAGGCGATTTTCTCCTAATTGTAGCTGTCGTTTTCAGCTCAACATAACGACTGGCCTATGGGCGGTATTACATTACTTTTCTATGGCGACTTTAGGCGAACTTTGCCAGTAAAACCCCGAGGGCTGAGAGCGGATGAAATTAGGGTATGTCTAAAAAGCTCACATCTATCGCACATTGTCATACCCATGCATTTGTCAACTAATATGCTGGCGCGAATTGGGGGTAATCAAAATGCCCAAGAGTTTTCAGATTTGATACTGAAAATTGGTGACGATACGTATCCGGAAGAAGAAGGGAAGATTGTTCTCCAAAATAATTGATGTTGTGTATTTCAATTCAAAATCGACCAGGCATCTGCGATAAACGCAGAAATATTGAAATGCGTTCCTGGAGAATGTGTTGAATATAGCTCAGTCAACCGAATAATGGATAAAGAAGATGCTCCCATTATCCGATTGAAATTTTAAATTCCCTAAGCGCACCTGGGCTCACAAATTAATATTAAAAGTCGGCGTCCCTGTAGTTCTGCTTAGAAATTTGAGCCGCCAAAACTATGTAAAGGTACCTGACTGAAAGTGAAGTTACTTATAATTTAGCTTAAGTTTAGCCTTATCGTCATTGTTGTTATATTTAATAAATATTTATTCACAAAAATCCTTACAAAACATGCACACCCAAAACACCCGTGTTCTCCTTTAAAAAAAAAATAGGCAAGAGAAAGCATTTCACAAATTCGATAAAGCCGCAGGTAGGCTGGTTGCTGACTCTACTTTCTTTAATTATTCACACAATTTATTTTTTGATATTTCTATAATGCAAGCTTGCTATTTGCAATATCGTCTTAACAAGAAGGGTTGTGAAAAAAACAAGGGGAGCACTGCTTCCTTTGCTTCCAATGAGGAACCGCCCCTGAGTTAAGTATCTCTAAGGCCTTCCGCAGACGACGAAACTGCTTTGCAACTCGAGTTGCAAACCCGTTTGCAATGTAACTGATTTGTGACATTGCCTGTATACAGCAATGTGGATACGCACACGAGTCGACTAGTTGCAAACCGGCTTGCAACGAGTTTGGAACACGTTGCGTGCGACTGGATTCCCGAGTCGCAAAGAAGTTGCAGTTGAAAGTTGCATATGAATTTTGTTGTTGGCCACAGACCACAAGAAATCTGGTCAGCTGTTCAGTCTGTCAAAATGTGATAGTTGCGTTCGCGATGGTTGAAATGTGTTGTTTCAAATATTTTGTGTTTATTAACATAGTAAAAGGTGGTGGCTGGTGGCCGCAGTTAATTTGACAGGTAAGTAGAGTATAAAAAGCGGAAAGTGCCAGTGTGATAATTGGGATTTCAAATATAGTGTGCAACTTGTTTGAAAATCGGGCTGCAAATCAATCGCATCATGTGCGGACTGAGGTTGCAAACTGGTTGCAACTGCGTTCGAAACTAGTTGCATCGCAAACTGGTTTCCAACTCGAGTTTCAAACGAGTTGCGTCATGTGCGGAAGGCCTAAGAGTAGGACAGTTCATCTCGTCTATCTACAGTGCAGCTTCGCGTTTTAAAATTATTACTTTGAGATGAAGATGGGGTCAATATTTATGAATTGGCCTATAAGATACGATATCATGGGTATGATATTTTAATTATGGTGTTTTTATATAATACATACATCTGAGTGGAACCACGAATAGCGAGGAGCCTATATTTACATATCAAAATAAGCGCTTGCTGCAAAATCTTCGGATTGCGGGCGTAGCCCTCTTAATTCCGGTTTAATAGTAATATTTTATTTGAAAAAAAAAACCGGCTTTCTCGTTTGAATTAATTGAACCTTTGAAATCGGACATTTGAATTCAAAATTTTGAAATTGTCTTTAAGTAATTACTACACTTACTATACGACTATATAATATAATTATATTAACTAATTTGAGTGTCTACGCATTTTACATTTTTATTTAATTATTTCTCCACGCTTCAGAAAACACCTCCAAATCAAATTTATTTCCTCCGACTTTGCATCAGCTAATAGGAAAAATTTCAGGTAATACAGGATACACTTTATTTTTAATAGGACAAAGCCTGTTTTTAACGTTTTCTGCAGTCCACATCAGAATTAGCCCGTCTTACTTACAACTGAATCTAAGCACTGATACCACGGAATGTTCGATTATTGAACAACAATTAGCAGTAACAGAACATACATATTTGCAATCACTTTATTTGATGTTATCGCAGAAGAAAATTGAATTGTCAATGTTATATTCAACTATAGTTGACATGTGCATCGTCTCCGCAACAATTAAATTGTCGGCTTTTGAAAAGAACAACTGCGATGTATGGTAATACCAATAAAGTTATTCCGACTATTCAAACCAAAAGGACAATCATCAACGTGTTTTGCGCCTCATAAAGCAGTCGGCATACCATAACTTCTGTATCGCCCATGATCTTGCAACTACAATCCATTGAGCTCCCAACGGGATAACGACAAATAATTACATTCCAATACACCTTGAACTAACCGGAGGTATCTTAGATGCGTTCTGCATTGTTGTCACCTGACTTATTTTTTTTTGTCTTCCAATAAATCGGATGATTTTCAAGGCATTTTGAAAAACTTACACCTTTTCGATGCGCCTGAGGATTGCACAGCACGATTCCACCATTTGGCTACGACAGCGGTGAAAACAGACGATATTGTCCTAAGTAATTGGGAAACACAAGCAGTCAAAATCCTTACTAAAGGCACCTTCAAACTACACCAGGGAACATAAAGCACCCAACATTTTAACATCTTTTTCTCGTTTGCCTTGTCCACACAAAGAGTTGTTTAACGTTTTCAAATTTAACAGAGATACCGCCCTCATTTTTCACTATTTTGTCTTCGGCAACAGGAGGAAAAAAAATGCCATGTCCATTTAGAAAACGATGTTACCTTAAGCGGATTCAATTCAGGTGAGTTTGTTCTCAAAGGACACACAAGTTCGAAATGTTTGTGTCATTTGAACCCATGAAATTGTGACAAAAGAACAAGAAAACGAAAAGGCATACACAATGTCTCGTATTGAAAATAAACGGCTTTGAAGCTATCGCGTTTGAGTGTATTCTTTTATGATCCTACCTTCCTGGCTTATTGTTCGGAGTTTGACATCCGTTTGCACGGATTAGCACCAGAAAAAGGTGCGCTTCTGTAATCATTGAAATCTTTGACCCGTGGACATTATCTTCGGTACCGAAGCGTAACCGTAAAACCCTTCACGGATTAGGTTAAATGTCAAATATTTAAGCATCTTCATAAACTGCAACCGAAAGTCTTATGAACCCCAATAGGATTCAATATACGTGACATCATGTGTGATTTGAAACCTTGCTGAGTTGTTTATTGATTCAGATAAATATTTTCAGGCTTTTGGGCACTCCAGAGACAAGGCTATAAAATTCTGTAATCGATGAAGAATGCTTACATTGTGTTAATGCAGAATCTTCCTTCCGATATTTTTCGTAAATCTTATCTGATGAAATTATCGTGATCAAAGAAAAAAAAAATTTTGGAAATTCTGCGCAAATATTGTTCGTTGGTACCTACAATGTATCATAGCAAAAATCCGGGAAAGCTGTTTAAATGTTCTCTGGATGAATGAAATAAATGAATTTGTTCATAATTAAATTAGCTTTAGTTCTCAGATAAGTGTCCGAAGAAATGATAGTTACTTAGAGAATGGCAAAACCAATGGGCTTAAAAGTGGACTTCGAGAAAACAAATGTGAACTCCTAAGGTATAAATCAAAAATTTTATGTAAAAAGCAGATTCGTTCGACAAGGTTTTTTTTATAAAAAAAGCACAATAATTAACCTTGAAAAAAGAGGAATAATCCTATGGAAATTCATAGAAATTGTTATCGTTAAAAGCTACACTTTTTTACACTCAGTTGTTTTCTCTTCTTGGTCCGTCCCATATATTCAAATGATAGACGGGCGTATGCAATGATCCATGATGCGCGTTAGTGTGTTTGTGTGTTAGTCCGAGCACTTCCCGGAGTCCGATATTAACCAAATCCAGTATGTAGGTTCCTTGAGTGACCCTGATCTTGGACTTGACTAAAGTTATATTTTGCAGTGTTCAAATTCAAACCAGAGTTGCTCGCATAATTCCTTTAAAAAATCAGTCTTCCAGGCTTTTCCCCTTCCTTGGGTGACACATGGTGATATTTTGGTCCCACTGCAGGTGTCTGTCAGGATAAAAGGACCTTCTCGACTAAAGTGATATCTAAACAAGATAAGTATCATATGACAAGGATCGTTGTCAGCTTGAATCCTTTGGTAAGGAAAAAAGACATTCTGGTGAATTAGCGTTGATAGCATTTTGAGTCCCTTGGTAAGGAAAAGCACATTCTTGGCATTGAAGCGATATAATAGGCAGGATGGGTATCATGTGACTGGGGGTGTTGAGGCGAATGCACTAGACAACTGTTTAAGGCATTTTGAGTCTTTGGTGAGAAAAGGGATATTCTTGACGTTGAAGTGATATATTCGCAAGGGTATCATATGACTGAGGGTATTGAGCCGAATGAACTGGACTGTTGCTGGTGGCATTTTGAGTACTTCCGCGAGGAAAAAGGACATTTTTGGCAGTGGAGTGAAATATAGGCAAGATGGGTATCATTTGACTGGGGGAGTTGAGGCGAATACACCAGACTACTACTGATGGAACTTTGAGTCCTTCGGCGAGAGAAAAGGATATTTTTGGCAAGGGAGTGATATATATGGAAGGTGGGTATAATATGACTGGGGGTATTGAGGCGAATGAACTACACTACTTTTACACCAAATACCAGTGATATTTTGAGTCAGGACATCTTTGGCAATGGAGTAATATATGGGTAAGAATTGTACCATACGACTGGTGGCGTTGAACCGAATGCATTAGACTACTGCTAATGGCATTTTGAGTCCTTTGGAAAGGAAAAAGGACATATTTGGCAATGATATCCAAAAAGGTCTTTTTCGCCTGACCAAAGGGTTAACCCTTTCCTCCTCGTAGGTGAATGTCCATTAGGACGAGCTGATTACCCATCCAAATATAAGACGACCAAAGGATTAAAATGTTTGTGGGTTAGATAGTTGATTTCAAGAATGGTCAAAATCCTTCTGAATGAGCGCCAAACTCGTCTATAAACTGCCCATAAGAAACTCACTTTTAATGCATATGGTCGTTACCAATAGGTACTTTTGGTGTCCCCACTAGGTCTGTAGAAGTCTAGGGTATATACGCTTCGGACTTTGGTTTTTTTTTAATTTCCACTTTTCACAATTTACTATTTTTCATTATATCAGTATTCATGGAACGATTAGGTATAGTACAAGTATTCGGAGCATGGAATATGTAGTTTATGTCCGAAGAAGTACTATTCTCCTTCATTTTGCTCCATGTGTGGCTTGCATCAAGAATACGGCAAAGCTTATTGCTTATTTATCTGGAAAACAGTGGATATATGCCTAATTTTTCCTAGACGCAATAATATTAAAAGCTCTGAATTATAAATGGAAAAGCTCCAGTAATCGCAGATTTTCGTATCTTATGCAGATTATTACTCTATTCAGGTTAAACATTGAATCATAATTCGCTTACAGATAATCTTTCACCATCAATCATCATCATTAATTTAGTCAAAAATAGGATTCGAGTGAAACTTTTGACTGAATTATTGACAGCCCTCTTGTGCATTTATTTATCCTTTCATTTCGACTCCGCCTGCACCCATATTGGCCATATATATAGCGCTTCATGTACAAAAACGTCCATTTTGCATCACCAAGGGCTTAAAATGCTTTAACCAGCACTCGAGTGCATTCCTCCCTCCTTTTTTCACCTCGTCTCATGTGACACCCATAGTGCCCATATCCCGTTTCAAGTACAAAAAGTCCATTTCGCATCGCCAAAGGTTAAAATGCTTTCACCGCCACTCCTGTGCACTCCTCCTTTCACCTTTACTCAGGCGACATATTGCCCAATTCCTCCAACTCCAAAATCATATTCGTGCTAATAAGAATTCATAACAGCACCTATGCCTAATACCGGATCCCACCGAAATGCAATCGACCCGTTGCCGTGTATGGCGTCCGTCTTCGTGTGGGGATGCAGATGAGCAGAATTGGAATCGAAGACGAACCGAATATCAGACGGCCCGTGTGTGGAGGGACTTATAAGCAGGGTCGTCTAGAGAAATACCCGGGGCGACCGGTAGCGCAGTGTGTTGAGGCATCAGTCTCATGTTTAACTACCGGCGTTTCGGGTTCGAATCCCGTCCACGACGACGTTCGTAGCCATGGATGTGCAGTGCAGGAGGTGCATGCTGGCAACTGCATGTTCATTAGTTAAGGAAGGGTGGTTTTATTCTGTGGAAGATGCCCTACAAACCATAAACCATCGCATCAGTCGACTACTTTTTTTTCGTGAAGGAGTAGCCGGGGATGCACATTTATCTGAAGATCCTTGTAGACCCACCTGATTCGCTTATGGATCTTTGTTGAATTACTCGCTTCGTTGAAAATAGAGTATCTTCTGGTGCGTTTTGGCGAGTTTGGTTAAATTTCAAAGATCAGATCCATGGAATTCAACCAGAGCTCGCCAAAACGCACCCAGTGATGAATTTATCAGGCCGGAGTTGATGAAATATTTAATCAAAGTAATTGTTCAAATCTCGGCGCGATCAAAAACTGCCTGTGGGTACTGATAGAACTCTCACAGTGCTCCGAGCTTGTCAGTATAAAGACGGTGCGGATAAGAGGTGCATGCTAGCAACTGCACTTCCGAAAAATAAATATGCTATTGAAACGTCAACAAGGCATAGAAATGTTGGAGATGTTGACGCGCTCACGCCCTTGCAGGGGTCAAAACAAATAAGACACACATTGGGCGCCGAGTATTACCGATTTTTTTCCACTATTTTCTGCAAATTTCCTTTGAGGTTTCGATTTTTGTGTCTTGTGACTAACAGTACTAGGCGCCTATTTGACTGTCCATTCTGGGGCCTAATTGCAACTATCTCTGACGCTAAAATTATATTGCTAAAATTATCTAACCGCTTTTTTACTTGAAACATATTGATTAATTTATCAGGTTCAATTTATCCAGTGCTATAATTTGGCATCTCAGTTAATCACAGTTAGCAATGTGTTTAAAGCTAAAAAACATTAGCGAATTTTAGTGATAGAGTTTTAGCGTTAGCGATAGCAGGAATTGGACCCTTGGTTTCATTGACTATTTAAAATCACACTAACTCCGGGCGCAGAATGTATATTTGTTTTCGACCATTTTCGATTTTTTTCTGCAATAACATCTCCCAAAATATGCATCATATTGAAAAAGTAACTACTATTTATTTAAAGTAAATAAAATTTTCAGAAGTTAAGCACAAACTCGTCCGTTTAGAACTTTCATCAAATAATGAATTAATTTTTGTGAAATTTTCTTTTTATACTCTAGATGAAATCTAAGAGTATTATAAGTTTGCCACAAAGTTTGTAACGCTAAGAAATAAGGCTCGCAGGAAAAAATGAATGATACAGAAGTTCATATTATCACTCGAATATCTCAAAACCGGATGTCCGTCTGTCCGTCTGTCCGTCCGTCCGTCCGTGACCTCTCTAGCTCGAGAACGCGTTGAGGTATGAAGTTCAAATTTTGCACACGTTATTTTTGACAAAAAGTGAAGGCTAAGTTCGTGAACGGGCTAAATCGCTCCACCCCTTCTACCCCCTCCCATACAAAATGACACATTTTTGAAAATTTACAATAATCAGATTTTCTCAGAAACTATAAAACATCTTGCTTTGAAATTTTGAATATATCACTTTTATGATAATTGTAACCTACATTATAAAATTTATTGTAATCCTCACCCTCCTTCTACCCCCTCCCATACAAACTGCACTATTTCATGAAATACGTTAAGCCAATTTACTCATTACCTATACAATTTATCGGGCTGAAATTTTGTACTTAACACTTAATTAACAATATCAGTTAGATTCAAAAAAAGTAATCGATTACCCTTACTCCGTCTACCCCCTCCCATACAAAATGACACATTTTTGATAATTTACAATAATCAGATTTTCTCAGAAACTATAAAACATATTGCTTTGAAATTTTGAATATATCACTTTTATGATAATTGTAACCTATGTTATAAAATTTATTGTAATCCTCACCCTCCTTCTACCCCCTCCCATACAAACTGCACTATTTCATGAAATACGTTAAGCCAATTTACTCAGTACGTATACAATTTATCGGGCTGAAATTTTGTACTTAACACTTAATTAACAATATCAGTTAAATTCAAAAAAATTAATCGATTACCCTTACTCCGTCTACCCCCTCCCATACAAAATGACACATTTTTGATAATTTACAATAATCAGATTTTCTCAGAAACTATAAAACATCTTGCTTTGAAATTTTGAATATATCACTTTTATGATAATTGTAACCTACATTATAAAATTTATTGTAATCCTCACCCTCCTTCTACCCCCTCCCATACAAACTGCACTATTTCATGAAATACGTTAAGCCAATTTACTCATTACCTATACAATTTATCGGGCTGAAATTTTGTACTTAACACTTAATTAACAATATCAGTTAGATTCAAAAAAAGTAATCGATTACCCTTACTCCGTCTACCCCCTCCCATACAAAATGACACATTTTTGATAATTTACAATAATCAGATTTTCTCAGAAACTATAAAACATCTTGCTTTGAAATTTTGAATATATCACTTTTATGATAAATGTAACCTACATTAAAAAATTATTGTAATCCTCACCCTCCTTCTACCCCCTCCCATACAAACTGCACTATTTCATGAAATACGTCTTAACGTCTTAACGACTTAAGTCTTACGTCTTAACGATGCATCCGAGATTGCAACCAAAATTATCTATTGGCTTTAACCAGGTGCAAATTCATCTAGAGTATTGCATGATTGGGGTTTACCCCAATCGTAGTTCTTTTATGTTTTTATGGTATATCTACCCAAATGTCAAGAAAAATATTCTCTACTCCACCGATAATTTGAAACTTAAACTAAGGTAAGAGGAACGGCCATAGCCTCAAGTGCAAAAGCGAATATTCCCTAAATTTTAAATATTTATTTCTCTTCTTTTTCAAAGAATTGTTAAGGGAGGCGATACGAGCTATGGAGAGTTTTGGGCATTACCGAGATAAGCTTTAAGACCTCTAATTGCTGTGCTATATGAAGGCGATATATTACGACTGATTTTTTCGCTTAAACTCAATACATATGTACTTTAATATTGTAGGAATTTTGACTAGTTTTATTTTTTTATTGTATTTTTGTAAGTTTTGCGGAAAAACATAGTTTTTTTTAATATATACAGGATGTCCCGTGTTGGGTGGACAATATTGGTAGGCATTATTCCGCAGTTTGTTTGAGGAATACCAATAGAATTGGCATATCTTCAACTGTTACCAAGATATAACTTTTTTCTGCTTGTCATCAAAAACCGTGACCTGCCAAACAAAGTTAAAATTTGCCACATCACCAATAATCAAATCCGGGATTTGACATCACTTTTTAAAAGTACATAAAATTTAATATTAAACGGTTTCTTCCCGATTGCGAAATTCACCGCTGCTTTAAAGATACAACTATCCAAACTTTGAAGAAATTTCAACAACTGCTTTTCATCGAAAATTCAAAAGATAATATTGTAACGGTACTTTGAACTGAAAATTCTGCAACGTTGACAAAAGTTGTCCCATTATGTTAGCTTTCGAGCTTCATGTAAAGATTAAGGACTTAAATTGGAATTTTGCGAATGTTTCATATTTAAGTGGAAAAAACCAGATCTTAATGTAAAACAAATTGACTACTACTGCGTCGATCTCACATTACTAGTAACGCAATAACTGCAAAACCACGCGTGCTAGAATGTCAAAAAATGTAATCATTATTAAATTTAATTAAAATTTTCGCATTTAATCATTCTACGTATCTAATTTTCCGCATGTTTAAGGTATAAGTTTTATTTCAAAAATTAAATCTCACTTTTCTCACGATGAAATTGTTATAAGATCATTCATCCCAGTTTTTTACTTTCTGGCAGTTAGACAACTAACAAGGAAAATCGAAGACAGTTATTTTTGTAGAACTTTCGCATGAATAAGATACAAGTACTAGTTTAATTTCAAAAATTGAATTATTGAATTGTTTTCGTATAATCACATCGTTCTATGAAGATTCTAATTCCTTAATTTAATTTCATGCAATACGATATTTTACATGCAAAATAGTGAGTTCTCGAAGTGTCCGATTTTCATTGTTAGGCCTATAACTGTTAGAATGTAAGAAATTAGGATAGAATAATTTTATACCAAATTTATAGTGAGAAAAGTTAGATTAAATTTTTGAAATAAAACTAAAACTTTAAGCTTTAGAAAAATCTAGATAAAGTGATTGAAACGAAAATTTTAAAAATCAATACAGAAATGTTTTTTCTCGGAGCTATAGCTAACTACATATTTACATTTTTGATTTTTACGCAACAAGTTTTAAATATTAAAATGAAGTATTAGCTCCGTTTAAGTTTTTATTTGACTTTTCTAGATAGCGTGTTTTCGCAGTTATTGCGTTTCTAGTAATGTCAGATCGTCGTAGTAGTAGTTGATTTGTTCTACATGAAGACCATGTTTTTTCCCCTTAAATATGAAACATTTGCAAATTTTCAAACTTAATTAAATAAATAACTGGCACAACAGTCCAACTTGAACCATGGCCTCGAGATGAGTTAGCATCATCATTTTCTAGATCGTGACGGTATGTCTTGTGCAGAGGCGTGTGATCAGCAACACGCTCAACCGAGTTATTTAGCCCATAAATGGGTACTCATTTAACAGCTGAGTGCGCTCATAGTCCGACACGTAAGTCCCCTTTTCATCGAAAACTACCGCATTCAGTAGGAATGAAACGTGCTAACCGTTGCGCCATCCGGACTAATTTTTATATGCCGTTCGAAAGCTAACATAGTGGGACAACGTTTGTCAACTTTGCAGAATTGTCAGCTCAAAGAACCGTTACAATATTATCTTCCGAATTTTCGATGAAAAACCGATTTTGAAATTTTCTTCAAAATTTGGATACTTGTATCTTTAAAGTAACGGTGAATTTCTCAATTAGGAAAAACCGTTTTACATGAAATTTTATGTAGCTTAAAGAAAATGATGTAAAATCCCGTAATTGATGATTGGGGAAGTGGCAAATTTTAATTTTGTTTGGCAGGTCACGGTTTTTTATGACAATCATAAAAACAGTCATATCTCAATAATGGTTAAAGATATGATAATTCTATTGGTACCGATTTTCCTCAAACAAACTGAGGAATAACGTCTATCTGTATTGCCCACCCAACGCGGGAAACCCTGTATATATATAAAAAATACCGTTCCCTAATCAAATTTTTGTAGGAAAAACTCTAATTTCGTATTCAGCACACTGAAAACATTAATATAAAAATATAAAAAAAGTATCCCTTTTCAGATTTTTTATTTACCCATTGTCGTGAACTATTATACTACTTTGGTGTGAATGTATGATATGTTTATATACATAGTATATCACATATTGTCATAATTTCCGATTTCACACCTATGAGGCCGGTAGGTGTATTTTTTGTGTGGATAGTGTCAAAATGCCAAACTTTAAATGAATGTACTCTTATTAAATATTACGTGATTATAATGACACTTAGAGACATTATTGCCTATAGTGTTGGTTATCATTGGCCATCAATATTTTTGACCTGTGATGCGCTTAAGGGGTGCATTATTGTGCTAACTGCAACTATAGAAATGTACTATTATTAACCTTTTTTGATGAGATATCAAAATTGTTGAAGTTCTACTGTAATGTTTGTTTGAACAAAATAGTGAGAGGTTCTCTTACCTCTCACTATTTTGTTCGCTCTTTTCTTTATTGTTCTTTCCTTACTATTCATGTACTCGTATTTTACATTTGAATAAATTGTTAGTTGTTAGTCAACCTTTACATTGAAAGCACGGCTTTTCATTTAACAGGTTATGAGCCCAGAGCCCCAGTCCACGCGGTAACTTACCTGAAAGTAAAGTAAAAGTTGTTTTTAGCACGTGGAAAAATAATTTTGTTTTTTCGGTACGTGGATAGCGTGAAAAGTTTCTTTTTGGTACGCAAGTTTTTTTTAACAACTTTTGCGGGGCAAAAGACACAATGCAAAGTGATCTTTTGAAAATCGAAAAACTTCATAACGCCGATCAGTTTCCGGCGTGGAAGTTTCAAGTTCGAATTGTTCTAAAGGCAAGTGAATTATATGACTGCGTAACAGGTGATTCGGCAAGGCCTATTAAACGTAATGAGGACCACGCCAACATATTTCAAAGCCGTATGAAATCGTGGACAAAGAACGATAACCAAGCTCAAAAAATCATAGCTACAACGGTAGGAAAAGTCCGTTACAACATATACTTAACTGTTCCACAGCTGCAGAAATGTGGGAACGGCTGGAAACGGTCTATGAGCAGAAAACCAAAGAGAGCATACATATACTGCAACAGCGCTTTTATAGCTACACAAAGAACTCGGCTGACGACATGGCTACACATATCTCCAAATTGGAAACTATTGTTCGACAATTAAGAGATGCGGGAGAGACTATATCGGATAACATGATTATCACCAAAGTTCTCATGACGCTCCCAGAAAACTTTAATCACTTCTTCAGTGCTTGGGAGTCTACACCTTCAGAGAAACAAACTCTAACGAATTTAACTTCTCGCTTAGTAATGGAAGAATTACGTAACTTATTGTAAAAAAGGGCAAGTGGAAAAAGAACGAAAAGCGCAATAACAATAATCAACGAGGAGAGAAACAAAGTCAGAAAAATTCAAAACCTGGCAAGTGTTTCAATTGCAACGAGTGGGGTCACTGGAAGAGAGACTGCCGTCTGAAAAAAGAGAAAAACTGTTCATCAGCATCGACAGATGCAAATTCTGCAAATAAAAAGAAAGGCAACTATGTTTGTGATGCTCTTGTAGTGAATAATTCACATGAAGGACACGATGATTGGTATCTGGATTCAGGCGCAAGTGATCATATGTCTCCAAATCGCAAATGGTTTTGCAACTATTGTAGTTTAGACGCTCCGATGGATGTCAGAGTAGGAAACGGTGAAGTAATATCAGCAATTGGAAAAGGCAACATAAAAATATCAGCAAATAACGAAAGCGAATGGGAACTTAAAACTCTAACAAACGTGCTACATGTTCCAAAACTTTCACTAAACCTGTTTTCTCAAAGTAGTGCCTTGGACAAAAACTTAAATCTGTGTTCCGATAAAGTGAAATGTAAATTCAGAGATAGTGCAGGAAATATTGTAGCAGTGGGAGTTCGACACGGACAATTATTTAAAATGTGCCTCAAAGTTGTGTCTAGCGATGATTTTGTCAAAACAGCAAACATTGTCTCGAAGACAAGTTCACTGCAAGTGTGGCATAAACGGTTGTGTCATCAAAACATAAATCAAGTTAAAGCTATCTTGAAGGCCCAGAATATTAGTTTTAAAGATGATAAAATTTTTTGGCATGGATATGTCTTATAGCTGGGGGTCATCCTAAAAATCTGTCCGTCACACGAAATGTCTGTTTTTCTACTCGGGGGTCAGAAGAGGAAACAAGCCCATTGAAAATTTTTCTTTTCTGGTTGTGCATGTCGTTTGAGTGAAGTGGTCATTGTGCATGGCTGTTGCTTGTAGATCCGCGCGGGCGGCGCGCTTGCGGGGATCCTGTGTGTACATGTTGGGATGTTGATTTGATAGCGATAAAAGTTGACGTTGGGGACGGCAAGAAATAACATAGTGTACGGGTGAACAGGCGCTCTCTGTGCTCTCTGTCCCACGCTCTCAGACAACGCGACGCCATAATAAAAACTCCTGCATACACACCATACCATGCATGCATTCAAAATCCTCAAAAATATAGAGTACGTTCCGTACTACCTAACTTGACTAGGCCCCCAGAACACGTCGCTAGAAGTCGTCTGCTCTCCTCGCTCGACATGCTCACACGCAATTTATGGTCTCTGAATGTATGCAAAATTTCGCTCAGGGCAGCGGACCTCCTCCTCTCATTCATTCATCATCATCATCATCTGATGTCCATCTGTTCCAAAAATCTTGAGTTAATTTTTGGAGAAGCGTCCAACGTTTGAGACCAATAATGTTGACATCGTGTAAGTCATCTTGAGGCGGAGCGTTCAGTGCATCACCGGTGAGGAAATGTCCTGGTGTGAGACTGCTAACATCGTTTGGATCATCTGTCAAAGGACACAGAGGTCTGGAATTTAAACAGGCTTCAATTTGCGAAAGCACGGTCGTAAGTTCTTCGAACGTTAAGATGTTGTTGCCCATTACTCTTCGAAGATAATGTTTTACCGATCGCACACTTGCCTCCCAAATGCCGCCAAAGTGAGGAGATCCAGGAGGAATAAAGTTCCATTGTACGTTATCGTTAGCTAGTTGTTCTGCTATATGTTGAGTAGCGCTATTAATACATTGCGCATATGTTTTGTCCAACATGGCTTTGGCTCCTATAAAGTTCGTCCCACAGTCTGAATAGATGTTTTTGGAAAGACCTCTACGTGCGAAAAATCGTTTCAATGCAGCTAACAAGGCGTCGGTCGTTAAATCGCTTACAGGTTCTAAGTGAATGGCCTTTGTCGCAAGGCAAACAAATACCGAAATATAGCCCTTATATGTTCTGCAGTTGCGACCTTTTGACATTCGTAATGATAATGGACCCGCAAAGTCTATCCCTGTCGACGAAAATGGACGAGCAGGTGAAATCCTGGCTTTTGGTAAATCACCCATGAGTTGCTGAGAAGTTTCTCCCTTTAGTCGAAAGCATTTTATGCAGTTATGAATGCAAGATCTGACTAGTGTACGAAGTTTAGTTATCCAGTAGGTTTGTCTGATCTTCGCCATCATTAATGTGGTTCCTCCATGTAATGTGTTAATGTGACATTGCGCGATTATTAATTTAGCCAGATGACTGTTATGTGATAGCAGTATTGGATGCTTTTGATCATACGGCAGATCTGCATGTCTAAGTCTGCCGCCAACTCGTAACGTTTCATTTTTGTCTAAAAATGGCGCAAGGGCTTTGATTTGTTTGTTGTCCTTCTTGCTCCGTTTGGGCCCCTTCTTCTTTGCTTGTTTGATCGCTTTCTTAATTGCTCGTTGGGACTGAGTTGGACCATTCGCTTTCAGTGATTGTATTTTGTCTCCGAAGTATTTAACTTGTTCTAACTGGATCCAGTACTGCAGCGCTAGACTAATTTCTTCCGTTCGAAGATGAGAATTTTGTCGATTGATTCTTTCTTTGCGGAGGTTGTTAACGAAACGAAGACAATAGGCTGTTACGCGGATCAGGCGATTATATGATGAGTAATTCGTTAGCATAATTATGGGTTCGGCAATGGTCATGTGAGTCGTTAAGGCAGTTATCCTTTTCAATTCGTCTGTTGTGGTATAATTTCGCTGCTTAGGCCAATTTTCACTGGGATGTATGAGCCAGCTAGGACCGTTCCACCAAAGTAAGTTATCTTTAAGTGCATGCGGCGATGAGCCTCTTGTCGCCACATCGGCTGGATTCTCTTTAGATGGTATATGGTACCATCGTGCTGTAGGAAATCTATCTCTAATTAAAGAGACTCTATTGGCCACAAAGGTTTTCCAGTGGCATGGTAGCTGTTTTATCCAGGCGAGGACGACTGTAGAATCCGACCAACAATAAAGGGGGGCATCCGCTAAATTTAAATCACGTTGAACTCGTTTTACTAAAGCCGATAGTAGCGCCGCTCCACATAACTCCAATCTTGGGAGTGATATCGTCTTAACTGGCGCAACCTTCGTTTTGGCCATCAAAATTGATGCCTTATAACCCGCGACATCCTCATTGTGTACTCGGATATAGATCACAGCGGCGTAAGCCTTTTCCGATGCATCGCAAAAGCCATGTAGCTGGATGGAACTTCTTCGGGTAGTATGCACCCAGCGAGGTAATGTGATAAGTTCTAGGCCGTCCAAACTAGAATGAAATTTATCCCATTGATCTTGTTCTTTGGGTGGAAGTGTTTCATCCCAATCCAAATTCAGCATCCACAACTGCTGCATCAGTACCTTTCCAATTATGATTATAGGAGCAAACCATCCTAGTGGATCAAACAGTTTGGAAACTCCGGAAAGAACTGACCGTTTTGAGTGCGCTTGTAGGTCTTGCAAGTTGCGCTCGAAGTAATAAGCTGTCATCTGCGGGATTCCACAATAGCCCAAACGTGTTGACAGAAGGTGGCTCGGTCGAAATGTCTACTGTTGACGAACGTAGCAAGACGGTTTCAGGAAGCCGATCTAGTACATTGCCGTTGTTAGAAGCCCACTGACGAAGTTGGAAGCCGCCTCTTTCTAGTAAATTGATAAGTTGACTCTGAGTCTTCAAAACTTCTGATACATCATTTGCTCCAAATAAGACGTTGTCGACGTACAGTTGCTCGCTTAGTACTCTCGTAGCCAACTCGAAATCCTTTCCTTCGTCCTTAACTAATTGTTGAATTGTTCTCATAGCTAAGAATGGGGCGGAAGCAACACCGAAGGTTACGGTTTGGAGACGAAAATGTTCGACTGGACTATCCAGATCATTCTTCCATACAATACGTTGAAATTCGCTATCCTTATCCGTTACTCGTATCTGTAGAAACATCTTTTTCATATCAGCAGCTGCTGCAACGCGATGCATTCTGTTCCTCATTATTATTGATGCCATGTCTTGTTGTAGGCTGGGACCTGTGTAGAGTAAGTCATTTAAAGATTTTCCGGAACTCGTTTTGCTTGATGCGTTAAAGACTACCCTTAACTTCGTTGTAGTACTAGACGGCTTTACAACTCCGTGGTGAGGAAGGTAGTAATGTTTCTCATTATTTATGTTGGCATCTGCTATTTTTTCCATGTGTCCTAGATTGACGAATTCTTTTATACATTGGGTGTAAGCTTCCTTTAGTTGTGCATCGTTTTCTAATTTCCGGTGTAACGAGTTTAATTGTAAAAGTGCTCTATGATACGAAGAGCCTAAATTGTTCGGTGATGACTTGAAAGGTAATGATACAACATATCTTCCCACTTCGGTACGAGTGTGAGTGGTTTTAAAATGCTCTTCACATTTTACATCGTCTTCGGAGATGGAAAATGATGGCTCCACTTCCTCCACCTCCCAGAATCGTCTTAATTGATGATCGAGGTCAACCTTATTGAAGAAGGTACAAACAGAAGTTGGCCCAACGTCAGTTGTGGTTGGTCCTAGTAGAATCCAACCTAGCATTGTATTTTGCGCAATTGGAGTGTTAGGTTTACCGATCTTAACACCATCTCGAATGATGTATGGATATATGTCGGCTCCGAGAATAGCATCGATTCGCCCTGGTCTGTGAAATGTTGGATCGGCTAGATTCAGAGCAGCTAAATGTGACCATGTCTCAAGAGAAACAGGTTTCTGAGGAAGGCGATCCGTCAGTGATGGAAGAACAATAGCTTCCACTGGAATTGTATAGTAGTCAAAACGTGAGGAAAACTTGAAGTGCACCATTTTATGGGTTGATCCCGATGATGCATTTCCAATTCCTGAAATCGAAGCGTGGATCGAACTTGGTACGAGACGGAGTCGCTGCATTGCGGAAGTAGTCAGAAAACTTGCCTGGGATCCCGTGTCGATAAGTGCGCGTAATGTATGCTCGTATCCGTTTTCCTTGACTCTTATTATCGCGGTTGACAATAGAACCTGATTACATTGGTTGGTGACATGGAGTGATGTCACCGGATCTCCAGCTGGTGCGACGGATGGACCAAGATGTGGAGAATTAAGATGCAATAAGGTGTGGTGTCGACGTCCGCAATGAAAGCATCCCCTCTTACTGGGACATTTATTAGACGAATGATCCTTTGCCAAACAGTTGAAACACAATGTTTTCGATCGTACGAAGTCAAGTCGTTTATCTGTTGGAAAAGCTTGAAATTTTTCACACTTCCGTACGTTATGATTGTTCCCGCAGCAAACGCACTTAGAGTAAGATGTACTGCTGGCGTTTAATACAGTAAAGGCTTGTTTGTTGGTTTGTTTGGCTGTCGTCTTCGGTTGAGTTGGTGACAGCGCCTCTAGAGTTCTAAAACGAGACTCCAAAAACTCCAAATATCGTTTGATTGTCGGTGGTTCAGTATGAGAACTTATTTGTTGCTCCCATAACTGACGAGTTTCTGATGGAAGACGTTGGGTTTGCACATGTATGATGGCTACATCCCAGTATCTGGTTTCCACTCCTAACGTGTCTAGAGATGCCATACTTTCCACCGTGACATCGTGAAGATTACGTATAGCACTAGCTATATCTTTCTGAATTGGGTTTGTGTTTAGGAGAAGCGACAGCTGTGCATTTATTAGCAACCGCTTGTTGTCGTAGCGGTTGCATAGTGCCTTCCACGCCATGACATAATTCGAATCTGAGATAGAGTAGCAACGTAACATTTGCTCTGCCTCACCCGATACCGATGCCTTTAGATAAAACATCCTCTGAACGTCATCTAAATTAGCATTCTGTCCCACTAGTGCACTAAACAAATCGTGGAATGTTCGCCATTCTGCAAATGACCCAGAGAATTTTGGGATATCAATCGGGGGTAATTTCACTTCGGAGCGATTGATGTGGTGATCGTTTGACGGAGGTGGCGGCTTTGTAAGTGGCGGCTCTGTAAAACCTTCCAACTGTGTCTTGATCATACCGACATAGTTATAATACAATTCTTCGTATGAACTGTACTTATCTTCAGTGAAATACGATGAAGATTCTGTTGCACTATCCTCAAGACTCTCAATTTTATCGTGAAGCCCCTCAAACTTCTTCCACCAGGCATGCAATCCCTCAAGACGGCCTTTCAGGTAACCGATAGTGAGGTTAGCCTTAGCACATTTTTTAAAGTTTCTTATAAATTTGTCAAAGCTGTCGCAATTTCGAAGTTGCGCTTCAATTAAAGGACCCGACATGTTAACAAATCCGTAGGCACTTGTTATTTTAGGCAAGGAAAAATGGGATAGAGTGTGGACTTACCATCCGGCTCGACGGACCAATAAATGTTTACAGTAAATGTTAATTTTTGTAATTCCACGAATGACGACAATCCTTTGGCTTAATACTTCAATAACTTTATTGATAAACTTAATTTTATAAGGATATTTGAAAATTCGAAGCAACTGCTCTTCTCGACGACTCTAACCAAAAAGCCAAAGACTCCCGCCTGTTTTCTACTACCTTTTGCTCCGTTTACAGACAAAAAATTGCAGAATATAATTTTAGAGCAATATTTACAGAATCAATCATCTAAATGTGTAGAGTTTAACTTTGCAATTTACTGATGTTAGTTCAGTGGCTTTGGGACAGTGTCAAAGTCATAAATATAAATAACAACATTGAATTCACGTTGACGTCGACAATCTGCTCTTCGTGGGAAGCCAATTCGAACCTTTCGATCAGATAAGTAGCTCGCTCCGCTTAAAGTCGTGTGTTTAGTTTGATGCTTTGTGTTTTATTTCATCTAGGGATCCAGCCGGACAGGAGGAGAGCAAATGACGAGCGAATTGGATCGAAGGAAGCTTGACGATGAACCCTCTTCAATTTGGAATGTTCTGCAGAATTTAAATAGGTAAGTATTTCAAGAAAACAAATATAATTAGTTATATTAATATGTTGCCATTTCAGGTTGTCCACAACACTCATTCTCACCATTTCATTAACAAATTGTGCACTCCCGACATGCACATGCATAGACCCAATCTGAGGTCACAATGAATGAAATTCCATTTTTACTCATTATTTAGGTCAAGGACGTCCAAGGACTTTCAATGACCTTCAATTTCCGCCAATTCCCATTCATCATTTTATAAAATAGCAAGTGTTGTTGTTCATTCTATCCAAATCGGGTAATCGAGCAACTGTGGTTGTGCATTTGCAATGGCGGCGATTTAAGGTCTGACTGGCCCACAATGTAGGCCCTCACCACACGTGCAATAAACATATCATAAAACAAAATGGCGGATTCGTACTGGGCGAGTTAAAATCTCCCAAGCCCCGAAATAGAGAAATATTCGTCGCAGGATGTTATAGTTCCGGGCAGCTCATCGTGACATGATGTACATTCAGAGGTCTGTAGAAGATCAAATGCCCCCCTTCTGCAAAAATTCCAAAATTTGTCTTGTGCATTCTCCTTGTGCGTGTGTTGGAATGTTTTGTTTACTTTTGTTAGTTTCCCTTTCTGTTTGCCGGACACAATCGCATAGAGTCGCACGCGTTACTTGAGAAACGGATTGTGTGTGCCGGATCCGGACTGTTAATTAAAGGGGCGGGATGAAGCGGACAGTGTGGGAGCGATTTTGCAATAGATACACAAACACAATACACGTCCGATTGGGAAAAGATTGTGGGAAGCGTGATTGCGATTAGCAGAAACTTAGAGAAATGTCGATAGGCTGCAGTCTGCAAACTGTACCGAACGGGTAGATGGAACAGGGTGCACGAGAGGAGGTGAATATTGCACACACGCGATGCAAACGAAAACGAAACGATCCCGCGAGAGAAAGGAGCCCGAGCGGACAGGACAAAGCAAAGCAGAATTTATGACGACTATCTACACTGCCACCAGATACATCGGTACATGGATATGTCTTATGCCTACCGAAAGCATGGGACGTGTTGTTTCGAATGATTTCATCCAGTATAACTATACTGGGATCTTTATGAAACTTACGTCGATATCTTCAACACAACAGGTTCCACGCAGTCGGTAGTCATAGACATATCCATGTTCCGATGTATCTGCATGCAGTGTAGATACTTTGTATTTTTTGCCTAGGAAAGCAACATCGAATAACATTCAATGAAAGCACTAGTAGACAAACAAAACCGGGAGCACTGGTTCATGCAGATTTATGCGGACCAATGGAACAACCATCAATCGGCGGCTCGAAATATTTTCTTTTACTGAAAGATAATTATTCGAATTTTAGAACGGTATACTTTATTAAAAACAAGTTTGAAGTGTGCGATAAAATACAACATTATTTAAAATGTGTCGAGAGAGATACTGGAAATAAAGTAAAAATTATAAGAACTGATAATGGACGTGAATTTGTAAACAGTGAATTGCGAAACTTATTGCTAAATACGGGCATCCAATATCAAACTTCTGTGCCATATACGCCTCAGCAGAATGGACGAGCCGAGAGAGAAATTCGTACTATAGTGGAGGCAGCGCGTACTATGATTTATGCTAAGAACTTGGAAACAAAATTTTGGGCAGAAGCAGTGAATGCCGCTGTATACGTTTTAAATCGTACGGGACCCTGCAAAACGGAAGAGAAAACTTCATATAACTTATGGTATAATCAACATTTTTCTGTCGATCATCTCAGAGTGTTTGGTTCAAAAGTTTTCTCACACATAAATAAAGAAAAACGAAAGAAGTGGGATCAGAAAGCGTACGAAGGGATTTTTGTTGGATACGAAGAAAACATCAAAGGCTACAGAATATGGATACCTAAACTTCAAAAAGTTGAAATTTCGAGAGACGTTGTATTCAGGGAATTAGTGAATAATGATGATACAGTTATTGAAATCAGATCAAGGGAAAATAAAATTGTTAAAAGTGACATTTTAATTGAGAAAAACATTGAAACTGAGGAAGATTGTGATAGTGAAGAATGCAAAAGTAGTGAAGCTAAAAATGGAGAAGATTACAATCAAGTGGAAACTATAAAAGACAGATTAAGAAGTAAAAAGAAAAATGCGTGTAACATAGGTATCAACTTTAATAGAAAATTACGCCTTTGTGGCGAAGTATGAGCCAAGACAGTACGAAGAAGCAATTCGTTGTAAAGATTCTGTGAAATGGAGAAAGGCCATGGATGAGGAAATTTCATCACTCTCAGAAAATCTTACTTGGGAACTCATAACAACGCCAACGGGACGAACGATTTTGAGTAACAAATGGGTTTACAAAGTGAAACCAGCTTACATAAATGGAGAAGAAATATACAAGGCTCGACTGGTAGTTCGTGGATTCTCTCAGCAGTACGGAATGGACTACAAAGAAACATTCAGCCCTGTAGTAAAGTTCACATCAATTCGCACAATTTTATCGGCAGCTGCAGAAAATTTGAAACTTAAGTAGTTTGATGTGAAAACAGCTTTTTTGAACGGTGATCTTGAAGAGGATATTTTAATGTATCAACCAAAAGGATATGATGATGGAACAGGCAGAGTATGTAAGCTAAGGAGAAGCTTATATGGTTTAAAACAAGCATCTCGTTGCTGGAATAAGAAATTTACCAAACTTTTGAATGACTTCAATCTTAAAGAAAGCAAAGCAGACCCATGTGTGTTCATTGGATTTAAACGAGGAAAAATAATTTTAGCCTTTTATGTAGACGATGGTTTTTTGGCGGGAACATTTGCGGCTGATATTGCAGATGTTTTGGATTACCTAAAGAGAGAATTTAAAATAAAAATATCGGATGTCAAAAACTTCTTAGGATTGGAAATTAATAAAAATTCAGACGGTTCAATTCATGTCAGCCAAACTGAATACACAAAGCAAGTTATACAGAGGTATAATATGGTGGAATCGAAGCCTGTAGCTGTACCTATGGATTACTCTGTGCTAGAGAAGAATAAAGCAGACGAAATTGAAGTATCATTCCCATACAGAGAAGCAGTCGGAAGTTTAATGTATTTGGCATTATGTACTCGTCCAGATATTTCTTTTGGCGTCAGTGTAGTTAGCAGAAACTTGGATCAACGATGTCAACGCCGTCAAACAGATATTAAAATATCTAAATGGAACCGCTCATTATGGTATTCTTTTTAAATCAGAAATTAAAATTAATTTGAATGCTTACAGTGATGCAGACTATGGTGGAGATGTACAAACTCGACGATCAACAACCGGATATGTCTTCCAAATCGGACAAGGCTCTTTATCTTGGTCCTCGCGGTTGCAAAAATGCGTGTCTCTCTCTACTACGGAAGCGGAATATATAGCAGCTTCAGAGACGGTCAAAGAGTTGGTATGGATGAAGAAACTGGTCTCAGAAGTGTATGCAAAAGAAAACGTGGAATGTACTCTATTCATGGATAATCAGAGGCAGAGCGCCATCAGACTAATTAGAAATCCCGAATTTCATAGGCGAACGAAACATGTCGACATTAGGTACAACCACAACTTTTGATCTATGCTTCATACCGAGTGAACAGCAAATTGCCGATTTATTTACAAAGCCGTTGTCACGTCAGAAATTCGTAAATTTCAGAAATAAATTAAACGTTGTCATGAATTAAAACGTGAAAAATGTAAATAGAATCGAATATTTTTTGAAATTCTTTAATTAAAACGAAAGTGGGAGTGTTGAAGTTCTACTGTAATGTTTGTTTGAATTAAGAGAACCTCTCACTATTTTGTTCGCTCTTTTCTTTATTGTTCTTTCCTTACTATTCATGTACTCGTATTTTACATTTGAATAAATTGTTAGTTGTTAGTCAACCTTTACATTGAAAGCACGGCTTTTCATTTAACAAAAATTCTACGATTTTTAGTTTTCTATGCTAGTAAAATTCCGCTTTTCTGTCAATTTTCATATTTCTAAGTATAACGGTCTCGAAATGCAAGGGGGGGAGGGACAAACTCGTATCACATATTTTCCGTTCTACCTCTTTTCCCCTTTTTTTAAATTTGATGAAAATGCCAAAAATGTAATGTACTCGGTGTTACCTTTCTCATGATACCCCACTATACCAGATGAAAAAAAAATGTTGACCTTCATTTCCCCTCTATGGGGACCTCCCCTTAAAGTCAGGCTATTACAACGAATCGCTTTCCCCGGCGAATTATAATAATTCTACATATTCCCACAAAATTTCATACATATATGTAGCTTCAGCGGTTCATGAGATATTTCGTGAACAGACAGACAGACAGACAGACGGACAGACTGACACATGACCGATTTCATAAGGGTTTTGTTTTTACTACAAAACCCTAAAAATAAACAATCTTCTTGATCAGAACAGGAGGCTCAGTAAATAAAGCAATGTACGAGTTTTACTTATCGAGCCTTTTTCAAAGAGCCACATTTTTTCCTTGTCCTACGCAAATTGCGCAGAACTATTGGACCAAACAAAAAGCTCATCTGCTGGATTTTAATTCAAATATATGCACAAAAAATTAATCACATACTCTTACGAAGAATTCAATAATTATAAGAAGACGACAATGTCCATTTTCCCAAATTTTTCATATTTTCTCAACAAGTTGATTCTCCATTTTGAAAAATGAAAAGATCTAAAATACAGCCCATTTAAGGCGTTCCCGTATCAAACTCACACCTTTATAGGCGTATCTGAGTGGTTGCGTTCTCCACACAAGTAAATTTTCTCCAGTTTAGAAATGTGTTTGTATGGAAATAAGTAAATAAGTTTTGGCTTTTGGGTGAAGATACAACTCTCAGCGCTATATACTTGGTGTTGTCTCTCGGTTTGGAGAGGAGCACATGTCTGCGAGTGGAGAGTACGTAGTTTTGTATGTAGGTATATACAATTTACAATATCGAGAAACTGTGAGATAGATTTCCATTGTTTTTGGTATGTTCTGATTCTGGCTTCTCAATGTTTGATTTCAGATCTGATATTAAAATGAGAAAAGGAAAAAAAAGGCAGCAGATGGCATGTTTTTGGTCTCGTGACATTTCAGATGCATTTAAAGTTCTGCATTTAATCACATATTATTAATTTCAGTATTATAACGAGAAAATACAATAGTGGAGCCATTTTTGCTGAACATGCCAACATACCTACATACTCGAAAGGTACCTTCATGTCATGAACCTACTTTATTTATAAATGAATTCCTTCATAAGTTGTCTTGCAGAAGATGAAAAGTTTTCATCTTAATATATTAATAAGATCGAGTAACGCCTCAAAGGCTACTATAGGGCAGCTACGTATAGCCCCAGTAATTGTGAGGCATACCAGTCTCTGAATTCTAATATAGCCATACCTTCACTGGTGGTTGCCTTTTCCACCAGATGATAGCCTCATATTCAGTTATGGGTCATACAATCACCTTATGGTATATATGATCCATAGGACTATCCGAAGTTTTGTCCCCTCTGCCCACAGATCCATAGAGCCTTGGTGGCTTTATCAAAAATTATCCTTAGGTGTTCCGTTCCGACCAGAGTAGTTTTATTCAAATCTGTTTTATTCAAAACAGGGTTAGGCAAGCCTTTTCAAAGATCGCTTTTCCGAGCATTTCCCCTGGGACCGATATTTTACATTGCTTCCTTTCCTTGGGTTAAGTACTACTCAGTACACGCTAATATTTTGGTTCTACTTGCAGTTGTGCCTCGGAGAAAAAGACTCTCTTGGTCGTGGAATCAGAAACCAAACCTTGTAGATATGAAATGGGTATCTCCTGAATCGGTTGACAGCTAAATGAATCCTTTGGTAAGGACAAAAGCGCATTTTTGTGCATGAAGACAATCCTAACCAATATGGGTATTTCCTGATTCGTGGTGATGAAATGAATGTCCTGCAAAGCTGTTGAAATGAAAGTATTTTTATCAGTTAGGACATTATAAAAGCATATTCTTGGCCTAGAACTGAAATCTAGGAAATTGTCAATGCGCTAGAGACCTATTAAAGACATTTTGAGTCCTTTGGCCAATACAAAGGACCTTTTCGGGCATGAAGTGACACCTAGCCAATATAGGTAAGTGCTCGTATATCCTTATTCGGGGTTACGAGACCAATGCTATGGAAGGTATTTTGAGCCGTTTAGACAAGAGAAGAGGACAACCAAACCCAGCAAATATCGGTAGTTTCTAGATCAGGGTGGTTTATAACAATCCTGGACGTAAAGGACATTGTGTGCTTCCTGCCGTTGCCAAGATAATAGCTAAAATCGTCCTGGAAAGACTAAAGGCCCACTTAGAAAGCACAATTGATGAAGAGCAGGCTGGTTTTCGATCCGGATTCTCCTGTGTCGATCACATTAACACCTTGCGAATCATCATCGAGCAATGCGCTGAATACGATTCTCCGCTTCACTTGCTTTTCATCGATTTCGAAAAGGCTTTCGATAGTGTGAACCGGGATTCTATATGGGCGGCCTTGCGCAGGAGAGGCATCCCTGAGAAGCTTGTGGCTATTATTAAGGCAACCTATGACGGCGCGAAATGTCGCGTTCTGCATAAAGGTAATGTGTCGGGGGACTTTGAGATTCGCAGTGGAGTTCAGCAGGGGTGCATCCTCTCACCAATCCTATTCCTGTCATTGTGATCGGCGATGTGTTGCATGCAGCCCTATCCGGACTCGACAGAGAAATTCAATGGACTTTGACATCTTATTTACAACATCTTATCTACAACATCTTGACTACGCTGACGACATATGCATACTCTCCCACAAAATCATGGATCTGTCCGCAATGGCGTTAGATCTCGAGAGGGAGGCAAGCAAGGTTAGGCTAAAAATTAATACCAACAAGGCCAAGGTACTTAGCCCGCCGTTGCGAAAAAGAAATCCGACACCTATTGCCATCAATATTAATGGGCAGCCTGTGGAGAAGGTGGACAACTTCGTCTACCTGGGTAGCATTGTTGCCGAAAATTGTGGTACGGAGCAGGACATCGCTCGTCGTATCAACCAGGCTAAACGTGCATACGGCATGCTGTCCAAAATCTAGTAGAGCAGTTATCTCAGCATCAAGACCAAGCTGGGCCTGTTTCGCTCCCTGGTACTATTAGTGCTTTTGTATGGGAGCAGTGCATGTAAAGTTTTCATAGGAGTTACCAGAAAACTGTAAGTTTTCGTCAACTCATGTCTTCGTCGAATTTTAAGAATTTTCTGGCCCGAAACAATATCAAATGAAGAGCTAAGTCGGCGTACGGGTCAGACGCCAATTGACGAATTGATACACAGGCGAAAATGGCAGTGATAGGTCACACATTGCGGAAGAGTGATAACTGCATTGCTATGCATGCCATGAATTGGAACCCAATTTCCAACCAAGGCCGACCAAGAGGGGGTCCTCGAATCACATGGCGTCGATCTGTGGCAAAGGAGTGTCAGGCACTGGGTAAGTCTTTTGGGGAGTTGCGCCCCATTGCCCAGAACAGAGTACGATGGCGCGCAGGAGTAGTTGACGCGCTATGCGCCGCTAGGGGTTAAGGCAAAGTAGTAGTAGTAGTACTTAATGGTCATATCGAACAGAAAGGATATAATGGCCTCGAAGGTAACTCATAGACACAACTCACAAAGACACATTTATGTACTATAACATGCGCACCAAAAGATTGATTTTTTTAACGATAACATTTTTCAAAGCAGGTTATAGACAACTTATAAGCAAATAGATCAAAATAAAAATGTATTTGATTGGGACGGGTTGCAAAGTTCCGATTAACGTTGCTCTTTTCCTGTCATTTTAAACACATCAGCTTCTGAGCACCTCATTTATTGTCCGCATAGAGTTATTTCTAAATTCGTAAAATACATACGAGTATATTCATGGGTATGCATATAAAAGCCTATGAGTATATTCAGTTCTTATTTGCAAACAAAAACATCGGAAATCGCACACGTCTAGACCTGTTAGCACCTGTTTGTTGCTATTGCTTTTTATATATTTATAAAAAAGATAACGCGTGCCCCAACAGAGAATCATATTGATAACTAAGGTATAATAATTTTAGATCGTGGCGATTTGGCGATCGTTTCAAACAGCAGAACGAATGCGTGAGCGCCCTACACGTCTTAACGCATTTCACGGTAGATACATACATATAAGACGCACTCTACCTGTTATCTGGCCAAGCTTCTCCATTAATTAATTTCAGATAATCGATCAGGTGGTCTTATGAAGAGCACAGGTCGATGAAACGCGAATGAGAGCTAGCGACGATGGCCTTCAAGTTCAGATCACTGGAATAAGAGAAGATAGGAGGCGATGTTGTGCAATATGGAGTTTATATATGTTATGTATTTAACACGAACGACAAGTTTATACTTGATTTGAAGTCTAGTCAAGCGGAATCATCAAACATGATGTATGTATGTAAACATATTTAATCTTTTTTTTTATCTATTTTGGAACCAAATGAAGTTGAAAGAAACAAATTTGTGGTGGACGTCGGGTACCAAAGGGTTATAGATAACGGCCAAAAAACCCAAGTAATTTGCTCACAGTTCTAATACATATCATCAACAAATAGTTGATATACTAAAAAAAGTTAGTTTGCCTACCGGGGCGTGTTGCTACCAGGTAGAAAATTTGCCCCTTAAGTGGTAAAAAGGGGAGGCAAGTCAAGTCATTTGCATTGTAATAGGCGAGTTTTATGTTAAAAAACGATAAAATTAATTAACCGAATGAATTTTATAATTTAAAATTAAATCACTTATTGACTTTGCTATTATAAAATTTATTATTATTTCCGTGCTCCGTTGAGGTGATTATGCTCCAACGCGTGTAGGGCGACGGCTGATTTAGTTACCTGACATTTGTTAATAGAGTTCAAGTGTTCTATAAACCGCGTGAAAACGCTTCGTTCTGCTTGGTCGATATATTGTGGGCAGTCTCTGTAGGAGGTTTCGTATACTCCTGATTTTTTTAGCTTACTGTTTTGTCGTTCCGGTTGACTACGGTCGAGAACGGATGCAAAACGCATAAGTGCAAAACACGCTTAAGTGACATGCAAATGCATAACAGGCATATCATAAACACAAGCTAATTACAACGGATTAGTGCAATGGTTTTTGCATGCCCAAATAGGTCAATAAAATTAGGTCAATTCTTGGGCCTTAGAGGAATTAGTTTTGAAAGATCTGGAAATAATTTTAATCCTTTTTTATGATCATACACAGGTAAGCTTCGCTTGTGGTAAGTGAAAATCCGAGAAAATAAACCTTTTTTTTCCTTATAACTCCGAACCGTTGCCTCAGATCGAAAAATTTTATAGGACGTAAATTAAAGAACGTTGAATTCTGCGGACAATGCTCTGCTCAACTCAAAATTTCGGTTCAGCAGTATAGTCCAAACCGATAATCACAAAATTACAATTTTTGAGGCTTAGGAGAAAAATTGCACTTTATAAACTTTCGAGCTCACAAATATTTGAAACGGATGCTCCAAATGAAAAACTGAAAAGACCAAAGACGACGATAATTTTATTTTAAGTCTAAGGTGATCAATATTTTGCAATTCGGCCTATTTTTAGTGTGGCTGTGAGCGAAAATGCAAAAATATCTGTTAAGCGATTTTAGCCTTAATAGCTTAATATCTTGGTAAGTATAACAGCTAGAAGTTTCGTTTTAGTCTTTAATAATAAATAATTTACTTTAGACTAAATTTTTAACAGACTCATTTGGGAGATGTTTTGAAAAAAAAACGTGATTTTTTCTTGATGGTGGCGTAAGCTTTGCAAAATTGCCGAATTTACTTTAGTTAAAACTCTACACTACACCACGTATAATTTTGCGGTAAAGACTGAATCGCAGCTAATTTCCTTCTTTGAAAACGAAAAATAGCCCGTCGAAATCAGATAAATTGATTGAATCTCTCTCTAATTGCCTTGACCCCTCCAGGGGCATGGGCGCGTCAACATCTCTAGCATTTCTCTGCCTTGTTGACGTTTCAATAGCATATCTACTTATCGGAACTGCAGTTGCTAGCATGCATCCGCGCCGTCTTTTTACTGACAAGCTCGGAGCACTGTGAGAGTTCTATTAGTACTTACAGGCAGTTTTTAATTGCGCCGAGATTTCATCTCCGAGCTCTAGATTAGTATCGTAGAGCGGTGACCGAACGATCACGTCCACCGAACGCGACGATTGATTGATATAGATATAGGTATACTCCGAAAATCAAATCAAAATTTGTGCACAATCAAGATCTTACTGTTTCATTTCACTTTTCTCGACTTTTCACCTGGATATCATATTGATTTTACTAACCTAGAAAAAAAATCCATATTTTGTTGTTAATAAATTGTCATAACATTATGTAATCTTAATTAAATTTATAAAAAAAACACATAACCCACAACAAAGCTATACCTACTTAGTAAGAAAGAAAAATCAGCTCTCAATGCTCTTAGAATAAATCCCACGTCGGATGTCTGCGGTAGTGATATTGATCACATAACTATTCTGAAACAAATTCGTGGCATGCAAATTTGCTTAAGATCAGATTTGATGACACCGGAGTTATGCTTCGGTAATTCAAAGCTTTCATACCATATCGCTCGGTATGGGAAAATTGCAATCTTTACGCAGCCCCCAGGAATATCATGTGGACACCGATGGGTCTAAAACTGAACAGGGAGTTGGTGCGGGCGTTTTTGGGCCCAACACATGGTTACATGACCTAGCGTTTTTCAAGCCGAGATCCATGCTATTGAGGCCTGCACCAGGGTAATTCTAGAAAACAATAGCCAGGCAGCAATTACCCAAGTAACATTTTAAACAAATACCAATGTTTTCGATTCTGCCACTATATGAAGTTGCTGCTATATTTTTATACCCTAGACTTTTAGTATAGGGTATATTGTTTTTGTCACGACGGAAATATGTATTTAACACCTTAAAGGAGGCTCCGGAGGTATAGCAATGTATATTTATAAATTATCAGGGTCACCTCCTGATTCGATTTAGCCATGTCTGTCTGTCTGTCTGTCTGTCCGTCTGTCTGTCTGTCTGTCTGTCTGTCTGTCTGTCTGTCTGTCTGTCTGTCTGTCTGTCTGTCCGTCTGTCTGTCCGTTCGCACGATAACTTTCGATAGAATGAAGCTAGAGCCTTGAAATTTTGGTCAAATATTGGTAGTGTAATCTAGTTGGATGGTATTGAAAATGGGCATGATCAGGCCAATAGAACGCCTACCTCCCCTACATATGTAAAATACATAAATGTATCTATAACTCCCGATTAAAGAAACATGGAAAGCTCTAGCTTTGGTAGATTACTCATGTGGGTAATTTTATACTCTCCTGGGAAAATTAAATCGATCAGTTGGAAACTAACGGTAGTTTTCTTACAAAGAACCCCGTACTACCCTAATTTTCAGGTTTTTTGTATATAACTCCTGAACCAATTGACGTAGGCACCTGATTTTTGGCATGTAACCTGGGAGTGAGAAGCTGCTTAAGGTTTTGTAAGTTAGGCATAATCAGATCAAAGGAACGCCTACCTCCCCTACAAATTTCAAAAAATTCAATATTCCCTTAATTACGATAACTTTCGAAAAAATTATACTAGCAAGTTGAAAATTTGACAAAATGTTGCTAGTAAGATCTACTTTGTTGGTATTGAAAATGGGCAAGATCCGACCCAAGGAACCCCCACCTCCCCTACAAATGAAACTTCAAATAAGCGATAACTTTTGATAGAATGAAGCCAGCAACTTGAAATTTTGGTCAAATGTTTAAAGTGAGATTGAGTTAGTTGGCATTAAAGATGGGTAAGATCCGACTTAAGGAACCTAGACAAGTTTCGCTCAACTAGCTTTTTCCGTTATAAATAAAATGAGTTCCCAAAATTTTGCGGTTATATAGCTGTTATTTTGGAACTGACTTGATTTGCTGAAATTAAATAGGAACCCAGTCTTGACGATTGCCCTCAAATTAGAAAAGTTTCACTCAACTAACTTCTTTCGTTATAGAGTTAATTTGCTTAAAAATTTTTGCCGTTATGTAGCTGTAACTTTTGAACCGTTTCATGTATTTTTCTTAAATCAGATATGAGTTGAGTTCTCTTTAACGTCCACCAACTGGGTAGGTTTCGCCGAGCTATCTTCTTCCGTTATGTAGTTATTTTGTTTATTAAATTATGCAGTTATGTAGCTGTAACTTTTTAACCGCTCAATGGACTTTTGCTAGAACTCAATAATAGGCTGGTTCTTATCGATGTCTACTTATTGGGCAAGTTTGGTTTAGCTAGTTTCTTTCGTTATGAAGTTATTAGGCTCAGATTGTTTTGCCGTTACATAGCTGTAACTTTTTAACCGCTTTATCAATAGTGCTGGATTTCAATAGCAGCCGGCTCCCCACTGACATCCATCAACTGGAAAAGTTTCACCTTGCTTAAGACTTCCGTTCGACTGTTATCGTGTCCACAACATGTTGCGGATATACATATATATAAAGGACACTAAAAAAATCTAATGATGCCAATCGATTCCTGGGTCATGAAACGTAAAGAAAACCAGCTCCGGGGTCGAAACTCGTTATTGAAGGAAAGTCGAATAACTGATTTTTTCTTCAAAAATCAGTTAAAAACTGGAGAAGAATCTACGTAAAATGCTAGCTGGGTAAGGCTCCTTCTTCACATAAGCTCTCTTCTTCTCTTCTCTGGTGGATGAGTGTCATGAACTTCTCCAATGTCTGGCGATCGTCAACCAAATATTGTAGTATTGGGGAAAATGAAGTACCAGGCCAACTTGGAAGGCAAGTCTGATCATCAAATTTTCTCGGGCCGGAATCCTTTTGTGGTCTGGGCTTAGCTTCAGCCAGGGCAATCATAATGGATAGGTCTAAAAGGATACGACAGCACTACTAGGGCAACCATACAGGACTGCGGCAATCAAAGGAGTTGATGAGACCCTTCAACTATGTACTTGTAGATACCACCCGCATGAGTAGAGCCGACCTTAGGCTACTTCTGGGCTACCTATCGGGCCACAGATAGATTTAATCTAAAAAAGATGGGTTTGCCTAACGAGACGGAGTGTCGCGCCTAGAAAAGACATACTAACCTTCGTATGAGTGGTGGAAGGCCTTTTGCTTGAATGATGAAAAATAGGCTACGGCACAATATGCCTCCTTTAGACGCAGTGACCACATTTAGGGTGAGTAGCCAATATCTTTGAACAATTGATCTCATTTTTACTTTTTAGGATGACAAATTAGCTGCGACTCAATATTAACTACAATGTTCTATCTGATATAGTTTCGAATTTTTGAAATGTTGCATGAGTTAGCGCATTGCTGCCAAGTTCAAGTTTTCTAATTTCCCCACACCGCGGAGGCCGCCAACTTGAAAGAATCACTTAATCGCTTTTTTAATATCTGCTAGAATGTTGAAAAATTTAACTTTTTTAAAGTAGAGTAAATTATCTACAATTTGAGATTAAAACAAAACTTGTAGCTGTTATAGTTACCGAAATACAGCTATTACCTAAAGTTAAAATCGCTAAACAGATCTTTTTGCATTTTCGATTACAATTCTGATTGTAAAAATGGGCCAAATATTGCCCACGATAGACTTCAAATCTTCAACTTTTATTTAATCAATTTTTCACATGGAGAGTCCGTTTCAAAAATCTGTAAGCTTGAAAAAATGTGGTTCTTCTAATTCTTAAAAATTATCATTTCGTGATTATCGATTTCATCTATACTGTTGAATCGAAATTTGACTTTGAGGAGTGCGTTGGACGCAAAATTCAACACTCTTTAGACTACATCATTTTACATTTTTCGATGCGAGGCACAGCATTTATAAGAAAAATATTAAAATGAAACCGGAATATAGAGGGCTACGCCCGCAATCCGAGGGTTTTGTAGCAAGCGCTTATTTTGGTACGTATGTAAATATCGGCTCCTTGCTCTTCTTGGTACCACTCAGATGGATAAAAAAAAACCATAATTAAAATGTCTTACCCAAGATATAGTATCTTAGATGCCAATTCATATTACGTGATTGTAATGAAACTTAGAACATGTTGTTACCTATGGTGTTGGTTATTGTTGGATATCAGTACTTTTGATCTCTATTATTTTACATTTTATACGCTATTCCAAACCCACCTTTCTGTAAGTTTTCATATTTCTAAGTGTAACAATCTCAAAATGCAAGGGGGGGGGGGCACAAATTACGATCTAATATTTTCTCCTTCCCCACTGTTCCCCTTTCTGAAAATTTAAAGAAAATGCCAAAAATGGAATGTACTCAACATTACCTTTCTCACGACACCCCACATGCCTATACTAGTCGATAAAAACAAATCGACCTTAATTTTATTTAGTTTAAACTGATACGTAAAATGTCACAAAGCGGAAAAGTTAAAAAGAAAAAAAAAATTTCAAAGCAGCTTTCGGAAATAAGTCGATATCGGTACATTTCAGCCAATTATGACACAAACAAAAAGTTATAATTTATTCGATTTCTCACAATCAAAAAAAAAAAAAAGAATTGACTCGATACGTTTATTTATATCTCTGAGAGAAGGTCGGCAATCCGAGGTGATCATGAATTTTCTTTCCCGCAGTGTGTAGTCAGCTATTTTCTATTGACAATGGAGTTGTTGCGGATGAACGTGTTAATTGCCATCAAGCTGATTTTGACGCAAAGAACTGAGGATGAATTGAGACAGTGCCTTCAATATAAGCTTGCGTCATACCCTCCATCTCTTTTCGATGAAAGTGGGATGCGCAAGGGGACGAAGTCCTCGTTCATTAAAGAATTTTCGGCTGTGGAAGATAACGACAGTATTGGTGCACATTTGGCCGAAGTCATTGACAGAGGATTTCTACTACATCAACTTGTTTGGCCGAAAGATGTTCCTTTCGGAGAAACTGTTACGTGAAATTTTTGTGTCAGCATTTACGGTACCACGTTGTGATAGTGTTCGACAAATATCCCAACAATCCTCTTGGAGCTGGAACAAAATTTGTCGAGGGGCTCCGGCGGTCAACATCTCAACAATTTCATTCGATGAGACCACAATTTTCAGAAGCATGAAACAGGAAACAGTGTTATCGAATGAAAGAAATAAAACGCAATTCGTTAATATCCCGCATAAATATTTAACGAATCATGGTTTTTCGGTTTCCCGATTCGTCGAGGATGCGGATAGGCAAATTTTATAAATAGCTCGTTCCATATCGTCCAAGTTTGACTAAATTTTCTTCGTTGAGGAAGACGTCGTACTTTTATTCATATTGTCTGGTCTTGGATATAATGTCAGGAACGTTTATTTAACAAAAAAAAAAAATTAACGAGGATCAGAAAATATGATTTTGTACTAGTCAAACTGTCTTAAGCACAAAATTCTTTCAGACCATATCTTCTTTCTTCATGCATTAAGAAATAACGATATTATCTTAAAATTGCAAGAAGCTTTTAAGACGAAAAACACAGATCTCCATACTATATCCTCTACTGGAAAGAATAATTTCATACGGAAGTGCAAGTAACGATACATCTTCACGCGATTTCTCTTTCAAACTTTTCTCTAGCACAGGAATTAAAGTTAAATCCGAACTTGCTTGTTTGCCTCCTAACGAATCAGCTGCCGAACTTCATTCTTTCAGAACCTAACATTAGGTACAGAAATGGCTCGGAAGCGTTCTAGAACCCGAAAACTGCGGCTGGAAATTGACTCAGGGTGACAACTTGTGATGACTTCAGATGAAATGAACCTATCATTACTTTTAAAAATCGTTTCATGTGTCTGTACAAAAAACCGCGGAGAAACATGCACTTATAGGAAGGCCGGACTCACATGTTCCAGTGTCTGCAAATCGTGCTATGATAAAACTTGCACAAACGTCACAGTCATTTCTGAAGACTTCAATGATGACGAAGACAATGACGATATTTATGATCTACCAACTTTGGTCACGCAATCATCACCGAGCAGATCAATAAATAACGTAGAGGACTCGCTAGATAACTCTTCTCGTCGAGAAGGCAATAACGACATGCCCTCACCAAACAATTCAAATGAAAACGAAGTAAAACAATATTAGATATATGTATTCCTAGTTGAGATATTGGTTCGTGTCTACCTATAGAGAATATTGACAATTCTTTGGCAAGTTAATTCGCCACAAACGTAAAATTGACAATTCTGTGTTTTGCCGCGTATGTACCCAAGGCGACCGAGGGTTAATTTCTTTGCAATGCTGAGGGTTGTGATATCTTAAGCGTGGAGCAAGCCAAGCGAGCAGAATCTATACAAGAGACTAATGGTGGTTCAAAAGAGGTTACAGCGTGTCCCTTAGTAAAGAGAACGAGCTCAGTTTTTTGGGGATTTAGTCCAACACCAACCTCGCCAGCCCAGTTCGCCAGGAAAGATAGGGCATTCTGCATTAAATCGCTCAGGACATAGGGAAACTTTCCCGAGATTGCAATAGCAATATCATCTGCATAAGCGATAACTTTGCATCCCAAACCTTTTTGGTGTAAAAGCAGCCTATTGACCACCAGATTCCACAGAAGGGGAGAGAGAACACCACCTTGAAGGGTACTCCTGCTTACATACATGCGTACAGATGATACACCGAAACTAGGGGATACCACCCGAGACGCAAGGATTAGATGAATTAACTTGCAATGCGAGTCACCCCCGCACAGATTTCATTCGGGAATCGATAATAGCCTTATTTTTCACATTGTTGGCAACTAACGGATACGACTTGTATGCGAGGGACCTTTCGATGTAGCCTACCAAGGAGTACAAAGCAGTGTCCACTGATCGTCCTTTGCAATAGGTGCGCCGGGAAGTGGATAGAAGATGCGATGGAATAGTGCACCGCAGATGTGTGTCAATCAAAAGCTCCAACACCTTCAGCAATGTTGATGATAGGCTAATAGGCCGGAGGCTTTTCGGGCGTGCGTGAGCACTATTACCCGCTTTTGGGATAAAGACTACTTTAACTTCCACCCATATACGAGGAATATATACTAATTCTAGACAGGTTTTGAAGATCGATTCAATCCACGGGTATACTACGTCCGGCATATGTTATACGTCCGCCGGAATGATACCATCAGGGCCAGCAGATTTGAAATAGTCAAAACTGTTTAAAACCCATACAATCTTTTCTGTGGAATGAATTGGCTTGAAATCACATGGTGCCATATTGGTGATGGGAATTATCCCGAGAGATTTAACATAAGAGCTGGCAGGAAAATGTGAGTCAATCAACTACTTTGCCTTAACCCCTAGCGGGGCATAGCGCTTCAACTACTCCTGCGCGCCATCGTACTCTGTTCTGGGCAATGGGGCGCAACTCCCCAAAAGACTTACCCAGTACCTGACACTCCTTTGCCACAGATCGACGCCATGTGATTCGAGGACCCCCTCTTGGTCGGCCTTGGTTGGAAATGGGGTTCCATTTCATGGCATGCATAGCAATGCAGTTATCACTCTTCCGCAATGTGTGACCTATCCACTGCCATTTTCGCCTGCGTATCAATTCGTCGATTGGCATCTGACCCGTACGCCGACTTAGCTCTTCATTTGATATTGTTTCGGGCCAGAAAATTCTTAAAATTCGACAAAGACATGAGTCGACGAAAACTTGCAGCTTTCTGGTAACTCCTACGGAAACTTTCCATGTACTGCTCCCATACAAAAGCACTGATAGTACCAGGGAGCGAAACAGGCCCAGCTTGGTCTTGATGCTGAAATAACTGCTCTGCCAGATTTTGGACAGCATGCCGTATGCGCGTTTAGCCTGGTTGATACGACGAGCGATGTCCTGCTCCGTACCACCATTTTCGGCAACAATGCTACCCAGGTAGACGAAGTTGTCTACCTTCTCCACAGGCTGCCCATTAATATTGATGGCAATAGGTGTCGGATTTCTTTTTCGCAACGGCGGACTAAGCACCTTGGTCTTGTTGGTATTAATCTTTAGCCCAACCTTGCTTGCCTCCCTCTCGAGATCTAACGCCATTGCGGACAGATCCATGATTTTGTGGGAGAGTAGGCATATGTCGTCAGCGTAGTCAAGATGTTGTAGATAAGATGTCAAAGTCCATTGAATTCCTCTGTCGAGTCCGGATAGGGCTGCATGTAACACATCGCCGATCACAAGGAGGAATAGGATCGGTGAGAGGATGCACCCCTGCCGAACTCCACTGCGAATCTCAAAGTCCCCCGACACCTTACCTTTATGCAGAACGCGACATTTCGCGCCGTCATAGGTTGCCTTAATAATAGCCACAAGCTTCTCAGGGATGCCTCTCCTGCGCAAGGCCGCCCATATAGAATCCGGGTTCACACTATCGAAAGCCTTTTCGAAATCGATGAAAAGCAAGTGAAGCGGAGAATCGTATTCAGCGCATTGCTCGATGATGATTCGCAAGGTGTTAATGTGATCGACACAGGAGAATCCGGATCGAAAGCCAGCCTGCTCTTCATCAATTGTGCTTTCTAAGTGGGCCTTTAGTCTTTCCAGGACGATTTTAGCTATTATCTTGGCAACGGCAGGAAGCACACAAATGCCTCTCCAATTATTACAGTCTGTGAGGCTACCCTTCTTTGGAAGTTTGATGATCAAACCTTCCTTCCACTCAGTGGGAAAGGTCTCTGTATTCCACGCTTTATCAACAAGTGGGTGCAGCAAATCGGCAGTTACGCTTGGCGCTGCTTGATAAAGTTCGGCAGGGATGCCGTCAAGTCCGGCGGCCTTTCCTCGTTTTAGTGCAATAATTGCAGTGACTATTTCCTCTTTAGTCGGGGCAGTGGACCGTATACGCACATTTTGATGGTTAGCTAAATTATCTATATGAGGGGGAACTTCACCAGAGGTTACACGGTTCAAGACCGCGGCGAAGTGTTCTTTCCACCGCCTCATTTGATCTTCTTCCAAGATAAGTAGCTTTCCATCACTATCTTTCACCGGATGTTGGCAGGAGTTACGACCACCTGTAAACTCCTTGATGACACCGTATACGGCGTTTAAGTTGTTACTTCTAGCGGCTTCTTCTGCTGACGCTAAAAGAGAATTGGCATAAACTCTTTTATCGCGTCGCACACTACGCTGAACTTCTCGAGCTTTCTGACGGTAAAGGAGTTCGATGCTGCTTCGATTGTCGTCTGATGCTGCAGCCAAACGAACTTTCAGCTCCTTTCTTTCAACAATCCGCGGCCATGAAGCGTCGGACATCCAGGGCTTATTCCGACAATCCGGGTTTGGGCCAAGGATGGTATTTGCGCTATCAATGTACGCATTTTTTATGGCATCCCAGTTTTCGTTTATGTCACTATCTGGGTGACTAGTTATCTCAGCCGCTTTTTGCGCAAGATGGTCATTATATTGTTGTAAGACAGCTGGATTTTTTAGTCGAGCGGTGTTGAATTTGCGGGGCCTGGATCTTTCGTCGCTGGGGCGGCGCACGGCTGCAATACGCAATCGAACATTAGCGATCATAAGATAATGGTCTCTTCCCATCCCAATATCGGCACCCTTCTTGTTTCGCACGTCCATGAGGCAACTCTTGAATCTTTTACTAATGGCAAAATGGTCGATCTGATTTTGTGTTCTGCGCCGATCAACAGAGGACCAACTGATTTTGTGGTGGTCCTTATGCTCAAACATAGTACCACCGATGAAGAGACTGTGAAAGTTGCAGAACTCTACAAATCTTTCACCGTTGTCATTACGATCACCAAGACCGTGTCTCCCCATCACATGTCTGAGCCCATAGTTATCAGCGCCAACTTTCGCATTCAAATCACCCATAACCATTATAATGTCACCTTTAGGTGTTCTGCTCTGAACGGCGTTTAGTTCTTCGTAGAAGGAGTCTTTTGCCAAGACATTGTCGGGTTCAGTAGGGGCATAACATTGTATTATTGAGATGTTCCTCATTTTGGTCCGGAACCTGGCGGTCAAGACCCTGTCAGAGACCGGTTCCCAGGATAAGAGACAGTTTCGCGCGGCTCTGGTTAAAAGGAGCCCCACACCTGACTCACGACGACTACCGGTAGCTTTACCGGAATACAACATTACAGTGCTGCCCGTTGGAGAGATGAATTCTCCGCTGTTCCACCATCTTATCTCACTAACTCCTAAGATATTTAATTTGTACCTCAGAAATTCACTCTCTAATTGAAGAAATCGTGCGTTCTGGGGACCTTCTGATCCATTGTCCAGGAGAGTACGCACATTCCAGAATCCAATCTTTGTCATTGTACGATAGCTAAAAGTCGTAACCGTTGAGTCAGTCCTTATCCGAGGCATAGTTGACGTTTCGTTAGCATATAAAGATTTCGGATAGTGCAAGTTGCTGGCATACACATCCTGTCCTTTGATTGTCGGTTTTAACGACAGGCCCTCAAAGGGAAAGGCCGTGGTATTTTTTTCACACCCCACACCACAGGGGTACCTCAACCAAATCATCGCACCGCCATCACTGGCGGCTTAACGTTGGTTGGCAATGGTCAGTGACCACTGCCGTTCCAGGGGGCGCCCACGCGGAGGACTATGGAAGAGGAGTTTTTGCCCCCCAATCAAGACGTCGATCGTCTCTTGGCTCGATGATGTCCATATTGCATTGTCCTTCAGCAGATAACTAGGCATGGTTGGATTTGTAGAAAGGATCATCTTTAGTCGGGAAGCATCAATGCAACTACAAATGCTATCGCAAAAATGCATCCACCAGCTACGTTTAGCCCTTCTCAGCTCTTTCTTATATCTACCAAGATTGCCTTTGTAGATTGCCCAATCTGAGTTCTCCTTAGAGTATTTTCCATTATTGAAGCTTTTTCTGCATGTGGCTCTAAGCTCACTGAGCTGAGCGCCCCACCACGCCGGCTTAGCTCTACTTCTTTGCTAACTAGCAGGGCATGATTGAACAGAAGATATCCTCAGTACCCCCGTCAAAGTCTTCATCCAATTCTTGCGTAGTACATGGCTGACTTGGTAGAGGGGGTGACATATTCACAAGATATCCCCTGTGCTTGCGCCAGTCAGTTCTTTTGCGATTCACGATTACTGGGTTTGGTTCAGGTCGCTGATCCAGGCCAAACTGAAGATAGCGATGATCAGAGAATGAGTGCTCATGAGACACCCTCCAATCTCGTATCAAGTGTTGAATGTCCTCAGAAACAAGAGTTATATCTAGGACTTCCTGCCTACTTCTGGTGATAAATGTAGGTTCGCAGCCAACATTACAGATAATGAGTTTTGTACTCAGCAAGTAGCTGAAAAACTTTTATTCGTGTCGGAGCTATCCCACATCACATGGTGTCCGATACAATCAGACAGACAGACAGATCATGTGGTAAGTACAGGGCCGTCGAGAGAAAATCCGGGCCCGGTACTCAACTTTTGTTGGGGCCCATATATGGCGACCGGTAGCTCAGTGCGTCAGAGTGGGATGAAAGGGCAAGGAGCGCAAAAAAAAGAAGCTCAGTGCGTAGATACGTGTTTTTTTTTTTTCTATTTTCAATTTTTCAAATTTTCGGGCCCCCGTGAAAAACACGGGCCCGGGGCGTTTCGCCCCTCCCCTCCCCCTCTCGACGGCTCTGGGTAAGTACGCTGATATTAGCTAGTATCGCCGCTTCCCGAACTCTATGCTCACAACCACACAGTCCTTGTCGCTGAAGGGCGATAGTTAGTATGCATTTAATACAAGATCGGGTTTTACCCTGATCCTTAACGTAAAAAGTATTATAGCTAGGAAACCTTAGTCCCCTCACTACATCATGAACAATCATTACTGTAATAAAGCAGTGTCTTCTCCCTCTTGCGCAAGACGAAAAAGAAGTGCAGCCGAAACTGCCTTACAATGTCAAGTAGAAGTCGAATAGTAGCCAACTAATCGCGAGTTACAGAAAAACAAATTTTTAAACGTTTTTTTATTTTAGCAAATAACTTATTTTAGGTTCAGAGGTCAGGTTTAATTCTAGACCCCCCTACACCTCTGAAAAGGAGTTTATTTTGATGTTCACTTTCCTATTTAAATGAACATAGTAACTAGACTAATTAGTCTGAGATCTTGTATTTATAAGAAATTCAATGGACACAAGGAATATCTACCCTTTACGATGACAACTGAAATATTGGTCCAACCATCACATTAGAACTTTCCCAATTCAACGGACGACACGATGAGCATATTAATTGGACCTTTAACCATTAAGGCATATATACTTGTCTATACATAGGCATGGATCTGAGATCGAATCTTCTGGTAACACTCACCGCATCAACCAAGAACTCTGGAAGATGGACACCTCGATCCGTCCAAATTGACCCGGAGGGCCTTTTCGTTAACGAGATGCGATCGATCGCACTAAAGGTATCATTGAGGCGCTCACTGGCGCTATCGGCATTTGATCTAATTCGATTTGGAATTCGCCCCGTTTCCGGTGCCTTCTGATTCAGATCATCTCCTTCGGGGTCCTATTAAGCGTCTTCTTCGCACAGTCAAAATGTTCCCCGGTTACCCAAAAATGATCCTTCGATCTCAATGGACCTAGACAGTGAATTTGGTGGCCGCAATGCAGCGGACTACTTTTGTTTGGGCCATTGTTGTTGTATATTGTTGAGTCGAAAGGAATTTAGGGTTTCAGGGATTCATGAATGAATTGACCATGAATGCCGCGCCAAAACGAATCTCTTTTCAAGCAGTTAACACATGTCTTGCAAGATAAAGGAATTATAAGGCGAACTAGGAGCCATGTACGACATATTAAAACCCATGTCCGTTTGGCCCTTAAAGTGGCATGCGATGAATGTAAATGGCGTGAATAGTTGTTTTTGGATTATATCACCTCTGAGGAAACCGCGATGGTCCATGGCGTGATGCGGTACAATCGTGTCTGTCAGGTAGATCCCTATATACGAGTATCCGTACGATTCTGTTCGTTATGTTTTACATTCAAAATGTGATTCTATGCTAATATTTTACTGAATCGGCATTACGTTTGATAAGACGATCGTCTGGCTTTGTGTCGGGTCTGTTTCAAATTTAATAAGTTCGGATTCGATTTAAGTGTTGGCTATGCTTATTTGTTTTAGGGGGACTTGTTTTAATCTGAAGAGGGTTCGAACTGTTGTGAAAACCATGACATGACATTGGCCTCACGAAAATGTTAAATAAGATTCAGTATACTTTTTCTTTATATAGTATTTCAGGTATAACATTGCACGCTTTTGAGATATAGTTTAACTTGTAGTTTAGTTATAATTTAGTAATGCGAGATCGGTTTTTTTTTTCAAAACATAAAATGCTAGTAGCAGCTAAAAAGTTTTTCGTTAGAATTGCAAGAGGAAGCGTGGACACTCTAGACCTAAGATAGACTATTATTGATGATACTAAAATAAGAAATTTACAGCACCTACATGCATTAAAATACATAGTTGTTTCCTTATGATCAGTCAGTATGAACAAGAGTTAGCCATAATTTTCATGAAAGGGACCATGGAATAAGTTTCAATCCCAAAGTATCGAGAAATGTACAGGGTAGGCCAAATAAAAGTTTCTTTTTAAAAATGCAATATAATGAACAAAATTAAATTTTTTTCCATCTATTATGGCTTCATTAATCAGTAGTCCGGATGGTGGAATGGTTAGCACGTTCGCCTTCTACGCACTGGGCCCCGGCTCGATTCCTACTGAATGCGGTAGTTTTCGATAAAAAAAAGGGATTTACGTGTCGGACAATGAGTCCACTCAGCTGTTAAATGAATACCCATTTATGGGGTAAATAACTCGGTTGAGCGTGTTGCTGATCACACACCTCTGTACAAGACCGTCGCGATCTAGAAAATGAGATGATGCTAGCTCATCTTGAGGCCATGGTTCAGGTTGGATTGCTGCGCCAGATATTTATTTTATTATGGATTCATTAGTAAAACCAAACATTCCCATTATTAATGTTGAAACACAACTTCGTTCAAGTGGCTGCCTCTGCTGGCTTCGCAGTAGCGCATTCTGTCATTCCAATTTTCCAAGACCATGTCGATGGTTTCGGGCTGTAGCTCACGGATTGCTTGGATGATATTGACCTTTAGTGCTTGAATCGTTTCTGGATTGCTGGCATAACATCGGTCCTTGACGGTCCCCAGAAAAAAAACTCCAAAGGGGTCAAATCGCAGCTCCGAGGCGGCCAATTGAAATCGCCAAGACCGCTGATAACACGATTTGGGAATTTGGTGCGTAAAAGATCGATTGTGGCATGAGCTGTGTGGCATGGCGCGCCATCCTGCATGAACCAGAGGTCGTCCAAATCCATGTCTTCAATTTCAGTAAAAAAAAAGTCGGATAACATGGCTCTGTAAAGTTCACCGTTGACCGAAACATTGTTCCCAGCCTCATTTTCGAAGAAAAATGGTCCAATGATGCCACCACTCCACAATCCGCACCAAACTGTCACTTTCTGTGGATGCATTGGCTTCTTGACAATAACGTGCGGGTTTTCCGAGCCCTAGATGCAGCAATTTTGTTTGTTAACGTAGCCTCCGAGATGAAAATGCACCTCGTCAGAAAAGATGATTTGTTGCCTAAAATCGTTGTCCAATTCAAGCTGATCTAAGACCAACCATAGACGGTGCGATCCATCGTCAGATCGATCTGACGATGGATCGCCACAAAATATCTGACGATCGAAATTATATGGAACTGTCAAAAAAAAACCTTAAAGTTAGTCACATACACTGTGCGATCGATCTGACGATCAAAATATCGTCAGATCGATCTGACGAAGGATTGCATCGTATATGAGGGCTATAAGGCCCAAACTGCTAAGCGATAACGAAGCGGATGGTCGTGCGCCTTCAATTGCTGAGTCAATTGGACTTTGTAAGCGAATAATCCGAGATCTTTGTGCAGAATTCTCCTCAGGCTAGTGCGTGAAATGTTGAGCTGTTGAGATCGATGGCGAGTTGATGTTCATGGAGTGAGTCTCACACTCTCGGCTACAGTAGCCACATTCTCGTCTGTGCGCACCGTACGACGACGGGGACCATGAGTGTTGTCCACTAGCATGCCAGTCTCACGAACTTTTTGCACAAACTTGCGTACATCAGGCGCGGTGGGTGCTTCATTTCGGCCAAAACTTCTTTAAAAAATGCACTGTTTGGGCTACACAGCACTCACTTTGGAAATAAGTTTTCAATATTGCTCAACGTTGTTCAAGTGTAAAGCGACTCATTTCGATCTGCGGAGGTATGATACTGACTTTCTGTCAAGATTTCGAGCGGGAAACAGCTTTCACTGTCAAAATAACCTATGATTTAAAAAGAAACCACTAGATGGCCCACCCTGTATAAGAGTTTTTTTTGTAAGGAGTTTGAAGTAGTTAACTTTTGTTCTTTTGATTTTTTCTTTAAAAGTTAATATTAGTCGAAGTTATAGGCAAACAGTTCTGGGCAATTATCTTAAAAAGGTTCACTTTCCTGAGGTGGCAAGGTTGAAATGCGGATTCAGCACTCCAAAATACATAAGCCGAAATTGAGAAAAAAAACCTTCTAGTTTTATTCTGGATTCGACCCTAATTGGCACGCGATTACTGAACTGTGGAAAATTCCTGCATTTGAATCTTCCTCCTTCCTAATTTCCTTCTTCTATCTACAGACGAGGCGCAGTTTTGCACATCATCTCAATCTATTCTCTTTTGAAATTTTGAGAAACTCCACTTCCATGGGGCACCTAGATAGAGGCAGCCAGCCCTGTAATACGGAGAATATTTTGAGGACGTTTCTGCTGTCGCTGAAGCGCTGCCTATCGAAAGTAAACTTTAACCAAATTTTTGCTTCAATAACATCAGTTTCGGCGGAAAGATAATTTTTTGTATTTAAGATGACTGAACATGAATATCAAAGATCTTAAAAAAACAAGCTAGCCTTCGGCTAGCTTGCCGAAGGTATTCCTTATAACTTATGGTACATTTGGGGCGATCGGTAGCGCAGTGTGTTGAGGCATCAGTCTCATGTTTGACTACCGGCGTTTCGGGTTCGAATCCCGTCCACGACGACGTTCGTGGCCATGGAGGTGCATGCTGGCAACTGCATTCTCCGAAACCAGTTTATGCCGTGAAACGTCAACTGGGCCAAATGGAACAGTTATTGATTAGTGCGAAATTTGAAAAAGATAGCTATAGAAATAAAAAAGTTTTTCTCACAAAGACGAATTTTTGGACCGGTCGTTCCTATGGCAGCTATATGACGTAGTGGTTCGATTCCGTTGGTTCCGGCATATTTTTAGCGTGCAATAAAAAGAAGGCTTCGTACAAAATTTTAGCTCGATAGCTTTAAAACTGAGGGACTAGTTAACATAGAACCGGACAGACAGACGGACAAAGCTTAATCGACTCGTCTCATCATACCGACCAAGAATATATATAGTTTATATGGTCGGAGATGCTTCCTTCTGTGCGTTGCAAACTTCATGACAAAGTTAATATACCCTATCACATCCGTGAAGGGTATAATGACAGCACGGTTTGACTGTCATCCCAGTTGGATAGTCTTATCGCACTTACAAAAGAAAACACAAATTTTAGAAGGTTTTATTTCTCCCGACAAGGATGGCGGCATCGATTGTCGGTGAAATTCGGCCAATATATCGTACTTATTTCGCAATAATAAAAAAAAACCTGCATTGATTGCTGTCCTATGTATCAAATAGAAAGAGTTACACCGAAATTAAGGTGCAAAAAGTCCTTCTGGCAATCCGTCTAATGAAGCACATATGTGCGACTATATTTACCTGTCTCTAATTGGCCGAACAAAATTCCCCCTGCATTGTTCCTTGCATTGCAAACCATTAACCACTGTGACCCCACGATTTTTGTAAATGACTTTATTGAATAAATTGGCTGTCGGTCCATGCTTTGTAAATTGTTCCCACTGCCCGAAATTCTTAGCACAGTCCATTCATACCAACATGTAGGTAAATTATGACTTGGGAATCGATCACAATTGTAACTTGGTGGTCAAACATTTCCTTTTATTCAAAAATTTTCTATTTCGCCTTTTCGGCTATCGAAATACACAAGAAATGGACTTGGGATCGGGATTGGGATCGAGCCCGAAAAAGCACCCATTGAAAAACGATGACAAAAGAGACGAACAAACGATCAATTGATCACCGTCGATCAGACGACCAATTGGCGCCGTCATAGAATTCTTTTTGAATGGGCCACTTTGCTTGCTTCCATTATTCACACACTCCTTGAAAAGATATATCTTTTCGTGCGAGGATGAGAACGAAGGCGAAGGAGGCTCAGGTTAGCCGCATCGATTGTGAATTGTGACTCTCGGGGATCTTGAGAAATAAAAATGCACTGTGCCTTTTTTAAATACCTTAACGTCCGTACCTTTTTCGTTTGGCCTCAAGCGAAAATCGATCATAAAAAAGGAGCACCGAAATAATATTACGAACAAGATGCCGATGTGTAATGTTCGCAGCAATATTTAAAAAAATGTTAGAGTGGCCATTGTCAATGGAAAGTTTGTTGAAAGTGTAAAATGTTTTGGTAAACATTTTTGCCCAATTCCAAGAAATTTTTTTTATTTATTTTGAATGCTTCTGCACAGTAAAAAACTACCTAGGGAAAATCCACCGTTTTTACTATGACTATTGTTTTAAATAATAATAAAATACTTTCTGCACCGGTATTATTTTTACACTTTTAGGTGAATTTCAAAATATCCCGAATGGATGAATTATTATCCATCAAAACGGTAACAAAAAATTATCCATACGGTGAATCACTACACTGATTTTTAATAATTAAAGATCGGATACTATCCATTGCCTTGGTGGGATTTGAATTTTGCTGGGTACCCAGCACGTTGTCGTCGAACAACTAACAGCACAGACTTGGACTACAAACAATGGCCACGTTTACGCCGTGCAACTAAAAGGCGATTTAACTAAATCGTTTTAGTGCTAGTACTTGTTCGTGGTGTGTTTATACTGACCATACGGGGAAGTACTAAATATGAAAGATGTCAGTTGTCGGTTTGCGACTTTGGTTTGGGAAATGTCAAGAGGCAATAAATTCACAATAAAAACGCGTTTATACCGCTTCAATCTAAAGATGAAACGAATACAGAGTTTCAGGAAAGGATGAGGTATTTACATAACATTTAAAATACAATTTTCACCAACCGCGCCATTAGGGAAGACAGCAACATTATCTAGTACAAATTTTTCAGTCCAGCTCAGCATCGCAAGTGGAGCTAAAATTAGTACCAAAGCTAGCTAATGCGACATGTTTATATCGTCGTGAGTTAGTATGAACTAGTTAATACTCGAAGATAGTTCCGCGGCATAAACGAGGCCAGTTAGTTCAAGTTGTTGAAGATAACAGCTCTGATTTACAATACATTTGTAAATTTTACCATTTGATATAATCTAACTGCAAATTCATATTAATATACTCATACATTATATACGTAAATTAAATAAATTTAAATTCGTAACGGCCACACATGGTTGTCGGTAAACTGATCAGCTAACCACAGGCAAGACAATATAGGAGGTGATCGTCTTAATATTTCACTTCTTCTTTTTCATCATCCCGGTTTTGGACAAACTTGAACTCTTTTATGCCCGTCAAGAGGGTATGCGGTTTTAAATTCAGATTTGAATTGTGTGAAGGTGGCGGCTTAGCCTCTGTTTATCGCTCGCAAACTTGGAATAAATGGCGGGCCTAACAATGGGGGTGCTTCGGGGTCAGCTTCAAAGTGTCCATTTTTTCGCTACCTCTCCAAATTTTAATCGAATAGGTGAGACTAACAATATAAATATTTGTGACTCGCACGGCGGTGGGTTTTCTATCAAAGCGATTCTACAAGAAAAGTAGTTATTTTACTCGTACAACATAACGATTATGTACTCTAGTCTAGAGAGCGACTGACGAAATAAAGAAGTTACCACGAATGGAATTTCCGCAGCATCAGATACCGTGCGAAAAACTTAAATGAATTATGTGATGTGTTGAATGGCCATTATTTCTAAAAATATTTACCGAATGGCATGGTGGTGGTCTAGTAACTAAGTAATGAATGGGATTCGAAAAACATATGTACTTCAAAAATGATACTTACCAATGATGCCTAATTGAAATGCCAGAAATGATCACCATTCTTGAAATGTTTCCAATGATTCATAAAAGTATTTCTATTTTATTCAGGAGGGACTGAAAATATTACGCAATTTCATAAAAACTTTCTGGGTTTAAAAACCTTACCTCAATTTTATGTAATTTAGCTTTATTAATATTTCGGCGTTAAGAGAAATGAAAATTATGATTGCCATTGATCCTTTTTTTGTGTTAAACGGCAACGACCCCTATTTGCTCAATAATTTTACGCAATATTCGATTGCGCAAGCTGTTATTGAGTGTCTACTGTCTTTTAAAGTGGCCCCTAGACGGTTAATATATTGAGCAATATAATATTGTACCATATACAGGCGTACCCCGATATACGACAGGGATACGTTGCAGAAGAAAGCGATTCAACTTGAAATGATTCACTATATATCTAAACCAAGAAATAACTTATGTATGTATGTAAACGTATTAGTTAAATTAAATTACTAAATTCTATTATTAATACTATTTATGATAAACTATTTACAAGCAAATGGAAATCTTGTAATGTGGAATACTACACAAATGCACATGTGCAGTGTTAAACACAGAAAACAAAAATACATACATACATAAAATTTAGTCTGTGCTTCCATTTGAAATGCCTGTGGTAGCAAGTAACGAAGTTTTTGCTTGGGGGACGATCCTGGAAAGTATAGATCTATATTCCGCTGCATTGGACATATTTTTTTCAGTATGCCCGACTTTCGCTTCAGTTTTAATTTCGTCAAGATTTTTAAGAAATTGGATTAGTTTTTCTGCGGAAACTTCTCCGTCGTGCGACTTCAGTAAATACATTTTGACGAACCAAACCCAATCATCTATTTCAACGGTGTCAGGTGACTCCGTCAGATTATTTGCCTATTTATGCATTCAGCAAACAAATTTTTCCAGTCTCCATTTATGTTGGATGTTTTTACTTCCTTTCACATGCATTTTCTCGACTGCTTTCAGCGCATTGATATACATAGGTAGAAGCTTCGAATTTTCATTAACGTTTTCTCCTATATTATAGTCCGGATGGCGCAACGGTTAGCACGTTCGCCTTCAACGCACTGGGCGCCGGTTCGATTCCGAGGATTTACGTGTCGGATTATGAGCCCACTCAGCTGTTAAATGAGTACCCATTATGGGGTAAATAACTCGGTTGAGCGTGTTGCTGATCACATACCTCTGCACAAAAACCGTCACGATCTAGAAAATGAGATGATGCTAACTCATCTCGAGGCCGTGGTTCAAATTGGACTGTTGCGCCAGTTATTTATTTTTTTTTTTTATCCTATATCAATTCCGGTTATAAGTTGCCTAAACATCCTATGTAAAGGTCCACATTCATTATCGAGCCGAACTTTTTTTTGTTGTATTTTTTTAAGCACTTTCCTTTGAAAGTGAGATGATTCTACGCGTCCTTAAAGTGGTTCCGTACGCTATTGAATAGCTACCTTAAGTAGTAAGCCTCGAAAGAAGCAAATACTTCCTCGTCCATAGGTTATAGCAAGGCGGTTGTGTTCGAAAGCAAAAATATGAATTTGATGTTCTGCTCTAAGTTGACTTTTTGCAAAGGGTAGTATCTTTTACGACTAGTTATTTTAAAGACAAAAGTCTCTCAATGCTTAACAAAACTAATTTTTGAGCCACTCTATTAAGCAAGTTATCGACGTCTGTTTTATTTAAACATCAAAGTATTGGTAATCTTCGTATGGAAATTAATGGAGCTGGATATCCTCTGATGTATTCCTTCTAAGAAGCAATTTAATGACAATTTCAATCCAGGAACCAGTAATAAAATCCACAGATAAAAATGTTCTGGATGGCATTCCTTTCCAGAAAAAGCCTGTTTCGTAAAATTGCATGTAAAAAAAGCTTGTCCCGTCGGGACACCTAATAATTAGCAATGAAGGTGTCTCAGATTGAACGGACAAGCTCTTTACCACATTCTTCATCATACAATTTTCGGCAAAAATATTAGAAATTTTTTTTTTCTAATTTTGTAAACATTTTTATATACGGCATGAGACCACATGACTGCTATAATACTTCATCTCATAAAAATAGGATAAACTATTTACTAGATATAACTCTTAAAAGTAAAAACTGTTGCTTTACTTCTTAAAAAATCTAAAGATCTATTAGTGTTGCACAGAACCGTAGAACCGGATCCGCAGAACCGGTTCCTAACAGGAACCGACCCGACCGGCCCAAGAAAGAACCGGGAATCGGTTCCAGAAGAACCGAGCATCGGTCGGTTCTAGAAGAACCGAGAATCGATTCCAGAAGAACCGAAAATCGGTTCTAGGAGAACCGACAATCGATTTCACTATAGCCGAAAATTGATTTTGAAAAAACCCTTTTAAGCCGACTAGATCGAGGATCGGAAAATTTACGGTTCTTTGGACACGCTAGCACATGCAAAACACCGCTTTAACTCGGACCGGGAGACTATCTTTATATTTATTTTGGCTATCTAATAACTCTAACTCTCTTAATGTTTGCACTAGCGCAAAGGTATAGCAAAATGAAAATATTGGGCTGTGGAAAAAATTCTGCGGTTTTTTGCACTAATTGTCCGTTCATTTCAACAACCTTCTGCCAACGTCCTGGCAAGAGCATGATGCCACGTTTATAAAAGCGCTATGGCTTATTGCGGAAAAACTCATCAAGGTCATATTTGATGGCTTCCGCAGATTGAAAACGGTTTCCATCCAAATGATTCTGAAAAGACCGGAAAGGTGGTAATCCGACGGCGCCAGATCCGGTGAGTAAGGTGAGTGTTGCATTACTTCCCAGTCGAAACTCTGTAGCTTTTGTATCGTCTCCGCAGAAGTAAGTATGGGGTCTGGCGTTTTCGTGATGGAAAACGACCCCCCATCTGTTAGCCAATTCCGAATGTTTTCGGCTATTGCTCGTTGCAGCTTTTCAAGCTGAGTGCAATACTTCCTCGAATCAATAGTTGGACCGCTTGAAAGAAGTTCGTAGTAGATTACACCCTTGTAATCCCACTAAATCCTAAGCAACACTTTTTCCGCATTTGCAACGGCTGTGGATGATTCTCCGGGCGAGCACCACGATTTTTTCCGCTTGATGTTCTTGTAAACAACCCATTCCTAATCCCCCGTTACAATCTTCTTCAAAAATAATTCCAACGAATGTCATCGAAATTCAGTTTCACATGAACAACTCATGGGATACCCACACGTCGGACTTTTTTACGACTCCAAGCTGCTTAAGTCGTTTTGCGACTGTTGAGTGATCAATGTTGAGCCTTTCTGCGATCTCGCGAGTTGTCATATGCCGATCGGTTTTGATGAAATACAAGATTACATCGTTTTCAACGGTGACAGGGCGACCAGTACGGGGAGAGTCGTTTAAATCCGTCCTCACTAAGGCGGCTTTCACACGGAACGCACAATAGACGAGATTCTAGCAGAAACCACCAGTGGCGAGCGAGCTTTCTATGTGCGACGATTAATTTTAAATTGCACTCGTATGAAAGCTCGCTCGCCACTGGTGCTTTCAGCTAGAATCTCGTGTATCGTGCGTTCCATGTGAAACCGGCCTAACGGCTTCCTTGCCGTACACAGCGCATATCTCTCGTATGGTGTCCGTCGCCTTTTTCACACCTTTGTTCTATAAGAACGAAGCGTATATACCCTAGACTTGTACAGACCTAGTGGTGATACCAAAAGTTTCAATTGGTAACGACCATATGCATTAAAAGTGAGTTTCCTATATGGCCAGTTTATAGGGGAGGTTGGGAATCATTCAGGAGGATCTTGACCGTTATCAAAACCAATTAACTAACCCATTCTACAAATATTTGTCGAATCTTTCAAGTCGCTAGCTTCATTCTATCGAAAGTTATTGCTTATTTGAAGTTTCACTTGTAGGGGAGGTAGGGGTTCCTTGGGTCGGATCTTGCTCATTATTGCCACCAACAAATAAGATCATGCTAAAAACATTTAAACAAAATTTCAAGTCTCTCCATCGAAAGTTATCGCTTATTTGAAGTTCATTTGTAGGGGAAGTAGGAGTTTCATTGGTCGGATCTTACGTATTTTCAATATTAGCCAACTGGATCGTATTACAAACATTTGACCAGAATTTTAAGTCGCTAGCATTATTTTGTCGTAAGTTATCGCTTATTTTAAGTTTCATTTCTAGGGGAGGAAGGGGTTCCTTAGGTCGGATCTAACCCATCTTGAATACCAACTAACTCGATCTCACTTCAAATATTTTACCAAAACTTCAAGTCGCTGGCTTGATTCTGTCAAAAGTTATCGCTTATTTGAAGTTGCATTTGTAGGGGAGGTAGGGGTTGCTTGAGTCGGATCTTACCCATTTTCAATAGCAACCAAGTAGATTCTACTAAAAACATTTTGTCAAATTTTCAACTAGCTAGTATCATCTTATCGAAAGTTATCGTAATTAAAAGAATATTTAATTTTTTGAAATTTGTAGGGGAGGTAGGCGTTCCTTTGATCCGATTATGCCCAACTTACTAGAGCTCAAGCATCTTCTTACCCCAGGGTTACATGCCAAAAATCAGGTGTCTACGTCAATTGGTCCAAAAGTTATAGACAAAAAACCCGAAAAGTAGGGTAGTACGGGGCTCTTTGTAAGAAAACTACCGTTCGTTTTCAACTGATCGATTTTAGTTTTCCAGGGAGTAGAAGATTATCCTCACGAGCAATCTACCAAAGCTAGAGCTTTTCATCTTTATTTAATCGGAAGTTATAGATACATTTAATTATTTTACATACAGTAGAGTCCGCATATAACGAACCTCAAGGGACCGGCTGATTTGGTTACATCGATAATCGGCGGAGCTGAATGTATCGTGTTGTGATATTCTACGGGATCTTCATCGTCGTCGTCACTTTCTGCCGATGAAACACTTGACAAAATTTGCTCATCGGTTAGATGTTCGGTGCTAATAAGATCCTCGTCAACTCGGATGTACTCACTGAACTCAACGTCTATGCCAGGCATAATCGTTTCGCTACTTTGTCTCAGCAAATGGAATGTCGTCTTCTGCATCAAATCCGTCAGAATTGTATTCCTCCAAAAATCCGGCATGAGCGTAACAGTTCGCGATTGTTCGTGTCGAAACTTTTTCCCATGCCATGTGAAGAAAATTTATTGCATCTAAAAGGGTAACAGCAAACTTGTCTTTGCCGTCGTCAATAGCATGAATCCACTTCGCTAGAAAAATGCGCCTGTAATTGCTTTTCAAGCTATGAATCACCCCCTGATCCATTGGTTGTAACTTCGCACTAGTGTTAGGTGGCATGAAAACCAATTTAATGAAGCTTAAATCTTTTAGATCGGGGTGAGCAGGGCAATTATCCAGTAATAATATAATTTTCCGATTTATTCTGGATAACTCTTTATCCCACTGCCGCGAATGATTCGCAAAAATATCAGCCGTCATCCAGGCTCTAGAATTGGCTTCATAGTCGACGGGTAGATTCCTATTTTTGAAGCATCTGGGATTTTTAGATTTGCCAATGACAAGCAATTTTCTTTTTTCAGTTCCCAATAGATTTGCTGCAACAAGAACCATTATTCGCTCTTTTGAAAGCTTTCAACCGGAGCAGGATTCTCCTTTAAATTTCAGTGTCTTGTTTGGCGTGAGTTTATAAAATAAGCCAGTTTCATCTGCGTTGAAAATGTCACAGTTTCTATAATTTTCTTTAAGCGCGGGCCATTTGTTTTGTAGCCAGTCATCAACCACATCCTTATCTACCGCCGCAGATTCTCCGATTAATTTTCCGGAAACGATACCATGGCGCTTTTTAAATCGTTCAATCCAGCTCTTGCTACAAGAAAATTCGTCATTATCTTCAAGTTTTTCTCCGAACTCGTTCGCTTTCGATTGTAAGGCAGCGCCTGTTATAGGGACATTCGAATTTTGCCGTTGCGAAAACCATTTTATAAGTCCTTGATCCAGCTGATCATGTTTGGACTTCTTTAATTTCTTCGTATCCGAATTTCTGTTCTCGAAACTACGTATGATGGTTTCACGATTTTTCCATATTGTAGCTATTGTTGACTTACTCAATTGCATTTTCTTGCATAAATAGCTTTGTTTAATACCACTTTCAATTTGCTTCACAATGTCAAACTTCTCTTTTAATGATATGCCTTTGCGCGTTTGTTTTACACCACCAGCAGATGACATCTTGCCAATAACAATCACAATAAATGACTGAAGAAAAACATATACAAAACGCACCCCTGGGAATACCCCAATTATACATATAAAAGTTCGTTATAAGCGGAACGCTGGACCTTTTTTTGTAGGATTTGGTTCGCTATATCCGGATAGTTCGTTAAAAGCGGGTTCGTTATATCCGGTAGGAAATGTACTGAATTTATATATTTTTCGTTCGATCATTTGAAATTGGATCGTTATAACCGGAAGTTCGTTATAACCGGGTTCGTTATAAGCGAACTCTACTGTATATAGGGGAGGTAGGCGTTCTCTTGGCCTGATCATGCCCATTTTCAATACCAACCAACTAGATTATACTTCCAACATTTGACCAAAATTTCAAGTCTCTAGCTTCATTCTATCGAAAGTTATCGTGCGAACGGACAGACAGACAGACGGACAGACAGACAGACGGACAGACGGACAGACGGACAGACAGACAGACAGACAGACAGACATGGCTTAATCGAATCAGGAGGTGATCCTGATCATTTATATATATACATTGCTATACCTCCGGAGCCTCCTTTAAGGTGTTACATATGTATTTCCGTCGTGACAAAAACAATATACCCTATACTAAAAGTCTAGGGCATAAAAACATGTCCAATAAGGACGTTTCTCTCTTCCATTTAATTACTTTTTTTTTGTCCTATAACATAGATTAGATTAAACTAAAAGATTTGATGAAGTTAACGTGCACTCAATGATCTTTTAACCTGCGGATAACGGTTCAAGATATAAATAGTACATACAGTGTTGCCAAGCATATGAACATTTTTAATGCAAAAAAACGCAGAACTTTTTCCACAACCTAATAATAACGCACACATACCACTTTTGTGCGAAGAATTGACAATAAATACATAATTCTTTAAAAAATTGCGATCATAAAGTTCTACTGCTTTCCAAAATGCGATCATAAAGTTCTTCTGCTTTCCAAAAACGATAAGAGAAAGTATATAGGTTAATGAATAAGAAATAAAAAACGTATTATTTAACGTCCATTTTGGGAACCGGAACCGGTTCAGATACCCGGTTCTTCTGAGAACCGGACTCGGTAGAACCGGTTCTTCAAAAACCCGGAACAGCACATCACTAAGATCTATCCATTTTTTTTTCGAATTTTCACCTACGTAACATATTAATTTTTTCTACAGTTGTGTTACATATCTGTTCCTTTGCGTTCAAACTGTGCTAACATTCATTCGCCATAACTCAATCTTAGATGTATTGGTCACGGTTCTGAAAGCCCTGTGATCACGATCGAGAATCTTACTTTTTCGATTTCTGCTTCATATTATTCCCTCTCCAGTCAAATATGTACCGGGAACTGTCAAATTGGATCTGAAAATATTCCCCTCCGTATCTGAAAAGTATTCTGATCCAAAAATTGACAGTTCTCGGTATATATTTTACCGGAGGAGAAAGCATATGGAGGAGAAATCGAAAAAGTCAGATTCCCGATCCAGATCAGAGGGTTTTCCGAACCGAGACCGATTATAAATTATTGAATTTCCAGGATCGACGTAAGTGGAAGCAAAGTAGTCATTAATCGGGTAGGGGTGTGAATTATTTGACGACTCAAGTGCGAAATGACAGCGAAGCGACTTATATCGGGGTATGCCTGTATTGACCAATATATTGTAATTTTCGTCAATATACTACACAATATATCACACAATATTATATTGCGAAATATTTGTTAAATAACGACTCAATTTATGTACCATCATGATAGGGCACGGCGATTGCGACTGTGCAATGCATTGTAATTGACCAGAAAGTGATTGAGGATGATGTTTGCAATTTGTGGCGGTAGAATTAGAATTTTTTATCCAGATGGGAAAGATATGATATTCAACTATTGTGCTTATGAAATATATGAGTAGTGCATTGGCGGGATAATGCGCAATGTAGAATTTTGGGGAACATTCCTAGTTCATCGGGCAACGCATAGTGGTTCTCGGTCTTAGACTAATAGTGGGTTTTCATTTGAGATGGTTTAGAATTCCCCTTGAGTGGGCTCCGCTCGCTTCGCTAGCTTCGCGACAAATAGTATAGATTCCACAAGAGTTATCACTCCATAGAAGTTTCGCCTCTGCCAGGAGATTTGTATGTATTGACAAATTGTATAAACATAGTATAAACTACACAGTATAGATACACAAGAGAATCAATACATACAAATCTACCGCCGGAGGCGGAGTCAGCTTTCTTGTGAAGTCTATACAATTTGTCAATACATACAAATCTCCTGGCAGAGGGGAAAGTTATATAGAGTGATAACTCTTGTAGAATTATCAATCCTCTTTGCTTCGCGACTTAAGGGATTGCGACCCTCAGTATACCGTCCTAGAACGCTCAGTTCGCTTCGCTTCAACATAAACATATTAGATTCCACACGACACCAAGGCCATCTATGTATGTGTCATGCATGTGGAAGTTATTGAGGGGCTATCGAATGTATAGCCACCCTACTAAGCTCTCCAGGTTAATGTTGTTGGTGTAACGCGTGTGTTATTTTAGCCTATACCCCATAAATCCCAAAAAAATACGCCTGTAGTTATATTTTAGTTATTTAAATGATTGTATCGTTACTGTTTCAGGCAAAAAATATTACTGAATATTAACAATATTGTTTTTCATTTCACTATCTAATGACCATTATGTAAAATTGTTATCACATTTTAGCATGAGTAGAATTTAACAATACATATTGTTTTGGTTTGTTGCCAATGTTTTGTTAATACTAATACTCGTATGTGTACCTAAATATGTTGTATTCACAAAAGAAATAAGACCTTGCGATGGCTGGCGCAACAGTTAAAAAATTCGCCTTCTATGCACTGGGCCCCGGTTCGATTCCTACTGAGTGCTTTTAGCCTTTCCAGGACAATTCTAGTTATTATTTTGACAACGACAAGAATCACAGAAATCCCTCATCAATTATTGCCATCTTTACGGCTACCATTTTTTGGAAGTTTGACTCTCAAGCCTTCCTTGCACTAAGTGGGAAAGGTCTCTCCGTTCCACGCTTAATCAACAAGTGGGTGCAGTAGCTCGGCAGTTATTCTGGGCGCTGCTTGATAAATTTCGGCAGGAACACCGTTTTGTTCGGCGGTCTTACTTGGTTTCAGAGCAATAATTGCAGCGACTATTTCTTCTTTAGTCGGAGCAGTAGACCGTACGGTGTCATCAAGCAGTTTAAACGTGGTCGTATTTCCCATAAAAATTCAGTGAAGGACAGTGAAGTAGTGATGGGCATAATGATTCTTTTCACTGTGCCAGCACATGAGCTCTGACTCTTTCCAATGAGTCGTTCAAAAAGAGTCATGCAAAGAGTCTGAAACTTGGTTAATAACATATTCAATAAAAGTCGTAGATTGGCGACCCCAACTTTTTTTCTCCTTTTTGACCCCAGATTCGGAGTTGGCGACAAATAGTGGGGATGGATGCTCCTCAGCCCGGATGGGGGATCTAAAGAGGGGTCAAAATGGTGTCAAAAATGCGAAATTCCTTATATTTTAGAAGTTATGGCCAAAAACAGTTTATTTAAAACTAGGGTATAGTAGTGGTGTAATTGCTTGAAACAGAATGATTTATGGGATAAACTGAATCGTGGTCGTGTGAGCGGTCCACAACCCAAGGCAGTTCACTTTCCAGTCCACGCTCGATACAAGCATGAGATTGAAAGCGTGCCATGTATTTGCCCCGTCAGAACGCTGCTTTACACTGTAGCTGTAGTGGAAGTGGAAGCTATGGGTTTTTGTTTGGTTTCATCTAAAGTTGAGCTTGAGATGATGATACGTAAGACGAATACTTTTGTTTTAGAATGTTGGGATTGTTTTCTGTATTTGGTGAAACTCGGCTGTGCGGTGCGACGCGACGTAAGTAAATGATTTTTGATGTGTTTGCATTTGCAGTCAGCATGGGTTGTTGCGTATATATTTAGAAGTATACACAATGCGTGCATTACATACTGCATAGAGATGAATATGAATGGATTTAGATGGGATTGCTTTGGTAGATAAATTATGGTGGTTTTGGTTTTAGATAGATAATGGGATGGGATGTGAATGAATGAATGTATTGTAGTACATTATACTCGCATGTAATGAGAAATGAGCGTGGATTGGTTATGCGTTGGCCGTTGGGTAATATTTATGCGATGGGCTAGTTGGGAAATTAATTTTACAGTGAATCATTCTTAAATTGAACGACTCGAAGGCTATGTCGTTGTGCCGAATCTTTCGCTCATCCTGTTGAGCCGTTCAAAAAGAGCGACTCGTTACTGTGTTACACATCACTACAGTGAAGGAAAGCTACTTTTGGCAATTGAAGAACAGATGAGGCGGTGGAAAGGGCATTCAGGAGAAGTTTTCTCTCATGTAGACAATTTAGCTGGCCATCAAAATGCGTGTATACGGTCAACTTCCCCGACGAAGGAGGAAATAGTCGCTGCAATTATTACTCTGAAACGAGGTAAACATTCTTTTATCGCTTCGCACATCCCACACGAAACTAGAAACACGCTCGACTTCACGAGCTTTCTGACGTTAAAAGAGCTCTATGCTACTTTGATTGTTGTGTGTCACTGTAGATGATGGCATCTTCAGATATTTCCTTTCAACAATCCGCCGCCATGATGCGTCGGATATCCCAGGCTTATCCCATGACCATCCGGGTTAGTGGCAAGGATGGTATCTGCGCTGTAAATGTACGCTTGTTTGATGGCATCTTAGTGTTCGTTTAAAGTACTACCTGGGTGACTAGCTATCTCTCAGCTGCTTTCTGCGCAAGATGTTCGTTAAACTGTAGTACGGCACCTGGATTTTTGAGTCCTGCGTTGTTGAATTAACGGCGCCTGGATCTTTCGTTACTAGGAAGGCGCACAGCTGCAATTCCCAATCGAGCATTAGCGTTCATTAGAAAATGATCTCTTCCCATTCCAACATCGGCGCCTCTCTTATTTCGCATGTCCAGAATGCAACGTTTGAAACCCCGCAAAACCACTCCCGGGTAGCTAACCGGTTAATTACCTGGTATTTTTAATAAGACTCACGATTCAAAATGTCTGATTTCGGGCTAAGTTCTCGTCATTTGCAGCAAGTTTTGATCTTCTGCTTCCATTTGAAGGTAACTGCAGCTGAGGCTCATCGAATGCTCTCAGATATGTACTTACGGTGAGGTTGCTCTGAGTGACAGAACATGTCGTGAGTGGTTTCAACGTTTTAAAAGTGTCGATTTCAATGTCGAGGACAAACTATCACAGGATATCGGTACCAAGCGCAATTGATGCGTTTTAGTCGAGCATTAAAGGAAAAACGACCAGCGTACCAAAAGAGACACGACAAACTCATCCTCCAGCATGACAATGCTCGGCCACACGTCGCAAAAGTGGTCAAGACATACTTGGAAACCCTGAAATGGGAAATCTTGCTCCACCCACCGTACTCCCCAGACATCGCTCCTTCCGATTACCATCTGTTTCGTTCCATGGCGCACGGCCTGGCTGATCAGAATTTTCGTTCGTACGAAGAAGTCGAAAAATGGGTCCAATTATGGATCGCGTCGAAAGACTCCTCCTTTTTCCAAGATGGTATCCGAAAATTGCCGGAGAGATGGGCGAAAGTTGTCGCTAGCGATGGACAGTATTTTGATTAATACATCTGGAAGTACTTTTTGACAATTAAGCTTTTAATTGCAAAAACGGCGGTAACAAAGTTGTACACCCAATAAATCTAATGGTTGTCGCTGTGCTTTTGCACTCTATTCTAAAAATTTATGGATAAAAAGAGGGAAGCAAGAAAATCAGGAAATACCAGAAGCAAACGATCACGTTACCATAGTTTCAGGTATTGATAAAAAAAAATTACCAGACATCAAACGCAGCAATCACTCAGTGTTCGTTCGGTTAAGGATACCGATTTTGTTGCAAACCTTATACTCAAACATAATACCACTGATGAAGGAACGGTGGAAGTTGCAGAATTCTCCAAATATTTCAGCGTTGTCGTTTCGGTCACCCAGACTGTCTCCCCATCACATGCCTGGGACCTTTGTTATCAGAAGTGGCGTATTTAGGAAAAACACAAAGGGAGGGCACAGATTTTTCTAAAATTATTTAATACATAAGTACAACACACCTTACTTATGCATACGTATCACTCATCTAAGGGCCGTTTTCTCAATGTTCGCTTAAAGTTTAGCATAATGATAAACTGCTGTTTAACACGATTTGGTTTTCTCAATGTTTGGTTAGCGTTTCTCCGATCGACAATGCTAAACGCCATCTTCCGATTAATAGTTTGTCGAAAAGATAAACCCAAACAGCTGATACCGGCTGCTAAGATTTGGACAACTACAACTATTTACTTTTGCACAGTAAAATAAGAACAATCGCACTGGCCATAGAGAGAAGAGTTCTAGAAAGTCATCAATGCAAGCGGATTTGGAACAAACTCAGCCGCCAACGAATGACGAGAGACAGTATAAACAAGAATAGAGTGATACAATAGACGGCAGAGTGCTGAGCAGATGATTTTGCAACAGCGTTGTCATACTTTGCGCGTTGCGAAGCGTTACCTCCATCAGCCTGATAATAAGAAATCAAAATAATTGATCGGCAGTGTTCCGCTTCGATAAACTAATGTAAGGGTTTGTTAAGTTAACTTAGTTAAGCAGTATAACCTGACATTGAGAAATTAGCCCTAAATATAGTATGAACAAAGGTTGTTGGAGTATGTAAATATATGGTTTATGTAATAGGCCAGCCAATAGCATGGTGGGTGGAAAATAAAATTCCAGTGGATGAAATTAATACCCGGGTGTTTCCCGGGACACCGTATTATAAGTGTCATTAATTAGGTTATTCGGAATGTAAATTAAATAAAAATAATTCTCAAATTGTAATTTTAATCATTAAATAATTCCTTTGCTTAACCAAGTACATGTTGGCAACACTGCATGACCTCAGTAATGAGCTTAATAAGGAGATACGTTTGCCGCGTTTAGTCAAAGACTTTTAGTATAGGGTATATTGTTTTTGACACGACGGAAATATGTAACACCTTAAAGGAGGCTCCGGAGGTATAGCAATGTACATATATAAATGATCAGGGTCACCTCCTGATTCGATTTAGCCATGTCTGTCTGTCTTTCCGTCTGTCTGACTGTCCGTCTATAAGTCCGTTCGCACGATAACTTTCGATAGAATGAAGCTAAAGTCTTGAAATTGGTCAGATGTTGGAAGTATGATCTAGTTGGTTGGTATTGAAAATGGGCATGATCGGGCCAAGAGAACGCCTACCTCCCCTACATATGTAAAATAATTAAATGTATTTATAACTCCCGATTAAATAAACATGAAAAGCTCTAGCTTTGGTAGATTGCTCGTGGGGGTAATCTTACACTTCCCTGACAAAATAAAATCGATTAGGTGAAAACTTACGGTAATTTTCTCACAAAGAACCCCGTACTACCCTACTTTTCAGGTTTTTTGTCTATAACTCTTGAACCAATTGACGTAGACATCTGATTTTTGGCATGTAACCCTGAAGTAAGAAGTTGCTTGGGTTTTGGTGAGTTGGGCATAATCAGATCAAAGGAACGCTTACCTCCCCTATAAAATTGAAAAAATTAAATATTACTTTAATTACGATAACTTTCGATAGAACAACACTAGCGAGTTGAAAACGTTGGAAGTAAAACCTAGTTATTTGGCGTTGAAAATGGGCAAGATCTGACCCAAGGAACCCCTACCTCCCCTACAAATGAAACTTCAAATAAGCGATTATTTTTGATTGAATGAAGCCAGCGACTTGGAATTTTGGTCAAATGTTTAAAGTGAGATTGAGTTAGTTGGTATTAAAGATGGGTTACATCCAACCTAAGGAACCCCTACCTCCCCTAGAAATGAAATTTAAAATAAGCAATAATTTACGACAAAATAAAGGTAGCGACTTGAAATTTTGGTCAAATGTTTGAAGTAGGATCCAGTTGGCTAATATTGAAAATACGTAAAATCCGACTAACGAAACCCCTACTTCCCCTATCAATAAAACTTGAGATAAGCGATAACTTTCGATAGAGTGAAGCTAGAGACCTGAAATTTTTTTTTAAATGTTTTTAGGGTGAACTAATTGGTTGGTGGCAATGATGGGCAAGATCCAGTCCAAGGAGCCTCTACCTCCCCTACAAGTGAGACTTCAAACAAGCAATGACTTTCGATAGAATGAAGCTAGCGACTTGAAAAATTCGACAAATATTTGCAGAATGGGTTAGTCAATTGATTTTTAGAATGGCCAAGATCCTCATGAATGAGTGCCAACCTCCCCTATAAACTGGCCATATAGGAAACTCACTTTTAATGCATATGGTCGTTGCCAATTGGTACTTTTGGTATTACCACTAGGTCTGTACAAGTCTAGGGTATATACGCTTCGGACTCCTGGTTTTCATTGTGGTCACCTAATTCACAGCATGCTTTAATGCAGAAGCAACGTCGATATTTGCTAAATATAGAACTTAATAACGCACTAGCATCGCGTGAAGTTGAGTAATTCTTGATCAATTGAATTTGTAGACATCAAAAACTACATATTAACATCATCAGGATTCCATGGATAGATTCGTGGGGAATCCATGGATAATCATTTCATATCCTCCGATGAAGGCTTAACCTGGCTTCCCAACCCGAAAATACTGGCTTTCACCTAGATCGGAAGAATCAAAACGTGAATCCGTGAATGCCTATCTCAGAATTCTTCAGCATTCTTTTAGTAAGTGAGGAAAGGTCATGATGTACAGTCACATGATGACATTTTCCTAACTGTCTAATCCAGGAATCAATATTATTCTCATCACGTTACCGAATTGAGGAGATCAAGCGTAGCTGTAACACACTAAGTCTCCCAGTTCTTGACCATGATTAAACTACATTAAGTAAACAACTTCATTGCTGCTTCGTATAACTTCCTATTATCGTTCATATTGAAGAACTCCTAGTAAATATAACTTAAACAGCGTTTAGGCTACGTTTATTTTAGAAAATATATTAGATAAGAGATAACAGCCACAATTGAAAGCAACCTACCGAGCGATAAAACTTGCCTGAACGAGAAGTGCGAACCTCCATATGATGTAGCATATCCGGACAGTAAAGAGCGGATGCATCGGAGCTGGGATTCAATTATCACAGTCACAGATTAGGACTTCTATTCCCGTACTCTCACAATGTCAAGCGTGGTTCACATATCCAAGTCTCACACCGCAGTCAGTTACTACTATTTGTCCTTACTCCTAGTGGAGCATAGCGCGTCAACAACTCCCATGTGGCTTAGCTGTCGTTTCGTTAGCATAAAATAGTTTCAGACGATACATGTTGCTAGTAAGCATCGCAGTCAGATAGCCACAGTTTATAACGAAGTCTGAGCAAATCAACTGCACATACCGTTAAACGAAATCATTATAATACTACTTCAGTATGCTTGCAAAGGGAAGAAGCGTTTAGTGTTTCAATTACATATACATACAAGTACATCACCAATATCAAAGTCCAGGAATTTAAATATCAATATTGATAAGTTTCTAGACAAAGATTTTATTTAAGATCTCAAAGGGGGGGGGGGGGGGGGGGGGGCACGTGACCCCCCCCCCCCCCTGTAAATACGCCACTGGTTATCAGCACCCACAATTTGCATTTAGATCTTTTATGGGTATTACAATGTAAGCTTTTGGGTGTTCTGCTTTGGACGGAAGGAGTCATCATAGACATAGTTCACGTTTCGTTAGCATTTATAAATTTTTGGATGATGCAAGTCCTGTCCTTTGTAATCGCCTTCTACGACATGCCGGAAAAGGCCATGGCATTATTTTTACGCCCCACACCAGATGAGGATTTTCTTACCTCAACCAAATTATCGCATCGCCATAAATGGCGGCTTGACTTAGTTTGCAATGGTCAACGGCCACTGTTGTTCAAGGGCCGCCGACGAGGACAACTGTAAAGGAGGATTTTTGCTCCCCAAATAAGGTAAATTTTCACTAAAAAAGTTTAAAAAATTGAGGTAATTTCAAGGTAGCTTACAATAACCCTAAGGTATGTTAGGGTAGTTCTAAGCTAAGCCCTACAAAGGATTCGCTTTTTGAGTCTTGTAACTAACGATACCACACGCCGATTCGATTTGTCATTTCGTTTTCAACGACTTTGTAAATTTCCACCGACCCCACTTTGGGTGCTATTTATTTTCAGGTTTTTTCGACAATTTTATTTTCTACTTTATGACTGACTTAAGATCGGAAAAACTCCCTGAGGTAAACTCAAGATAGCTTATGTAAAGTCTAAAAAGATTTCGGTATTATGTCTTGCGACTAAGGGTAGAGTGCGTCCAGTCATTTGCACATTTTGTTTTTATTGACGCATGCCCCACATTTGGCACTTCAACTGAAAATTTTCAGTGACGAAAGATAAAAAGACTTCAGGAAGCCATGTACCAGTCATCTGGTTGATGTCATCATGGATGAATGGCTGCAAAACAAAAAAAAAGCCGCAAAGAAATTGTCATAAAAGAAACTAACTCTCATGGATCGATCTGATTACGGATGACTGATTACTTTAATTCTCGTTAAGTTTTCGTGTTTGGTTTTAAATGAGTTTGAGTTTTAAGTTTAAAATCAGTATTTAGCATTATATTGTACATAAAATATTAGCGATCGTGTAAGAACCCATGGGGAGAGGGGATCGATCCCCTTAATAACCCCCTTATCTACGCCACTGTGACACTGGGACCGTTTAGTAAAGTTAACATCGTTTATCTCTTTTTCTTTTTTTGTAATAAGTTTTTGTTAATTTGCATACATTAACATAAAGAATTAAAAGGGGAGACAGTATCCAATTATTGAATTTATCGTACATTATAGTATCGTTATTGATAAAATTAGATATGAAGTTTGCATTCCTTATACATATATACAGAAAAGGTAAAATCACTAATAGAATCATTTGTAATGCGAAGCACTATTTGGCTGACAATCGGCAGATGCACCGTGCCTACACACTTTACATCAGAAAACTCTGAGAAATTGTCGTCGAGATCAAACGGCCCTATCATGAATGGTTTTATTAAAAAAGAAGCAGCCTGAGCAAAAAAAATGGCCAAAAATCCATGTCACCAGCGATGAATTTCATTCAGAAAAATACATTTCCTGATCTTTGTTGCCATCGATGTTACATTCACCCGGCAGATTACAGTTGGTATCGAAGGCGTCTTGTGTCAACGCGTTAACAATTGTTCCGCCGGTAACAAGGTATAAACACAGCTGACCCTTCATACTGCTGCAGGATTGGACCGGCAAAAAAGTTGTTCATTGTCAACAGCTAAGAACTAAATTTCAAATTTCCTTAGGTGACAATCTTGCTCCTTTTGAGACCGTGATCCGATTTGCGAAAAGATAAGAATCATAACTCTGCACACCTACATCACATTTACACTAATCACATGTATCCCTTTTGAGATTACCGACAATGATCCTTTGACGATAATAATTTTGCTCAGGACAATATTCGTCGAGGGCTATACGGGACAGAATTTGGCGACAACAAGTCTGACCTATTGTCTTCAGACCAAAATACCTCAGGAAAATCACAAAGGCCACTTTTTCGATGATTTGTGCTCTATTGACCAGAATGAGGGGTCCTTTTGTAGTCGGATTAGTTTTGGGCCAAGTGGACAATGGAAAAGGTTTTCGAATATTCAATAGTTTCAGTGATCATAAGAGGATGATAAATGATGAACTCTGAATCTAGGTGTAATGAAGTTACCTTCGGTTTATGAGGGGATTATGTCGAGTGATAAAACTCACAACATTGGTGTTGGAAAATCTAACTCAATCTTCATATTATTGCCGGGCAATTATGCCAATATCAAAAGGATCTGGCAAAATGTGAGAAATGATCGGAAAGAACACACATTTTTAATTGGCCATTGAATTTGTATTCTGATTTAACCCTAGTTGAAATAACTAGAGAGTGTCCAAGGTAATGAGGAACTAGTTAGAAGATTTCCGGGAAGTTAATGCAGACTCCCTCAAAATGGCATCTCAAAATAAATTTGCTTTATTAGCAAACTTACCATCATCAGATAGCGACGTCGGTTGTGAAGAAGACACCGCCATCAGACATGGACAAAATGAACAAAATAACACGAAGAAAGCGAAAATCCCACCAATCATCATTCCTGAACTAGGCCGGGATAGCATAACAGCAATCATGGACAGTTTGAAGCTACCGAAGTTCGATATCCAACATCTTGGGATCGGTAAGAAAGTTTTAATGCCAGATCAAGAGTCCTATGACACTTTCCGCAACCACTTAATCACCAAAAAGGTTCACTTCTTTACATTTGCACACACAGAACAGAGACCCATTAAATTCGTGCTCAAAGGTTTGCACGATATGGATTGCTCGGAAATTAAAAAATACTTGTTTGAAGTGCATAACTTAGCCTGTTCAGCTGTCAAAAAGTTCAACTTTGATGATGACAGAAAGAAATACTACGAAGAAACTATTTATCTTCTGTATTTTAAGCGTGGAACCGTAAAACTTTCCGACTTAAAAAATATTCGTTCTGTTATGAACACGATTGTGTAATGGGAGTACCAAAAACGTCGACATCGGCAATTGACACTGCAGAAATTGTCAGGCCTATGGTCATGGCTCCTCTCACTGTCACCTTCCACCAAAACGCCTAATATGTGGACAAAAACACAAGAAAGACTCCTGCAACACTAAAAACACCTCCGAAATTAAGTGTGCCAATTGTGACGGAGATCACTTAGCAAATGATATCCAATGCCCAAAGCGCAATGAATATATTCAATTGAAAAAACGAATTTCTCAGCGACGATCCCAAACACGCGAACAATATTATCAGAGGCCTAACGCTTCCTTTGTTAATCACAATTCAGCTTTACAATTTCCTTTGCTCCGAAGTGTCCAAGTAAACACAACAACTAGTAGTTTTAAGCCTAATGAAATGTATAGTCATATTTTAAAAAATCAACCTGAACTAAGTAACACAATGACAGATAAGCAATTTTACTCCGAGCCAAATGATCACTTTAGCTCAGGAATTAATCACCAAATTGTCTCTCTGTAAATCGAAAAATGACCAATTTTGTGTTCTCACTGAATTAGCTATTTAATTTGTTTATAACAATTGAGCCATTAAAATGTGTCCTATGGAATGCGCAAAGCATTCGTAACAAATCAATCGAAACATTCAATTTCTTAGATAGGAATCTAACCGACATAATGTTCATGACTGAGACTTGGTTAACCGTTGGCGAAAACATGTTTAATCGCAACTACGACATTGTTAGAAAAGACAGAGAAGATGCTATAGGCGGTGGAGTCGCGATATTAATTAAAAAAGGTATTAAATACGAAACGATTAATAGTTTTAGAACAAAAATTATAGAAGCGGTGGCAATTAAAATAACACATATTGATACCATTTTAATTTCTGCTTACTTTCACGGTACGAAATTAAATAACGCGAAACTAGAGCAATTTAGACAGGACATTAATCTCCTCACGTCTTTAAACGGTAAATATATTCTATGCGGCGACTTTAACTCTCGTCACCGATTCTGGAACTGCACAAAAGCAAAAAAAGCAGGAAAAATTTTATATGATTTACTAACTGCCAATAAATTTTTAATACACACTCCATCAGACCCAACATGCTTTCCCCTTAGAGGAAACCCTTCAACATTAGATCTCGTGATAAGCAATGGTCTTATCCCTATATCACAGCCCACAGTTGAGAATGAATTGTCCTCTCTTCACTTACCTGTTATGTTTAACATCGAAAGTAGTCTTCCTAACGTGCCACATACTTACTTCAACTACTCCAAGACATCATGGAGCAATTATCGAAGACTCATTACCAATCAAATCAATCTTGGGATGAACGACCTTTCTAAAATCACAGGAAAGGTGCGGGTCGACTCACTAGTTGATAATTTCGTCGGAATAATACTTAATGCAAGCGAGCTATCAACTCCTAAATCCATTTCCAAGCCACACGTATCTGCCCTTGATAACTCCAGCATTAGCCTAATCAAAGAACGTAACAATCTCCGTCGAATGTGGCAACGCACACGTATTCCTTATTTAAGGAAATTGGTCAGCGATCTAAATAAGCAGATCTGAGTAGTACTAAACGAAAGTAGAAATCGAAAATGGAATGAGTTACTCTCAAAGCAAGAGAAAGGATCACGAAAAATGTTGAGTCTCTATAAAGCCATTAAAAACAAATCACGTTATATGCCGCCTCTTAAGTCAGTCGATGGATCCCCAACTTGCAACGAAGAAGCCAAAGCAGAGCTGCTAGCTAACAGTTTTGCAAAATCGCATACGCTAACTGATCAACTCAGCGATTTGCGCACCACCCAAGAGGTAAATACAGTAACAGACTCCCTGAATGAAGCCTCTATTGATTTTTCTCCAGCAGATTTTTGCAAACCGTCTGAACTGAAGAAAGTAATAAAATATTTAAAAGTCAAGAAGGCAGTTGGCGATGACCATATTGGAAATATTTTAATAAAAAACCTACCTAGACGAGCATTGTTGCCCTCACCTATATTTTTAATAGCTGCATGAAATTAGGATATTTTCCGGATCGGTGGAAAAATGCTATCGTTATTCCTATTTCCAAGCCTGGGAAAAATCCATACATAGCTTCTAATTACCGTCCAATTAGCCTTCTGCCATCATTTAGTAAAATTCTTGAGAAAATCATCCTCACACGTCTCCAACGCAAATTAGAGCAAGACCATATTATTCCAGACTGGCAATTCGGTTTTCGACCCAGACTTTCCACAAACCACCAATTACGAAGAGTGGTCAGTCATATCCGGACAGGCTTCGACAATAAACAATCAACTGGCCTAATTGCTCTAGATATCCAGAAAGCGTTCGATTCTGTGTGGCACAAAGGTTTAATATATAAAATGGTCAAGTATTCATTTCCGAACTACCTAACAAGAATTGTTTACTCCTTCTTAGATTCAAGAACTTTCGCGGTTAAAACCAAGTCTGTATCTTCCAAACGGACCATCCCTGCTGGTGTACCACAAGGATCCGTATTAAGTCCGACTCTATACAACATATACACGTCCGACCTTGAGAAGCTACCAAATTGCGAAATTGCTATGTATGCCGATGATACTGCGATTTATTGCACTTCTGACTCTCCATCAGAAATTGTTAACACCCTACAACAGCAACTCATCGTTCTAAATGATTTCTATAACAAATGGAAGATCCAAATCAATGCAGGAAAAACACAAGCCATATTTTTCACGAAAAGACGTGCCAGGAGATATATCCCAAATCCGCAACTAAATGTCCTAGGAGAAACTGTCGCCTGGTCCAAAAGCATTAATTACCTAGGCTTACACTTGGATAATAAGCTCACTTTCAAGATCCATGTTGACGAAACCACATCCAAACTGAATAAGTGCATCCACTCCGTATATCCCTTCATCAATAGGAAATCTAGACTTTCCCTGGATAACAAGATACTAATCTATAAAACAAACATGCAGCCGGTGATACTACAATATATGGTTCCCCTGTGTGGCACAATTGCGTCATTACCCACAAGAAGAAGCTGCAAATACTACAAAACAAATGTCTCAAAATTATAACGAACCAGCCATTCTTCTTCTCAACTAAAAAGCTTCATACAATGACTAAAATAGATCTAATATCCGCTAAGACGCTCAAAATTTACAATAAATTCATTGCTAAGTGTTCATCTTCGGACAACCCACTAATCAGACTATAGCATCTTCTCTGAGCTTGTGTTAATCACAGTAACACATGTTAGGTTAGTGCAGTAGATTTTAAGTTAGGATAAGGTAGCCGTTAAGTTACAGTAGGTTTTTTTAGTGAATTTTTCCTCAACACATTATCTGCAATATGCAAAATACTGTCTTGTCATGTATATAAATAACATTAATTTAGCTGTAAAGACCTTGTCTAAACTCTAATCTAAGTATTGTATCACACAAACTGAATTTAAAACAAAAACATAAAAGAACTACGATTGGGGTAAACCCCAATCATGCAATACTCTAGATGAATTTGAACCTGGTTAAAGCCAATAAATAATTTTGGTTGCAATCTCGGATGCATCGTTAAGACTTTGTTGATCCCATCACCTCTCAGATGTGGTAGAAGAAGTTAAAGGATTCTGATAAATTCTTTTTCCGGAGACTGATATTTTCATCAAAGCTTTATATTCCAAATTTCAGACTAATAGCTGTAACACTTTTCGAGAAAATCAGCTTATTGTCAAAAGACAACATTTTGTATTAGCTCAAAGCGATATCAAGCTAGAGAGCAACGTTGGTAAAATGTGTCATATTGTATAGGAGGGGGTAGACGGAGTAAGGGTAATCGACTATTTTTTTTGAATCTAACTGATATTGTTAATTAAGTGTTAAGTACAAAATTTCAGCCCGATAAATTGTATACGTACTGAGTAAATAGGCTTAACGTATTTCATGAAATAGTGCAGTTTGTATGGGAGGGGGTAGAAGGAGGGTGAGGATTACAATAAATTTTATAATGTAGGTTACAATTATCATAAAAGTGATATATTCAAAATTTCAAAGCAAGATGTTTTATAGTTTCTGAGAAAATCTGATTATTGTAAATTATCAAAAATGTGTCATTTTGTATGGGAGGGGGTAGACGGAGTAAGGGTAATCGATTAATTTTTTTGAATCTAACTGATATTGTTAATTAAGTGTTAAGTACAAAATTTCAGCCCGATAAATTGTATACGTACTGAGTAAATTGGCTTAACGTATTTCATGAAATAGTGCAGTTTGTATGGGAGGGGGTAGAAGGAGGGTGAGGATTACAATAAGTTTTATAACATAGGTTACAATTATCATAAAAGTGATATATTAAAAATTTCAAAGCAAGATGTTTTATAGTTTCTGAGAAAATCTGATTATTGTAAATTATCAAAAATGTGTCATTTTGTATGGGAGGGGGTAGACGGAGTAAGGGTAATCGATTACTTTTTTTGAATCTAACTGATATTGTTAATTAAGTGTTAAGTACAAAATTTCAGCCCGATAAATTGTATAGGTAATGAGTAAATTGGCTTAACGTATTTCATGAAATAGTGCAGTTTGTATGGGAGGGGGTAGAAGGAGGGTGAGGATTACAATAAGTTTTATAACATAGGTTACAATTATCATAAAAGTGATATATTAAAAATTTCAAAGCAATATGTTTTATAGTTTCTGAGAAAATCTGATTATTGTAAATTTTCAAAAATGTGTCATTTTGTATGGGAGGGGGTAGAAGGGGTGGAGCGATTTAGCCCGTTCACGAACTTAGCCTTCATTTTTTGTCAAAAATAACGTGTGCAATATTTGAACTTCATAGCTCAACGCGTTCTCGAGCTAGAGAGGTCACGGACGGACGGACGGACAGACGGACAGACGGACATCCGGTTTTGAGATATTCGAGTGATAATATGAACTTCTGTATCATTCATTTTTTTCTGCGAGCCTTATTTCTTAGCGTTACAAACTTTGTGGCAAACTTGTAATACTCTCAGATTTCATCTAGAGTATAATAAATATTATTATTATTATTCCGGAAAGTTAATCAGTTATTTTAAAGTAGATGTAAAAAAAAAACAGTTATACGATTGCGTAAATTTGAAACTACATTTTGTAAATTTTGATTCAAATAAATAAAATAGAAGCTCGAATAACTTAAATAAAACAAATTAATGGATAATTAAGTGCTGGATATTCCACTCGAATTTCAGTCTCTTTATAGCGCATCAAATACTTTTTATACGCAGGTTCTACGGCAAAATATTTGCCAATCTTTGGTCAAGGCTTGGTCAATCAATTGAAAAAAAACCACCATAATGTCTATGAATATCGGGCGATAAAGCGATTCATTATTCAACCTCAAATCGAGCTCATCTGCTAAACTGGAATAAATATGAATAAAAGGTACGTGACTTACTCCTCCAGGATTATCGAAATGGGAAAATGAGCAGATCGATCAGCTGGTCAGGCGGGGCCCCGCACTGCACGGGTCCTGCCCGGTGATTGTTCACACGCCGCTCTGCGCTGTAAAAGGTATAATCCATCGATACTACATAACACTGGCTAGCGGTAGATGCAGGGCGTTTACAACTTGGGCTAATCGTCGAAACACAAGTGCCCGTCTAAATAAAACGCGTTCAGATGGTGCTTGGGTAACAGCGATCACGACGGGGCATTGGGCAGTTGAGGTGCACGCGCCAAATTTGACATTCGCTAGAACTCAAACTGCCGGAGCTGCAAAGATGAGACGAGATGGATCTGAGAACGTACCCCAATTTAAAATGACTTCGACATTGACGGTTATTCATCCTACGAAGCAAGTACAGCGCACACCATCACTATTTGGGGATTTCTCCTGTGAAGAAAACAGCCACTTCAACCAACCAACCATGTATAATAAATATGCTGGACGTGACCACGTTATCTTACTGGGTTCTTACATCGTACTATCAATGCAATGTTACTGTTTCATCAATACGTGGTTAACTTACCTATCATAACCAAACTTTGGCTGTGGGTAGCTTTAGGCATGTAAGGGATACCCTCCCACATCCGCATCTTCATAAATAGACATCCTCATCCGCATCCCCATTATCATGTTTTCTTTATCAAATATCCTCATCCGCACTCCACATATTCGTATGTATGAGGACATTTATGGGGATATTCAGATGCATTCGATAGAACTGAACTTTACGAAAATACGTGATAAGATTTGCATCGAGAAACTTTCTTAAAGAGAGAGAGAGAGAGGAGGTTATTAAAATAAAAAAAACAACCATCATCGTATCAAATGTTTAGTACAGTCAAATAAAATTTAGTACTAAGGTCGTTGAGTAAGAAGGGAAGTGCAAGTATCGTGTAGAGTGCCGCGGATATGTGCTCCCCAAGCAGCACAAATATTATTGTCATATGAAAAGTCATAATAGCGTTGTTTAAACATTTGTAATGGTACCATAAGTTCTGTCCTTTGTTCAAATGGGTTCAATTAAACTAAAACGTTCAAGTGAACAAAATCTTTTATTGGCACGTTTTTATACCCTAGATTTATAGTATAGGGTATATTGTTTTGGTGGAATGTAGTGAGACCTTCTTGGTTGGTATTGAAAATGTGAAAGATCCGGCCCAAGGAACCCCCACCTCACCTACAAATGAAACGATAACTTTAGATACAATTAATCCAGCAACTTTGGTCGATTGAGATTGAGTTAGTTGGTATTAAAGATGGGCCGGATCCGACTCAAAGAACCCCTATCTCCCCTACAAATTGAACTTAAAATAAGCGGGAATGAAATTTGGGTTACATGTTTCTAGTAGGATTCAGCTGGCTGGTATTGAAAATACGTAAAATCCGACGAACCAAACCCCTACTTCCCCTACAAATGAAACTTCAAATAAGCGATAACTCTCGATAGATTGAAGCTAGTGAAATTTTTCTTAAATGTTCATAGCATGATCTAATTGGTTGGTGGCAATGATGGTGTAACGGACGGTTTGGTGGGCATCCGAAGATGCCTGTGGGGACGGAGCCTAAGGTAGCATATTGACCGTGGAGGTCGGGCCGTGCCATCTGGCGAAGAAAAAGGCCCCTCAACGAGCTAAGCAGCGGCCTATGCTTGCTGTAGCTCAGTTCGGGAGATGTGGGCGGGGTTTTCGCCGCTCGTTGCCCCTGTCCTTTACGTATTAACAAAAATTCATAGGCCTGGGGAAGACAACACAAACAGGGGAGGTAAAAATGGGGAATTAAAAAAAATAGTCGATAAGGATGGAATGGTTGCGGACGGCTTAGACGCCCACGCAGTCGAATCTGGGTCCGGGTGTAATGGGACCCTCGGCCTCTGGTTTCGTACCACCGACAGATCCTTACTCATCAGGTGCTGCCATAGATCTGCAGGTGGAAGCAGCACTACCAGACCATAATATGGTTCATTACAATGGGCAAGATCTGACCCAAGGAACCCCTAGCCCTACCTCCCCTACAAATTAAACTTCAGATAAGCGGTAACTTTCGACAAAATGAAGTTAGTGACTTTAAATTTTGGCCACATGTTTGTACTGGGATCTAGTTGGTAGTTATTAAAAATGTGCTCAGGCTTTTTTGATGGCAACACCAAAAAGTGCGATAACTCTATAATGTTTAAATAGCAATAATTCTGGTGCATTTTTACACAAACAATGTGAACAAATCCACTATAGACTCTCGAAGCGGAGCTGTCTGTATATATATGCTTACTAATTTGTTAACTAACAATTTATTAATATCTGAAACTATAGTTTGCTTCGCCTAATTTGCATTATGCACAATTCTCTTAACCAATGAACTATGCCCACGGGTCAAATTGCATGGCACCATCGATAATTTCGTGGTGGCCGACCGATAAGTTAAAAAAAAATCCCAGCGAAAACTAAAGGAGCTGTTGAAAACCTTACCATTTAATACGATGGCCATAAAAGAAGTAACATAACTTAAAAAAAAGCCGTGATCTCAAGTTAACAAGATTACGAACAAGAATCCGTGCAACAACCACTTTGACTGAAATTTGTGGATGTTCTTTTTGCCCTTGTCCGTGGTCCCAATTTTGTTGTTGACCAGCCATTGAGGATATTGTTACCTTGTGTACCGTGTACCCTCACAACAATCTTCGCAACATCAGACGGCGGCAAATCGCCAAACAAGTTCGCATGTGCGATAACATAAAATCAACTCTGGTTGGTGTCTAATATAAAACTTTGCATCGCCGGCGACTTGCAATGGCCAAAAAGGTTTCCGCCATGTTATTAACTTATTTATAACCAAACAAGCGCGGTTTCTCACAGCTATTAATGCCGAGCTACTCATTCCTCCTGAGGTTTCGAATTTTTTTTTTGTTTTTTTTTTTTGTTTTTTTGTTTTTGGTTTACCAATGACCGTAACCAGAATCCTCAAATATCGCCCAATCCGTCGTGTATGCACAGAATCCAATTGGGCCTCAAATTGTTAGTTCTCTCTTTTTGGGCTGTTCTTATACCTAAAGGCTCAACTTTCAACGGTAGGTTTGAATTTGGAGTATCTATTGTTTCCAGAAGGCATACGCTACATGTTTCTATATGTAGAGAGCTACAGGTACTCGTATAGTGGCACTGCCGACGTTATTACTGTGGTGAGCAAGTTTCATGTTTCTTCTTCGTGTACAGTTCAGATTTTCACCAGTAAGCGCGTTACAAACAAATTACTGAAGTAACGAATGACACGATGACTTAAAAAATGAGGACTGGAACTACCATTTAGGCGTCTGAGTTTAGCAATGTTAAAAAAGATCAAGCATCCAAATGTTATGCATTACAGTTAAGTACAAATACTTCTCTCTAATTGCCTTGACCCCTCCAAGGGCATGGGCGCGTCCACATCTCTGCCTTGTTGACGTTTCAATAGGATATCTACTTTTCGGAAGTGCAGTTGCTAGCATACACCTCCTATCCGCGCCGTCTTTATCCTGACAAGCTCGGAGCACTGTGAGAGTTCTATTAGTACTCAGTCAGTTTTTGATCGCGGCGAGATTTGATCTCCGAACTCTAGATTAGTATCGAAGAGCGGTGACCGAACGATCACGGCCACCGAGCGCGACAAATGGTACAAATACTTACAGACACAAAACTATAAATATTTTGGGCAGCATCTTCTGGGAACAATGTGTAATATATAGCGGTGAATTTTGTAATGGGATATGTGAAAATCAATAAAGAGTCTAAAAGTCATTAGCCGGTCATACACACACATTCTATCATCTGCAAACGTGCGACACCTGGATCGCCCAATGATACACCGCGTTTGCTTTCCCGTGGAAAATGGCGGCACCTTGATTGACCAATGATACGCCGCGTTTGAACTAGTAGTGAAATTAGGTAACTTTGTGATTTATACTCAATTGCCCTAACCCCTTGTGGGGCATAGCGCGTCAACTCTTCCATGTGGCCCAGTTGACGTTTCGTTGGCATAATCTGGTTTCGGAGAATGCAGTTGCCAGCATGCACCTCCTACACATCCATGGTCACGAACGTCGTCGTGGACGGGATTCGAACCCGAAACGCCGGTAGTCAAACATGAGACTGATGCCTCAACACAGTGCGCTACCGGTCGCCCCTGATACGTGGCGTTTTTGGTTTTCAGATGAAAGACCAACAACAATTTGTATGAAGACGGTGTCTAGTTCGGTGTATCGTAGTTTTGCAGATGATTCGCCACTACTGAATTTTTATGGGTTAATCTATAGTGGTGGTAGTTGTAGCTTGCATCATAAAATATGAGAACGATGGGTTCACGTTGATATTTTGGTCCTGCTGCAGGTGCGCGTCAGGATAAAAATATTTGTTTAGCGATGAGTAGAGATACATATATAGGCAAGATGGGTGCTGTATGACTAGGGGTGTTAGACGAATACGTTAGACTGCCGCTGAAGGCATTTTGAGTCCTTTGGTAACGAAAAAGGACATACTTTGCAAGGAAAGCCCGATCAAGCGAGTATTTCTCCATTAAAACAGGGTGGTCATTCTGGGGTGGGCAACCCCAAATTTTTTTTTTCTAACTTCAAATTCGGAATCAGCGGGTTTGACGCTCCCAGTGGCTCGCTGTGAGTTTCTCGTGCGCAACTTCATGAGACTCAGTCTCCTAATAGTGAAACTGCATATTTATGTATTTTCACTAAAATCGGAGACTCAGTCCCATGAAGTTTCGCAGAATAGTGAAACTACATATTTATATAATAGTTTCACTAAATAAAATTTGTGGTTGCCCACCCCAGAATGACCACCCAGTTTTCATGGGGAAATACTCGTCTGATCGTTCTTCCCTTGCAAAGAATGTCCTTTTTCGTTACTAAAGGACTCAAAATGCCTTCAGCGGCAGTCTAACGTATTCGTCTCAACACCCCTAGTCATACAGCACCCATCTTGCCTATATGTCTCTCCTCATCGCTAAACAAATATTTTTATCCTGACGCACACCTGCAGCAGGACCAAGATATCAACGTGAACCCATCGTTCTCATATTTTATGATGCAAGCTACGACTACCACCACTATAGATTAACCCATAAAAATTCAGTCGTGGCGAATCATCTGCAAAATCACAACACACCCAACTGGACAACGTTCTCATACAAATTGTTGTTGGTCTTTCATCTGAAAACGCCACGTATCACGGTATAAATCATCTGGTCGCACAAAGTTACCTAATTTCACTACTAGTTCAAACGCGGCGTATCATTGGGCGATCCAGGTGCCGCAGATGATAGGACGTGTGTGTATGGTCGGCTATTGGAAACAGATTTAATCCGGAAAGCATTACAGTGTCACTGAATCTCAGGTTCGAGACCTAGTAGCAAAAGTCTTTTTTCTTGGCAACAAAATAATAAAACAAAAACTTGATTTCGCTCATTTATTAAAAAGTATTTACACCCAACTCCGAAATCAATTCAGCGAAGAGCGTATCGTTAATCACATAAAATAGCTAAACCTAGGACTAAAATATCTATATGCCAGTGGGAGATGCTTTTACTTAATTATTTCTCAACTTTCGTTTCCCTTATCTTTTTGGTCACAACATTCTCCAGTATTGAAATCAGAGCTATACTCGTATCTTCGTTGATGGCGTTCACGCAACACTTCTTCAGTGTATCTTACCGGAATTAGGTAAGAACAATCAAGGCCTGAAGTAAAGAATTAATTTAATTATAACGAGACATATGTAGGAGATGGATTGAGTGTTGATAGTTGGGGAGCTGGTGGCCGTTTGGTTACGTTATAAGTACCAAGGCTAGAACTTTATTTTTTATTTTCTATTTTTGTAGTGGGGTTCGGAGAAGATTTTACCGAAAGTGCTCATAGATACGAACTGGAATTTCGGTAGAATCTCGGAAAAAAAACTATAAAAAAGGACCTTTTAATTTTTTCTCAAAAATATTTTGAAAACGGTTAACCGCAGTGTAAAACATTTTAAAACAGAATTAAATATCAAAAAACGTTTAATCATAGCGAAAAAGTTTTTGAGACCAGATGAAAGATCGCAACAAAATCCATAAAAACGTCATAATAATTTTATACGTATCTGAATTAGTTTTCGAGATAACCTTCGGGAAAAATGTGCAAGACAACATGACATATTTCATGTTGTCTTGCACATTTTTTGTTTGTTTTTGGACAATAAGTCGAAAACGGTTTACCGTATAGAAAAACTTTCTAAGACAAAATTAAAGAAAAACAAAAATTTTAAAACCACTTTTTTCGTGTCTGAAGTAGTTTTACAGATAACATTATTTCAAATGTCGTGTATTTGATAGAATTTCCATTCAAAGATGTTCACAGTCAATTATGCTATGCTCTGATATTTCTGCCAAATATACCATACTTTAAGGGGGAAACCACATTAGGAGGTTGATTTTCACTGATTTGTAGGATTTTTTTTGGGTGGGAAGAATTAATTAGAATTCAATCAAATTTTGATATCATTTTACTCATACTTCGAAAAACTTGTGAGAATTCTTTTTGAATAATTTAAGCCAAAAATTGCAAAGTTACACACTGATATTCGCTGAAGGCCGTAACTAGAGTTCTCCAATTGCGGGACTTGTAGCGATCTCAGTTTTTATCCGAAATCAAAAAGGTTTTAGTTTCAAATTACTAACTTATTTTTTCAGAATATAAACTTCAATGCAAGTGAAAAAAATGGAAATTAATAAATTTGGAAGGTATTGGAAAAAAAATGGCAATTTTCGCCATTTTTTCCACTAATTATGCAAAAAAAAATACCCTTAGAAATATGACATCATACCAAATGTTGGTTCATATTCTTTGTTATTTTATAGAGAATCATACAATCAATTTTCATAATGATCGATTCATTACTTTTTGAGTTAGAAGTCCCGCAAATGTAAAAAAAAAGTCATTTTGAGAAAAACGCGTTTGAAAAACAGAATATAATCGAAATAATCGCTTTTGTTGATGCTTCTAGTACCTTCTATACCGTTATTTGAAAACAAAGATGTATTCTTGGATTATAAAGCTAACAATTTATGCAATAAAAAAAATTGGATTTTAAAAACCTCCTAATGTGGTTTCCTCCTTAAATGAAGTTATTTCGAAAACTACACTGGACAATAATAAACCGGGCCACCCGCCACTTTGGAACTCTAATCCAATTTTCTTAAAAAGTATAAAACTTACAACTATCAAAGTTATACACACGGAAAGTGCATCCACTCCTCTTCAATTGCGATTCGCAGCTCTGGAAGCCTTATTGGAGCAGATACCCGGGCTCAAATCCGACGTTTCAGCTCATCCCATAAGTCTTCTATCGGATTCAAGTCCGGGCTTCGAGCTGGCCAGTCCATCGTACGAAAGCCGACGTCGTGTAAATACTGGGTAACCACCTGAGCAACATGAGGCCGTGCATTATTATTCATCAACTGGATATCCTGCCCGATATAACCTTCGTAAGGAACCACATGGTCTGCGAGGATTTCAGTGATGTAGCAACGAGAAGTCAATCCACGTGTACGGCCCGTCGGTTCGATGAAAACTAACGCTGTACGTGCGGTTAGCGTGAAGCCGCCCCAGGCCATTACAGATCCTCCTCCATAAGCAACAGAATCTTCGATGCAACACTAAGAATAACGTTCTCCAGGGCAACGATATACTCTCTGACGTCGATCACTTCCATGTAGACTCACCCTGGTCTCATCAGTGAAGAGTACATTACCCCACTGTTCTAACGTCCAATCCCTATGCCATCGAGCAAATTCAAGTTATTGCAGCTCTCTTTGGAGTCAGGTTCCGTTCAGCAAGTCTTCTTCTGACTGTATCTGAACTTATGACCACTTGGCGTTTGTCACGCAGACTTTGTTGGACTTGAACTGTGTTGAGGCGGCGATTTCGCAGAACAGTAAGTTGGATATAACGATTATCTGCTGCTGATGTAGCCCTAGGTCTGCCCGTTCCTGGACGGCGATCGAATGCTCCAGTCTCTAAGTATCGTCTCTAAGCTCGTTGCACCGAAGATCTGCTGATTCGAAGTCTTCGAGCGACCTACGTTGCGCAGTGCCTGCTTGAAGTAGTGCTACAGCTTGAGCTGCTTCCTCAGGTGTCGTGTCCATTATTGGCTGACAAAAGTAGCAAAAATACACGCGTCTAAGCAAACAAACAAATTCGACTACCCTCACTGTAGAAGAAAAGAACGGTAAGCGCGAACTCTAGTCAAAACAGAGCAAATCGTTAGCTTTGTTTTTGTTACTTGATTACAATGTGAGTTTACGGTACTTTAGATTAAATTTATATGAATAAAAGATTAGAATCTGTTCCTTATATTGCGAGTATGTTTTTTATTATAGCAAACAATTGTTTCGGCAGCACGTGGTTGCCGAAACAATTGTTTGCTATAATAAAAAAACATACTCGCAGTACATGGAATAGATTCTAATCTTTTATTCATTTGATAAACTGTGAGAAATATGGACAATAAATTCAATTTAAATTTATAGTCATTTAAATCGCCATTAAACGCTCTTTCTGTAGGTGTAACTTTGATAGGAGTAAGTTTTACATCGTTTCAGAAAATTGGATTAGAGTTCCAAGGTGGCGGGTGGCCCGGTTTATTTGCTGTCCAGTGTATTTCAGGTACGAAAAAAGTTGATGCATGCTTTTTGATGGGCGACCAGTAGCGCAGTGTGTTGAGGCATCAGTCTCATGTTTGACTGCCGACGTTTCGGGTTCGAATCTCGTCCACGACGACGTTCGTGGCCATGGATGCGCAGGAGGTCCATGCTGGCAACTGCATTCTGCGAAACCAGTTTATGCCGTCGAAACGTCAACTGGGCCACATGTAACAGTTGACGCGCTATGCCGCACAAGGGGTTAGGGCAACTGAGAGAGAGATGCTTTTTGATGAAATTTCATGTGATCTTTAATTTTGGCTTATGGCGTCCACGTACGAAATATTATCCAAAAACAAACAAGAATAGTAGTTTTTTGATGCTTTAATGCAATTGCATGTGGACGCATACTTTCGTTAGTCCGTGCGAACTGAAACTATCTACGCAATTTAATCTGCCTAGCGCCTATATCTAATCCTTAAAATTTTTACATATACAGATGATTACAACACAACTCTATGACTTCATTTCGTTTACCAACCATTCAAACTGTTGCCTAATAAAAAAAGGTAGGGGTGCAATTCTTCGGCGAACAATAAAATGCTATCTCAAGTGGTTGACCTGAAAGAACAAAAGAATCAGAAAATGTTTTTATTTCAATTCTCATCACTCACACAATAAACAACTAAAATCGTACAATATTCTGTTTTTTTTTACAGATACGGTAAATTGTCAGCCGGATTTCAAATTATTAATTTGGCTTTACTCGTATGTAAGAAAGCAACAAATCAACATTCCTAATGTATGACTCCCAAGTTCAAATTTCATTCTTGAGATCATCCGCGTTGTTTAAGTTTAGATATGCATCTGTTGGAAGCCGAACTTGTTGTTTGCCACGATTAACGATTGAAGAATCAAGAAAAATCATCATCTTTTTCTCACGTTAACTATGTATTTTAGAATGAAAGCGTGCAGATATTTGTACGAAGCACTAGACAAGTTATAATAAAACGTAAGCTGTCCCAAAAAAATGTCGGGGCTTTGCAGTATTGTAGAGGATTATTGACGTCAGTCATTCATAGCAGAAAAGCTAGCCATTCATTACTGAATGCAGGAATTAAAAACATTTTAACGATGATTATTATTTCAAAAAGGTTGTAACCTAAAAAGGTGAAGTGTTTACCTGTGCAAATTTGTGATTGTATACTACCTACTTGCTTTTGATGTGTCTTTTAAATACATAGCTTAAGGTTTAGCTACTTCTTTTTTTCTCAAATTATTCTTGCAACATCATTTAAACTGCATATCGTTATTCTATGTAGAAGGGCGTAACTAACTTTTTGGAAGTAAATTTATTGTCTTTTTGGGTAGATCACTTTCGAAACACGCCATCCTTGAAATATTTTTATAAGCCACGATAAAAACATAACAGATTTAAAATACAAATATGTATACATTTTTAAGGGAGGTGTATTTAACAAATTTCACAAAAAACTTGACTTCGGACAAAATATTTGTTACGCCCTTTCTACATTAGAGTGACGATATATTATATTCCTTATTATTATACGCTTTCTCATCTATAGTTGTGCAGACTTTGTCAATACTTTTCGTCTTTATAAACATAGTTTCTACTATACCCCAGGTAACGAGTGAAAATCGAAGAAAAAAATAAAGGAACTTTGTAACTTAGCGCGATTTGTTGTTTGGTACTAGGAGTATAATAAACTGAAAGTCCACGCCTGTGGGGTGTGAGCTCCCGTGAGGGGAGGGAATTTAAGGGGACTTTTTTTGGTTTTTTGATTTTATCTCTGTAACTAATAAGCCCAGGAAAAAAAATTTACTGAAAAACAGTTAAAGAACATAAAAAAAAATCACAAAAATTGCTAGAACCATTTTTTCCGTATCTTAAATAGTTTTCGAGATAATTTTAAATTTAATTTATTGGTCATATTTCTCACAGTTTAGCTCTTCGAGCTAGCACTGAAGCACGTATTTCATCAAATAAAATGTAAAATACTAGTCCCATGAGCAAAATTAATGGGATCGATTTTTTCTACAACTAAATATGCTTCAATCTGATATAAGTCAAATGCCCGTACGTATGATAGTAACCCAGAAAAAAAGAGAAACAAAACTGAAAGAAAAAAATGAAATGCGTGCTAAGATTACCGCGCGTCACAAGTGTAACTTTTAAAAATCTTGTTAAGGCTATAATATTTAGTTAAGTTCCGTTTGTTTTCTACAGTTCGACAAGAATAAAATAAAAGAGTTAAGCTTCCTTTATACTGCAGATAAATTTTATTTCTATTGCAAACACGTGTTTCGGATACCACTTGTATCCTTCTTCAGTGCTGAGATTACAGTACAGTATTGTAATCTCAGCACTGAAGAAGGATACAAGTGGTATCCGAAACACGTGTTTGCAATAGAAATAAAATTTATCTGCAGTAGAAAGGAAGCTTAACTCTTTTATTTTATTCTTGTTAAGGCTGCTAGTATACTGGATTTGGTAATTAAAGATTTTGCTTTTTATCCCCTCCCTCTCACCCATGAAGACGATGGAAAATACGCCATCAAGAGTATTCATCTCAGAAACACCAAAAATTGTTGATATAACACTAACATTTGCAATTTCTATTTAACATTACCCCCACGCCCCACCACCTTAGGGATTGAGGTAATGTTTTGTCAACCCTACAGTATTTTTTGTCAGACTGCAGGCGATTGACCAAGTTTTTCTGAAATTGAGGTGTTTGCTTCACTTGAAAACATCGCGTTGCATTGTAGAAAGTCTGCCTATGAAATTAGATTTCTATGTATAGAACAATAAAGACTGGGGTCATGTTTGCCTCATACCTTTCCTGGAATGCCTTAAATCCTGCATAATAGCTAATTTACATTAAAAGGAAGTTGTGATGCTCTAGAAATATTTTTTGGCGAGAAGTTTTCATAACAGACATAATAGCTACTGATTCTGTTAGTATGCCATTCTGTAATCGCAAGCAGTCTAATTAGGAATTATCATATTTTGACTTATTTGTGGGAATATGTGATATACCATGCGTTTCCGGAAGATTTATGAAGACAATCAATTTTTTTCGAAGCTCTAGATTGAGTGGAAAGCAATGTGATTGCTTTGGAAATGTGGTTTTGCAGTAGGGGACCGCAAAAAATTTTGCCCATTGCTATATTTCTTGTAAAACTTTTTGTAATTTTTAATACTTTTTATTTCACATCACATGCTGACACGGTAAAATATTTTCCACCTCGTCCATTATTAGCCCTTATTATTAATATTAGTAATACTTTGCAACATCGACAGCGTCAATGAGATAAATACGATCTAAAAAATATCAATACAGAATGTAGCAAGATTAATAAAAATAAAAGTCAAGCCGCCCCCAGTCGGAACCGAGCCCGGGGACTCCCGTGCGAAAGTCTGATAGAGCAGCTGCTAAGCCATTGAGCTCTGTCCATTATAGTACCATATGGGTTTACTCAACATTAGCACTTACTGTTGAGCGAAATTATTATATCCCACTTAAATATGTTTTCAGTTTGCATACGAAATATTATATATAGCCCAAATATTATCGAAATGTGGTGGATCGAGGATCCTCTGTGAAATTACACCTGGCAACCAATTCTTCATTGAAAATATTCGAGTTGATGCGGACAATCGATCCCCTTTGTCGCGATTCCTGCCTTGCCGACGGTGGGAACGCGTTCTTTATAACTCAGCGGCTGCCCGCTGCCAGTCGCCGCACCCGTTGTTATGGTTAAACCTGTTTTTAATGTATGTGATAGAATTTTGGAGTCGCAACCCACCTTATTGTTTTCCCTTGCTACCCAAATGTACGCACACAAAATTTCGTTATCCGAACTTTCGCCTCTCCATTTGGTTTGGTTGAATAGGGTTTTGAATCATGTCATATGCCCATACAGTTGCAAGTTTTCCAGAAACCATAAATTATTCAAATAAAGTGTTGAAAAAAAGAAGTCTGAATGGAGGACCGAACCCGGGACCCCGTGTGGAAGCCTCATAGACCAACTGATCCGCCACTGAGCTTTTCTAAGCACATCGTACACATTGCTTCATATATAGCCTCGCTCCACATTCGCCTTCAATGTGAAACGAAATGTCATATCCCACATAAATATGTTTTCTGATTAAATACATATTTCCTCACATAACCAAAAATGTATGTAATGAAAATGTTTATGGGATTCATCAAACACTCACTGTTAAATTTATCCCATCCATATTAAAAATTGATATTAAGAATGACCATTCCCCCGAAGGGGCCTAAAAATTGTGTTTCCTGGTTTGGAACACTAATGCGTAGGCAAATACTTTCACTAATATAGTTATTTCACGGCAGAATTAAGGAGCCCGCTACATAGTTCCCAGGTAGACTAATGAGAACACTACACAAATTACGAAAATACAACAAATCACTCCACTTAAATTATCACACAATTGGCAATTAACTACAATTCATCGGAAATTACAGAACTCACGTCATCTTCTAAACTATGCTTTTGAAATTACATTTTCGACGATTTTGTTCAATCATGGCCATTTCATTCGCTCTATACAACACCATGTTGGTAATATTTACTACTACTTTGCCTTAACCCCTAGCGGGGCATAGCGCGTCAACTACTCCTGCGCGCCATCGTACTCTGTTCTGGGCAATGGGGCGCAACTCCCCAAAAGACTTACCCAGTACCTGACACTCCTTTGCCACAGATCGACGCCATGTGATTCGAGGACCCCCTCTTTGTCGGCCTTGGTTGGAAATGGGGTTCCATTTCATGGCATGCATAGCAATGCAGTTATCACTCTTCCGCAATGTGTGACCTATCCACTGCCATTTTCGCCTGCGTATCAATTCGTCGATTGGCATCTGACCCGTACGCCGACTTAGCTCTTCATTTGATATTGTTTCGGGCCAGAAAATTCTTAAAATTCGACGAAGACATGAGTTGACGAAAACTTGCAGCTTTCTGGTAACTCCTACGGAAACTTTCCATGTACTGCTCCCATACAAAAGCACTGATAGTACCAGGGAGCGAAACAGGCCCAGCTTGGTCTTGATGCTGAGATAACTGCCCTGCCAGATTTTGGACAGCATGCCGTATGCGCGTTTAGCCTGGTTGATACGACGAGCGATGTCCTGCTCCGTACCACCATTTTCGCCAACAATGCTACCCAGGTAGACGAAGTTGTCCACCTTCTCCACAGGCTGCCCATTAATATTGATGGCAATAGGTGTCGGATTTCTTTTTCGCAACGGCGGGCTAAGAACCTTGGTCTTGTTGGTAATAATCTTTAGCCCAACCTTGCTTGCCTCCCTCTCGAGATCTAACGCCATTGCGGACATATCCATGATTTTGTGGGAGAGTAGGCATATGTCGTCAGCGTAGTCAAGATGTTGTAGATAAGATGTCAAAGTCCATTGAATTCCTCTGTCGAGTCCGGATAGGGCTGCATGCAACACATCGCCGATCACAATGAGGAATAGGATCGGTGAGAGGATGCACCCCTGCCGAACTCCACTGCGAATCTCAAAGTCCCCCGACACCTTACCTTTATGCAGAACGCGACATTTCGCGCCGTCATAGGTTGCCTTAATAATAGCCACAAGCTTCCCAGGGATGCCTCTCCTGCGCAAGGCCGCCCATATAGAATCCCGGTTCACACTATCGAAAGCCTTTTCGAAATCGATGAAAAGCAAGTGAAGCGGAGAATCGTATTCAGCGCATTGCTCGATGATGATTCGCAAGGTGTTAATGTGATCGATACAGGAGAATCCGGATCGAAAACCAGCCTGCTCTTCATCAATTGTGCTTTCTAAGTGGGCCTTTAGTCTTTCCAGGACGATTTTAGCTATTATCTTAGCAACGGCAGGAAGCACACAAATGCCTCTCCAATTATTACAGTCTGTGAGGCTACCCTTCTTTGGAAGTTTGATGATCAAACCTTCCTTCCACTCAGTGGGAAAGGTCTCTGTATTCCACGCTTTATCAACAAGTGGGTGCAGCAAATCGGCAGTTACGCTTGGCGCTGCTTGATAAAGTTCGGCAGGGATGCCGTCAAGTCCGGCGGCCTTTCCTCGTTTTAGTGCAATAATTGCAGTGACTATTTCCTCTTTAGTCGGGGTAGTGGACCGTATACGCACATTTTGATGGTTAGCTAAATTATCTATATGAGGGGGAACTTCACCAGAGGTTACACGGTTCAAGACTGCGGCGAAGTGTTCTTTCCACCGCCTCATTTGATCTTCTTCCAAGATAAGTAGCTTTCCATCACTATCCTTCACCGGATGTTGGCAGGAGTTACGACCACCTGTAAACTCCTTGATGACACCGTATATGGCGTTTAAGTTGTTACTTCTAGCCGCTTCTTCTGCTGACGCTAAAAGAGAATTGGCATAAACTCTTTTATCGCGTCGCACACTACGCTGAACTTCTCGAGCTTTCTGACGGTAAAGGAGTTCGATGCTGCTTCGATTGTCGTCTGATGCTGCAGCCAAACGAACTTTCAGCTCCTTTCTTTCAACAATCCGCTGCCATGAAGCGTCGGACATCCAGGGCTTATTCCGGCAATCCGGGTTTGGGCCAAGGATGGTATTTGCGCTATCAATGTACGCATTTTTTATGGCATCCCAGTTTTCGTTTATGTCACTATCTGGGTGACTAGTTATTTTATCTCAGCCGCTTTTTGCGCAAGATGGTCATTATATTGTTGTAAGACAGCTGGATTTTTTAGTCGAGCGGTGTTGAATTTGCGGGGCCTGGATCTTTCGTCGCTGGGGCGGCGCACGGCTGCAATACGCAATCGAACATTAGCGATCATAAGATAATGGTCTCTTCCCATCCCAATATCGGCACCCTTCTTGTTTCGCACGTCCAGGAGGCAACTCTTGAATCTTTTACTAATGGCAAAATGGTCGATCTGATTTTGTGTTCTGCGCCGATCAACAGAGGACCAACTGATTTTGTGGTGGTCCTTATGCTCAAACATAGTACCACCGATGAAGAGACTGTGAAAGTTGCAGAACTCTACAAATCTTTCACCGTTGTCATTACGATCACCAAGACCGTGTCTCCCCATCACATGTCTGAGCCCATAGTTATCGGCGCCAACTTTCGCATTCAAATCACCCAAAACCATTATAATGTCACCTTTAGGTGTTCTGCTCTGAACGGCGTTTAGATCTTCGTAGAAGGAGTCTTTTGCCAAGACATTGTCGGGTTCAGTAGGGGCATAACATTGTATTATTGAGATGTTCCTCATTTTGGTCCGGAACCTGGCGGTCAATACCCTGTCAGAGACCGGTTCCCAGGATAAGAGACAGTTTCGCGCGGCTCTGGTTAAAAGGAGCCCCACACCTGACTCACGACGACTACCGGTAGTTTACCGGAGTACAACATTACATTGCTTGAGTCAGTCCTTATCCGAGGCATAGTTGACGTTTCGTTAGCATATAAAGATTTCGGATAGTGCAAGTTGCTGGCATACACATCCTGTCCTTTGATTGTCGGTTTTAACGACAGGCCCTCAAAGGGAAAGGCCGTGGTATTTTTTTCACACCCCACACCACAGGGGTACCTCAACCAAATCATCGCACCGCCATCACTGGCGGCTTGACGTTGGTTGGCAATGGTCAGTGACCACTGCCGTTCCTGGGGGCGCCCACGCAGAGGACTATGGAAGAGGAGTTTTTGCCCCCCTTGCTTGAGAGAATCAATCTCCGAACACCAGATGGAGTGTATGTGCAGGGTTGTGGAAAAGAATTGTTGTGGAGAAATTATTTCTACGATGTGGAAAATTTTGCTGAGTTGTGTGGAATGAAAGCAAATAGAACTTGGGGGAAATGTTTACTAGAATTAATTAAGTAGTTTGTACGTACTGAAATGGTGAAAACGTAAGAAATTGCTTAAAATATATTGGTGACGAAAATATTTCAAAGTTTATCGATATTGGAAAATGCTGTGGTCAACCACGTTTTTTGCAAAAATGAGAAAGTGGATTAAGCTTTCTCAATTTTGTGTATGAATATGAAAGTAATGTGAATGTATTGCCGACTTCACTGCTCTTCATATTCAGAAGATGCCGTGGTGACTCCATTGTATAATTCCTCCATGGTTCAGACAAATGCTATAGTCTTATCAGTGTATGTATACGATGGAGCGACTTCGTAGTGATAAAGTCAACTGCTCTGTCATTCAAATTGTTTTCTTTCAACCTTATTTCTTAGCGGTACAAACTTTCTGGTAAACTTATTGCTTCTTATATATATGTAACTACCATTCACCTGCATAGCTAGATAAATAGAGAAAAATGTATGACATTTTTGTGTTCACAATATGTCGCCGACCCACAGTTTCGCCGGTCACATAACCATGCCCGGCTCCGCCGGGCCCTGGGGTTCCATCCCCACCTCCCCCCCCCCCCCGTGTTGGCCCCTGCTGGCTCTGGAAATGAAAAAAAAATGTCGAAAAATTCTTTTAAAGCTTTAGTCCTGCGGCAAAAATGAATCGACTTTTTTTATAGACAATTTTGTCTTCTTTACTTTGTTCTTACAATATTAATCGCTGGGATTGATAGTTACAGAGATTTCCAAAAAACACAGGAAACTCCCCTTTAACTCCATCCCCCGCGAGAGCAAACCCCCCACAGGCGGGAACTTTTAGTATGATATACTCCTAGTACCAACCAACAAAGCGGGCCAGGTGTCAAACTTCCTTTATTTTTTCCCTCGATCACCAAATACTCGCACTCGTCACCTGGAGTAATATAGGCTTTTTCAATAGGGACGATGCATTTTGTAGTCCAGATGGCGCAACGGTTAGCACGTTCGCCTTCAACGCACTGGGCCCCGGTTCGATTCCGGGGATTTACGTGTCGGACTATGAGCCCACTCAGCTGTTAAATGAGTACCCATTATGGGGTAAATAACTCGGTTGAGCGTGTTGCTAATCACATACCTCTGCACAAAAACCGTCACGATCTAGAAAATGAGATGATGCTAACTCATCTCGAGGCCGTGGTTCAAATTGGACTGTTGCGCCAGTTATTTATTTATTTTGTTTTTGACATTTCTCGAATAGGAGTGAAGTTGGCTTCGCAATTCTTGCACAATTTGAAACGACAATCTATGCCATTTAATCGTGGAGAGACACATGTTTCAACAACGGCTGCAAATTATTCAAGTTTTTTATCAAGTTCACGTTCTATCGTGACTGCGTTGCGCGCGCTTACGCTAATTCGGATGAAGCTCACTTCTGGCTCGATGGTTTTGTCAACAAGCAAAATTGCCGCATTTGCTCGAGTGAGCAGCCTGAAATGATGCACGGGACACAACTTTATCCGAAAAAATTAAGTGTTTGGTGCGGTTTTCATGCCGGCGACGTCATCGGCCCATTTTTTTTTTTATGAAAACGGCGCGCCAACAACCGTCAACGGCTATCGGTACAGGGCAATTATATTGGAGTATTTTTGGGACCAACTCGACGCTATGGACTTGGACGATATGTGGTTCCAACAGGACGGCGCAACGTGCCATACAGCGTACACACAATCGAATTAGTGAAGACCAAGTTCGACGAGTGAGTTATCTCATGCAACGATCCTCGCGAATGGCCGCCCCGTTCGAGCGATTTAACCCCTTTGAACTTTTTTCTTTGGGGTTACAGTAAATTGCTGGTCTATGCCAATAAGCCAGCAACGTTAGAAGAGCTGCAGGCCAACATCGAATGCGAGATTCCTGGCATTTCGGCCGATTTGTGTGCTCGAGTTATGGAAAATTGGGTTCAGTGCATTCACTGGTGCCAGCATTGTATTAATGGAATCGATTGTACTTTCATTTGAAATAAAAGTAATTTCCATAATTAACCGACAAGTCCTTTAATTGAAAAAACAAAATTCATCGCTCTTAATGAAAACCCCTATACTATAATTAAAGTGAATTTTCACAATAGCGACGCGACTGTTCCAAAATTTAATTTTCGCTGGTTCGCGAAACGCGTCTATGAAGTTGACGTGGTTGCGCGTGGTCGCGAACCAGATGCATGAAAATCTGAAAGAGGGGAAATAAATCAGAAAAAAATGTAATTAATTTCCCCAGTTAGTGTTTTACATGCAATCTGCGCCTGAAATTAATTGCGTTGAAAGCAACTTGCAACATTGAATGGTCGCCAGAGACGATCGAACTAAACGGCTCGCGGCCACCACATCAACTCATAGAACGTGCGGGAAAATTTTTTCTTATTTCCATCGTTCTATTGGAATTGACGTGATTCGGTGTTGGTCGCGAATAATTGGTTCGACGTGTGTGTCGAGCTTAAGGTTTTTCCATAACGCACTCAATATCAATACCAAGCAAAATAAGTCGGATAAAAGTGGCGTGTTCACAACCACTATTCTCCAAGCAACTATGATTCCAAATACATGAAAAATATTTAAAAAAAAATATTTCAAGCTATAGGAACAAGCCCTCGAAAAGTTCTTTGGATCTACAAGGCGTTTGTCAGACCCATAATTGACTCTAGAGCAGAAATCGAGTACCCAGGAAGGCAAAGCCACACCAGGAAAATTCCAAAGGCTGGCCTGCCTCTCTATAATGGAAACCTTTAGCAGCTGCCCTACTGCCGTCGTTGAAGCACTACTCGATCTCCCTCCATTACACATTCATCTAAAAGCGGTGGCTAAATTAGATATAGCGAGGCTTACAGCCCATCAAAAATCTCGCATAAACTGAAATCAGAGGAGAAGAAATGGCTCCTTGAAATCAATGAGCTAAGTATGCCATGTGATCACTTAACGAGGGAGCTACGCTTCAGTCTGCGGCATTAACCACTCCCTCCATATATTATCAACTGGTTTACTGATGGCTCCAAGACTGATAAGGGCACCGGAACAGGAGTTTTAAGTCCTTCTGCAAGACTATCAATCCCCATGGGGAAGCACCCGACGGTCTTCCAGGCTGAAATCCATGCAGTTCGGACCTGTGCTAGTACATGTATATGCCTGCTACCGTGGAAAAAACCTTGCTTTCTTCACTGATAGCCAGGCTGCTGTCAAGGCTCTAAATAACCCAGTACTGACGTCTAGGTCAGTACTTGATTTTTATGAGGTTTTGCAGAGACTTGGTTTGCACACCGGATCCCTGCCCACGTTGGCGTCTCAGGTAATGAGATTGCCGATGAGTTGGCTAGGAAAGCATCTGCCACCCCATTTATTGGACCGGAACCCTTTTGTGGTATACCCCTATGCAGGGTTAAAATTCATATTAGGGAACAGGAGCGTATAGATACCGTCGCGTACCGGGAGAGTCTCCCTGGCTTGAGATAGCCCGAACTATTCATTCCAAACTCACGCAAACGCACCCTGGAACTGCTAAATCTAAGCAGGAACAGGGTAAGAATCATATGCGGTCTCCTCACGGGGTACTCGACCCTGAGGTACCACGTACACAAAATTGGCATTGTCACTGACGCCAACTGTCGCTTTTGCGAAGCCGATGATGAGACATCACAGCATATCCAAAGGAAATGTAAGGCCCTTTCTCGTCGTCGCCTAGAATGAATAGGAGATCTCTTCCCTGATGTGGATGAAATCACCTCACTCCCATTTAGACAGTTGTGTAACTTTATTGGCAGGATCAAACTTGATCGCCACCCTACACCATATGCGCCATAGCACAATAGACCACTCCTGGTTGCGGTGCTTGTGAGCCTCTGGAATTCACTGCCTTCTTTGTTTAATCTAATCTAATAACTGTTAAAAAAATGCGAAGAGGGGAAGAGAGGCGGCACTGAAATATCCTTGCCTGCGCCTGAAGTTAGACTTTTTTACAAATATATTTTATAAAAGATGCATATTTGTAAAACAACTTTTATAGTATAATAGCCGCCTTAAAGATAATCATGAGTATCTATGACCTACTTTTATTAATAAGTCGACCACGTTTCTGCTTCAATTTATCTATTTCAGAATATCACCTATGAATTAAACTCCATAAACACTTCTTCAACTCCACCGTGCAAAAAGAAGGCAGGTCGAAAGTAAGGTATGCAAAAGAAATCTTTTGTTCACAAAAAAAGTAAATCTCAATACCCACCTCAATAACAAACATATTTGCATATACATATACGAGTATGGCGGGTATCTTGAAGCCAAATGAGACTCCCAATCTCCTCCGTTGATTCCATCCAGATCCCAAGCATTATATGTTATGTTCTGTAAAAAAGCTTGGGGTATTCGTCAAAATAATGAAAACAGAATTCGACGACTTTCAGTTTTTTTCTTTAATTTCATTTTCATTACCGGCCTGAATGGATGCCCAGGTAGACCTCCCCCGGACCCCTTCTACCACATTCAAAAACAACATGATCGGAGATCTCAAGACGGCTCCAACCGCGTGGTTCAGCGATGACATCGAATTCATGGAATTTTGCTGGAAATCGCGCGAATATCTGAGGAAATTCTGTGAACTAGAGCCGGCAAACCTCGCGCTGACTCGCGGATTCACTACGCGAGAGCTATCTCACCTGGACAGGTAAGCAGCAAAGGGGCGCACACGAAGAAGACGGGACTTAACCAGAATGGCTTGCAGCCACTGTTGCAACTCAAGTCAACAGGTAAATGGAAGGAAGACTGTAAGTGGGCATAAGTGGGCTCATGGTACCGCTTCGTATATCCAAATGATGGGAATGCAGTGAAGATGATGTGGACAAGGAGAAGAAAAATGCAGGGGCCCCGATGATGGCAGCAATGCCGATAAGCTTTGTGTATATTTGCCAAGGCATGGCTAGATAGATATAAAAAGAGATCTTAACGGCCCGCAATTTAAACTTTATTATGGATCTCTTCTTTTCTAGCTGTTGTACGTGGATTATAATTTCATGTTACTCTTTTCATGAGGCTCGATACAGTGACGTTTTTGTGGGGTCTATTATAGTTATCAATTAGAGCATAAGTGCCACGAAGAGTCTGTTAAATGGTGATGAGATGATGATGGTGATAATGGTGGTCATCTTCGCGGCAGGTCGCTGAACAGCCAACAACCGAAAAAATGGATAAACAAAGAAAAAATCCCCAAGACCTAAATCAAGTCAACATCAGCACCGTGTACTGGATTTGTACCTTTGTTTGATCGAACTGTATCTTTGTTTGACCGAAGAACAAACGAATGCACCGCACGCGGGTCCATGATCCGCGCGGGACACCGCGTCATGTACGAGTACTTGGCTTTACTTGTTTTTGGTTAATGACTTAGGCCAATATTTTCTTCCTGTGACATTTATTTATGTGATGACAAAGAGTTGTGAAGTGTGTGGAGAATAACTGGTAACAAGACAGTCGTTGACTGGTGGTACAAGTAGCGGATTGAAACCCAAACTCGGTAAGTTTATGATTTTTTTTTTTGGAAGAGGATAAAAAATGGAAATAACGGCGTAGCGATCGTTTTAAATCACTTTTTAAATATTTTATGATTTACTGACAAAGGTGTAATGAAATTTTGGAACCTATAAACTTCGGGTTATGAGCAAAATTAATTTGATCAGAGCCTCCTCCATCTATTCCACTTTTGTTGAGGACGTCTCCTTTAAAAACGTGATAATTTCGTCTAGACAATATATCCCGTAGAATAACACCACGGACCTGGTCCTGGTCTATGTTTGCAGCGGTTATCTTGGAGCCTTTCAACCTAACCTAACTTTTAAAAATATGAAGTAAATAATAAGGCTTGCAGGTATATCCCTTTTCGAGGTGGTGTCGCAAGTGTACTAGCAAAAATAATTGAAATATACTTATTTAGGCCGAGCTGGCATTATTTTGGCAGTAATAACTGATTACCGGATATTAACTGTAGCATGGCTGATATCCCTTGACCATATACATACATACATACATTATGTACGTCACATGCAATGCACAGTCACTCATGTTTGCAAAACACCATACTTAGGTAGCTCAGTGCGTTGAGGCGGCAGTCTGAAGTCTCATGCCACCAGTTAGCCACAGGTTCGAGTTCCGTCGTGGCCATTGATGTTTGTGATCATCTCTAAGTGTCACCATACACTGTCGAACTCGAACTCGAGCACGAACCTGGTACAAATGTCCTCTGACACATAGGTACATACACTTCACATAGGTGTGAAGAAAACGGGTCTACTTGTACTAGGTTATTGTTCAAGTTCGACAGTGTATGGTGACACTTATATGGGGCGTTACATAAGCCACAACTCTTCCCGACGCGGCTAAATTGGCAGGAGGTGTATGCTTGCAAAGTTCAACATGCATCATCCGAAATCAGTTTCTGCTATCGAAATATCAACTAAGTCACATGGAAGCAGTTGACGCGCTATGCCCTACTAGAGATTAGGGTAAATAGTAGTATACTACGGCAATAGGGCAGTACGGCAAGTACAGTTTGTCTAAGAAGTTGAGAGTTTGTTGTGACACAGAACCTGAATCTGATATTTTTACAAGACACTATGTACCCACTAAACTGAGCACACGTTGGCTCCCGTTCGCGTGTTTCGTTCACGTGCTTTATGCCAAACGGATTGAGTCTATGGATTGCAACCATTGCGCGAATCTGTCAATTTGACAAATTCTCGGCTGTTGTCGTATCAACAAATTGGGTTCATTATTGTGTGATAACGCTAATAATGCGGTGTGAAATGTGTGCATATATCCTACTACTCCCCAGTCGCTAGTTTTGTCACTTAATGCTTACCTAATTATCCGTTTCAAAGCACAATAATGAACCCAATTTGTTGATACGACAACAGCCGAGCATTTGTTAAATTGAAAGATTCGCGTCTTTGGCTGCAAACCATAGACTCAAACCATTTGACATGAAACACGTGAACGCCACACGCGAACGTGAGCCGACGTGCGCTCAGCTTAAAGCAGCCGAATTTCGTAATAGAGCAAAGCTGAAGCTTAGCAGCTTCTTTGTAGAAATACTTCTCACAATAAATAGATTTGTGGGAAGATGGTAACTGGAAGGTGACATGCGGAAACTATCACGCATGTCCTGCCTCTACCTCTTTAATTTTTTTATGAAATCCCTGTACTTATTCCCCGCCGAGTCGACAGGAGGTTGGCGAGAAAAACAACTGTTCTAGGTACCATTCCTCATACCTACGCAAAGATGTCTGGGAGGTACAAAAGTAAACGACGTATATGAACTACAGCACCGTCAAACAACACAGCACTGATTTTTCATGAGCTTGGATGAATAACGACGAAGAGTTTTTTTTTTTGGTTCGAGAGGAATCTTTTTTTTTCGACTCAATAGACGCTCACTACAATATATGAGACAAAATTGATTTTAGAACTCATTGTTCATAAAAGTGGTGCAATGCACACAAGTGCATAAGTGGATAGGAGATGTGAGGAGAGAAACTGTTAGGATACGTTCATGGCAGACATCAACCTCCGACCTCTCGCTTAGTAAATCGACGACCTACCAATCCATGTACCGTTATTTCTCACTGAAATCCCGTGGCTCCATATCTCTGAATGGAATAAGTAAGAGTGACAGATTAGTTTCTCATGTCGCCCACTCGTTTCAGAGCGCAAATTTAAGGTTGATTTGACTAATAAATAAATTTTTACTTCTAGTAGTTCGGCTTCACCCCTAGTGGGGCACAGAGCGCCATCGTACTCGGTCCTGGCCAATGGGATGCATCTGTCTCCACAACTTACCCAGCAACGCATACTCTTCGGCCACATATCGTCCCCATGAGTTTCTAGGACGACCCCTTGGTCGGCCTTCGTTGATAACTGGGTTCCATTTCATGGCATGTTCAGCAGTGCAGTTCTCACCCTTCCGCAATGTGTGACCTACTCACTGCCATTTTCGCCTTCGTACCAGTTTGTCGATTGGCAATTCACCCGTACGCCTTACCATTTGCAACAATTATCAAATTGCAATTGACAATTCCGCCAAACTGCGATTCTAACCTCGGTTGTGTGTGGGAAGAAAACTGTTACGATATCATGTGTGTCACCTGGAAATTTAGAAATTTTAAATTTTCTGTCAAATGCCAAACTGAACATGACATTTGAAAAATGAGACAGACGGCATACTGTTTCTAAAACAAGAAAGTAATGACAATGTTCTGGTCAGCACGTGCAGTGCTGACATAGCGCTGGCGTTTTATGAACGCATCCATTGTTTTGGGCCACAAAATTATTAAGATTGGACAATAAAACGAGTTGATGAAAGCACTCAGCTTGCTGGTAACACTTGTGGAAACTTTCCATGAGGTGCTCCCATACAATATCACAAACAGTACGACGGAGCGAATCAGGCCCAGTTTAGCTAAAACGTTCGATTTTATCGAAATCGAAATTATGTAGTTTTAGTCAGTACCTAGCGTTGATGTACTTTCCATTATTAACTAATATCATGACTAAAAATAAACGCGTTGTGGTCGCTCGTCTTTGATAAGAAAAGCTGACGTCAGGACAATAAAAAAGAAAATTGGTCAATCAAATAAAACAAACAAACTGCACGGTTAAAAATATCGGGGTAATGTCGATAAAATAATATACGAGTATGTATATGTACATATAAATCCATATAAAAATTTTATCATTTTTATATGTTCACACTTTATCGTCGTAATTTATAAATGAACTTTACCAAATTATAAATATAATTTATAGTTGAGTTTTACAAATAAGAAATATTACAATTATATACAATAGTATATGGACTGAGTAAAAATGTTGGAGCCATTAGTGGGGCAGACAGAGCATTTACTACTCCCTCGTGGCTTTTTTTGTGTCACAACACAACAGCTATGGCCATGACGAGATTCGAGCCTGTGACTAACCGGTAGATGAGGCGTAAGCATGATGTCTCAACGGACTGAGCTACCGTGATATCAAATATTTTCTGGAAGAAAATTGCAAATATCCGAACACGAAAAAATTAGGTTTTATCTATCGAAGAGAGTACTTACAATGAATAAAATGAATTACATAGAAATTACATTTACTTCAAAAATCTGTAAATTTTAATATGAAAATATGTAATTCGTAAATTTTATAAATTATTGTGTGAATTAGATAAATTTTTGAATAAGTGCATTTGAAATAATGAAATTTTACTGTTTTTACACTCTTAAACTTTTTCATAAGAACGCCATAAATTTTATAGACCAGCCTACTCCAATTCTTCTCACCGTGTACCGTCTTTCCGTATCGACGAGATGTTTCCAGGAAATTTTATTTTCCTTTAAATTTATTTGATACCTTGAGTTGCCTTCTATCCACTAGGCATGTGTATCCTTGCATAATGGTACAAGTTCTAGGACAAAGACTCTTAAACATTACTTTCAGCGAGCATCTTTCGTTTTCCACGCATAAAGTCCAATAGGTTTTCCTAGGGAGCCCATTCAGTATCCGTGTTACTAACCATATTCCTTTGGGAAAGATCAATGATAAGGTCACATTCCATTCACTATCAATGAAGTGGAGTGTGTTATTTCCAAACTAAGTCACAATGGCTTAGCTTGGCTATTCACAACCACTAAAAAATTATCAGCACGAAGCCAATTCCACCACTGCCCTCTGGTTTTGCCCACCATTGTATCCAATATCCAGTGGCGCATTCCGAACCACCTAGTCAGGTCGAGGTATCTTCCCAATGGATTAAGGTCGCTCCTGATGAGTAAAATGAGTACTTTCCGGACATTCTGCTGCAAAATGTTTATTTCATTGGAAATCTGTATGACACTTAAATAACCTAAATCCATAGTTTCTCTCATTGGCTGCGTTCCTGCGAACGAGTTAGGTTTCGATATTTCTCGAATTTTCCTCCATATGCTTTCCTCTCCAGTAAAATTTGTACGGACAACTGTCATCGAAATGTTCCCCTCCAGATCTGAGAAGTATCCTGATCCGGAGGGGAACATTTTCATGACAGTTGTCCGTACAAATGTTAACGGAGGGGAAAGCATATCGAGGAGAATTCGATAAATGTCAAAACCTGATTCGTTTGCAGGAACGCAGCCATTGAAAAAAATCTCTGAAAATCTCGATTGATGAAAACTGAAATGTTGAGCGGATTTGAAATGAAATGCGCTACTCGCATTTTCTGAACCAAACTTAACGAATCGGAGAATTTTAAAAGAAAGAATATGCATTTCGCATGTTTAAGTAACACCTTTTCATAGCTACCTAAACTTAATGAGACTTTATCACACGCCATATATCGGTGACGTTAAGGTCGTCTATTTCAGTGGACCTAATAGCATTTTCACCCATTTTGATTAAAAATAAACCTAGTTTGCCGTTAAAAAAACGTTCAGCTACGTGTTGTTAACGTTATGACAGTCATTCTGAAAATGACGACAATGCTCTGACGGCTGTCATCAAATCACCCCACCACAACCCGACGGCCGTCGAGTATTGGCGCCACCGCTAGTTGACGTTAAGTTCGCTACCAACGCTATCTAGGAAGTCATCACATTAAGTTTTCATAGGAATAATTTCGTGAAGTTAAATCAAGTGAACGCTACATGACGGCCGTCAACTGACGGCGCCGTTTCCCTTGGAAACCCCGGCCTGTGTGGAATGAATAGAGCGTACTTTAAGTGTCATCACTAGATCTAACCCTGATCTAGTTTGTACCATCACTACGTCTAGCGCGGTCTCGCGAAGCTTCGACGTCTTATTTAAACTTACAACGCGCGGTTTTTCAAGAAAAATTCAGGGGTCTTTATAAATTTTTAATTACTTTTTAGTTTTGGCCGTCAAAATAAAATTGACCAACGGTTCTTGTTACGTTTACGTAACTGAAGAATAATATCTAATCTATATAAAATATGACAGCTTTATCCTTTTTTATTGGCGACATGTTACATGCAGCACTATCCGGAACACACAGGTGAACCAATTCGTCTACCTAGGTAGCATTGTTGCCGAAAATGGTGAAATGGAGGAGGACATCGCTCGTCAAGTCAACCAGGTTGAAAGCGCATTCGACATGTTATCTAAAATCTGGCAATGCAGTTATCTAGGTATTAAGACGAAGCTGGGCTTGTTCGGCTCCCTGTACTGTCTGTGCTGTTACATGGGAGCAGCACATGGAAAGTCTCCGTAAAGGTTACTGGAAAGCTGCTACATTTCGCTAACTCGTATTGTAGTGGAATTTTAAGAATTTTCTGGCCCGTAACAATATCAAATGAAGAGCTGAGCAGACGTACGGGTCAGATGCCAATCAACGAACTGATACGGAGGCAAAAATGTCAGTGAATAGGTCACACATGGCGTAAGGGTGATAACTGCATTGCTGGTCATGCCATGAAATGAGACCCCATTCCCAATGAAGGACGACCAAGCGGTTGTCCTAGAAAGTCATGGCGCCGATCTGTAGGAAAAAAGAGTGCGAGTTTCTGGGTCGTGGATGTGTTGTGTTGTAGTTGATGTGCTATGCTATGCCCCATATGGTTTAAGGCAAATTAGTAATAGTAGATAATGCTTTTTGTGTGATTCAAAATGAGCGCTTTGTAGCTACGACATTGCATGACCACATACTAAGAGGCCATTATAATAAATAGGTAAATTCTACAAACATTCACCCATCGAAATGATTCGAATAGTGATTTTTTTTTCTAATGGAAGGAGAAGTATAGCTCCATCTACACTATACGTTCATAAATTTGTATTTAGTTTTTGTTAACAATTTTCCTCGAACAGGTCGTTAGCCCATCATATTATCGCGTTAAATCTATCTTGTTTTCTAATTATGCTCGAACTCATCCGTCTTAAGAAAACCATCCTGAGTAGATCTATATGATATCAATGCACTTTTCCATACTGTTTTGTAGTGGTAAACATCAGCGCGTAGAATAATACCACGGGCTTTCCTGGCATATCCTAGAAGGCAGCTAAAAAGGACAGCATGTGTCGATTCATCCGAAAGCTTATATATGTATGTTAACGAAACGTCAGATATGCCTAGGATAAGAATTGACTCACTTTTTACCACTTTTGGCTATCGTTAAATACGATGGCGCGCAGGAGTAGTTGATGCGCTATGCCCCACTAGGCGTTAAGGCAAAGTAGAATGCATAAAAATGAAATGCCTTGAGTAATTACTCACTTAGTTTAAATTTGAATATTTCGGAGTTAATACTCATATTGGTATGATAAAACCTAATTGAAAGGGCACTTCTGAGCTTTTGGTTTTCCAGTATGAAATTTGGTATCAATAAAAAGAGCATTAGGGAGTATTTACCTGAAAAACGTTAATTCTGGTCCTTAGCATGCTCAAATTTATACTTTGCTATTTGTATGAATGTAATTTGTGGATCGTGTTGAGTTTTGTTACAAACGCCAAGAATAATTAAAAATTAACTTAAATTTAATTGTTAATTGTCTTGACCCTTCAGGGGCATGGGCGCGACAGAATCTCAAGCATTTCTATTCTTGACGTTTCCATAGCATATCTACTTCTCGGAAGTGCAGTTGCTAGCATGCACTTTCTATCCGCGCCATCTTTATACTGACAAGCTCGGAGCACTGCGAGAGTTCTATTAGTAATCACAGGCAGTTTTCTATCGCGCCGAGATTTCAACTCCGAGCTCTAGTATCGTAGAGCGTTGACCGAATGACCACGGCCATCGAGCGCGACAAACTTGCTATTCCAATTCTATTTCTTTAATTGCCAGTTTTGATTTGTTTGTACAGTGAACATCGGATAATTGCATGGGATATAGCAGAGATAATTTCACTCAAGGGACTACTAAAATTCATCCATAGACCAATTTACTAAGCCGATTTCTCAACGCTTTTTCACTTGGCGCATTTGTTCGTTTAATTTATTTGTTATATATTTAGTCACACGCCGGTTTTGTTATATTCTATACTATGTAAATATTAGTATGTGAACCAATCCAACCAAAGTTGGATTCCAAGGACTTTTCGACTCTAGTCACTGATATTCTACGCCTCGTCCGGCATGAGAAATGAAAATATGCTCAAAATGCTATCCTTTGTATGAAAATTGTGCGGGGTCTAAGCAATCTTGCAATATTCCTTTTACAGGGGCGGAGAAAGCCGCGACGGAAATTATTCAACCTTCCGACGACGAGCTGATTGCAACCAACGACATTTTATAGTTGGGCATTATCTGCTTTGGGAATACTTTACGAGTACATATTTGAATTTTAGTTTACAGTTTCGTTATTGGACGTAAAACTTGTAGCATACCAGCCGTGAAGGAGTAAGTCAGTAAAAATCCTCCGAGTTGTCTGCAGCTCTTACGGCCGACTTCGTACTACAAATACATTTCTGCGATGGCTGTAATATATAATTCGAAATTTTTAATTTGTCTAAACTTTGTATTGTGACCATTTCACAAACATTTGCCCGCTTTCCAAAGTCTTTCGAATGAAGTTTTCGCACGCTCAAAAAGTAATAAAAATGTTGATTACGGCTCTCTGAAAAATCGGTCCAAGAACAATCGCGCCAAAATACAAACTGAAAATGGCTCTAGTTCTAGTGTAATGAACCACCTGTAACGAACCATATTATGGTCTGGTAGTGCTGCTCCCACCGGCAGATCGAAGCAGCACCTGATGAGTAATGATCTGTTGGTGGTACGAAACCAGAGGCCGAGGGTCCCATTACACCCGGACCCAGGTGCGACCGCGTGGGCGTCTGATCCGTCCGCCAACCATTCCATCCTTATCGACTATTTTTTTTCATTCCCCATTTTTACCTCCCCTGTTTGTGTTGTCTTCCCCAGGCTTATGAATTTTTATTAATACGTAAAGGACAGGGGCAACGAGCGGCGAAAACCCCGCCCACATCTCCCGAACTGAGCTACAGCCAGCATTGGCCGCTGCTTAGCTCGTTGAGGGGCCTTTTTCTTCGCCAGATGGCACGGCCCGACCTTCACGGTCAATTATGCTACCTTAGGCTCCGTCCCCACGGGCATCTTCGGATGCCCACCAAACCGTCCGTTACACTAGGATGCTTTTATATATATCATTTTGGCCCGAAACCAAGACCGTAGTTTGAACCTTACATAAAGTAAATTAGTCATTTTAAATTCTAGACAGTTTAAAATGATGTTCCTGTTTTAATTTCGCACTGGTTTCATCAGAATTATTTATGATTATATTTATGTAGGTATTATACATTTGGGGCGACCGGTAGCGCAGTGTGTTGATGCATCAGTCTCATGTTTGGAGGTGCATGCTGGCAACTGTATTCTCCGAAACCAGTTTATGCCAACGAAACGTCAAATGGGCCACATGGAACGGTTGACGCGCTATGCCCCACAAGGGGTTAGGGCAATTTCAACATTACTTGCTGCATTTTTAAAATAAATAAAGTCAAAAATAGTGTTAAGCAGTGGCGAATCCCGAGGGGAAAATGGGGGCCCGGCCCATCTAGAAAATGTATTGGTATATTGAATATTAGAGGACAAGATTTATAAAAATGACAGCGAATACAAATTCAGTTTCAGCAGTCTGTTGACAACTAAGTTCCAGAGTTAGTTGTCAACAGGCTGCTTTAAAACCTTTGCTTTTTGTCCGTATGTGCCTATGCGGATAACATTGCAATTGCGTTAGTTTCTGGGTGCTCCTAGTAAGGTGTTATAGAATGCCCTCTCAAAACATCCATTTGGGCTGATAACTATGGCTGGAAAATTAATCCGAACCAAATAGAGCTTGTTCACTTAAGAAGTGTAGGTTGCTTCCACTCGAGCCTGTGTATTGCATGGGACGAGCCTATGATCATTTGACTTCATGACACTGATCAGTGGTTTACCTCAGAATACGCTGCTATTCTATAAAACCCAAATATTACTACATCAACCGACTACACTTCTACTGAATATGTACTTGACAAGCATTTTGTCAACCTGATAAAATCGCGCAGCCAATGGGTGAGAACGCGCTTCTGTTGCTTAATTCAGTAGGAATATATGCAGATGACTCCAAGACGGATAAAGGATTAGAGGTTGGAGCTTTCTCTGATGGTCTTAACCTAAATATATATTTCGGTCTCCTTGAGTGCTGAAATATTTTCTAGTGCGATGTTACGGCGATTGCGAAAGCTCAATCCTGGCTGGAGAGTGACGTGGTATGAAGTAGAGATATGTAATTTTTACGGACAGCGAAGCTGAAATTAAATTAAATCCGTAGAACCCGGATCTGACTTCATCGAAAATCTTGGCAAAACTCATGAAATGTGTTCTTTAGCATTATTTTTATGTCTGATTTGGGGTCACTACGGCTTCGCTGGTAACTGTAGAGCAGACCAGCTACCCAGACAGGGTACAATAGGCGATGCAGCACCAATTCGTCGGATCATTCATACAACTATCGTTGCTTCCAAACGATTAGCAGGACCAACTCAATATCGGTAAATGGTAAAACATAACTTTCAACAAAGCCGTTACGTTGCGTAAAAACTACGATGACGAGGACAAAAAGGAGTGTATTTTTTATTTTTTCTGCACCTGTCCAGCTCTGCCAAGAAGAAAAAAACATATCTTGGATTCCACTTTTTTCCGGCACTAGATGATTTCAGTAAAGTTGATGGCAAGGAAATCCATCGTTTTATTGGAAGTTCTGACAAGATCGACATTTGATTGGCGATGAGTCGCTATTGCTAACAGAACGAACCCTATTTCAGTCAATGTGTGCTATGCTAGGCACAGCAGCCGGTATACCTTACCTTGGTTCATGGTTTTCTATGTTCTTACTGGAGAGAAGCACGTAACTTCTCTCCAGTAAGAAATGCGTTGGCGCCTCTTGAGGACCGAATTATGAATAAATAAGAAAATATCCTTAACTCTTCACGTAATAAAGTCGGGCCCCACCGAACTCGATTTCTTGATCAGCAACTGGTTTTAAGTGTTTATCGGTATAAAAATGGGGAAATAATTTAAATACAAAAAAAAAAACATCCCGTCCACGGCGTTCGTGGCCATGGATGTTTGTGTTGTCTTCCCCTGCTGTGTTGCGGGACTAATAGGCCACAATATCACCAGACTTGTCGCGGGTGGGCGGCGAAATGGGAGCAGGTAGTGCATGCTGGCAACGTACATCGTCCGATACTGGTTGATGCCAGCGAAACGCTTGCTAAGCCTCACGGAATAATTGACGCACTATGTCCCACTAGGGGTTTAAATGAAATAAGTATGAGTCATCAACATTCAAACTTTCCAAGCGAAAATGTTTCACTTATCTCTCCCATGAAAAAGTGACAATGGAAACTTCCACAATGCGCTTATCCGCGGCGCTTTACACGACATTTGAATTTCCCCTTCTCATTTAAAAGAGAGCGATCACCGGTTTCCACACGAAATAAAAGTCAAAATAATTGTTTCGCTTGGAATTGCCCACAACGATGTGGAGACATTTATCTCTGTATGAGATTTTCGTGCGAAGAACTGAGTACCGAGAAAAGTCAAATTTTTCATGCGAACCTCATTTTTGACAGTTTTTGTACGAGATTTCGCACGAAAAACGAAGGTTAGTACCTTCATTAAAGCAGAAATTCCGTGTGGACCGACCTTAAGTGGATTGCCGCTTTAGGCAGTACATGACCGTGTACATATATAATACACTAGCAAGATTTTTCTCGTACAGTCCCTTTTTCATGATAAATTATGAATTTTGGAATTTTGGGTTTTGATTTTGTGCATATGGTGCTACCTACCACATTCCCATTGCACATGTTACGTACAAACCCATTAAAACAAAGTGAAAATAGTGGATTTGTAACGAAAAACTGAAGCAAAATTTCGTCTTGCTAAAGATAGGATTTGGAATGATAATTCAATCTTAAAAATTGTCCTGCATTTCTTGAATTTTTTCCTCAAAATTGTGGGACATATTGACTCAAATTTGGGGACATTTTTCATAATGAAATATTCCCCAAAGCTCAAAAAATGTTAATAGCGATTTTTTATTTTCTTCATGAGCGCTTGTTCCCGGGGCGATATTGCAAACATCCGTAGATTATATAAGCCGAGTGTCAAGTATCTCAAAAGAGGAAAATTCGCAACAAAAGAAGTGGCAAAAAATTATAAATTCTACTGTTTGGCCGACGGGACTTTTCACGTATTTTTCATATATTTTACATAAATGGGGACCAACAGTCAAGAATAAAGAACACGTCCCCGTAAATGCGGACGTCTATGGTCATCCTAATAATCTATCAAGAAACATTGTAGCAGGATCAGTACGTGTTCATAATGATGTCTCATATTTGGCGCCTGTACCCTATACGTTCAATTTTATTTGTTGACACTCTGTAATTTAAAGTGTTTCTAGTTCTGTTTGTGTTGAAAGATTTCAGTTTACGAGTGGATGATATAAGAGAAAATTCAAATTTGTCAATAGAAAACAAACTTGGAACTATTGAAATTATTCAAATTCCTGGTGACGTTTTTTCGGGGGCGCCATTTGTTCCAGTGGAATTTTGTAATACAGCGGTTAATTGAAAGTCTAACAGAGTTACGAATAGAAATTAACAATATGCATACTATGTTGTGACCCTAATCGTAGACTACATACACAAGCTGCCTGATTGACTAAAGGTTTGATTTAATAAGAAAAGTGGACCAATAAAAAAGCAGACACAATTTATAGAGTTGTGATCTAAATTCGAGTGTGGTTTTGTCCTAGGTGACGAGGAAAAATCGATGAGAAAAGTAAAGGAGTTTTGAAGCTTGACGAGATTTTTGTGGTAGTAATAGGAGTATATTATACTAAAAGAGTCCCCACCTGCGGGATCCGAGCTCGCTGGGGGGGGATCTTAGAAAAAAAACTTTCTGAGACAACATTAAAGACCACAAAAAAAAAAAACAAAAAGTGTGTTTTTCTGTATCTTAAACAGTTTTCGAGATAATCTCACTTGAATTCACTCTTTGTCAATTGCTCGTTTGTTCCCAGAAAGTCGGAAAGTCATCGTTTTTGGGATGTATAGTATTTCCTAAAAAAAACCTGGTAAAATAATAGCCGCACGAGGAAAATGAAAAGTATTGATTTATTTTCTAGCGAAATAAGTTCTAATTTGAAATATGTCAGATGGTCGTAGGAATGATAGTTCTTTGGAAAAGGAAAACAAATTATCAATTTTTATCGTTTTTCTGAAAGTAATTTCATAGTTTGAAGAGCTTTCCTCGGAGAAGCTTGCACGTACGGGGAGGCTTTATAAATAAAATTTTAGGAAATTTAGTTGGTTGGTTGGTTAGTTTAGGTGGCGGTAGAGTCCCCAAAAAGAGGAATACCCAATTAGCGCTGGTGCGCGCCGTTTTGATGCCACAATCCTCGTAAGAGGAAAACTGATGCTATTAAGTATATCAAAGGGGGTCGGGCAGGGTATTTCCTTAAGTCCACCCTGTGGAATTTAAGAAATGAAGTATCTTGCCAGTGCCCAATGAGGAGATCTCGGTTATGTCTGTATCCATCCCAGCCCCACTACCCTAATTTCCTTCCCGCCAAGGCTGTGCTCTCGCATCAAAGGGTATCCCCTAAGCCTTAGCATAAACATAAAAAACAAAAAAAAGAAATTCACTGCCCAAAGAACAGTGACGCGCCCTAGCCAGTGCCGGTCATCTACAAAGAAAGTGTAAAAGAGTCTCCTTCTCCCCACTGTCCTTACAACTACGACAGCACTCGTTGTAGGGAATACCAAGTCTGGCTGCGTGCTCTCCCACAGGCCAATGACCCGTTGTAACGGCGACAATCCTGATCACCTCTGGACTGGTCCTTATCAGAAGGCCATTTGTTTTTTGTGTATTATAGGATGGCCATATTTTCCTAGAAGTGATGCACGTCCTTAATGCGCCCCATCTGTTGTTTGCTAAGTTAATGTAGCATTTATGTACTTCCTTCTTAGTGGCGCTAAGTGGCGCACTGACAACCACTGCATATGATCTGTCCAGGGCGGAGCCCAACCGCGCCAGGTGATCGGCCTGTTCATTTCCCGCTATACTCCTATGACCCGGAACCCAGAGGAGGGTGACTCTGTTAAGGGTGGCCAGAGAGTTCAGCTCTTGACGGCACTGTTTTATTATTTTAGATGATACTGTCGCTGCCTCGAGGGCCATAATGGCAGCCTCGCTATCCGTGAAAATTGCGATATCCTTTGTGGTAACCATGATGCGCCTCAACATCCGGCAGGCCTCCTTAATTGCTAGCACTTCCGCCTGGAATACACTAGCAAAATCAGGGAGGCGGAATGACTTAGAGACTGCTATGCCCATATGGTTTCGCTGTCCAGTACGCAGACTCCTTAAGTCTAACCGCGCTACACGCGGCGTTGAACCTAATCTGTAGGTCGAGGGGGAGTAAGTGTAAAATAACATTAAGTGCATCACCTGGGCAGGACCTTAGAACTCCCGTGACTCCGATGGATGCAGTCCTCTGCACCTTGCACAGTAGATCAATATTATATTTCCAACGCACCGCTGGCCACCAGACCAGCGACCCGTATGTGAGTATCGGTCGCACTACAGCTGTGTACAGCCACAAGAACATCTTTGGTTGGAATCCCCAGTTTTTACCACAGGTTCTCCTGCAAGCATAGAGAGCTATAGTAGCCTTCTTGATGCGATGTTCGACGTTTAATTTCTATGAGAGCTTCGAGTCGAGAATCACTCCAAGGCACTTTACGTTGGTCGAAAGAGTCAGTAAGTGTCCGTTTAATTTAGGGAGCGCAAACTCCTCAATCTTTGTTTTTGTAGTGAAAAGCACCAGTTCGGTTTTCTGTGGGTTCACACTAAGACCGCACTCTACCGCCCAAGTGGTTACTATCTTCAGGGTGTTGTTCATGATGTCGCTCATCACGGGTAGAAATTTGCCTGAGATTAAGATGACTATATCGTCCGCATAGGCGACTATTTTAGCTCCAGACTTTTCCAGTCTTCTGAGGAGGCCGTCCATTACCAAAATCCATAGCAGAGGGGAGATCACACCACCCTGTGGCGTCCCTCTGCGCACGTATTTAGTGATCCGACTTTCACCCAGGTCCGACTGGATTACCCTGGTACTCAGCATGGTCAGAATCCATCTACTGAAATGGGACTCCACTCCTAACTCGGTGAGAGCATCCACTATAGCCTCAGTCTTGACATTATTGAAATCGAATTCAATGTCTATGAAAGCCGCCAACGTGTATTGTTTGTAGTTTAAGTCATATTCACTTGTGCGTACTACCTCGTGGAGAGCTGTTTCGGTAGACTTTCCTTTGAGGTAGGCATGCTGGCACACTGATATTGGTGATTTCAGCAGTAGTTGTCGTATATGGTTATCCAAGATTCGCTCCAACACCTTCAAGACACAAGAGGTGAGGCTGATGGGTCGAAAGTCTTTAGCGGAGTCATGACCGCGTTTTCCCGGCTTTGGGATAAAGGTCACGCGAACTCGCCTCCATGGCATGGGGACGTAGTTCAACGAAATACAGCCCCCAAAAATGGCTACTAACCATGGGATCAGTATGTCCTGTGCCTGCTGGAGCATAACTGGAAATATACCATCAAGGCCCGGTGACTTATAAGGAGGAAAGCTGTTGATGGCCCACGCCAACTTTTGGGGCGTGATGACCGACGCAATTTCGTCCCTCGACACTGGCTGCTCACTTGGCATGCTAGTATCGTAGCAATGATCCTCACTACTTGGGAAGAGTTCATCGTAAGGTGTTCAAGTGTCTCACTAGTGGATTTAGTCCAACTACCGTCCGGCTTTTTGATAAAAGACGGACAGTTGTGGCTCTTGGATAGACGGCTGGTTTCTTCGAGACCGTAGGATTTTATAAGATATCTGGACTGCCGCAATCCTGGAAGACAATCCCAGTGACGCAGTCTTTCATTGGCAGACCACTTCCTCACTAGTGATTTTGTTTTAGCCCAACTCAGACCACAGTATTGATCAGGCCCGAAAAATTTATCCGAAGGGCCTTGTCTAGCAAGTTCATCCACAGCTTCGTTACCAGGGATGCCCTGATGGCCACGTATCCAACATAAAGTAACCCGATTGGTGTTTGTGAGACACTGAAGGGTATAAAAACACTCTGTCAACAATTTCGATGAGAAACTATGTGACGAAAGAACCTTAATGGCTGCCTGACTATCAGTGCAGATAGCGATGTTAGCGCCTTTGAGTTTCTTGTCCAGATCGCCTTTGGCGCAGGCCCCAGTGGCATTGATTTCAGCTTGAAAAACGCTAGGCCAGACGTCCATAGCAATGGAGATTCTGGTGTCCGGTCCATAGACTCCAGCTCCAGCTCTGTTTAAGATCTGTCGATAAACCACATAGTATACCGGGAGACAGAGCTAAGAATGCCACTGTCCCATTCCCCACGAGTCGGAATGGAGACCGAGACCGTAAAAAATCTTGTAAAACAAGTAGTGTAAATTCTAGCTGGTTACAGATGACGAAGGCTTGCAACGGGCTCTAAGAGCATGGGTCACTAACCCGACTAGGACTGGGCTGACGTACGTTTTCATAGTTCGCGTATTATATTTCTCAACTGATGTAACTTCCAGCCGGTTACAGATGACGAAGGCTTTCTTTCAGCGGGCTCCTGTACTATAGTATTTTACTCGATATTTAATGAAATGCATCACAAAAACTTAGATTTTTCCACTTTCTGGGAACAATCGAGCAATTGGCACAGAGTGTTTTTCAAGTGCGGCTATCTCGAAAACTATTTAGGATACGGAAAAGGTGGTCTTAACATGTATTATTTTTTTGTGATCTTGAATGTTGTCTCAGACAGTTTTTTTTGCTAAGATCGATAGCTACGGAGAAAGAAAAACTAAAACTTTTAACCCCCGCCCCCAGTGCAAGCTCATATGTCACATGCGGGGACTTTTAATATAATATACTCTAAGTACCACCCAGCAAATCCTACCAAGTATCCAAACTCCTTTATTTATTCTTTCGATCATCAGATATTGGTACTCATCACCTGGGGTATTTGTCATGTCCCGACTAACAATTTCTCAGACCAAAACTCTCACGAGGGTGTGAGCGAGGCGTAGTACTGCTCCCACTCCCAGTGCGCTTCGCTTTCTTGAAGAGTCTTTTAGAATTCTTGCGTAGCACAGAGAGTTTAGAGCTCCACCGTGGAACGCCTCTTGAGTTAGTTGAGCTTATCAGAGGACAGTTTCCTCATAGGAACATGTGATTGCCTCCGATACATTGGATCTAGAGCTTCTAAGCTGAGCCACCCTGAGACTTTGTTATCCACCATATTGAGTTTTTCACGCAGCAAGATTGAGTATCTTTCCCAGTCATTGCATTGCGCAATTCTTCTGCTTGAATTGATTTGATTTAAGTAGCTCGTTTATACCAAATCGAATATGTTTATGATCGGACAGAGATAGCTCGTTCGAGACATGGAAATTTTGTATCTGATTACAGATATTGTAAGTCTCATCGTAATGTCAATAACCTCCCGCCCGTTTCTAGTGACAGAAGTTGGGCTGTTACCTCTGTTAAAAATGTTGAAATCTAGACTAGCAATAAGTTTCAGAAGGTCACCTGTCACCCCGACTGTTTGTGTCAGTACTGCCCCAGATTGTGTGTCGGGTATTTGCATCACAACCGATCAGAGGGGGCAGCAACCGGGGAAATAACGTAGTCCCGCAGGTAGGATGTCGGTGTCACCGGGAGGGTAGGCTGATGCGATGACAAATACTTGTATTTTAGAGGGACTACACACCTTCAGTTTATCGCTAAGTTTATCACGTGTGACATCATGTCTGAACGATAATCCGTGTGAACTGCGCAGTTTTGGCAGATTTTCACGCAGATCTGAGATCTGTGCATTCGGACCCTGATAGGCAACGATAATCTGCGCAGATTACACAGTTTATCGTTCAGTTTTACCAATTTTCGACCAAATTTCACCATGACCACCGGTAGCGCACAGGGCACAGTTAGTTTGTACGATGTGCACACTTCGTCAAAACGGATAGAACTGAAGAAAATATCGGAACTAATTTAGCGAAAATCGAATGTAGCCTACACACCTTCAGTTCAGATAACTGCACAGATTTTTTCACAGATATTTAGCACAGATAACCGCGCAGATAAACCGAAGGTCTGTAGTCCCCTTTACGGACATTGGTCGAGCCAATGGCTACTGCCACTAGATCACATCTGGTGAAGTCTGAAAGGCAGATGTGTTTGATTCTATTTTTTAAGAGGATACAGGCTCCTGGTTGGGTATCTCCGGAGCCATATATGAATATTGCTTATATTGATGGCTTTGCTCGATAGTACGCACCACCTCGTGGAGAATTGTTTACAAAAATCTGCCCTTGAGGTAGGCACTCCGTGTCATCACACGGTTCTGGGTTGTCTGTGCAGGCTTCATTGTTTCCAGGAAACTGTGTGTTTAATAGGAGTTCCAGTGATTCGACAGTGGATTCCGTCCAAATGCCATCCGTTCTTTTCACTAACGACGAATCTGAGTGCTCTTTAGACAGAATTTTGTTAATCATTACTGAGTACTTGAACTTATGTAAAAATTGGCAGATGTCCTCCCATGCTTGGACTTTTACCGTAATAACTTTTTTGTTTATTTTTTAGGCAGTCTTGTCCCTAGAAATTTTTGGAGCATATAGGTTCTCGTTTCACCATGGGAGAAGAGTTTTCCTACATGATTTTCCCGGCCGAGAGGTTTTGAAAGCTACTTCCATGATATTCCTAGATGGCTCAACCTCCATGTCCAGCTCCTCCGCAGAGTTTTTGTTCTGAAGATCTGTTAAAAATTTGTCCAGTTGATCCTTCTTCGGTTTCTATAAGGCTTTGGAGACTCCATGGAGACCTTAACATTGAATAGTATCCGTGATCCAAGAAAAATCTCAGATCGGATACTCTCTAATGCTCTACCTTAAATATCTGGTGGTCTGTCAGTAGTGGAACATTTAGGACTTCTTCCCACTCTACATTGTTTTCCATGCTTGTTTTTGGCGCGCTCGGTGGCCGTGATCGTTCGGTCACCGCTCTACGATACTAATCTAGAGCACGGAGATCAAATCTCGCCGCGATCAAAAACTGCCTGTGAGTACTAATAGAACTCTCACAGTGCTCCGAGCTTGTCAGTATAAAGACGGCGCGGATAGGAGGTGCATGATAGCAACTGCACTTCCGAAAAGTAGATATGCTATAGAAATGTCAACAAGACATAGAAATGCTAGAAATGTTGACGCGCCCATGCCCCTGGAGGGGTCAAAGCAATTAGAGAGATGCTTGGAAAATCGAAGGTTCAGACGTTCCTCTTACTGCATACCACGAGGTTAGTATTAAGGATTAAGTCAAACGGGACTCATCACTAAAATTGATTTGGATGCTCCCCCACAGTGTGTGTCGTGTTTCGGCATCGCCCTCTAAAAGGCTGACCGCCCTGGATGTGGTGAATGTCACAAGCTGCATCAGCTCCTCCTGCGATGTTTTAATAGAAAAACTAAATTTTTGAACTAATGTACAACAAATAATCAACTCTCAAATTCGTAATATAAACAAAATTGTTTTTTGTTTGTTATGTCACGTAACAAGCTGTTCATATAAGAATGGCGCTAACTATTGCATTCGATAAATAAAAAAAAACCCAATGTATGAGTCTCTATAGCAATATGTGGTCTGTGTCGGCATATATTGTAAACCGAGATGTTCAAATGCTGAATACAAGATGCTGCCACACCGGAATGTCTAATTCATAAAAATTGAATAGGACTCGCGAACAAAGGAACAAGAGACAGAACCGTGTCAATCAATTAACCCATAAGAGGAAAACAAGAAACAGGAACGCACTTGTTGTTCACTTATGAAGAGCTATTATGAAATACCAAAGCGAGCCTTTCTCACCAGGTATAGTGTCTGCATAGGTACAAGAACTCACAAAACGAAAACCATTTCACGGCCTGTCATAGGCACAAGACCTCCCACAATCGAACGTCTTCATCTGAACGATGTATTTCGTCCATAACGAACTCACTCATCGTTTTCCTCAAGTATTCGTACTCGCCCTATTGAATTGTCTTGTTCTAATTGAGCCATCACACAATCCTCACCTGGAGACAGTGCTGCATTTTTCCTTCGGGAATGCTTTTGTTCTAGGCGATATCGGAACATAAGTTTAAAGACTCAAGGACATGTGAATAACAATTCCACCACGACCCGAATCCGATCGGCATGGGCTTCCATAGGGGCAGAAATCGAAAAAAAGGACATCAACTGGAAGCCGAAAGGAAATGTTTACCACCTTTTGAAATGCTTTTGTTTGTGGGTTGGTGTTGCCCGCTCGATTTCGTATGGCATTTGTCACGGTGTATTTCACAATGGCGAAATGAATGCATCTCAGGGGTATCGGGTCGTTTTAATATTTGACCACCTTTTGCATCGAGGTCACGTGGTAAAAAGGTAATTGAAGAACACGAGCGAAATTCGATTGTAGCTACAGGAGGTTGGAGCTACCTTAGCTGTAACGCATGTATTTTTATAGATGGTTGCTAAGACGAAGAGAAAATTGTTAAATACTATTGTATTAAACATATGTCCATTTAATTATTTGAATAAGTAACATTGAATTTGCAGTTACTTCTTTCTATAAAATTAAGCGCATTTACAATTCCTCTGCATCCTGATGCAGTACGTATTCTGCTTAGCAACCCCGAAGCATTTCCCAAATTTATCAATGGTATCATGTAGGGAGGATTTCTTAGCCATTAACTACATCCATGTCCCTGTGGATTCCGTCACTATCAAACAAACAAAGTAGTTCGTCCACATTTTGGTGTTGATCGAGTCTTTTCACCTTTTGAAGAAACCGAAATGTCCGTTTCTGAAATATTGCCATCAACAGCAGGAGCAAAATATCAATTTTTCACGACAATAAACTTTCTCGGCATGGTTAACATTGAGGGTTGAGTTCACAGATCTTCAAGACCGCCATGAAGATCTTTATCGGTTATTTGAAAGATCCTTGAGGTGTGTGTTATCCATTCCCAGGGGCATTTTGTTTGAGGTACTCAAAACCAATCAATTTCGATTCGGTGGTCCCTCCTACATAACAGTACCGAACGAACGTGTTTTTTTTTTCGGGCATTCTCGAGGTGCAAGGCAGGAAAATGTCTTCATTTCGGATATTGCATTTATTGCCTTGTATTAGGACCTTTAGTGAGAAATAGGAGAAAATGATTGAAAAATTCTTTTATTGTCCTATTGTAATGGTTTATCTTTTTTTCCGCCGAACATTTGGGATGAAAATATGTCAAATGTCTATACGCAAAGTGACTATCCTTTAAGGACAATCTACCGCCCTGGTCATTTGTCTTGGTTTTATGGCAGCGAAAATGTTGTGAGGTGAAAACATTATTATTTCTCATTGATAAACATGACTTGCTATGAGAAAATATTTAGAAAAAAAATACAATAGCCACCGTGAACATGAGAAAATAATTCAATTGCATTTTTAGCCATGGGCTGTAATAGTCCTTTCAGCCCGCACAGTATTTGGGCCATAGTTCAAAAAATATTTATCAAGTGCATTTTATAATAGTAGTCCGGATGGCGGAACGGTTAACACGTTCGCCTTCTACGCACTGAGCCTCGGTTCCATTCCTACTGAATACGGTAGTTTTCGGTAAAAAAAGGGGATTTACGTGTCGGACTATGAGCCCACTCAGCTGTTAAATGAGTACCCATTTATGGTGTAAATAACTCGGTTGAGCGTGTTGCTGATCACACACCTCTGCACAAGACCGTCACGATCTAGCAAATGAGATGATGCTAACTCATCTCGAGGCCATGGTTCAAATTAGACTGTTGCGCCAGTTATTTATTTATATTCATTTATTTTATAATCGAGTTTCAGCACACTTCCTTGTCTGCATGATAAAATATAATCCCTCATTAATATCAAACGCTTCTCTGGACTATGTTCTGGAAGATTTTTATCCTTTATTGGCGCTATGAAAAATTATGGTTGAGAGGATAAAGACACGCCGCGCCGGACCTCTTGTCACCTAGGTTCATTAAGAACCACCAGGGTCGGTCAAAGTCTAACCAAAGACCCAGGCATGAGAATTTTGGCGACCCCCTTCTCCGCACACTTTTTCAAACTATGTTGAGGTTAAATGCCCAATTCAACAAAGGCAGTTGTGAGAGTGTCTTTTCAAGTGCCACTTTTATCGAAGCGATTTAGATTTATCGATGCCACTTGGAGAAAAGCAGTTATGAGAGTGACTTTTAACGGGCGGTTCTGCTTGGTACTGTAATAATTATCGTCAGTAAGTCACTATCCCACTGGAGAATAAAGCCCAAGATTCGAAAATAAATCATTCGCGCGTATAAGTTTGAACTGTTAGAATCACGTTCAATCGGATGTCGCGAAATATTTATTACTAAATGGAATTATATTCTGCTCTAAATTAACAAAATTCGCTTCCGTTTTCTTCTTGGCGCCCTCTTACAGTCGATGCCCTAGGCGACCGCATTTGACCAAGCCTGTGAACCACCTTAGAACTCATGACATACGAGTAAGTGGGAAAAGGATACATCCCATTCTGTAATAATTTCGGCCTTAATGTCTGTTCGGACGATAACTTGTGGGCCGAGAGCTCAGTTTATTGGGGAGTCACTCTGACTAATCACACCTATTCCGCGAGTTGGAGTCCCTCTGTGGCGATGATGATTTGTCCCCCCCCTCCCCCCAGTGGTGTGGGAGCGAAGAATAAACCACAGCCTTTTCTAATTTATCACAGAATGCGGCTAAATAGGCAGGACGTATGCTGGTAACATGCGTCTTCCGAAACCAGTTAATATGTCAACGAAACGTCAACCAAGCCTCATAGGAGTAGTTTGCGTGCTATGCCCTACTAGGGGTTGGGGAAATAGTATAGTATACATGATATGTCAATCCAGTCAGTATATGTCCCACGGTCAGGCCTGCTATCATATCCTGCCATCAGGATGGATGACATAATTTAATAGAATTAATAGCATATCTGACGGTAGTCTTTTTAAGGCAAGTTACACTTTAGGGTACATACCACGGCTATGGAGGGAAGTCAATGTGATCTTAATACCTAAACATGGTAACATACTGGAGGATTTACCCAAATCCTGCAGACCGATTAGCCCATCCTCATTCCTCCTTAAAACGATTCAGAGGCTGCTCGACGTTCATATCAGGCATTTGATGAAATGTTCGACTCTTCTACATCGAACACAATTCGCATATTCAAAGGGGAAATCTACGGTAACTGCCCTACATCATCTTATTGGGACTATCAAAATGTCTGGATGACAAAGAAATCGCATTGTGTGCCTTCCTTGACATCGAGAGTGCTTTTGATAACACCGGTTATGAATGCATATCCCGGGCCCTAGAGTTCAGTGGTATACCTTCTACTACTATCACATGGATAGATGCTATGCTACGTGGCCGTCAGAGCTATGAAAGGCTGTCCACAAGGAGGAGTCCACTCGCCGCTAATATGGTCACTGGTTGTAGACGAACTAATGTCCAGGCTACATTTGCTTGGATATTATGCAATATGCTGATGACATAACCATTTTCATCAAGGGCAAATTCGAATACACCGTCTCTGAAGTGATGGGAGCTGCCCTTGACGTGGTCTCATACTGGTGCTATGAATTGGATTAAGTGTTAACCCACATAAAACCGTCAGTTTGGCTTAGATTTGGAAACGCAACCTTACCTCCGGATCTATTTCACTGAGAAGGACGGTTTTAGAGTATTCTAAGGAAGTTAAATGCCTTGGCGTCACTTAAGATTGGCGGCTGAACTGGAATACTCACATCGAAAATGTTATTAGCAAAGCCACACGTATAATGTGGGCTTGCAAAGCTCCGTCCATACAGGTGCAGCATAATTTGCCACAGATCGTCCTAAGGCTTTGTAAGTAGTAAGCATGGTCTCTTTGTCCATTCCCCAGAAGCTGCCGGCGAGAGCTTTTAGAACCTTATTACGGGCTCTCATTCGATTGCATACCGAAGCGGCGTGAGCCGATGATGTGGCCATATTGTCGAGGGTAACCCCTAGAATCTTCGGATGGTTGACTGTGGTGATTGGTATGTTACCTATGCTTACATTCAGCTGTGTGTTGACCTCCTTGGTCCAAGATGTGATTAGGGTTGCTGTAGATTTAGGCGATGATAACTGTAGGTTACGATTGGCGAAGAAGGTGTTGAGTTCCGCTAGATATCCGTTAATCTTACCATACATAACCGGGATACTTGTGTTCGTAGCAACAATGGAGCAGCCAGGTGGGGATGGCATACCGGCCATGTTGAGGTTGAATAGGGTGGGAGACAAAACTCCGCCCTGTGGGACTCCTTGCTTTACTCTCCTGAGTTTGGACTTTTTGTCTCTAAACTCTGTGAATGATTGCCTGCCAGCAAGGTAGTTAGGAATCCACTTCTTCACTTGACCTGGGAAAGATGATAACATGATGACCGACAGAATTGTAGTGTGGCTGACCATGTCGAACGCTTTCTTGAGGTCAAGGACCACGAGAATTGTTCTAGAACGTGGACGTGACTGATTTAGTCCATTGTGGATGCGAGTCGTGATGGCATCTAGGACTGTAGTCGTGCTATGCATCTTTCTGAAGCCGTGTTGATGGTCGGCAAGTCGAATGTGGATCTCTACTATCAGTCTGAGTATAGCCTCGAGGGTTTTCTTGACTGGGGAGAGCAGAGATATGGGACGGTAGGACTCTCCCAAGTTGGCCTTCTTACCGGGTTTTAATATGGGGATTATTTTTCCGGTCTTCCATATTTCCGGTATCACTAACGACAATAATGATAGGTTCGGTGTCGTCGTTAGGTACTCAATGGCTGGCGTATCCAAGTGGTTCAACTAGGTCATTGATATGCCGTCAGGTCCTGATGCCTTGGTGTTGTTTGCATCCTTAATAGCTTTGGCTACTTGGCTTGGGGTGACCTGAAGCGATTGGTCCACTGCTAAATTGCGAATGTTTCTTCGGATTGTGCGTTTGAGCTTGTCGCTGGGTGAATGTTCGACAAACTGCCGGTTGAAGTGGTTAGCCCACTTGATCGGGTCGTAGTAAGATGTGTTCCCGAACTCGATGGCTGTATGTCCGCTTTTCTTGGTGGGGTTGGTCAACGTTTTAACAGTGGACCAAAGCCTGGATACATTGGACGTGAGGTTGCAGGTGTTCAGGTGGGCATGCCATTTGGCCTTTCTGTGTTCAGCTACCTGTTTCTTGATTGTAGCATTCAGCACAGCACACCTATTTGTGGATCGTCTGGGTTTGATTGATTGATTCCCTATTAAGTATGCGTACTGCGTGTTAGAGAGAAAGCCAGGTTCGAGCGACTAACTAATGTGCCCATCCAGTGTTTTCTCCATGATCAGCATGAAGGACGTGAGACTGATAGATATGTAGTCTTTTCCGTTATTATGACTGCTTTTGCCAGCTTTGGGTATAAACACAACGCTTGCCTCTCACCAGGCGTGAGGTACATAGCCCATTCTAATGCAGGCTTGGTAGATGGCCACAATCCTGAATGCTATTTAGTCGATAGCTTTTTGTAGCAATGCGGGTATGATCTCATCGGATCCGGATGATTTGTATGGTTTCCTGACCGTGAAGAGCCCTATTGCTGCGGCGTCAGTTAATCATCACCGTTGTTGTCTCCAGTCGGGTGGGTGGTGTTTCAAAGTCCGGGAATGCATGCACCTAAATGAATAGTGAATGAACACATCAACAGAGCCAGGCTTTCGGTCGCTTGATGCAATTGGAGGAAAATGGTCCAGATGGCAGAGGTCCTTCGTCGGACTGTCGAGCGACGATTATGATTGATCAGATTTTCTAAAATGTTAAATTGTATCAATAAAGTTCATTGAAAGCCCATTAAATTGTTTCGAAAATCCGCTTGGTAATTTTATCGGAAATGTCATTTAATGTTAACATTATTGGCTAGATTCGAAATGCAGTTTTAGTTTTGTTTTTAAAATCGAATAGGTAGTTTTGAATTGGAAATTTTAATGCAAGTCTGCTTCAAATTGTCTATTGCAATAGACAGTAAATAATCCAATAATTAATTTTGCATAAAGGTTTGTATTGTGTACATAAATTAAAGTTGAACCCAGGGGGAGCGGGGACAATAGCTAATAGACCTATATTTATATATGAAATTATACAAAATGGATACCACAAAACAAGTATGAAACCAAAACTCATCGTCGAATCTCCGATCATTTCTGATCTAAACCATTTAATTTACACAGCCTGAATTACATTCAAAAATTCAGTCAGGCAACAGTGAAAACCCTGTCATGGTGTCTCAAGAACGTTTACCTCCTTAGTTGATTGCTGCCAAAATGATGGACGATCTGACATTAATCCTTAAATCAATATATCGGTTTTTGAACCAAAGGTTTGTCGGCGTCGATCGTCTCTATGGCAGTTGAAAATCACAAACTCATCTTAACGGCAACAACATCTTGAAAGATTTGAAAGATAGAGAAAAAACAGCTTGAGATTTATGTGAACATATTACCGAGGACTTCAAATCTTAGATCAACAAGTAAATGTTAAATTAATAAAGTGTTTGATTTATTTGATCGAAAAGAGTATCGAATTTCTTATGTCAAACTTAGCTTCCATAATAATATGCGTATGAAAGTGAGAAAAGATTTTAGAAAGCCTTTTTTTAAATAATTTCTTATTCTTAGTCATACATAGTTGATTAATTTTAAATATGTTAGGTGTCGTCCGACGTTTGTAGTTGTCAACTAAATCAAAGGAGACGCAGCTTTCCCAAACTACAAATTTTATTTATATGTATATATATATTTCGGGAGCGACTTACCCCCTTCTTCAGTACAAAAGCTTTTGTACTGAAGAAGGGGGTAAGTCGCTCCCGAAATATATATATACATATAAATAAAATTTGTAGTTTGGGAAAGCTGCGTCTCCTTTGATTTGATTAATTTTGCTAAGCACAAATAAGTACATATAAATAAGACACGTCGTGAATTTTCCAAATTTGTTGTTCAACTATTCAGAGGGGATTTTTTATTTAAAGTGTAAAGTGTGATTTTGAATAAAAGTCCCCCCATTATTTTGTGACAGAAAAATACCCTCGATGATTCAGACGGTGCTTACTGTTGGTTTGGAATTCCATACATGCAGGTAATTCCACACGAACTAGCCGAACCATATAAATTGTCGTCATACTCTTACATCTAACTATGTAACTAATAGAGGAAACACCTAAAAGTATTTTTTTTTCAGACTACATATTTTATGATCGCTATACGCTGACTGTATTCCCATCACATACTGCGCAACGAGGTATCCGTACGTGTATATGCAAATTGAATGCAATATTTTTTTTATCTATTTTCTGTACAGCTTCTCTTTCAAAGATCCGTCCAAGCTTTAGGCCATCGTATGCTAATAAGAAATGAATTGCCGGTTCATTAGTAATTAGCGATTGGAGGATGCTCCTTTTTCAGACCCAATGATATTTATTATAGCCACTGCCCTCAACTTTATGCATAATGATCGCATAAAAAATACGACAAGTTGTCTCGCAAAAACCAAACTTTAGATCATCGGCAACAATTATCAGACTATTTCTACAGACTCAATTAAGGCCATTTACAAAAATAAATCAGCGAATGACAGATCCTTGGGGCCATAGTCATTCATCAGCTTCAACTGTATGGAGCGATGATCGCCGGATGGTTTTTGAGCCAAATGGAGCTTTGGATGTTGTCCTCTGATATGCGCTGTCTGGGTTATGGTTGGTATGTATGGATGGGTTTTATCGTACGTAGTTCCCATCTCCAGGCAGGCACATTAAAGTACATGAATTCATACTTGAATTTTGTCATGCCATTTATAGATAAACTGTTATTTAATGAAATTACGACAACAATTTGGTAAAAAAAATTAATGGAAAGACCGAAATAGGAAAGAAGGATTTGAAATTTTACTGGGAGTCGCAATATCGTGAGAAAACTTTAAATATCATAAGTCAAAAAATTTCATCTATAAAGCAAAGTGATACCGTCGGCTTTTCGTGCGAAATCTCGTACAAAAACTGTCAAAAGTTTCCTTCGCACGAACATTTTTCGCTCTCTAAGTGCAACATTTTCGCATGTAACGGTTAAAGTCAGCCTTAGCCTGGCATTAACACTTTGCGTTTTTCAACAGGAAGAGCAATCCCGTAAAAAACCGCATTGTCGTAAAAGAAGAGGACCCGATAATTACACATTTCGTTTTTCTGCGGAAAAGCTTGTGAAAGAAATAAAACGTTCAAAATATATCCCAGTGAGGATATGGTTGTATTAATTTTTGTGGCAATATTAGGTAGAAGTTGGGATGTCGATACGATTTCAACCAGTCTCTAATGGATGCACTGCATTAATTCTTCACTGGGTGTATACGTTTCGAGTATATCGTTGAACCGAAAAACGGAAAGTGAAATGCGTTTCATATGCCACCGTGTGTTCATCTTCTCACTGCATTTTTTTTTTTTACGGGAGAAGTTTTCCTGCAGTCGTTGAACTTGCTGCAGCAAAACGATTCCCGACTGCGACAGGAAACGGCTGCGTTTTCGTAACGCTAAGTCTGGCATTACACTTTGCGTTTTTCTGCAGGAAGAGAAATCCCGCAAAAAAACGCATTGTCCTCCAAGAAGAGGAACGTGCACATTTAAATGGAACGCTTTACACTTATGCGTAACGACAATGCTGCAGTTTGCAGGAATCGTTTTGCAGCAGCAAGTCCAACGACAGCGGGAAGACTTCTCCCGCAAAAAAGCGCAGTGAGAAGATGAACACAGGGTGGTATGTGAAAAGCAATACACCTTCCGTTTTTTTGGTTCAACGACAAACTAGAAACTCATGCACCCAGTACGAAATTCATGCAGTGCATCCATTGAGGACTGGCTGAAATTGTATCGGCCTCCCGACTTTTACCTACTATCCGTATATGTATATTGCCACAAAAATAAAACCATCAATATCCTCACTGGGATATATTGTATTTATTTATGTCACAAGCTTCTCTCGCAGAAAAACGCAATGTGTAATTATCGGGTCCTCTGCTTGTACGACGATGCGTTTTTTTACGGGATTGCTCTTCCTGCAGAAAAACGCAAAGTGTAATGCCAGGATTAAAAAAAGAAGACTTTAAGGTACAGGAAGCCAAGCGGGAAATATCGAAACCAAGGGCAAAGTCGACGTTATGGAAAAATACAGTGCGAAAAGACGAATATTGCCTTAGTAGAAATTCACATCGCGTGGCTTGCGATTACAAGCGGTCATCGCAAGAAAATCGAATGGAAGCAAAAATACCTCTACCATAGTCCTCCGCGTAAGCGCCTCCTTGAACGGCAGTGGTCACTGACCATTGCTAACCAATGTCGAGCCGCCAGTGATGGCGGTACGATGATTTGGTTGAGGTAAACCTTCACCCCTATGGTATGTGGCGTAAAATTAAAACCACGGCCTTTCCCTTTGACGACCTGCCGTTAAAATCGGCAAACAAAGGACAGGATATGTATCCCAGCAATTTACACTATCTGAAATCTTCTATATGCTAACGAATCGTCAACAATGCCTCGGATAGAGACTGACTACGCTTACGAGTTTGGGCTAGCGTACAATGACAAAGATTGGATTCTGGAATCTGCGTACTCTCAGAAGATCACTCAGATCAGAAGGTTCCGCGAACGCACGATTTCTTAAATTAGGGAGTGAATTTCTGAGGTATAAATTAGACATTTTAGGAGTTAGTGAGATAAGATGGTGGAAGAGCGGAGAATTTATCTCTCCAATATGAAGCACTGTAATGTTGTACTCCGGTAGAGCTACAGGTGGTGGTTGTGAGACAGGTGTGGGGTTCCTTTTAACCAGTGCCGCACGAAACTATCTCTTATCCTGGGATCTGGTCTCCGATCGAATTATGACCGCCAAGTTCCGGGCAAATATGAGAAACAACTCAATAATACAATTTTATGCCCCTACTGAGCCCGACAATATCTTAGCGAAAGACTCCTTCTACGAACAACTTAGCGCCGTCCAAAGCGGAACATCTAAAGGTGACATTGTAATGACTATGGGTGATTTGAATGCAAAAGTTGATGCTGATAACTATGGGCTCAGACATATGATGGGGAGACACGCTATTGGCGATCGTAGAATTCCGCAACTTGCATAGTCTCTTCATCAGTGGTACTATGTTTGAGCATAAGGACCACCACAAAATCAGTTGCTCCTCTGTTGATCGGCGCAGAACACAAAATCAGGTCAACCACATTGCCATTAGTAAAAGATTCAAGAGTTGCCTCCTGGACTTGCGAAACAAGAAATGTGCCGATATTGGAATGGGAAGAGACCATTATCTTATTAACGCTAATGTTCGATTGCATATTGCAGTCGTGCGCCGTCCTAGCGATGCAAGACCCAGGGGCCGCAAATTCAACACCGCTCGACTAAAAAATCCAGCTGTCTTACAATGGTCTTACAATGACCATCTTGAGCAAAAAGCAGCTGAGATAACTAGTCTACCAGATAGTGACATAAATGAAAACTGGGATGCCATAAAAATGAATACATTGATATCGCAGATACCATCCTTGGCACAAACCCGGATTTCCGGAATAAGCCCTGGATATTCGACGCTTCATTGCAGCGGATTGTTGAAAAAAGGGACTGAAGGTTCGTTTGGCTCCGATATTAGACGACCATCGAAGCAGCATCGAACGTCTTTACCGTCAGAAGGCTCGAGAAGTTCACCGTATTTTCCGATGCGAATTCTATTTTAGCCTCAGCAGAAGAAGCCGCAAAAAGTAACAACTTAAACGCCGTATACGGTGTCATCAAGGAGCTTACAGGTGGTCGTAAGTCGTAACTCCTGCCAACACCCGGTGAAGGATATAGATGGAAAGCTACTTATCTTGGAAGAAGATCAAATGAGGCGGTGGAAAGAACACTTCGCCGCGGTCTTGAACCCTGTAACCTCTGGTGAAGTTCGCCCTCATATATTGTAGATAATTTAGCCAAGCATTAAAATGTACGTATACGGTCCACTGCCCCGACTAAAGAGGAAAGAGGTGTACAGCTTCCACCGTTTTCCGACAGACGGCTGCATCGGTGAGGGCTGATCAAAATACGTAGCTCAAAAGTGTCACAAAGTAAGTTTGGACGTCTGTGAACGTATCGACATCCCCGCATTAGTAAAAGTTGTTCGCATTTTTAATAGGATTCGCGATACAAAATGTCTGTTGTCGAGCCAAGTTCTCGTAATTTGCGGGAAGTTTTGATCTTCTGCTTCCATTTGAAAAAAAAAGACTGCAGCTGAGGCTCATCGAATGCTCTCACATGCTTACGGTGAGGTTGCTCTGAGTCACAGAACATGTCGTGAGTGGTTTCAACGTTTCAAAAGTGGCGATTTCAATGTCGAGGACAAGCATGGTGGTGGGAGAGAAAAAATTTCAAAGACGACGAATTGATGAAGATTCGTGCCAAATGCAAGAAGAATTAGCTGAATCACTGTAAGTGCCTCAGCAAGTCATCTCGAAACGCCTCAAGGCCATGGGCATGATTCAGAAACAAGGAAATTGGGTTCCTTACGAGGTGAACCGAGAGATATTGAACTGCGTTTATTTGCATGCGAAAAACTGCTTCAAAGGCAAAGTCGGAAGGGATTTCTACATCGTATTGTAACCGGCGACGAAAAACGGGTCCATTACGATAATCCCAAGTTAATTTTTCTGCAGAGCATAATTTTCTAGAGTCCACCGTTTCCGAGATATAATCGAAAAGCCTAAAAATGAGACCTTCCCCCAACCCTCCCACCGTAAGCTCACCTCCCAGGGGCGGGGACTTTTAAAATGTTGACCTACTAACTACTCCTAACGCAGTCCTGAAGTCAAAAATTATCGCAAATTCCATGCACTCTACAACGATTGATTGGTCTAAACAACGTCGTCCTGCAAATCTGCAGCTACTCGTATATCATTGAGAGTTACAATTTTGTCGACTACTTTCTCTTTACCAGAGAGTGGGTCTAATCCTGGAGGAAGTACAACAATGTCAATGTTGTTATTTGCACCATCACCAACCGTCTTCAAATTCAAAATCGTGTTCTTTATTCCGCTGTCCACGTGTGGGGGAGGTAGAGGTTTCCTTTGTCGTATCTTGTGCATTTTCAATAACAACCAACTAGATCCTACTACAAATATTTGACCAAAATTTCACGTCACTAGCTTCATTTATCGAAAGTTATTGCTTATTTGAAGATTCATTTGTAGGGGAGGTAGGGGTTCCTTGGATCGGATCTTGCCCATTTTCAATACCGACTAACTAGATCTTATTACCAACACTCTACCAAATTTTCAACTCGCTATTGTCATTCTATCAAAGGTTATCATAATTAATGAATATTTAATTTTTTTTTGAAATTTGTAGGGGAGGTGGGCGTTCCTTTGATCTGATTATGCCCAGCTCAAGCAGCTTCTCAGCTCAGGGTTACATGCCAAAAATCAGGTGTTTACGTCAAATGACTCAAGAACTATAAACAAAAAACGTAAAAAGTACGGTAGTACGGGGCTCTTTGTAAGAAAATTACCGTTTGTTTTCAATTGATCGATTTGATTTTTCCAAGAGAGTATAAGATCACAGTCATGAGAAATCTGTCAAAGCTTGAGCTTTTCGTGTTTATTAGATCGGAAGTTTTATTGAAGATACATTTAATTATTTCACATGTAGGGGAGGTAGGCGTTCTCTTGGCCTGATCACGCCCATCAGTACCAACCAACTAGATCATACTTCCAACATTTGACCAAAATTTCAAGGCTCTAGCTTCATTCTATCGAAAGTTATCGTGCGAACGGGCAGACAGACAGACGGACAGACAGACATGGCTAAATCGAATCAGGAGGTGACCCTGATCATTTGCTATATATTGCTATACATCCGGAGCCTCCTTTAAAGTGTTACATATTTTCATCGTGACAAAAACAATATACCCTATACTATAAGTCTAGGGTATCAAAAGTAGCCAAAGGGTGTATTTACCTATATCTTGTCTTGCTAAATGTATGCTATTTTATTCATATCTCTTTCCAATTGAGGTACGCTACGTTTTTGAGACATCTGTGAACGTCTGCATTCCAAAACCCGATAGATAGAGCTGTCCTATTCAGTGCTCACGTTATCTCTGATAAGTGGGATAAGCTCTAAAATCGAGTACAATTTATTTTTCAGCTTGTTTTTTCATTAGATGTAAAAGACATGCGCGTATCTTTTACGGTCAGATCCAGTTATAGAAGTTTATGTTTAATTTTCCCAGGCAAATGTTTGTTAGAATGCTGGAAAAAAGTAAGAACGAATTTTTACGTTAGCATCTTTCCTAGCGTGCGTTCTGCCACTACGTAAGAATATGTACATATCCCAAATAGTGTACTTTGGATGATGTTCCCATCTTGATTACGATTTGGTTACCTACGTCAAAGCACTTAAAAAATAACAAAATTATACCATTTAATTGCTCAGATAGAGAACAGGTTGGCTACACACGTTCTCGGTGGATGCACATTTTAAAAGCAACAAAAAAAATCATAGATGACTCTGATTTCATGGAGCCCATATAGCCGTAATCAAACTTTTCATTATTTTATAGTCAAATTAATTTAATTTTACCAGACGAAACTATATCTTAAAGACCATACCGAATGCATTCTTTAATTAGATTGCCTTTTAGCGTGCTGATAAAAGAATCCATAAGTTTGAATTTTTTAATAAAAATGTTTAATTTCAAATGCCGCAGTTAACGCCCGCATCCTTAAAAATTAAATTATAGTTGTACTACATAGTATCCTTAACTACTATATTATATTCATGTGACTAATGAAATGTTCTGGATTTTCCCATACCGCTATTTCAATTCATTTAAAATTCAATGGATGTCAATAACAGATTTAATAATCAATTTTGTATTATTATAAGTAGGCCAGTCAAATTAAATATTATTAATAATAATTAATCTGGAAATAATTTTAATCCCTTCTAAAGATACTGAGTACATAAAAACTGAGTTTGCACGGTCGTAGAAGGTGAGCTTAACTCTTGGAGGGCGAAAATCGAAAAATTTGAGCCCTTTTTTAAATATTATCGTTATAAATCCTAAACGGTGCCTCGGGTCGAAAAACCTAGCAGGAGTAAATTAAAGACCGTTTAATTCTGCGTTAAATGCACTGCTCAAAGTTGAAATTCGGTTCAATAGCGTAGTCAAAATTGATAGTCAAAAAATGACAATTTTCGAGGCTCCCGAGAAAAATCACACTTTTTCACTTTTCAAGCTCACAAATCTTTGCAACGGATCCTCCAAATGGAAAAGCTTATCTGTAAAAGATAGCGACAAATTGATTGTGAGCCTAACGTGGCCAATATTTTTCAATTCGGGCCATTTTTGGAGTAGCTATGAGCAAAAATTCAAAAATTAATGCTCATCGATTTATGCCTTAAAAGCTCTACTTCGGTAAGTATAACAGCTAGAAGTTTTATTTTAGTCTCAAATTGTAGATAAGTTACTCTAGTTAAGCAAATTTTTACAAGATTTTTCGTAAGACTAATTTAGGAGATACTAAAAAGAAACAGGACAAGCCAAACAATTAGGCACATTTTTAACATGGTGGCGGGGTCCGTGGTGTTAGGGGGTAAATAGAAAACTCGAATTTTTAAACAATGTACCAGCTCAAACAATCTTCCAAAAATCGAAACTACCCTAATTAAAGCAACCAGTGTTATAACAATTTGACTGACCAAAGTAATTTAACCTTTGCAAAATCACCGACTTTTTTTAATAAAAACGCAATTACTCAAAAACTATACCCGCTAGCATATTCTAGTAAAGAGTGAATCGCAGGTAATATTTTACCCTAAGAACAGAAAATAGCCTGTCGAAATCAGATAAACTGTTTATTAGATATAGCTCGAAAAATTAAGAAGGATATGTAGCCCACGATCAACATTTTGCTGTTTTATCTTATTTTTTTCGAGTTTTCACTTACATATTATACTAATTTTATCAAAAATAACAACTTCCTGTTTTTTGTAAATAATTTGTTTTAACATTATATAATACTAATTTTTAAATTTCGAGTCATTTCCAGCCCTTTAATTAAAAAAAAATAATTTGTTCACACGTTTTTTATTTTATTTTACAAGGCCATACCTAATTAACAGTTTATCTGATTTCTACAGGCTATTTCCTGTTTCTAGGGTAAGATATTACCTGCGATTCACTCTTTACTAGAATATGCTAGCGGGTATAGTTTTTAAGTAATTGCGTTTTCATTAAAAAAAAGTCGTTGATTTTGCAAAGGTTAAATTACATTGGTCAGTCAAATTGTTATAACACTGGTTGCTTTAATTAGGGTAGTTTCGATTTTTGATATAATTTTTGAGTTGGTACATTGCTTAAAAATTCGAGTTTTATATTTCCTCCCTAACACCACGGACCCCGCCACCATGTTGACAATGTGCCTAATTGTTTGGCTTGTCCTGTTTCTTTTTAGTATCTCCTAAATTGGTCTCACAAGAAATCTTGTAAAACTTTATTTAACTGGAGTAATTTATCTACAATTTGAGACTAAAATAAAACTTCTAGCTGTTATACTTTCAGAGATAGAGCTTTTAAGGCATAAATTGATGAGCATTAATTTTTGAATTTTTGCTCATAGCTACTCTAAAAATGGCCCGAATTGAAAAATATTGGCCACGTTAGGCTTACAATCAAATTGTCGCCAACTTTTACAGACAAGCTTTTCCATTTGGAGGATCCGTTGCAAAGATCTGTGAGCTTGAAAAGTGAAAAAGTGTGATATTTCTCGGGAGCCTCGAAAATTGTCATTTTTTGACTATCAATTTTGACTACGCTATTGAACCGAATTTCAACTTTGAGCAGTGCATTTAACGCAGAATTAAACGGTCTTTAATTTACTCCTGCTAGGTTTTTCGACCCGAGGCACCGTTTAGTTATAACGGTAATATTAAAAAAAGGGCTCAAATTTCTTGAATTTTCGCACCCAAAAGTTAAGCTCACCTTCTACGACCGTGCAAACTCAGTTTCCATGTATTCAGTATCTATAGAAGGCATTAAAATTATTTCCAGATATTTCCCTCATAATTATTAAAAAGCCCCAAAATTGTCTTAATTTGACTGGCCTAAAGATATTATTATAAAATATATTTTTTTTTTAATTATGCTATATAGAGAATGGACAGTATGTATGTGGAAAATGTGAAGAATAAGAACATTAGTTATAAAAAAAATATGATAACTCTATAGTGGTTGAACACAGAGCGACTTTTCGGTTGGAAATTTTTCAGGAACGAAGTACACTTTAAGTATAGACATTTCGAATGTGGATACTCTGTATTACTAAATAATGACAATTTTAAATGTCTAATTTTATAGTGACTTTCCTACCAATTGTGACATTATATCCCAGCCAGGCGACAGCTTCTGAAATCGCTAAAATCTCTGCCTGCACGCTGCAATGATCGTGTATGCGGAAAGATAAACTAATCTTCAACGTCTCCGAAAAGATACCGGCTCACACTCCAGCATCCGTTTTGGATCCGTCAGTATATACATAAAACGATGGAGTCTGGGTGAGTGATTGCCTCAGTTTCCCACATGTCCCTTGAGGGAATCTGGCTCACAAAATTCTTGCCAAACATATACTTAGGAGACACATAATCCGTATATGCAGGGAGGTCAAGATTATTCAAAATAGCAGAGTGGCCGGAGCTTAGCGCACGCCACTGACCGGTCTCGCGAAGTCGCAATGCTATAATCGCTGCTTGCTGTTCAGCAAAAATATCGAGCGGTAAAAGATTTAGAAGCACATCCAAGCCAGCTGATGGAGTGGATCCGATAGCCCCAGTTGCAGCAATCGTCGCCAGTCTTTGCACCTTCCCCAGCAGAGTCATGTGGGAACCCATTCTAAGCGCCGTCCACCAGACAAGAATGTCATGCAAAAAAATGGGCCGAAGAACTGATGTGTACAGCGACAAAACCACCTTCGGCTGTAGTCCCTAGTTCCGACCTACATATCACCTTCTTGCAGGTGTAGAGTGCCATAGTGACTTTGTCAACACGTTCCTGAGCATTTGGCATCCATCCTTGCTTCCTGTCTAGAATGAGACCAAGGAACTTAGCTTTGTCAAGAAACGCCAGTTTGACACCCTCCAGTGCCGGAGGTTCGATACCCGATGGTAGGTTGTGTCTCCTTGTAAAGAGTACAAGTTCCGTTTTGTCAGGATTAACCCTAATACCACTTCGGCTAGCCCAACTGACCACAGTCGATATAGCATTCTGCAGCACCTCACTATGAACGGTCGGAAATTTATCTGTAACTGCGATGGCAATATCGTCGGCATAGAAAACAACCCTGAATCCACTTCAAGAGCCAAAAGCAATTTATTAATTGCTAGATTCCATAACAGCGGTGAGAGCACACCACCTTGAGGCGTGCCTCTACAGACGAACCTACACACAGTAGACTCTCCCAAACTGGATTGTTTAAACCTGGAAGTTAAGAACAGGTTAGTTAATTAGTTGACACAATTAATTATCCACCAGCAAGCCCGAGAGTGCCTCAGTGATAGTCCCAGGTAAGATGTTGTTAAAGGCACTCAATGTCCAGAAAAATCACCATGGTGTATTCCTTGTGACTGAAGGAATTTTCAATGCAGCTAACCAAAAAATGCAGGGCGGTGTCCACCGACCTGCCCTTCCAGTAATCGTGCTGTGAGGTGTACAGCAGTCGAAACAAAATACTATCACGTAGATGGATGTCAATTAACCTTTCAGAAGTCTTAAGAATGGTGGAGGATAGACTAATCCGTCTGAAGTCATTAGGGCGCACATGTGAGCTTTTTCTTGCCTTGGGTATACAAGTCACTTTAACCTCTCTCCATATATAAGAGGGTTATATCTACCCAAGGCAAGCTGTAAAAACAGTCCCAACCAAGGATACACGATGTCCGATGCGTGTTGCAGGTCCGCCGGAATGATGCCATCCGGCCCAGCGGATTTGTAATTTGTCGCCCATAGAATATTTTCCTCTGTAATAATCGACCCTAGTTCACATGTAGTCCCAGCAATTGTAGACGCAGCCAAGGGCATTGTAATTGTCAAACCTCCGGGGAAATGCGCATCGAGCAGAACTTCAACGGTCTCTGTACTTGATGTCGTCCAAGAGCCGTCCTCCATTTGCAGGAAGCTAGGCATAGATGGACTTGTTAAGAGGATTTTGCGAAGTCTAGAGATCTCACTCGACTCCTCAATACGCTCACAGAAATTCCTCTACGAGCTCCGTTTTACATTTCTAAGCTCCTTCTTAAAGAGGCTCAAGTGCTTCTTAAAGGATTGGCAGCACTTGATGAGTAATGATCTGTAGGTGGTACGAAATTTGAGGCTGAAGGTCCCGTTACACCTAGACCCCATTGCGGGCGCGAGGATAACTGAGCCGTCTGAACACCATTCCATCCTTATCGCCTCATTTTTTTTTATTTCCCATTTTCGGTCATGAGCATCGAAAACCCCGCCCACGTCGCCCGAAGTGAGTTCCAGCAAGCATAGGCCGCTTAGCTCGTCGAGGGACCTTTTTCTTTGTCAGATAGCACGACCCGGCCATCACGGTCATTATGCTACCTTAGGCTCCGTCCCCACGGGCTCTTTGGATGCCCACCAAACCGTACATTACACAATTCCCTGTCGTCCATATTTTGTACGCGTTCAGTTACAGTTGTTTCAGTTATATGATTCTCGATACTTTCCGCTCAACGCGAAGATTTTAAAGCTCGTAGTTCCACCGGACTAACCATCCATTTCGGCCATAAAAACACCTCCGACTATCTGCCGAAGGATCTTCCTGTTGAAGTCTGAGCAAGAACCCTGCGCACCAGAAAAAAAAATATAAAATAAAATAAAAATAAAATATACATATGTAAATATAATATATATAAAACGTGAGCTATTTTAACTATTACTTTTTATACCCTTCACGGATGTGATGTGATAGGGTATAATAACTTTGCCACGAAGTCTGCAACGCACGGAAGAAAGCATCTCCGACAAAATAAACTATATAGGTACATATATTCTTGGTCAGTATGATGAGACGAGTCGATTAAGCTTTGTCCATCTGTCCGTCTATCTGTCTGTTTCTTTGCAAACTAGTCCCTCAGTTTTAAATCTCTCAAGCTGAAATTTTGTACAAAGTCTTCTTTCTATTGCACGCTGTAAATATGTCGGAACCAATGGAATCGGACCACTACGTCATATAACTGCCATAGGAACGACCGTTCCAAAAGCATGTTTTTGTTAGAAAAATCTTTTTATTTCTGAATATATCTTTACGAAATTGCTTATTATTCAATAATATTGACTGCTAAGCCACGTTCTTAAATTTGGCTGAAATCGGCCCGCTATTTCATATACCTCTCATACCACAGTAAAATCGGAACAGGTATTACTATGTACTAGTTTCAAAGTGGCAAATCATATCATACCTTAGCTAGCTTGTTTATTTCACAAACATAATTTTCAGTAAATTTTACGCTTAAAGACTGTAGACGGAAAAAAAAATCACCAGAAAAAGCGCACTAGTTGTGATATTGCTTGCTTGACATCCGAAATCGCCAGTGGGGAGGTAACCTAAGGTAGCATAGTGACCGTGGAAGTCGGCCCGTGCCATCTGGCGAATAAAAGGCCCCTCAATGAGCTAAGCAGCCTGCTGTGCTTACTGTAGCTGAGTTCGGAAGAGGTGGGCGGGGTTTTCGTCGCTCGTTGCCCCTGTCCTCACACATTTAAATATATTCACAGGCCTGAGGTAGACAACACAAACAAATGGGCGGAAAACATGGGGATTGAGGCGATTTGGAGGGAATGATTGTCGAGCAGCCCAGGTGTCCTCTCGCACGTAGCTGGGTCCAGATCGTAAAGAACCCTCGACCTCTTAACCCTCTCATCCATGAGGTCCAATGGACGCTATTTAAAACTTTTGGGACCTTAACCTTAAAAAATGGAATTAGAAGGGTGAAATGCCGACTTCTTTTACCGATTTTTTTGCTTTAATAGCCAACAGAATTTCAAGTTAAAGGCATAGCTTGAAATATAATTTCACAATTCCATTATCAATAAAAAAAATACCAATGGTAATCCAATTATCCTTTAAATAAGAAAAAAAAAACATCAAACATCAAAAACCATTTATGCAAACAAATTGGACTCACTCGTTTTGTTGATTCGAAACAACGTTGCGAGATGAAGAGGCTAAACATATCACTATATTGAAATACACATAGGCGCCGACTATGGGGGGGGGCAAGGCACTTTCTGCCCCCTCAATCCAAATATTGGGGGGGCAACGCCCCCCCAATATTTCAGACATAAAAATCATTTCGCAAGAAAAGCGATCTTAACCCGACTTCTTCGTTCAAACAATCAAACACTTATTTAGCTATGACACATAGGGAAGGAAGGAAGGAGCTTTTACGGACATACATATACATACTCATATATAGCCTATGAGGATCGTACCATTGAATCTTGTGCTTTAACAAGACTTGACAGCCGTCATTCTCCCGGGCCCGGGTCATGGGAAGCCGTGTGAAATTAGCCCGAATCATAATGGTCACTTGAGGTATTAAAACTCGACGTTAAATTTGGTTATGATTCCTCAAGATGCCGTCAAAACTTAATTGATCTTTTGTGCTAAATTATTTTAAGACGTGGACGGTAAATTATTTGAATTTGAGTTTAATTAAAATTTAAAAAATTATTTTCGGTTAATAAACAAAAAAGCTTTATAGTTAGTTGGTCAGCAAATGCTTGATGAAATGACCTGGATCTTAATGCTTCATTATTAAAAACAAACAAGCTAGCCTTCGGCTAGCGAAGCGTGAAGGATATCATACCTTCGTTGTGTTTTGTGGTACATTTACCACTTTGAAATTAGTAGTAAACTTGTTCCGATTTCACTGTTCCTATAAGAGGTATATGAAATATTGGGCCGATTTAAACCAAATTTAGGAATGTAGCTTAGCAGTCAATATGATTGAATAATATGCAATTTCACAAAGATATCTTCAGAAATAAACAAGTTTTCTGATAAAAAGTTACTTTTGGAACGGTCGTTCCTATGACAGCTATGTGATAGAGTAGTCGGATTTCAACCAAATTCGGGGATGAGATTTCACTAAGGACAACATTGATTAATGTGAAATTTGAAAACAATATCTTTAGAAATAAAAAAGTTTTTCCCACAAAGACAAATTTTTGAACCGGTCGTTCCTATGGCAGCTATATGAGGTAGTGGTCCAATTTCAACCGAATTCGGGAATGTGATTTTACTAAAGATATTGTTGATTAATGTAAAATTTGAAGATGATATCTTTAGAAATAAAAAAGTTTTTCTCACAAAGACGAATTTTTGGACCGGTCGTTCCCATGGCAGCTATATGACGTAGTGGTCCGATTCCGTTGGTTCCGACATATATACAGCGTGCAATAAAAAGAAGGCTTTGTAAAAAATTTCAGCTCGATGGCTTTAAAACTGAGGGACTAGTTTGCATAGAAACAGACAGACAGACGGACAGACGGACAAAGCTTAATCGACTCTTCTCATCATACTGACCAAGAATATATATATAGTTTATATGGTCGGAGATGCTTCCTTCTGTGCGTTGCAAACTTCATGACAAAGTTAATATACCCTATCACATCCGTGAAGGGTATAACAAGAAATTTTATTTCCATACGACGCTGATGATTTGCATGGTCGGTTCCAAATTGGCTCCCTTCAATTGTGAGAGCATTTTGATTGACTCTATGAGACTATACATTCGTATCGACATCGAATATTTGCCTGCCTTAAAACATCGACTTTTTTAGCTATGGTTATTGGACCGTTCTTTTCGTGGACCCATCATCAGTCCACGTTTTAAGTGCAAGAGATACGTTAATTGTTATTTCAAGAATGGATCAGTTTATTGTGAGGATACCATCACAAAAAGTTCACACAACAAGGCAATCCGACAGTCAATAAAAAAATTATGAAAAGTTGTTGTGCCCCCCCAATATTTTTCAACAGTCGGCGCCTCTGGAAATACATATTTATATTTAAGAAACTGACTTCATAACTTGTTCACACCAAACAAAAAGAAAAAAAAATTGGTCCCATTAACCATCTATTGGGACGCAAATGTGAATCCTTGGGCGGGCCTATGTACTGTTTACGAAGTGACCTATGGTCATTAGTCGCGTACAAAGAACACTGATCTACACAGATTCGTTAGAGCAATCATATCCTATCCACACTGACATATTAAAGTCCAACTTCCTAATTTCGTTTGTCAGAGCGATGTTCTTAACTTTTTACTCCACCACCAATATATTGTGCGGCATCTTTTTGGCGACAATAAGCGGCCTTGCGTAGTCAACAATAAACGGGTCAACAATATTCCAGCAATCAACAGCCATAACTCTTTCGCCACCCGCTTTGGCGCCAAATAATCTATGAATGTACAGACTGTATCCAATATCAAGTATCTTTTCTCGCACCATCAGTTGTCATGTTGTTCTTGTTTGTCTGCTCCATTTCGCTCCTTGCGTGTGTGTGTCAACCTCGGTTGGACCCAACGTAACATCAAGTATTCCCAAAAACCCGGAATTCTCCTAGCAAACTTTACTTCTGAGCATAACAAAATACTGGGGCCGCCACAATATGCACCAGACTGAATTTCACAGGTTCGTGCATGCTTGTAACCAATCGAGAAGCTGTCGACTGCGCCCTCCAGTTTTGCCTTATCGGTCGCCGGCAACAAAACTCAACCGCCCCGGCAGTCAGAATCCAACCTTCCCCAAAAACGGCACTCAGCCGTCAACCTGACATTTCCCCCTAAAGTGGATGACTGCTCTCAGCAATTTTGGGGCCATTCAATGTCAGGCAATTAAATATTTGTTCTGTGTTCTGTTTGTACGCGTAACAGCATTGCCATCTTAATATACAGGCCCCCGCTCACTTCCTTGGCAAGGCGAAAATGACGTCAAATTGACGTCAAAATAGAAGTCTCGATCAGCTGAGCGGAGGCTTGGATAATATATATGGCAGTGGTAACAGTCTTTCCTAAAATTTTAAATAAATAAAATAAATAACTGGCGCAACAGTCCAATTTGAACCATGGCCTCGAGATGAGTTAGCATCATCTCATTTTCTAGATCGTGACGGTTTTTTTGTGCCGAGGTATGTGATCAGCAACACGCTCAACCGAGTTATTTACCCCATAATGGGTACTCATTTAACATCTGAGTGGGCTCATAGTCCGACACGTAAATCCCCGGAAACGAACCGGGGCCCAGTGCGTTGAAGGCGAACGTGCTAACCGTTGCGCCATCCGGACTACTATTTTAAATAATTCTCCACAAAAACATTTATTCTGAAATATCAAAAAGTATATTTGCGAAAAATTCATCGAATCAGAAATGACGACCACGCGTCAAAGTTCATTCTTTACATGCTCTTAAGACCCACAATAATACTGCTTCAAATTTGCCTTTTTATTGAAAAAAATAAATCCAGATTTAATAATGGACGTCAAACCTACTAGTATGCAATTTCTGCAAAAAGTGCCCAATGTGTTGAGTTTGGAACGGTATTTCACTTCTATAATTTTTTATTTGTGTTTTGAGTTATAAGAAAAAAACTTTTTTTTTCACTGATTTTGAAATTTTTATTAAACTTGAACCCCAGGCGGCCAAGACCCGACGTCGGGCTGTCGCGCCACGATGATGATGATGAACCCCTCTGACGCCTAAACATTCCTCTGACGAAACATCCATGGAGAAATTTTTATAGGGAATTCGATGTAGTTTATTTTTGTAACTTTACCTTTTCTTCGAAATTTATTATTTTCGGATTAAAGGGGGAAAAGAACAAGAGAGTATTCTTGGAGCAGTTTTCCAGGAATGCATCAACTTTCCGAGGTGGCAAAGTTGAAATTCGGATTCAGCACCCCAAAATAAATACATCAGGATTGAGAAAGGAAATTTCTACATTATTTTCCTCAATCTGACCCTAATTGACACGTGATTACTGGACTAGTTTTATCTAAAATCGTCAACTGTGATATCTTGTTACGTACATACCCTCATACCTGTATTCTTTTTTATGGAACAACTATATCGTCATGGGTTCAACTACAATCCGATAAATACACATTTAAATGGCAATATTCCCATGTATATGGATTTATTTCGAGCCCATTAAGTAGCCCGAAGGAGCACATTGAATGTCTTCCTTTGCAAGGATGTGGCCAACTTGAACAGATAAGAAGCAAATGCAAATTTTTCAGCGGTAACAGAGTCAAATATTGGTAAATGCTATTCCCGCTCAAGTCACGAACATACGTACCACCTATACATTTTTTGTTTGCACGGGCCTGATCTCTTGGGGCCTTATCCCACGGCACTTTACTCGGTCTTCGAAGCCAATGATGCTGATAATGATGATGACAATGATGATGGCGGTGAAGTTGGGTCCTTTTTTTTCATAGTCTCCGATCTCTCGATGACATTAATTCATTATCAATGCATGGATGTTGTTCAGCGCTTGTGTGAGCGTCGAAGTTGAATGATTGAATTTAATCAATGCAATGCATCCACCTCCAAGGGTGAGTTCTTAATTGACGCCTTAAATGCACAATCAAGCCAACGAGGACAAGGCAGACCCTAGCTGTAGGTATGCAAATGATCAGTGAATCATATCGCAAGCAACGAAGACAATGTGCGTTGTTGAGGTCTTCATTTTCCCGTGGTCGTTATTTCTTGCATTTCTAACTTATACAATTTTTGTAACCATTTTATACCCTTTACTGCAAAAGGGTATTAGGGTATTTTAATTTCGTCATGAAGTTTGCAAAGTATAGAAACAAGCATTTCCGACCATATAAAGTACCTGTGTACATATAGGTATATACAGTACTACTAGGTACTATTTACCTTAACCCTTAGTGGGGCATAGCGCATTAACTATTCCCATGTGGCTTAGTTGACGTTTCGTTAGCATGAACTGGTTTCGGATGATGCAGGTTGCCAGCATGAACCTCCTGCCTATTTTGCGGCTTACTTGGGGCAAGCGAACATGTTGGGGCTTATTGTTACGCCCTATATCACAGGTGGAAGGCAACGCAAACATACATGGCTACAGCGTGGACGGGATTCAAACCCGTAGTTGGTCGGTTGCACTAAGCTACCGGCCACCTCTAAAAAAAGCGACAAAGTGTAATTACAGCCAAAACGACAGTCCGAAACGTTTACACCCTAGAACTGTGCAGACCTAATGTGGCATTAAAACTTCAATTATCATAGTCGACAGCCATATGCATTAAAAGTTTGGTTCCTATACTAGTATGGTCAGTTTAAGCAAAGGTTAATTCATGAAGATGCGATGAAGAAACATTAGAAGGGAAAGCAGGCGCCATTCGAGATGGGTGAGCTCTTTTTACCACAACTTTATAGGGGAGATAGGATCTGGCCTATTTTTAAAATCAACTAATTAACACATTTGCATGAATGCCGTAAAGGGTTGTCCACAAGGTGGTGTTCTGCCACCCCTTTTGTGGTCCCTTGTCGTAGACGAGCCAATTTCAATGCTTAATGAGCGCGGTTATCTTACTATCGGGTACGCGGTTTATTTAACTACCATAGTCAGGGGTAAATTGGAATTTATTATCACGGAGGTGATGGGGTCGGCCCTTGACATAGTTCTAGACTGATGTGTTGTTGTCGTTGCCCCTTTCACGCGAAAACGAAATATAATATTGTTTCCAATTTCGTTAGGCAGCACGACCTTAGATTATTGCACTGAAGTTAAATGTCTCGGGGTAACACTAGACTCGAAACTCACCTGGAATACTTTCATAGATAATGTACTTAGCAAAGCCACATGCACAATGTGGGCTTGCAGAAGTCTCTTCGGACGGACATGGGGCTCACTCCAAAGATAATTGAGTGGCTATATACTATGCAGATGCGGCCCATGGTGACTTACGCAGCGTTTGTGTGGTAGCCTAAAGCTCAGCAATCTTCTGTCTTACTGAGGTGCAAAACGCTTCAACGCCTTGCCTGCCTTGGCATCACTTGAGCTATGCGCACTTGTCCTACGGCAGCCCTGGAGGCCATAATTGGACTTATTCCGTTGCATATGTTCAAGAATCAGCAGCTGCTCCAAGACTTCGTGTAACTTCTGACGTACTTAGTGAAGAAAGCAGTCACATGAGAATTCTGAATCAAACTCCTGATGTGCAGATCTGCTTAAGATCAGATTATATGATCACGGATATTTGCATTGGCAGAAAATTTTCAGCCCTCATCCCTGACCACTCTGAATAGGAAAATGGCACGCCCTGTCCAGACCCTAGATATATTAAGTGGTTTACCGATGAGTTTAAAACAGAACAGGGTGTTAGTGCAGGTGTCTTTGGACCCAACACCAGGATTTCGATCGCAATGGGAGTCTCGTCCAGTGTTTCTCAAGCTGAGATCCACGCCATTGAGCTCTGCGACAGGCAAATTTTGGAAACTGGACTTCGCGGCGGTCACATTGCTATCTATACTCAGACAGCCAAGCAGCCATAAAAGCGCTCTCCTCATATAAGGTCTCTTCAAAACTGTTGAAGAAGTGTCGCGAACTCCTCCAACTGTTGGCAACCAGAGTCTTATTGTGTTTGGTGCCAGGCCACCAGGGCATTAAGGGGAACGAGGCCGCGGATGAACTTGCTAGACAAGGATAATTCAATCGTCTTCATGGGCCTCAGCTTTATTGTGGCTTTGGGCTGGCCTCGGCCAAACTGCGGATCACAGATTGGTCTGCACTATTGCGTCAGCAGTACTGGAATAACCTTCCTGTTCTACGTCAATTAAAGAAGCTGATAATGCCCCTTATGCACAAGCGCACTACTCAAATGAGTTGAATCCATCTAAGACTTCTAGTGGGGTACTTATCTGGCCATCATCTTGTCAGATATCACCTGAACAAGATGGGTTTGTCCAGCGATACTGGATGCCGTCTCTGTCTGGTGGACGTGAAAGCGACTAAGCACATCTCGTGCGAATGTCCCGCCATCGCGCGTTTTAAGATGTCACTCCTCGGGCAGGCTACTATCAGCACTGCAGACTTCAGGTTGATTTCTGCTAAAGACATACTGTCCTTTATTAGAAAGGTGGGCGGTCTTTTGAATGAATGGGCTACGGCACAATAGATCTATAATGGTCGCAGTGGCTTCCTGCTGGGACAGTAGCTCGACTATTTTTATATTTTCTTAACTAACCCACACTACAAACATTTGACCAAAATTTCAAGTCTCTAGCTGCTTTCTATGGAAAGTTACCATATATTGTATAGGTACATATTAAAGATAAAGTTTCCGATCATACCTACTTTAATACCTACCAACTGGATTCCTTTAAGAATATTTGACCAAAATTTCAAGTCGCTAGCTTTATTCTAGCGAAAGTTATCGCAAATTTAAAGTAACATTTGTAGACATTCGGTCGCATCTTACCCAATTTCAATACCAACCAACTAGATCTGACTACTAACATCCGAGCAAATTCGCAACTCGCTAGATTCATTCTGTCGAAAGTTATCCTAAATAAAATAAATAACTGGCGCAACAGTCCAATTTGAACCAAGGCCTCGAGATGAGTTAGCATCATCTCATTTTCTAGATCGTGACGGTCATGTCCAGAGGTGTGTGATCAGCAACACGCTCAACCGAGTTATTTACTCCATAAATAGGTACTCATTTAAGAGCTGTGTGGGCTCATAGTCCGACACGTAAATCGTTTTTTTATCGAAAACTACCGCATTCAGTAGGATTCGAACCGTTCCTAGTGCGTAGAAAGCGAACGTGCTAACCGTTGCGCCATCCGGACTACAAAGTTATCGAAAGTTATCCTAGTTAAAGTAATATTTCATTTTTTGACATTTGTGGTAGAGGTAGACTTTCCCATCTTTAAAAAACTAAAGCAGCTTTTCATTCGAAGTTTACATGCCAAAAATCAGCTCTCAACGTCAATTGGTTCAAGAGCTATATGCAAGAATCGCGATAAGTAGGGTAATGCGGAGTTCTTGTAAAAATAGTACGGCCATTTTCCAACTGATCGATCTAATTTTTATAAGAGAGTATAAAATGACCCTCTCGAGTCATCTACCAAAGTTAGAGCTTTCACGTTTATTCAATGACATTTACTTACGTTACATATGTAGGGGAGATAGACGCCCAATTAACCGGATCACGTCCATTTTCTAAACCAGCCAACTGTATCATACTGCGAGTATTTCACACAAATTTTAAGCTTCTAGCTTTATTCCATCGAAAATTATAGTGCAAACGGACAGACAGATAGACATGGCTAAATCGAATCAGGGGGTGACCCTGATTACTTATATGTAAACTTATTACCAAAGCTACGGAGGATCCTTTACGGTGTTACATATTTTCTTCGTAACAAAAACAAGGTAAATAGATATATACCTTATAAGGTCTAGGCCCGTTTTCCCAATGTCCTGTGTTAGCTAACAGGGACTTATTTATCAAAGGCCTTAATCTAAATCATATAAAATACAACACCCAAAACACGATAATGCAGATAAAAACCCAGGTCCGAAGCGTTTACCCCGTAGACTTGTACAGACCTAGTGGTGATACCAAAAGTACCAATTGGCAACGACCATATGCATTAAAAGTGAATTTCCTATATGGCCAGTTTATAGAAGAGGTTAGCGCTCATTCAGAAGGATCATTCTCAAAATCAACTAACTAACCCACACTATAAATATTTGCCGAATTTTTCGAGTTGCTAGCTTCATTTTATTTAAAGTTATAGCTTATCTGAAGTCTCACATGCAGGGGAAGTAGAGGTTTCCTTAGTCGGATCTTGGGCATTTTCAATAACAACCAAATAGACTGTAGTACTCGTACAAACATTTGACCAAAATTTCAAGACACTAGCTCCATTTTATCGAAAGTTATCGCTTATTTAAAGTTTCATTTGTAGGGGAAGTAGGGGTTCCTTGGGTCTGATCTGGCCCATCTTTAATACTAACTAAATTTTACTAACAATATTCGTTCAAATTTTAAACTCCCTAGCTTCATCCTATCGAAAGTTATCGTAGTTAAAAAACATAAAAGAACTACGATTGGGGTAAACCCCAATCATGCAATACTCTAGATGAATTTGAACCTGGTTAAAGCCAATAAATAATTTTGGTTGCAATCTCGGATGCATCGTTAAGACGTAAGACGTAAGTCGTTAAGACGTATTTCATGAAATAGTGCAGTTTGTATGGGAGGGGGTAGAAGGAGGGTGAGGATTACAATAAGTTTTATAACATAGGTTACAATTATCATAAAAGTGATATATTAAAAATTTCAAAGCAATATGTTTTATAGTTTCTGAGAAAATCTGATTATTGTAAATTTTCAAAAATGTGTCATTTTGTATGGGAGGAGGTAGAAGGGGTGGAGCGATTTAGCCCGCTCACGAACTTAGCCTTCATTTTTTGTCAAAAATAACGTGTGCAAAATTTGAACTTCATAGCTCAACGCGTTCTCGAGCTAGAGAGGTCACGGACGGACGGACGGACAGACGGACAGACGGACAGACGGACAGACGGACATCCGGTTTTGAGATATTCGAGTGATAATATGAACTTCTGTATCATTCATTTTTTTCTGCGAGCCTTATTTCTTAGCGTTACAAACTTTGTGGCAAACTTATAATACTCTCAGATTTCATCTAGAGTATAAATACATATATATTTTTTTTAAATTTGTAGTTCCTTTGATCTGATTATGCCCAACATATTTTATTTAAACTCAAGCAGCTTCTCACCTCAGGGTTACAAGCCAAAAATCAGGTGTCTACGTCAAATTGGTGCAAGAGGTATAAACAAAAAACCTGAATAGTAGGGTAGTACGGGGCTATTTGTAAGAAAAACAACGTTAGTATTCAACTGATCGATTTTATTTTCCAGGACAATATGAGACTACCCTCACGAACAATCTACCAAAGCTAGTGATTTCGATGTTTATTTAATCGGGAGTTATAGATACATTTAGTTGTTTTACATATGTAGGGGAGGTGGGCGTTCTATTAGCCTGATCATGTCCATTTTCAATACCAACCAACTAAATCATCCTGCCACTATTTGACCTAAATTTCAAGGCTCTAGCTCTATTCTATCGAAAGTTATTGTCCGAACAGACAGACAGAAAGACGGACATACAGACAGACATGGCCAAATGGAGGTGCCCCTGATCATTCATATACATAATATACATTGCTATACCTATGGAGCCTCCTTTAAGATGTTACATATTTTCGGCGTGACAAAAACAATATACCCTACACTAAAAGTCTAGGGTATAATAAGGGGAGAAAATCACCACATTGTGTCGTATTTTGAGTGTTGTGCACAGGGCCATCGAGAGAAAATCCGGGCCCGGTACTCAACTTTTGTAGGGGCCCATATATGGCGACCGGTAGTGCATCAAAGTGGTATCAAAGGGCAACGAACAAAAAAAAACAGGCTCAGTGCGTGGATACGTTTTTTTACTTTTCTTTTTTTCCAACTTTTCAAATTTTCGGGCTCCCGAGAAAACACGGGCCCGGGGTGATTCGCCCCCCCCCCCCCCCCCCCCTCCCCTCTCGACGGCCCTGGTTGTGTATGATTTAGGTTAAGGCCTTTAGTCCTTGTTAGCTAACAGGCAGTTTAATAGGAAATTGAGAAAACGGGCCATAGAGTATTAAAATGGAAAAAGTTAGTGTGGGAATGGCAAATGGCAACATTTTTGTTTTTGGCGCGAGAAAATCTAACTACTCGCGAAATAGGCGAAAGACTGGATATTCCTCAGTATACTGTGGAGCGGTTCTCGAAAATGTTTCAGGAAATAGGCACCACCGAGAGGAAGAAAGGCTCTGGTCAAGAAAAACGAGGTTTCCGCCGCATGTACATTTTTCCGTTGCAAACATGTAATTTAAATTTCGACTCGTCCAAAAAAATGACAGTGTTTCGTATCTCTTGTGTCCATGTCGCATGCTCCTGAACCATTAGCCAGGCTTTCCGTTTCAATAGTCAAAAATGTTTGCAATGGCGTTTTAACCTGACTTTTTAACGGAAAGTTTGGCTTATGGACAGATTTCAATGAAAGCGTAATGAACCATATTCTGGTCTGGTAGTCCTGCTTCCACCGGCAGATCCATGGAAACAACTGATGAGTAATGATTTGTCAGTGGTACGAAACCAGAGGTCGGTTACAATCGGACCAAGATGCTAGCGCGAGGGTGTCTGCGCCGTCCGCCAACGATTCCATCCTAATCGCCCCATTTCTTTATTATTCCACATTTTTGCCTGCCATGTGTGCATCGCCTTCCCCAGGCCTATGAATTTTTGTTAATACGTAAAAGACAGGGACAACGAGCGGCGAAAGACCCACCCATGTCTCTCGAACTGAGCTAGAGCAAGCATAGGCCGCTGCTTAGCTCGTTGAGGAGCCTTTTTCTTCGCCAGATGATACTGCCCGACCTTCTCGGTCATTATGCTACCTTAGGTTCCATCCCCACGGGCATCTTTGAATACCCACCAAACCGTCCGTTACACAAGTGAGTCAGCACGCCTTTTTTTCACCAAACTTGATGAGATTTGCTTGCCCGTTGCTGGAGCTAAATCTAATGACAGATGAAATTTTGAAGTGGTACCGTTGGCTTTGTAACAGTAAAAAGCGTTATGCCACTGGAATACTTTTTCTTAACTGTCCAGAGTCTATCTTTCGCCTCCTATCTTCAAGCACCATGGTACAGTACGCTGAGGAATATTCAGTCTGTAACGTATTTCAAAAGTACATAGTTAGATTTTCTCGCGCCAAAACCAAAATGTTGTTTTTGTTTTCTGCATTCGATTTTCACGTTTTTTTGCTCCAATTGCACTTTGTTACTTATAACGGTTTTATCACCAACTGAAATAATTTCTTTCGAAAGGTTTTCATAATAGTCAGACTTAGGCCCGTTTTCTCAATGTCTGATTAAACTCTTTGTTAACCAACGGGGACTCACAAGCAGACCTGGAAGTCTCCAGACGCACATACCGTCAACCAAATTGACCACGTCCTCATTTGCAGGAGATGGGCGTCTAGTGTCATGGATGTCCGCTCCTATCGAGGAGCAAACTGCGACTCAGATCATCACTTGGTGAAGACGACCTACACATGTAGAATTTCCTCAGTGCACCAGTCAAGAATCAGCCCTCCCAAAATCTTTGCGATTGATAAGCTTTTGAGTGATGCTACAGCGGTGGCGTATACTACCGCCCTTGAGGAAAAACTATCACCTATGCTACACAACATCAGCAACACAGGCGTCCATGGGTTCTGGGAAGAACTCAAGGGTACCATCAAGGATGTCGCAGAGAAGGTCGTGGGATATAAAGTCCGGCGAGCGCGAAATGACTGGTTCGACGAAGAATGCAAAGACTCACTTGACGCGAAAAACGAGGCCTACAGACAATGGATTCAACGAGGAACCAGAGCCAGAAGAAAAAAATATGACGAGCTACGGCGAATATCGAATAGAATAATTAGACGTAAGAAACGTAAATACTTTGACGAGCAGTTGCTGAACATAAACGAAAACTTAGCTAATAGGAACACCAGACAAGCGTACAAACTAGTAAATACAATTAAGAACGGCTACCAACCCAGGACTAGCCTTTGTAAGGACAAGGATGGAAACATCATCAGCGACACCGATGGTATTAACAAACGATGGGCCTCTTATTTTGAAGAGCTTCTAAACCGACCCCACAACGGGAAGCTCTCGACGATATTGTTGATCTAGGCCCACCCATTCAACCCCCGACAGTAGAGGAAGTTGATCTCGCCTTGCGGTCACTAAAACGAAATAAAGCGCCGGGCGCTGACGAGATTCCAGCTGAACTGCTAAAATTCGGTGGAACGAGTCTGGTTGGTGCCATACATCAATTACTCCTGCGAGTATGGGAGAACGAGGAGATCCCAGACGATTGGCGCAGAAGCATCATCTGTCCAATTCATAAAAAGGGAGATAAACTGCGGTGTGAGAACTACAGGGGCATCTCACTAGTTTGTACGTCCTATAAAATTTTGACGAAAATTCTGGAAAATAGAATAAAACCGTACGCAGAACGAGTCATTGGCGAATATCAAAGCGGTTTCAGACCTGGGCGCTCCACAACCGATCAGCTCTTCTCAGTCAAACTGATACTCCAGAGGTGCTGGGAATACAACGTAAACGTATACCAAATCTTTGTCGACTTCAAGCAGGCATACGACAGTATCGATCGTGGAGTACTGTACAACATCATGCTGCAATTTGGTATACCGGCAAAATTAGTGCGACTGACAAAGATGACGATGACCAACTCCGTCTCACAAGTCAGGATCCAGAATAGACTTACTGATCTATTTGAAACACGCACTGGTTTGAAACAGAGCGATGAACTGGCGCCGACGCTTTTCAACCTAGCACTGGAATACGTTATTCGGGCCATGAATATGGACAACAGCAAGACGCTACTCATCAAGTCGACACAATTAGCAGCGTACGCCGACGACATCTACATAATGTCCCGAAGATTGGCTGACGCAGAAGAACTTCTGCATACGCTCGATACCGCTGCAAAGGAAGTTGGATTACGTATTAACGAGGGTAAAACTAAAATAATGATGCAATCGGTGACAAGGACACCTGCACAACCAAGCATCAATGTGGGGGACCCCAACATCGAGTTCGTGAACAACTTCATTTACCTGGGTTGCAACTTGTCAAGGGACGCCAACGAAACTGACGAAATCAAGCGACGGATACAGTTAGCTAATAAGACTTTTTTCTCGGTTCTCCCCATAATGAAATCGAAGCATGTGCACAGAAACACGAAGCTCCGCTTACAAAACCATTACACGACCAGTGCTATGCTATGGCTGCGAAGCATGGACCCTAACTCAAGCCTCCGAAAACATGCTAGACACTTTTGAACGTAAGGTTCTACGGCGAATTTTCGGGGCTGTTTGCGATCGAGATGGATGGGGCATCCGGTACAACCATGAGTTGTATGAAATGTACTATGAGCTGCAAGTCTCGAAAATCGTCAAACTACAACGACCTCAATGGGCAGGGCATGTACAAAGAATGGACGATGATCGCATGCCTAAGAGAGTAATGAACGCAGAACGAGTCGACGGAGCGAGACTGCGAGGACGACCGAGATCTCGTTGGGAGAGCTCAGTAGGTGTGGACGCCGCGCAGCTGCTGGGCTCCGAAAATTGGAGGACGCGGTCACGTGACCGAGATAATTGGAGGACATTGATCCAGGCGGCCAAGGCCCGACGTCGGGCTGTCGCGCCACGATGATGATGATGATAACCAGCCCGATAATCATTTTCGTTTTCTCACAAATTACCAAACCATTAAGTGTGGAACTTATCTCAGGCCGCAATTATGGCAAAATCAGCTGATTTTCTTGGCGAACTTCTACCGTCCACGAATCTATTTTGTATTAGTACGGTCTCTCAGCATATTCATTTTCAGCTGCGTTTGTTGCAAATTCTCTTCTATTGAATGAATTTCCAGGAACTCTGTTCTTTATGGCCACTTTCATTGTTTTCATTTGAATTTGCAAAAGTGAACATTTCTAGCTGTCAAAAGCTCAGAATCCGGTATGAGGTGTTGGGTTTTTGTTTAGAATAAATTTTCAGCCGGAAACCAGGAGTTGGGGTTTGTTTTGGATAATGAATTAATCGATGGCTAGGGGACGGTTAGCGTTTATCCGATTAAGAACGTTAAATACATAGATATTGAGAAAATCAAATTGTGCTAAATGGCAGTTTATTCTTAACATAAATTTTAATCGGATATTAAGCAACCGGCCCTTAGTTTGTTATTACCTGAGCCAGTGAAACATTGGCACTCTAGCCACTACTACAAGCATTGGTAAATTTCTATTTCAACCGGGCGACGCATCATGGTTCAAACCTCGGCTAATAGTATGGTTTTACCGCTGTAGCGAGCGAAGCGAGCATTCTAGGGCGGTATACTGAGGGTTGTAACCCCTTCAGCCGCAGAGCCTACACAAGGGGAGTGCGATGTCATATCAATTAAAAACTCACTATCAATCAAAGACGCGAACTACTATGCGTCGCACGGAGAACTAGGAATGTTCCCAAGCAATTTTGCGAAAAAGGGAATAACATGATTTGAGAAATTGAGTAGTACAGTACTGCATTCTTATTGTTAGTCAGCATAACGAGATGATTCGATTAAGCCGTACCCGTCTATCAGTTCACTGTTTCTAAAGATATCTTCACCAATTTTCGAATTGATCAATCATTTTAACCGCCAAATCATTTTCCATTGTCCCCGCCTCCCGTAGGAACGGTGGAATCTGAACAAGCTTCTTATTTTAAAGCGGCAAATGTACCACCCAATTTTTCATGCAACCTTTTTTAATTGTTATTATTAGCCATTTTTTTTTGTACCAGAATGCATTACACTAACAACATTATACTCGATTATTCTCGATGGACAGCTGCTTCGAAATAGTAGGCGTTCGCTTCAGTGTATTTTAACTGAGGATCTACATGTTAGAGTTTAAGCTTGCTCTTGAAAGTTGAGTTCAAGCTTGAAGGCTAACCCAAGACACATCCAAAAATACTCATTTTCCTTAATTCCCCTTTCGCTATTCTGCTTTTCTGTGTCGTTTCTCTGCTACTTATTCTGTTCTGTACTGTTTTGGTCAAAGAAACGCAGTTAATCTTGTTTTATAATTATTATGTACTATATCTTATAATTAATTGTAATGAAATAACATATATACCTTTTTTTAAATATGTCGAATATTACTGTAACCGTGTTTTTGTGCAAAGGAGTAGGATTAGTACAGTGAAATTCCGTTAATTTTAATCCCGATAATTTGAAAACCCCGGCAATCCAAAAAGGAGCCCCGGTCCTTTGAGAAAATCCCTGCAATTTAAAAAAAAAAACCTTTCTTTTCGATCCCCTCGATAATTTGAAAAGAAAAAAAACCCCATTGCACCTAAAACGTCTTGTAATTTGAAATTTCATATCCAAACATGCGATAATTTGAAGTCAACACCAGCTTTCCTTTGTTTCTCCGTTAACATATTGAACCCCTAATTTGATGTATGCATGCACACTTAAATCCTGCTACTTTGAAAATCCCGATAATTCGAAATAATCTCTGGGTCCTTTGGCATTTCAATTTATCGGAATTGTACTGTATATACTTAGCTTAATTCCCGATAGTTCTGGATAGATAGCTGGTGCAGAATTCCTGTTCTGATAGTGGCCCCTTACAATATTTTTGTAAGTCTTATTATGGCATTCAGAATACCGGAAAAGATACTACTAATAGTAAACAAATTAGACAAAAACATCTACATTCTAAATATAATACGTTACCACCAATATGTGGAACTGTGAGTAAGACAATTGCGCTGGATAAACGTTGTTAGGTTACACATTTACTATTCTTGTTTTCAATTGAGTTTGATGTTTGTATATGGGGAAAACCCAAAACCATTTGCGATCCACGTTAGTTTTGTCAACTGCCTTAAGATTTAATACATGAACGTGCGCACTATTCAATTACTTTTTGATGTAATTGATATTCCAAGGTAGGCATTTGCATAACGAATTGGAGTATGATGAGTCTTGCTTTTTTTCCTACTTACCAAGAATTACTTTTACGTAAGTTGCTAGAAGTGAGCCATAGCAATTGTACATATACTCTACACACTGGCGTCCAAAACTCAAATTTTACGGGTCGAATCCAAAATTTCCCCTTTAACTTAACTCATCTACCGGGGAAAATTTAGAATTTGGACGCAAGTGTGTGTCAACTATAAAATTTTTGGTAAAAAACCTGTTGCAATTAAATTAATTCAATACATACGAAAGGGGGGAAAAAGGCCTTTTCCATAGTCCTTCACGTGGGCGCCCCCTGGTAACGGCAGTGTTTCGAACCGCTGACGGCCAAGTCTTAGCGATAAGACAGTTTGGAAAAAGTCAGATAGCTGTAGCCTGACCAACACCTAAGCGTCTCAGGTTTAGTAGGATGGAGTGACGTGCGTCGTTGGACCTGCAACATAGTTGTGTGAACTCCAGCACGTTCATTAAACTATCTTAAGCAGCTATCTTCCGAGGCCATCCCCTGAATGGGGTTAAGCGATGTGCTGGCAACTCGTCCTTGTAAAAACCACTCCACGTCATGAAACCTGTAACAAAAGCCTCGGATTGGACGGATCAACAACGACGACCACGCAAACGGCTAACTGATTATTTTTTCGGATCCTGGAATGTACGCTCCCTGAACAAACCGGGGGCCGAGAAGACCCCCCTTCAACAGGTTGAAACGTACAAATTGAGCACTACTGCAGTCCAGGAAACAAATTGGCTTGGCAGCGATATTAATGGCAAGAAATTGCACACAATTTTTACAAGTGGCAAACCATCGGGCCGCAAGGAGTTTGGAGTTGCATTTATAGTAAACAATCACATCAAGCCGCACATTACTAACTTTAAACCCATAAATAAACGGCTATGTGCAATTCGCTTTATGACTCGGTTCTTCAATCTCTGGCTCATCAATGTGAATGCCCCACTGAAGTTAAAGAAGACGCAGTATAAAACCAGTTCTACGCCCACCTTGAGATCCTCTTCAACTCACTTCCAAAAACAACGTCCAATTGCTGCTGGGAGAATTTAATGCGAAAATCGGAAATGAAAGTTGGCACCGGGTGACCACTGGAGGCCACAGTCTCCTTGAAAAATGTAACGACAACGGCCAGCGACTTATCGACTTCGGCTGTATCAGGAATCTAATTGTAAGCTCTTCGTGTTTCCCGCATCGACGCATTCACAAGCAGACCTGGAAATCTCCAGACGCACATTCCGTCAACCAAATTGATCACGTCCTCATTTGCAGGAGATGGGCGTTTAGTGTGATGGATGTCCGCTCCTATCGAGGATCAAACTGCGACTCAGATCATCACTTGGCGAAGACGCCCTACAGATGTAGAGTTTCCTCAATGCACCAATCAACAATCAGCCCTCCCAAAATCTTTGCGGTTGATAAGCTTCTTAGCGATGCTACGGCGGTGGCGTATACTACCGCCCTTGAGGAAAGACTATCGCCTATGCTACACAACATCAGCAACACAGGCGTCCATGAGTTCTGGAAAGAGCTCAAGGGTACCATCAGGGATGCCGCAGAGAAGGTCGTGGGATATAAAGTCCGGCTAGCGCGAAATGACTGGTTCGACGAAGAATGCAAAAATTCACTTGACGCGAACAACGAGCCCTATAGACAATCTATTCGACGAGGAACCAGAGACAAAAGAGCAAAATATAACGAGGTACGCCGAATATGAAATAGAATAACTAGACGTAAGAAACGTAAATACTTTGACGAACAGTTGCTGAATATTAACGAAAACTTAGCTAATAGGAACACCAGACAAGCGTGCAAACCAATAATTACAATTAAGAACGGCTGTCAACCCAGGGCTAGGCTTTGTAAGGACAAGGATGGAAACATCATCAGTGACACCGATGGCATTAACAAACGATGGGCCTCTTAATTTTATGAGCTTCTGAACCTACCATCTAACCCTGCCCACACAAGAAGATCTCGACGATATTGTTGATATACATAAGTCCGCCCATACAACCCCGATAGTGGAAAAAGTTGATCTCACGTTGCGATCACTAAAATAAAATAAATCGTCGGGCGCTGATGAGATCCCAGCTAAACTGCTAGAATTCGATGGAACGGGTCTAGCTAACGGCATACATCAATTACTCCTGCGAGTATGGGAGGGCGAGGTGATCCAAGAAGATTGGCGCAGAAGCATCATCTGTCCCTTTTACAAAAAAAAAGATAAACTACTAAAATTACAGGGGCATATCACTAGTCTGTACATCCTATAAAATTTTGACGAAAATTTTAGAAAATAGAATAATACCGTACGCAGAAGGAATCATTGGCGAACATCAAAGCGGTTTCAGACCTAGTTGCTCGACAACCAATCAGCTCTTTACGGTCAAACTAATACTCCTGGTAAACTGATACATACGATACATACAGTAGAGCGCCGATAATCCGGATTAATTGGGACCGAACCCCATCCGGATTATCGAATTGTCCGGATTTTCGAAATGCACCCATAAATACGCCGGTAGACGTCTACAACGTAAAAAATCTTGCTAAAATCAATCACTCTCTATAAAAGTGATGCAGATAAATGAGAACACTCATGTACATGTTTATATATTTTTGAATTTAGTGAAGTGTGGTATACAAAGAGTTCTAAAACATAACATCAACAAAAAATAAATATCTTTCAAGACTTACAAAAACAATCGTTAGATGCAGTAACACAAAAATGTATCAAGTAGGTGGTGGCTCGTTTCTTTGTCGCTAAGTCTTTGATGCGCTTGAGAAGAATGAGCTGCGATGGTGTGCTCTCAGTCTGTTTCTCAAGCCATGCCATTAATGTGTCCGCTGCCATAAAGGCTTCAGAGTGTGTCGCCCCTATTTCGCCAATGTCGTCTTCGTCGTCGTCCCCATCAGATTCTAAGGCTTCTGCGTCCCCTTAAAATAAAAAATTGACTCGATCGGCGACTTATCGACTTTGTGGAATTTCATTTTAAACCCAAAAGAAAAAATACTGTACTTTGTCTTTTCCACTTTTATTGGAGAAACTGGCGCACGCACGAAAATCGACGCTACTGAAACAAAAGAAAAAAATAAACGCAGAGAAACTAACGCACGCACAAGAATCGCTACTCAAACAGCCGGGGTAAAACGTTCGCATACTCACTACATGTCTTAAAAAAATTTTTTTTTACATAAACCGAATCCGGATTATCGGCGGTCCAGATTTTCGACGTCCGGATTAACGGCGCTCTACTGTATACCAAATCTTTGTCGACTTCAAGCAGGCATACGACAGTATCGATCGTAGAGTACTGTGTACACCATCAAGCTGCAATTTGGTATACAGGCCAAATTAGTGCGACTGACAAAGATGACGATGACCAACTACGTCACACAGGTCAGGATCCTTAATAGACTTACCGATCTATTTGAAACACGCACTGGTCTGAAGCAGGGCGATGGACTGGCACCGACGCTCTTCAACCTAGCACTGGAATACGCTATTCGGGCTATGAATAGGGACCATAGTAGTACGCTACTCATCAAGTCGACACAATTAGCAGCGTACGCCGACGACATCAACATCATGTCCCGAAGATTGGCCGACGCAGAGGAACTTCTGCATACGCTCGATACCGCTGCGAAAGAAGTTGGACTACGTATCAACGAGGGTAAAACTAAAATAATGATGCAATCGACGACAAGGATATCTGCACAATCGAGCATCAATAAGGGGAACCTCAAGATCGAGTTGGTGAACAACTTCATATACCTGGGTTGCAACTTGTCAAGGGACGCCAACGAAACTGATGAAATCAAGCGACAGATACAGTTAGCTAATAAGACTTTTTTCTCGGTTCTCCCCATAATGAAATCGAAGCATGTGCACAGAAACACGAAGCTCCGCGTCTACAAAACCATTATACGACCAGTGCTATGCTACGGCTGCAAAGTATGGGACCTAACTCAAGTCTCTAGAAACATGCTAGACACATTTGAGCGTAGGGTTCTGCGTCGAATTTTTTGGGCTGTTTGCGTTCGAGATGGATGGAGCATCCGTTATAACCATGAGTTTTATGAACTGGCTGGAAGTTTCGGAAATTGTCAAACTACAACGACTTCAATGGGCAGGGCATGTATAACGAATGGACGATAATCGCATGCCAAAGAGAGTGATGAACGCAAAGCGAGTCGACGGAGTGAGACTGCAATGATGACCGAGAGCTTGTTGAGAGAGCTCAGTATATGCGGACGCCAAGCAGCTACTGGGCTTCCAAAATTGTAGGACGCGGTAGTAGTAGTATACTGCATTCGCTTCAAAACCACCTAGTCATATGCTACTCATTTTGCCTAGATAGCACTTAATTGCCTAGAATATTCTTTCTTCCGATCAAAGGGCTAAAAATGCTTTCAAAAGTACGCCACCGTATCCACCTCATCACCCCGATTCATATGGTACTCGTATTGCCAATATTTCACTTCATTCCCAAGAATGTCCTTTCTTCCTGACCATGCGAAGTACTGCAGAGTATTCGCATCATCTTCCCAATTCATACGACGCCCATATTGCTTATATTTGTTGTCAAAAATGTCCTTTATTCCTGACCAATGGACTCAAAATGCCTTTAAAAGTACTTTCAGAGCGCTCGCCCCATTTCCCTGATTCATATAGTATGCATATTGCCTTTATTTCACTTCAAGAATATCCTTTTTCCTCACCAAAGGACACAAAATGCCATCAACAGTAGTCTAGTGCATCCGCCTCATTACCCGCCGTCATATGACCAAAGGACCGACTTTCTTGTGCGCGCACGATTGCTCATATGTATACGAGGCTTTCCGTTTCGCACATCAAACATACTCATTTGTCTAGGTGCACCTCTACCCATTACTGCAACGATAACTCTCCTTATTTAAAACTCTCAATAATTTGAAAATTTGTCGAAGTCCGTGGATTTCAAATTATCGAGAGTCGACTGTCGACTGAGTAATGGAATAGTTTCTCACCTACACTGTAACTTACATTCATCTACTATCTCTATGACATTCATAAAAAGTGCCACTATTGTTTTCTCGAAAAGCCACTTGACATTGTATCACGTGGGAGTTTAAGCTGTTTAGCGGCATGAAAGATCTGCCAGACAGCATGGCGACTTTTAGTCGCACATTAAATTGAGTCAGTCACCGGAAAATCGTATCTTGCGACGTGCTTAAGTGGAGAGCTTTGCGAAAACCAGTTTCAATGCAGATAGCGCTGTTTGAAATGTCGCGAATTGTTGCTAGAATTATACTGATTAAGCGATTACATCTTAATGCGGTTTAATCTGGACTCGATGACTCGTAGATAAGTTCTCAAAAATATCAGATTCAAATAAGATCAGAGTCTCGAATGAACGCACGCGTTGCTGAAAGGGAACACAGAAAAGCTTTTACACAGGATTAGGATGGTGTTAAAACAGCACGATTATCCTTAACATTTCTACGCTGCCTTGTTAAGTTCATTTAATCCAGAATTATTCGAGTCGATGTAGCAGTCACTTCATTGTAAACGCAAAAGCGACAAGACGTGATTAATTTGAGTACACAGTTAAGTAAAAAAGAGTCGGTAGTCATCAGTGAACAGGTTTGTCAAGCTCTTAGTAAATCTAAATAGAACAGCGGGAAGGGGAAACCGACACAAGTATCAAATATAGTTGAATATCTAATCTTTAAATTGGCTATAAATAAATTTGGCCTTGAACTGCTGTATGCCACAACCTGAGAACATAAAAGAAAAATTAAAAATTTTGATTCAACAAGCTACATACACACATATGTAAATAGATTATACATATGTCATAGTCATCGTTATTATGTTTTATGGCTGCACTCCAAATATTAAGATTACACGCTTTGAATCACATTGTAGAATTAATTGATAAATAATAATGACAAATAGTATCAGCCTTATTGCGAAGAGCAATTATCAACCGCTTGACGATTGACAAATTTGTCAGTTAAAATTGATAATAACATTGCGAAAAACAGTTGATAAAACATGAAAGATAAATATTTTTTTTCTTAATTTGGAATAGGGAAGTGGGGTATCGTAAGAAAGGTACGTTGAACACATTTCATTTTTTACATTTTCTTCAAATTTGGAGAAAGGAGAAAAGAGGGAGAGTTGAAATATGCGATCAGAGTTTGCCCCTCCTCTCTTGCATTTCGAGACCATTATACAATACTTAGAAATAGAAAATTTTGAAGGAAAGCGGCATCTCACTGGCATATCAGTGGAAAACAATAGAATACCTCAACAAAAAAGGTTAATAATAGATAGCGCATTTCTATAGTTGCGAATAGCACACCCCTGCACCACTTAAGCACATCCCAGGTCAAAACTATCGATGACCAATATAACGGACGATTTGGTGGGCATCCGAAGATGCCCGTGAGGACGGAGCCTAAGGTAGCATAATGACCGTGATGGTCAGGCCGTGCCATCTAGCGAAGAAAAAGCTAAGCAGTGGCCTATGCTTGCTGTAGCTCAGTTCGGGAGATGTGGGAATAGTTTTCGCCGCTCGTTGCCCCTGTCCTTTACGTATTAATAAAAATTCATAGGCCTGGGGGAGACAACACAAACAGGGGAGGTAAAAATGGGGAATAAAAGAAAATAGTCGATAAGGATGGAATGTTTGCCGGACGGATCAAACGCCCTAGCGGTCGAATCTGGGTTCGGGTGTAATGGGACCCTCGGCCTCTGGTTTCGTACCACCAACAGATTACTACTCATCGAGTGCTGCTTCGATCTGACGGCGGGAGCAGCACCACCAGACCATAATATGGTTCATTACAGGGTGTTCATTACAGGGCAGCTTCTACTTAGAGGCCTGCCAAGAAGAAGAAGCTGAGGACAAAGTGTGCTGCTAGAAACAGAAAAAACAAGGTGTGTTCTCTTTTGTGGTACATTTGCCACTTTGAAATTAGTAGTAAACTTGTTCCGATTTCACTGTTCCTTAAGAGCTATATGAAATAGTGGGCCGATTTCAACCAAATTTCGAAATGTAGCTTAACAGTCAATATGATTGAATAATATGCAATTTCATAAAGATATCTTCTGAAATAAAAAAGTTTGTCTGATAAAAACTTGCTTTGGGAACGGCCCTTCCTATGACAGCTATATGATAGAGTAGTCCGACTTCAACCAAATTTGGGAATGTGATTTCACTATAAATACTATTGACTAATGTAAAATTTCAAAACAATGTCTATAGAAATAAAAAAGTTTTTCCCACAAAGACGAATTTTTGGATCGGTCGTTCCTATGGCAGCTATATGGCGTAGCGGTCCAATTTCAACCAAATTCGGCAATGTGATTTGACTAAAGATACTAATGATTAGCGTGAAACTTGAAAGACAAATTTTTGGACCGGTCGTTCCTATGACAGCTATATGACGTATATGACGTAGTGGTCCGATTCCGTTGGTTCCGACATATATACAGCGTGCGATAGAAAGGCTTTGTACAAAATTTCAGCTCGATAGCTTTCAAACTGAAGGACTAGTTTGCATAGAAACAGACAGACAGACGGACAAAGCTTAATCGACTCGTCTCATCATCATCATCGTGGCGCGACAGTCCGACGTCGGGCCTTGGCCGCCTTGGCCTCATCATACTGACCAAGAATATATACAGTTTATATGGTCGGAGATGCTTCCTTCTGTGCGTTGCAAGCTTCATGACAAAGTTAATATACCCTATCACATCCGTGAAGGGTATAAAAAGACAAAAGCGAGCTGGGCACCGGAGTCAGCCGACAACCACTGTAGAGGGGAAAAATTAGCAAAGAGAAAAGAAAAATACTACATTTCCCAATTATTCAGATGATCAACAGGTTACAAAATATTTTGAGGCCAGCAGAGGCGGAACACTGCATTCCTTGCCGTAATTCACTCATAAACTCTGTAAGCTGCTGAGCACATGCATAATAAAAAATACAATACTGTGTATAGAATTTTTTTTTAAGTTACTTAGAAGGACAATCCTGGTAAACAAAAAGATATCCAGGGTCCTCCGAGCTTCGTCCGGTCACCGAAGAAGCTCCAAATGCCGGCAATTCGAAGCATCTATGGAGACCTTACGTGGCTAAACCACAAAAGACGAACACAAAGGTAGGACTGCTTTGTTAAACAGAATCTAAAAGGATAAGCTACTCTATAGGAAGGATGGGGGTGCAGAGGAAAGCACAGCTACTTGAAGGGAAAATACGTGAAGTAAACATGGCTAAGTCCTAAGACTTAGAGCAAGTAGCCTTAATGTGCTTGTGGGGATACATAACGGTGGAAGGACTAAAAAGGAACCCGATGAGGTCCTTTTTGGTCCTGTTCTTGACCAGAAGTGGCGCCAAATATATAACGAACGATTTGGTGGGCATCCTAAGATGCCCATGGGGACGGAGCCTAAGGTAGCATAATGACCGTGAACGTCGGGCCGTGCCATCTAGCGAAGAAAAAGGCCCCTCAACGAGCTAAGCAGCGGTCTATGCTTGCTGTAGCTTAGTTCGGGAGACGTGGGTGGTGTTTTCGCAGCTCGTTGCCCCTGTCCTTCACTTATTAACAAAAATTCATAGGCCTGGGGAAGACAACAGGGGAGGTAAAAGTGGGGAATGACAAAAAATAGTCGATAAGGATGGAATGGTTGCCGGACGGATCAAACGCCCAAGCGGTCGAATCTGGGTCCGGGTGTAATGGGACCCCCGGCCTCTGATTTCGTACCACCAACAGATCACTGCTGCTTCGATCTGTGCTGCTTCGATCTGCCGGTGGGAGCAGCACTACCAGACCATAATATAGTTTATTACAGGTGGTTCATTGCACCAACGATAATCAACGCCATAGGCAATAGTATCTCTAAGTTTCATTACAATCACATAATATTTAATAATAGTAGGCATTTTGACACTATCCATACAAAAAATACACCTACCGGCCTCATGCATAGGAGCGTTTTTCGTAGTGCGAATTGCAGCTATTTAATTAACCACTTTTGAAAAGGTGGCGATTGGTTGGCGGCGGTGATTCTAACGATAATCAATCATAAAATTTCTTTTGTTCTCAGGGTTTTGTAGGTTGTCGAAAGAGGATTCTTTATCGTAGTTCGAGACGGCAATCTTGATCTAAAACATAATCCTCAGGTGGCCGAGCCAAAGAACTTCCCCGTGCTGACAATTGGGAAACGCAACCTCCCTAAGGCTTGCCGGGCAGAGGTGGTAGGCTAATTCTTGCAGGCACCATACACCCCAATACCTCGAACTTCTTGACATGCTCTCTTATAGCGGTGGAGAACGTGGTGTGATGTTAGAGTTTTCAAGTCTTTTCAGGGCCGGTAGACGGTAAAGAAGGCAATTGGCATCACCACTAGGTCTATACAAGTCTAGGTTATATACGCTTCCGACTCGGTCTGGTGTGATCACACCTCGTTCTCGTAAATAGAAAAAAAATAGATAGTTTCCCCGTATTATTCACAAATTTCGTAGACCGAGATGATGCCGGTTTCATTTGAACGGTTGGATTGGATGTTACAGTAAGTGAAAACATTACGCAGTCGCTAAACATCTTACTTTCATCTCCGCCTTCCTAAATATATTCGTGTCAAATTACGTTATCCGAGATGACTCCGCGCTTTCCCGTTCACTTAAACGGGGTTTTACTGTGTTCGGTTTCATTATGGGTCCGCGAACCACCTTGTTTTCCTCTTCGGGCCTCCAAAAGGTACTTCTGAAAAATTTCGTTATGCGAAATGACGCCTCCCTCTTGGTTCGATAATCAGGGTTTTACTATATGTAGTATCATTTTGGATTCGCGAAGCACCTTGTATTGCTACTGCCTCCAAATAATTTTGTTATCCCAAACGACGCCGTACTCTTGGGTTCGGTCAAACGGGGTTTTACTGTCTGTGGTTGCGAACCACCTAATTATCTATTGCAGCTCCTGAACTATGCTCGTACAAAATTTGGTGTCGTTCGCCCCAGTGGTTTAAAAGCTTTTGCACGACAAATATACAATCCTCATCTTCACTCCCAGCATACCAAGCGGACCGCCAGTGAATTACCAGCGAGTCACTTTGGCGAGCAAAACCTTCGCTATCGAATTCACTAACGACTCGCCGGTAATACCTTTGTCGTTCGAAATTGACATTCGAGGCGAATGTTCTTTTCGAATCACCAGCGAGTCACCCTGAGCGAATATATAACCAGTCTATATATATTCGCTGAAGCGAAGATTTCTCGACTCGTCAGTGATCCGGGAAAAAAGGGTCGCCGCGAAAGTAAATTTTGAACGATAGAGTTATTACCTGCGAGTCTTTGGTGAAGGTTTTCTTCGCCAAAGTGACTCGCTGGATATTTACTGGAGATTCGGTTGGCATGCAGGGTCCACGAATATAAAGAATATAAAAGCTTTTACGCATCCATCTCAAATTCATATTACTATTTATTATAATATAGTTACTCGTAATTTCAAACTGAAGTTACTACTTATGTTTCTCGACGTTAGTTTTAAATTAAAATTACGTTACAAATCCACTCCTATATGCATAGTGTGTTATTTAACAAAACGTTCTCCTAGTTTTCTGTTCTACCACTTAAACCCCTTCATAGCCACAAGCACCATAGCACACGAATCCTAACCCAGCGTTGACACCAAGGATGTAATAATAGACACACCCTTCCTTTTCGCCTGCGGATAAATATTTACAGAAGATTATGTTGTTACACTCTATAAACTATTCAATTGTCCTGTGTAACATATAAAGGACTGCATGAGAGGATGCGGTCGCAGGCAAACATGAAATGGATCGAAGTCGAACAAGAGTTAACAAGCAGTCCACTTCGTGCCTATCTCAACAAATATGTAGGGCGATGATCACCTAACACGATCACCTTCACGATGGCATGTAATACAATTTGATGTTCGCTTCACATAGAACCTCGATTTAAAAGTGATTTATTATGTGGATGATCATGGCTTTTGGTCAGTCAGGCAGTGTTGCCAGTCCTATTCGTAGATAATTTTTAGCAATTAAATTAATTCAATTAAAAGATCGGAGTTCATCTTGGTTATGCTTCTTCACTTACTTCACTGATTGCTAACAGAAATTTTAAAAGGTGCTTAGGCATTCCCTCACTGGAAATAGGAACAAAATGTGCAAAAATCCGAAGAAATGTTAAAATTGTCATGAAAAGTTTGGAACAATGATTCTCATTTAGGCTGAGCGCACATTGATCACGTTCGCGTGTCGCGTTCGCATGCCGCGTTCGCGTATTTTATGTCAAACGGATTGAACCTTTGCTAGAATAACGTTCCGTCAGCTTAGCAAATAATCGAACAACATCGTATCAAAGAATTAGGTTGATTGTTGTCCTTTACAACAGATACTTAGGCAAGAAATGAGCGACGAAACAAACGACTGGACAATGTAAGACATACTTGTATATATGTAAACATACATTACTTATCAAATTGCTCGTTTAAATACACCAGAGTTAACACAATTGATGAAACGAAAACCGCCGAATCTTTCTCAAACTGACGGAGTGTCATTCTAGCAAAGATTCAACCCGTTTGACAGAAAACACGCGGACGCGACACGCGAACAACTTGCGATAAGTCTTAAGCGAATGTCCTGTCGATATTGTCAATTAGACCTACCAGATTGGAGTTACATTAATCCTATTATTGTTGTCGTAAGTTATTTCCAAAAGAGCGAAGTGTACCGGTGCATTGGTTGACAATGAGTGCGTTCAGAAGGTGGCAAAAGAGCAGAAACCGCTCGCGAACAGCTCCGCAACTGCTCGCGAGCAGCTCCGGAGCTGCTCGGTTTGGAGTCTGCACCTGCTGAACGCTACTTCACCAGCTGACAAATCGACCAGCTGAAAGCTGGCCATGACAATTTTAGACGTCAAGTGCCGAAAAGTGCAAAATACATGAATCCCACGCTGTCCATTACAAAAATCACGAACAACGAGAAAACAAATTCAAAAGCACCAGAAAACCAAAGAACTAGAAGCCGAAAACGGCGAAAACACAACAACCAATTTGATAACTGTCAAAACTCGGAAACTCGCAGCATGAGCGTGAGGTTGAAAAAGAAGAAGAAGAACCTGAGCACTGAGCACTGATCAGTTAGCAGAAATATTTCTTGCTCGGTGAAATTTGATCATGCTCACCCGAGCAGAAGTTGCTCAGTCACTTCTGAACCCGCTCGTTCTGAACATGTTCGCTGAGCGGAAGTTGCTCAGTTCCTTCTGAACGCACACAATATAATAGCCGCTTTTGATTCACCGCATTTCGGTCTCATGCCTAATATGGTATTGTGTTGGCCGCGAAACGAAACGAAATGTCGAATCCCATACAAAACTTTCATTTCGTCGAAGAAACTTTTCGCTCCTCTCTATGGTATTGTGCTCATAAGCGGAATTGGATGACATTCTTAGTATCCAATAGATGGCACTGTTTTGCAGGGAATTCAATTTCGCAAATTTACAAGCTGCAGTACACTGCGAACAAGAGCGGAAAGTTTGACGTTTTGTTATTTGGCAAGCTATGCGTACGATTGCAAATCCTAAATGTATTGTGTGTTGGTGGAAAACTCTATTTATATGATACTCGTATATAACGTAGTTCAAATGTCTAATGTCGAGCAATGAAACAAATGTTTAGTGTCAACAACAACACCTTGCGAATCATCATCATCGAGCAATGCGCTGAATACGGTTCTCCGCTTCACTTGCTTTTCATCGATTTCGAAAAGGCTTTCGATAGTGTGAACCGGGATTCTATATGGGCGGCCTTGCGCAGGAGAGGCATCCCTGAGAAGCTTGTGGCTATTATTAAGGCAACCTATGACGGCGCGAAATGTCGCGTTCTGCATAAAGGTAAGGTGTCGGGGGACTTTGAGATTCGCAGTGGAGTTCGGCAGGGGTGCATCCTCTCACCGATCCTATTCCTCATTGTGATCGGCGATGTGTTGCATGCAGCCCTATCCGGACTCGACAGAGGAATTCAATGGACTTTGACATCTTATCTACAACATCTTGACTACGCTGACGACATATGCCTACTCTCCCACAAAATCATGGATCTGTCCGCAATGGCGTTAGATCTCGAGAGGGAGGCAAGCAAGGTTGGGCTAAAGATTAATACCAACAAGACCAAGGTTCTTAGCCCGCCGTTGCGAAAAAGAAATCCGACACCTATTGCCATCAATATTAATGGGCAGCCTGTGGAGAAGGTGGACAACTTCGTCTACCTGGGTGGCATTGTTGCCGAAAATGGTGGTACGGAGCAGGACATCGCTCGTCGTATCAACCAGGCTAAACGCGCATACGGCATGCTGTCCAAAATCTGGCAGAGCAGTTATCTCAGCATCATCATTATCAAGACCAAGCTGGGCCTGTTTCGCTCCCTGGTACTATCAGTGCTTTTGGATGGGAGCAGTACATGGAAAGTTTCCGTAGGAGTTACCGGAAAACTGCAACTTTTCGTCAACTCATGTCTTCGCCGAATTTTAAGAATTTTCTGGCCCGAAACAATATCAAATGAAGAGCTAAGTCGGCGTACGGGTCAGATGCCAATCGACGAATTGATACGCAGGCGAAAATGGCAGTGGATAGGTCACACATTGCGGAAGAGTGATAACTGCATTGCTTTGCATGCCATGAAGTGGAACCCCATTTCCAACCAAGGCCGACCAAGAGGGGGTCCTCGAATCACATGGCGTCGATCTGTGGCAAAGGAGTGTCAGGCACTGGGTAAGTCTTTTGGGGAGTTGCGTCCCATTGCCCAGAACAGAGTACGATGGCGCGCAGGAGTAGTTGACGCGCTATGCCCCGCTAGGGGTTAAGGCAAAGTAGTAACGTCAACATATGTTTCTGACGTCTTCCAAACATCTGGTCTATTGCAGCAATGACTGGTGTCGGGCACCGGAATTTATTTCAGTGGAGCGAAATAGAATAGAATACGAACGCATTTCGTTCCGCGTAACGGCTCTGCGCCCCGCGAACTTAAACAGCCGTTATACAGATACTTCACCGCCGTTGGGAGCGAAATGCGGACTCAGTATACAATACATTAAGATGAAGCCGAAATAAGTTGAAGTTCAACCAATTTGCTTTCAACTCTGTCCGATGAGATCCCATACCAGACCAGAATTAAAACCGGTCTGTCGTTTTGTATGAAAATCGTCTGATATCCGATGAATCGAAAGCGGCTAGTGACAATCTCTGGTGGTTTGTTCGTATTAATTTTAAAATGAAGTAAAAAACCGAACTTGGTAGGAAAGCTCCATAAGCACGTTTCACGTGAACGTTTCTCTTCGCTGAGTGTTCACAATGTCAATGCCAGTGTTCACAATGTCAATGCCAGCAGCCAGCTCAGCATAAGCTTTCACTCTGTGGTCGCCCTTAGGAACAAAACTGCCAACAGCTACAATAGTAAAGAAAACCACACAGGCGAAATACTACAATAAATCGCCAATAATTGGAAAACACGTACATGAAACGTAAGAACCTAGACTTCCAAGAGATAGTTAGGAAAACCGGATGACCGGTGCGATCGTGCATCCATTCTATCTCAGGAGAAGATTGTGTGGGCAATCTCCAGCTTTGGACCTTATAAGTTGGCTGGACCCGATGGTATCATTCCTGAGGTATGGATATCGTATTTATATCCTTGAATAGAGTTTATCCTAATAGCCTGTCTGAAGCTGGTGTACCTTCATTGCATTTGGGGGGAAGTGCGGGTGATTTTTATCCTGAAACCGGGTAGAAGTTCACATGCGCGCCCAAACGATCTCCCAACAATTAGTATCTCTTCAACTATGCTGAAACTACCTATATTAGAGAGACTGGTTGACATTCATTTGCGGGATTCTATCCCGCCACTGCTTTTATCCACGTCGTAACTTGCCTTTGAAAAGGTAAGTCGGTGGAGACGGCTCTGCACTCTTTAGTCTGTCATTTTGAGAAATCTCTTGATCAATTCATTCCTGGATATCGAGGGGGGTCAATAAGTAATATGTACAATATTAGACCTAGTGCGATTATTGAGGCACTTCTGGGCCTCCAGGTTGATGAGTCACTTTGCAAACTCGTTAACATACTACTAACATCTCGGCGCATACACACTACCCTAGGTAAATAGTCGGTTTGTTTTGATGTCTGTAGAGGAACCCCGCAAGGGGGAGTACTGTCTCCACTTCTTTGGAATGTAGGGATCAACAGACTGCTTCTAAAACTGGAAGAGGTTGGGTGCAAAGTTACTGCGTATGCAGATGACGTTGCCATCGCTGTCACAGGTAAATTCCCTGATGTCCTCAGTGGGTTATTGCATAATGCCCTTTCTATTCTAACAGAGTGGACTAACCTCTGCCGCGTTGGAATTTAAGACAGAGCTTGTGCTCTTCGCTAGAAGATGCGCGATTCCTTCTTTTGAACCTCCCACACTGGAGGGCATTAAACTGGTCTTCACTGACAAAGATAAGTTCCTCGGAATCATTTTTGACAGGAAACCAAGGTGGAAGCCCAACATTGAAGAACGGGCCAAGAAAGCTACTGTTGCCCTCTACTCGTGCAAAAAGGCCTTAGGTAAGAACTCTGGCCTGCAACCTAAAGATGTATATTGGATATACACAACTGTCGTACGTCCTATACTACTGCAGGGAATAAGTGTGTGGTGGACGGCACTTCGAGTAGCGGCCTATTGTAATCTACTGAGTAGGGTACAAAAGCTAGCGGCGGTGGCTAAAACGGGGGCTTTTAGAACACCAACGTCAGCCGGATTGGACATGGTGCTCGGCTTGCTACCTCTGAATATTTGTGGCGAACAGCTGGTGGCTAACACGCCTTTACGCCTTCACGAAACTGGCCAGTGGTGCACGTTGAGTTGAGGACTCAACTATACTGGGCAACTTAGATCTCCCTGCGGAGACTGATAAATAAAAAAATATACGTTTTTGGCCGGAACCACACCAGCTTGATTCATTCGTGAGATCTACGGGGTGTTAACACGCTCATGACCACCGACTCCATGGTCATCTACACGGATGGCTCTAGGACCGATGGTGGAGTTGGGGCTAGTATCTATTCGGAAGGATTGGGAATTAACTTGTCATTCCGTCTTCCCGACTTCTGTAGTGCCCTGCAGGCGGAGGTTTCGGCAAACCTGGAAGCTCCGACCTGGCTAGAAAGTCATGTTGTGACCACGAGGGACGTTACTATTTATACGGAAAGTCAGGCTGCAATTCGATCACTTGAATCCGTCCTGACTACACCGAAAACCATCGCATACTGTCGTTTAGCCATCAGGGAGATGGGTGATTTTTTCAGCATTACGCTCTGTTGAATACCGAGCCATTGTGGTTTCGCAAGCGACCGCGAGGCGGATGAGCTGGCTCGGGAGGGGACGGACAACCGGAGTTATTCACGGGGACCGTGTAAACATCAAAATATCAGCTCCACGTGCAAATTTTTCATCAAGGCCACCGCGGCTGACAGGGCGAACATGAGATGGTTAAATGGCGATACGTGCCAAGCAACGAAGTCGATTTGACCAAAACTTGACCCTAGTCGCTCCGCCACACTGCTTTTACTGAATAGGAAACACATTGGCAGAGTCGTGGGGTTATTATGAGGCACTGTCCTATAGGAGAGCTTGCACAGTTAAAAATCTCGGTATTTTTTTTAAACCTGGTCTTGGACTACCACCATTTTTAATAATTTTAATTCTATAATCTAAACCCTTTCAAAGTTTACTTCTATTTTAAACCAAATTTGTAATAAATTCTAATACAATTCAAAGTTTACTTCTATTTTAAACCAATTTGTAATAAATTCTAATACAATTCAAACCTTTTTGTGTTCTTTTTGTTCTCGCATTAGTTTCTAATCTAAGTTTAATTAAAAGGTAAACCCCACAAAGTATATTTTTTGAGTCTCAAGTCTCACTATAACTACTCGCAGTCAGCTCAAAATATTATGCTGCGTGGCCGAGTGGTCTGGGTCGCAACTCTTCAACACGGAGTTCACAGGTTCGATGCTGCGCCATGGCGAAAAAAGTTAAAGATTAGCTGGCTAACCTGCGATGGGTTTAATAAAGGATTTGGAAGTTTAGAAAATTGAAAAAAAAAAAAATAATGGAGAAAAAACTTCGAGGAGTTAAAAAAACGCAGTAAAATTAATATTTTTTCATAGATTATAATATCTGTAGATTAAATTTTAAACCAACAATTTGATTAAAAAAATAATGCCAGAAAAGTTTAATATTTAAACCAGTGAAGTTTACGGAAGCAATTGTAATACTTTCATTTTATTAAAATCTAATACAATTTTGGTGTCGTCATATATGTAACCCCAATTAGCATTGATAATAGACCAGGATTTTTAACTGTGTGCCTGGAGGCTTCGTATTCTTCACAATGTCATTTGCAGGAGCTGTGATGACGTAGATGAGTAGAAGAGCGTTCATCATCTTCTTTGTCACTGTCCAGCCCTGGCTGAGAGGCGGAGGAAATTTCTGGGTTCTTGTTTTTTCCGGGAACTGGAGGACCTTAAGGATACGAGTGTAATACAGCTCAATCGCTATATTGCTATCACAGGCTGGTTTGTTGCCTGTTTAATTAGGTGACTTTGGCGGTATCACAACGGACCCAGAGGTGGTATAAGCGTGCTGTGCGGTAGCATGGCAGCCCCTTTACCTATTCTAACCTCTATTAACATATGGGACCGCTAAAAAATCAGCACGGAATGAAGCACTCCCGACAACATTCGGCTCCGCTAGAAGTTAAAAATTCAGCAATTTTCAAGATCAGTTGGGAGCTAAATTAATTTTGTCTGAATTTTAGTTGTTTTCTGAAATCGGCAACCCTACATAGTTAAAAATCCTGGTCTATTATCAATGCTAATTCGGTTTACATATATGACGACACCAAAATTGTATTAGATTTTAGTAAAATGAAAGTATTATAATTGCTTCCGTAAACTTTACTAGTTTAAATATTAAGCTTTGCTGGTATTATTTTTTAATCAAATTGCAGGTTTACAATTTAATCTACAGATATTATAATCTATGAAAAAATTTTAATTTTACTGCGTTTTTTCAACCCGTCTAAGTTTTTCTTCCATTCGTTTTTATACCCTGGACTTATAGTATAGGGTATATTGTTTTTGTCACGACGAAAATATGTAACACCTTAAAGGAGGCTCCGGAGGAATAGTAATGTATATATATAAATGATCGATGTCACCTCCTGATTCGATTTAGCCATGTCTGTCTGTCTGTCCGTCTGTCTGTTTGTCTGTCTGTCTGTCTGTCCGTCTGTCTGTCCGTTCGCACGATAACTTTCGACAGAATGAAGCTAGAGCCTTGAGATTTTGATCAAATGTTGGTAGTAGAATTCAGCTGGCTGATATTTAAAATGCGTAAGCTCCGACAAATGACACTTCAAATAAGCGATAACTTTTGATAGAATGAAGCTAGAGACTTGAAATTTTGTTTGAATGTTTGTAGCATGATCTAATTGGTTTGTGGCAATGATGGGCAAGATCCGACCAAAGGAACCCCTACCTCCTCTAATCTAAATGAAACTGCAAATAAGCGATAACCTTCGACAAAATTAAGCTAGTGACTTGAAATTTTGGTCAAATGTTTGTACTGGGATCTAGTTGATTGTTATTAAAAATGCGCAAGATTCAACAAAAGAAACCTCTACCTCCCCTACAAGTGAAACTTAAAATAAGCAGTAATTTTTGATAGAATGAAGCTAGCGACATGAAAATTTCGACAAATATTTCTAGAATGGGTTAGTTAATTGATTTTGAGAATGGTCAGGATCCTCCTCCTCCCCTATAAACTGGCCATATAAAAAATTCAATTTTAATGCATATCGTCGTTGCCAATTGGTACTTTTGGCATCACCACTAGGTCTGTACAAATCTAGGATATGTACGCTTCGGACTCCTAAATCTAAAATCCTTTGTTAGCCAGGTTAGCCAGCTATTCTTTAACTTTTTTCGCCATGGCGCAGCATCGAACCTGTGAACCTGTTGAAAAGTTGCGACCTAGAGCACTCGGCCACGCAGCATTATATTTTCGGATGACTGCAAGTAGTTATGCTGAGACTTGAGACTCCAAAAATATACTTTGTGCGGTTTACATTTTACTTACAGTTGGATTAGAAACTAATGCGAGAACAAAAAATTCACAAAAAGTTTGAATAGTATTAAAGTTTATTACAAATTGGTTTAAAACAGAAATAAACTTTGAAAGAGTTTAGATTGCAGAATTAAAGTGATTAAAAATGCCGCTAGTCCAAGACCAGGTTGGGGGTGTGTGTAGGGGGGATTGATCCCCTTAATCCCCCTATCTACGCCACTGCCAAAGAGAGAGTTTCTTGATAGAGTTTACTTTTGGGTAATTATTAATTTCGAAATAATTACTCCTTTTCATCCGTACCAGCCATTGTGTACATTACTTCGATTACGAAAGCTACGATGCCCATTCGTATAGCCATGACTATAGTTTGTGCGACAACATTTGTTTCGTTAATTATTTTGTTCGTATTGACAACCCTAATATTTATTCAGGACTCATGCTACAGTCCTCTGTCTACTGCATTTTCGTTTATATAACCACAGGGGGTCTTAAGAAGCGCTGGAATTTACTCAGCGGCTACTTTGATGATCACTCCATTACCTGAGGGGTACCCCAGTGAGATCACACATTCAAGGTAGCCTCCGATTAGTGACCGGGTCCGGAGGGATCTCTCTGGTGAATTGCCAGTGAATGATTGAGGAGGCTAAACGAGAACGACTACTTGGTTCAGGCGACCCTAAACAATAATTACGTTTGACTATAATCCTCTTGACCCTGGAACTACGACAAAGCATTTGAGATTTTATTGTGTTACTGCAAAGATTGAGTTGCTTCTTCAGTGTTTCGGTAATTTTGTTGCTACACATTTTTTTTCTTGCTGTGCCTGCAACAAACAGCCACCTTTGCTGGTTTTTATTGTTTCCTTGTTAGCTTACAGGTAGACTTTAGTGTGGTCATTTAAGGGTATAGGTACTGCATGAAAAAGGTGTTGATATGTATTTTCAAATCGAATTTAGAAAATTGTATGACATAATGCACATGGTTATTGAATAATTAAACGAAGCCAGTCAATTTGATGAAATTTAATGCATACTGTGGCGTAAGATGGTGCGGTATCTTAGTTATTTAATAATAATTTTTCATGTATCATATTAGATTTAAGCTAGCGGCCAAATCACTTAATCTAACAGGCCAGGTCAGGATCAGACACATAGCACTTTCCGGTGTCTCACAGCTTCAGGCCAAGTTATCTGGCCAGATGAAGTGATTTGATCGGTAGTTTGAACCCAATGTCAATCGGAAAATTTAAACTTGCAAATTTGAAATTCCCATAGTAAAAGCTTAAGATGCCGAAATTTTCTTGTTATGCTAGAGATGTTGACGCGCCCATGCCCCTGGATCCAATTAACTACTTTATTAAAAGTTTTGTTATTGCGAATTTATATAATTTTTTTTTTATAGATACCCTTAAATCCACCGGACCACAGTGATAATCAAGTGTCTTCTTAATATAGAGCGCCACTTAACAAAACCCATGAATACACTACACTTGACGGTGATTAATCAAAATCCCTCGTTAGACAAACACTCATCTTCTCTTGGTCTTCTTTTTGTCTATGTATACGCTGTCTTAGATCTTCTAGTCTTTGATAACTATTTGAAGCATTTTTTTGAAAAAGAAAACATGAATGAATTACGATGCAAATATTTAATCATAGTTTGGTAAATTCTAGGCGAGATACTCGTATGTTGACGATTCGGCCCATCGCACATTGTGTTTGATGGAAGGCGTACTCACTTACCTGGATAGATACAAATAAACAAAGCTGAGGAAACTGATACAGAGTCAACGGAGGAAAGAATGTCTGAGAATAGTTTGTTGGTTAAGAAAATACACAAAAGTACAGAATGATGTTAAGCGGATAATTGAGTCCATTTAGAAGTTACTGAATATTTTACCGTAAATTAATGAAACACTTTTAGTAGTATACACATAAACCTCGCCGGATTATCGCTTTCCGCCCAGTGTCGCTCGCACTCAGTCAAAGTTGACATAGGTGCGTGCGTTTTGCTAGACACACGATCGTCGCATATTGTTCGCGATTAGCGCTCAAGCCATAGAGCACGGAGCACTTTTTGTATGTATCTTTCTGACCGGAGCAGAGTGGTGCCTAGCAAAACGCACCTTTAGACTTGAACCTGACAGGAGTAGAGTATGCAAAATTGGCAGACCGCGGTTTCTCTATTGACTATTATCAAGGGGGTGTGGGCAGAGGCGTGTTGGCCGGGATTTTCCCGGGGCGCCTCGTTTTTGAGGGCACCTTTTGGCGAGAGGCAGAATACTTCCGAATAGATCAATCAATCTCGGAAAATTTTTCTGTCGAAAAATGAAATGTTGCCTAATTTCCTCCTTCTGGAAGTGATTAGTGATTTTCGGGACTGTGGATAAAAAAAATACTTCAGATTAGGAACTTTAGTTACTTTTTCAAGTGATTCTCGCGGTCATTTCGCCAGGCTTCTTTCTCGGGGAAATGGGGTAAAAGAATGGTCATTAGCGCATCTTCGTATCAACTAGTGATGTGCGGTTCCGGGTTTTTGAAGAACCGGTTCTACCGAGTCCGGTTCTCAGAAGAACCGGGTATTTGGACCGGTTCCGATTCCCAACATGGACGTTGAATAATACGTTTTTTTATTTCTTATTCATTATCCTATATAATAAGGCGCGTGCTTTTGCAGCTATCCAGGTCAAGGGTAGTTACTCCGAGCTTTTGTGCAAAAAACGATGTATCTGACCCATACAGGGTAAAAGTATGTATTTGACATGAAATGGATTTTGTCTCAGATAAAGTGTGGATTTTAAGTAGTGGCATAATTCCACTCTTTGAAAAATATTAAAAATAAACATCATTCTATTACATCAAAAGCAAGCATTGAACCTATCAACTGCAACTGTGATAAAAGAAACTAATTGAATCCGAGTAGTCCTAATATTTCGACAAAAATCTCTTTGCCAGTTGGAAAAAGTGTGAATTTAATTGAGGTGAATGAGGTGAAAACACAATGGAACATCGTCGAACGAACGGACTTCTTCTACAAGCCGGTAGATGCGCGCTAAATAAAAAATTTACTTGTGCGCTATCCAGGTCAGAATCGGCCCTCGATAAATTACCAGGTTAAGCGTTAACCTATATGGGGTAGCATTGTTGTTTTATTGCGTGTTATTTCACTAACCTATACAGGTTAAAAAAAAGCAAAAGAACACACCCATATTTTGTCTTATCGTTTTTGGAAAGCAGGGGATTTTTATGATCGCATTTTGGAAAGCAGGAGAACTTTATAATCGCATTTTTTTTAAAGAACTATGTATTTATTGTCAATTCTTCGAACAAAGTCGGTATGTGTGCGTTATTATTTTCATTTTGCAATACCTTTGCGCTGGTGCAAACATTAAGAGAATTTAGAAAAGAACTGTTTAATAGATTGCGAAATGTTGATAATAAAAATTGAAACATAATGCAATTCAGCAAAGTGTTCGAGAAAAAAAAACTACACATAACAATATAAATAAAATTAATTATTTATTTCATGTTGTTTAATAAAAAAAAAAGTAAAAAATGAGATCGATTTCTAATCGCTGATAATGATTTCAGTAACACAGATATGTTATTAGATAAACAAAATAAATATATAGTAAATATAATCTTCCGGTCCGAGTTAAAGCGATGCCTTGCATGTGCTAGCGTGTCTACAGAACCGTAAATTTTCCGATCCGGTCCGATTTAGTCGGTTTACAAGGGTTTTTTTTAAATCAATTTTCGGCTATAGTGAAATAAATTGTCGGTTTTTCGATTTTTTCGGATTTTCGATTCTTCTAGAACCGACCGATTGGACCGGTCGGGTCGGTTTCAGTTAGGAACCGGTTCCGCGGTTCCGGTTCCACGGTTCTGTGCAACACTAGTATCAACCGCATCCAGATTCGGACATACGATGATCGCCCTTTTATTAACGCTTTTAATGGGGTTTATCTTTACAAGAAAGTTTTATGTTTCTATTCACCGACTAAATCGTTTCGGTATTTCGACATAACATTATTTACACGTTTTCAATCGCATTCTCAAAATCGGAGAGAATAGGATTGAAAGTCTATAAGTAACGTTATGTCGAAACACCAAAACGTACGCAAAAGCTGCTCATAGAATAGATTTATGTTTCTATTCACCGACTGGCCATCAATCTGCATTCGTCAAATTTTGAACACTGTCTTTCCCTGATTCTCTCTTCTCCTCATGGTGCTCACCTTCGAGCCTTAGTACTCTTAGACTCGTTTTCTCAATGTCTCATTAAACTGCTCAATAACTAACAGGAGCATGAGCTTATCCAAAGCGGTGTACTGACCGAAAAATATTTTCGTTTTCTCATACGCCCGTTAAATTACTAAAACAAAAAGAGTGGAACGCATCTAGACTTTTTGTTTTGGATAAACTTTCAACCGGAGACTTGGTGTTGGGTTTCCATTTTGGATAAACTTTTACCCGATTGCGAGTTGTTGGGATTTTGTTTCGGATAAACTTTTAAGCGATTGCAGAGATTTCGTTATGGATAAACGCTTAAGCGGAGACTTGGTGGCGTACTTTGAAACTTATCTCTCTGATAAAATTTAAAGGGCAGATAAGGTTCTCTTTAGCGTTTTTGATCAGATAAACACTGAACAGACATTGAAAAAATTAGATTGCGCTAACAGGCACTTTATTCCTACGATAAATTTTAACAGCACATTGAGAAAATCCAATTATGGTAACCGGCACTTTATTCCTACTATAAATTTTAACGGGACATTGAGAAAATGGGCCTTAGTGTTCCTTTTGACTCCAGTGTCTTCAGTTCTCGAAGTTCATTTGCGAGGAAAGGAACTTGGCATGTAACGTAAAAACACAGTACTCGTATAAACGTTTTTCTATTTTATATAAAACCGTTAGTTCAATTTTTCGCGCGCTACCGTTTGTGGAAGCAGTTGGGAATACGATAGACTTCTTTTACGTTGGCATAATAATACAGCTTGTTTGAATAAATGTAATAAGACTTCATTAATCAATAGCATTACATTATGGGGATTCACGCTCGCTGTTGTAAATCGTAAAAGCGTCGTAAATGATAAACATGTTCACAATAGCCTCGTATTTGGTGCAAATACGAGGCAGTTGTGAACTATGTCCGATTTTCATTCGGTAGTGGATCAACGATAGTCGTTGATTTGAATACGAACGTTTGATGATTATAAATGGATGGTCCGTCGAGTTTTGACCCCTTGGCATAGAACATTGTGGTCCGTGTGTTCCGCCGCGAACTCACGGTGCATTTTTTTTTCGTGTTGCTGTGATGATCACTTAAAACTGGAAATTTGACTTTGGCAAACTTTCTCGAGCAAAGTTGGGGCGAGTTGGGAATTGTTGCCGGAGTGAAACGTGAAGCTTTTTTTCAATAAGCATTGTTATAGCTCAAGATCCCATGCGGATTTGTAGGACAATTCATGCCGCAAAAAAAGTATCAAATTGTTACCATCGTACAACTCCACAATGGAATCTTGAACTTGAACAAAACTCATGGTTGAAAACCCCGTCTGATCTTCTAACATCAGCAATCTCAGCTGCAAACTTGGCCCGTCTTGGTCCTCAAAGCAAAAGCGGGACTAACTTTAGCTCGCACTCTGCCCCACTCTAATATGTTTATAAAGCTTTAGTAATTGATTACAATGCAAAATTCGATATTCAGCTACAGTTCTTCCTTGAACATTTGAATACAAATTGTGCTTCAAAGCGGATAATGTTACGAAGTGATCCTTTTCACTCTAAATCAAATAATTAACCGGCGCGACAGTCCAATCTGGACCATGGCCTCGAGATGAGTTAGCATCATCTCATTTTCTAGATCGTGACGGTATGCCTTATGCAGAGGTGTGTGATCAGCAACACGCTTAACCGAGTTATTTACCCCATACGCTACTACAACCGCTGTTGTTCTGCCGAAATATCCAGTCTTATTCCTGAGCTTGCTCTTCCTTCGCGTAACACTCGGCTAGCCTGCCGTGCCCATCCTTATTTTCTGGAACTCAGTATAGTAGTCGTACCGTTAAATTCTATGATTCATTTGTATCCAGAACAACACGAATGTGGAACAACCTACCATCTTTTGCTTTCCCCTGCTGTTATGATCTGCAAAAATGTAAACGAAACGTACATCGGTACCTCATTCAAACTCAACCCATCCCAGCGCCACTGCCCTAATTTCCTTCCAGCCAGGGCTGTGCTCTCGCATCAAAAGGAATCCCCTAATAGCCCCCATATACGATCCAATCCGTCTTCAGATCGATCTGACGATATTGTGATCGTCAGATCGATCGTACAGTGTATGTGACTATCGTTGACGATTTTTTTTGACAGTTCCATATAGTTTCAATCGTCAGATATTTTGTGGCGATCCATCGTCAGATCGATCTGACGATGGATCGTCTATGGCGGGTCTAAGCCTTAGCATAAACATACAAAAAAAAATGGGTACTCATTTAACAGCTGAGTGACCTCATAGTCCGACACGTAAGTCCCGTTTTTTATCAAAAACTACCGCATTCAGTAGGAATCGAACAGGGGATCCTTTTCACTGTAGATTAAGCATTTATATTCCTTTATTAACATATTATATTAAAATTTACAATCCGATCCAGTTAACTGAATAATTCCAAAATATATACGGGTAGAATAATAAATCCAACCGTATACACACTTAATGTTTCGACGGCGTACATGTTATGCTTTGCCATTGTATCATATTTGATTGCAAGTCAGCAGCAATTACTGGGAGGAAAACAGCTAAATAAAAAAACATTCACAAATAGCGCTCAGTGATGATCGCTGTTACGATCATAGCACAGTCACTTCGAGAACTAAAACTAGTATCCTTTTATTTAACAGCTCAGCATATTTATTAAAAGGTCACTGTTGCTGCCTTATGCCTTCCTATTTCCAGGAATTGTTATCATATCCTTTGCCAATCCGAAACCTAATAATACAATTTGTTATCAGCTCAAACGTTAACACCCAAGGATACTCTTCACACCATAAAATTGTTGAACATATTTCCGCACCCTGGTCATTGCATTCAGCATACCACTGAATAGTTTATATGGCCCGGGTCTTACGCCTAATGCCAACTGTCATAAAACGCTTAAAGTTAATTTATGACTTTATGACACCATTTAGGTTTATACGATTTTATGATTGGTAAGGCTCACGTTTGGTTTGACAATTTCAAAAGTCCTTAGCATATACATAGCGTGGATCGTTGTGTTTCACACAGAAGAAAAAAGGATGAATAAGAAAGAAAATGTCATTAAACAGATCGGATTCATAGTGTAACACAGACGGGTACTATAATACTTTATAATGAGTGGTAGCTTACATTTCAAAACGACAAAACCCAAAAAGATGGGTTATTACTTTGTCAATGTCAATGTCAATGGCTATTCTTTTTTGCGCCATATAAAACTAGAACTACGCGTACAATTAAAAATGGCATAACATTTTCGCTGCGTATAAAAATAACAATAAAGTGGACGAAACAACGAAATAGGCCAACAAAACTATGTTTCTGCAAGTACGAGTATGTTCTTCTATTCTAAAAAGCGACAACCAGGATAAACAAAACCTCACCTGAACAATAACAACACATGTGGTTCATATCAGTTTGCTACATTTATATTGATATGTCAGTACATATGTATGTAAATTGTTGACAATCGACTATTGTCTGGCAAAAAATGCCATAAAAGGAAATTGGTCTTAAGATTGTTGAATGGTGTAGGTTTAGGTTACATTTCCTTCGTTTTCATAGCAATTTACCATTTAAGGTAGCAAAAGATAATGTTTATATTTGGTACCAGCTGAACATAGGGCCGTTTTCACAATGTCTAGTTGAACTTTATCCTACAGATAAACGCTAAACGGCACTTATCCTCTAGTTAAGAATTTATTGGACGATAATTCCAAGCAGCTGATACGGTCTGCTGAGATTTTGACAGTTAGAACTGTTTACGTTTGCACGTTCAAATGAGGCAAAACTGGTCACAAAGAACAGAGTTCTGGAAATTCATCCGAAGGGAGGGCATTTGAAACCAACTCAGCCGCAAAATAATGCTGCGAGATGGCACACACGTTGAATAGAATAGAACAGGTGGTAGAATTCCGCCAAGGAAATCAGCTGATTTTCTACCGCATTAGCTGAGCTGTCGACCGCATTATCATATTTCAGCGCTACATGCGCTAAGGGTAAAGTTTCTGTCAAGGATAGCCAACTGGCAGTTTAATCAGACATTCAGAAAACGGGCCATAGTTAATTAATTACTTTAAGGCAGTTTCGGAAATGCTTGGCTATTATCATCATCGTGGCGCAACAGCCCGACGTCGGGCCTTGGCCGCCTCGATCGTTGTCCTCCAATTATCTCGGTCGGTGTGGTGTATTAACGTCAATGGAAATAATGTCAATTGACGCTATTTCCCACCTAAAAGTGAAATAACGTCAATTGACATTATCTCGTTTTTCCAAAGAGAAATAATGTCAACTCCCAAAGTGCAATAAAGTCAACTTCTGATATCAGGTCGTAGAGCTGTTTAGGTTTAAAAGTGGCAGTGGTCACTGACCATTGCCAACCAACATCAAGCCGCCAGTGATGGCGGTGCGATGATTTGGTTGAGGTACCCCTGTGGTGTGGGGTGTGAAAAAAAAAATAAAACGGCCTTTCCCTTTGAGGGCCTGTCGTTAAAACCGACAATCAAAGGACAGGATGTGTATGCCAGCAACTTGCACTATCCGAAATCTTTATATGCTAACGAAACGTCAACTATGCCTCGGATAAGGACTGACTCAACGGTTACGACTTTTAGCTATCGTACAATGACAAAGATTGGATTCTGGAATGTGCGTACTCTCCTGGACAATGGATCAGAAGGTCCCCAGAACGCACGATTTCTTCAATTAGAGAGTGAATTTCTGAGGTACAAATTAAATATCTTAGGAGTTAGTGAGATAAGATGGTGGAACAGCGGAGAATTCATCTCTCCAACGGGCAGCACTGTAATGTTGTACTCCGGTAAAGCTACCGTTAGTCGCCGTGAGTCAGGTGTGGGGCTCCTTTTAACCAGAGCCGCGCGAAACTGTCTCTTATCCTGGGAACCGGTCTCTGACAGGGTATTGACCGCCAGGTTCCGGACCAAAATGAGGAACATCTCAATAATACAATGTTATGCCCCTACTGAACCCGACAATGTCTTGGCAAAAGACTCCTTCTACGAAGAACTAAACGCCGTTCAGAGCAGAACACCTAAAAGGAACATTATAATGGTAATGGGTGATTTGAATGCGAAAGTTGGCGCTGATAACTATGGGCTCAGACATGTGATGGGGAGACACGGTCTTGGTGATCGTAATGACAACGGTGAAAGATTTGTAGAGTTCTGCAACTTTCACAGTCTCTTCATCGGTGGTACTATGTTTGAGCATAAGGACCACCACAAAATCAGTTGGTCCTCTGTTGATCGGCGCAGAACACAAAATCAGATCGACCATTTTGCCATTAGTAAAAGATTCAAGAGTTGCCTCCTGGACGTGCGAAACAAGAAGGGTGCCGATATTGGGATGGGAAGAGACCATTATCTTATGATCGCTAATGTTCGATTGCGTATTGCAGCCGTGCGCCGCCCCAGCGACGAAAGATCCAGGCCCCGCAAATTCAACACCGCTCGACTAAAAAATCCAGCTGTCTTACAACAATATAATGACCATCTTGCGCAAAAAGCGGCTGAGATAACTAGTCACCCAAATAGTGACATAAACGAAAACTGGGAGGCCATAAAAAATGCGTACATTGATAGCGCAAATACCATCCTTGGCCCAAACCCGGATTGCCGGAATAAGCCCTGGATGTCCGACGCTTCATGGCAGCGGATTGTTAAAAGAAAGGAGCTGAAAGTTCGTTTGGCTGCAGCATCAGATGACAATCGAAGCAGCATCGAACTCCTTTACCGTCAGAAAGCTCGAGAAGTTCAGCGTAGTGTGCGACGCGATAAAAGAGTTTATGCCAATTCTCTTTTAGCGTCAGCAGAAGAAGCCGCTAGAAGTAACAACTTAAACGCCGTATACGGTGTCATCAAGGAGTTTACAGGTGGTCGTAACTCCTGCCAACATCCGGTGAAAGATAGTGATGGAAAGCTACTTATCTTGGAAGAAGATCAAATGAGGCGGTGGAAAAAACACTTCGCCGCGGTCTTGAACCGTGTAACCTCTGGTGCAGTTCCCCCTCATATAGATAATTTAGCTAACCATCAAAATGTGCGTATACGGTCCACTGCCCCGACTAAAGAGGAAATAGTCACTGCAATTATTGCACTAAAACGAGGAAAGGCCGCCGGACTTGACGGCATCCCTGCCGAACTTTATCAAGCAGCGCCAAGCGTAACTGCCGATTTGCTGCACCCACTTGTTGATAAAGCGTGGAATACAGAGACCTTTCCCACTGAGTGGAAGGAAGGTTTGATCATCAAACTTCCAAAGAAGGGTAGCCTCACAGACTGTAATAATTGGAGAGGCATTTGTTGGCTTCCTGCCGTTGCCAAGATAATAGCTAAAATCGTCCTGGAAAGACTAAAGGCCCACTTAGAAAGCACAATTGATGAAGAGCAGGCTGGCTTTCGATCCGGATTCTCCTGTGTCGATCACATTAACACCTTGCGAATCATCATCGAGCAATGCGCTGAATACGATTCTCCGCTTCACTTGCTTTTCATCGATTTCGAAAAGGCTTTCGATAGTGTGAACCGGGATTCTACAATATATGGGCGGCTTTGCGCAAGAGAGGCATCCCTGAGAAGCTTGTGGCTATTATTAAGGCAACCTATGACGGCGCGAAATGTCGCGTTCTGCATAAAGGTAAGGTGTCGGGGGACTTTGAGATTCGCAGTGGAGTTCGGCAGGGGTGCATCCTCTCACCGATCCCATTCCTCATTGTGATCGGAGATGTGTTGCATGCAGCCCTATCCGGACGCGACAGAGGAATTCAATGGATTTTGACATCTTATCTACAACATCTTGACTACGCTGACGACATATGCCTACTCTCTTACAAAATCATGGATCTGTCCGCAATGGCGTTAGATCTCGAGAGGGAGGCAAGCAAGGTTGGGCTAAAGATTAATACCAACAAGACCAAGGTTCTTAGCCCGCCGTTGCGAAAAAGAAATCCGACACCTATTGCCATCAATATTAATGGGCAGCCTGTGGAGAAGGTGGACAACTTCGTCCAACTGGGTAGCATTGTTGCCGAAAATGGTGGTACGGAGCAGGACATCGCTCGTCGTATCAACCAGGCTAAACGCGCATACGGCATGCTGTCTAAAATCTGGCAGGGCAGTTATCTCAGCATCAAGACCAAGCTGGGCCTGTTTCGCTCCCTGGTACTATCAGTGCTTTTGTATGGGAGCAGTACATGGAAAGTTTCCGTAGGAGTTACCAGAAAGCTGCAAGTTTTCGTCAACTCATGTCTTCGTCGAATTTTAAGAATTTTCTGGCCCGAAACAATATCAAATGAAGAGCTAAGTCGGCGTACGGGTCAGATGCCAATCGACGAATTGATACGCAGGCGAAAATGGCAGTGGATAGGTCACACATTGCGGAAGAGTGATAACTGCATTGCTTTGCATGCCATGAAATGGAACCCCATTTCCAACCAAGGCCGACCAAGAGGGGGTCCCTGAATCACATGGCGTCGATCTGTGGCAAAGGAGTGTCAGGTACTGGGTAAGTCTTTTAGGGAGTTGCGCCCTATTGCCCAGAACAGAGTACGATGGTGCGCAGGAGTAGTTGACGCGCTATGCCCCGCTAGGGGTTAAGGCAAAGTAGTAGAATCTGTCTAGCATATTTCCAGAGGCTTGAGTTAAGGTTCATGATTCACAGCCTTAGCATAGCACTGCTCGTATTTCTGTGCACATGCTTCGATTTCAACATGGCGAGAACCGACAAAAAAAGTCTTATTAGCTTACTGTATCCGTCGCTTGATTTTGTCAGTTTCGTTTGCGTCCTTTGACAAGTTGCAACCCAGGTATATGAAGTCGTTCACGAACTCGACGTTGAGGTCCGCCAAATTGATCCTCGATTATCCATGTCCTCGATTGCATCATTATTTTAGTTTTACCGTCGTTGATACGTAGTTCAATTTCAGCGGTGTCGAGCGAACGCAGGAGTTCTTCTGCGTTGGCCAATCTTCCGGATATGCTGTTGATGTTGTCGGCGTACGCTGCTTATTGTGTCGACTTGATTAGTAGCGTCTCACCATAATAGTGGCGCGACAGCCCGACGTCGGACCTTGGCCGCCTGGATCAATGTCCTCCAATTATCTCGGTCACGTGACCGCGTCCTCCAATTTTGGAAGCCCAGTAGCTGCGCGGCGTCCACACCTACTGAACTCTCCCAACGGGATGTCGGTCGTCCTAGCAGTCTCGCTACGTCGACTCGTTCTGCATTCATTACTCTCTTAGGCATGCGATCATCGTCCATTCTTTGTACATGCCCTGCCCATTGAAGTCGTTGTAGTTTGACGATTTTCGAGACTTGCAGCTCATCGTACAGTTCATACAACTCATGGTTGCACCGGATGAGCCATCCATCTCGATCGCAAACAGCCCCGAAAATTCGCCGTAGAACCTTACGTTCGAATGTATCTAGCATGTTTTCGGAGGCTTGAGTTAGGGTCCATGCTTCGCAGCCATAGCATAGCACTGGTCGTATAATGGTTTTGTACACGCGGAGCTTCGTGTTTCTGTGCACATGCTTCGATTTCATTATGGGGAGAACCGAGAAAAAAGTCTTATTAGCTAACTGTATCCGTCGCTTGATTTCGTCAGTTTCGTTGGCGTCCCTTGACAAGTTGCAACCCAGGTAAATGAAGTTGTTCACGAACTCGATGTTGAGGTCCCCCACATTGATGATCGGTTGTGCAGGTGTCCTTGTCGTCGATTGCATCATTATTTTAGTTTTACCCCCGTTAATACGTAATCCAACTTCCTTTACAGCGGTATCGAGCGTATGCAGAAGTTCTTCTGCGTCAGCCAATCTTCGGGACATGATGTTGATGTCGTCGACGTACGCTGCTAATTGTGTCGACTTGATGAGTAGCGTCTTGCTGTTGTCCATATTCATGACCCGAACAACGTATTCCAATGCTAGGTTGAAGAGCGTCGGTGCCAGTCCATCGCCCTGTTTCAAACCAGTGCGTGTTTCAAATAGATCAGTAAGTCTATTCTGGATCCTGACTTGTGAGACGGAGTTGGTCATCGTCATCTTAGTCAGTCGCACTAATTTGGACGGTATACCAAATTGCAGCATGATGTTGTACAGTACTCCACGATCGATACTGTCGTATGCCTGCTTGAAGTCGACAAAGATTTGGTATACGTACGTACAAACTAGTGATATGCCTCTGTAATTCTCACACCGCAGTTTTTCTCCCTTTTTGTGAATTGGACAGATGATGCTTCTGCGCCAATCGTCTGTGATCTCCTCGTTCTCCCATACTCGCAGGAGTAATTGATGTACTATGGCATCACTAGACTGCTTCCACCGAATTTTAGCAGTTTAGCTGGAATCTCGTCAGCGCCCGGCGCTTTATTTCGTTTTGCTGAGCGCAACGCGAGATCAACCTCCTCTACTGTCGGGGGTTGTAAGGGTGGGCCTAGATCTACAATATCGCCGAGAGCTTCCTGTGTGGGGATGTTAGGTGGTAGGTTCAGAAGCTCTTCAAAATAAGTGGCCCATCGTTTGTTAATGCCATCGGTGTCGCTGATGATGTTTCCATCCTTGTCCTAACAAAGGCTAGTCCTGGGTTGGTAGCCGTTCTTAATTGTGTTTAGTAGTTTGTACGCTTGTCTGGTGTTCCTATTAGCTAAGTTTTCGTTTATATTCAGCAACTGCTCGTCAAAATATTTACGTTTCTTACGTCTAATTATTCTATTCGATATTCGCCGTAGCTCGTCATATTTCTCTTCTGGCTCTGGTTCCTCGTTGAATCCACTGTCTGTAGGCCTCGTTTTTCGCGTCAAGTGAATTTTTGCATTCTCCGTCGAACCAGTCATTTCGCGCTCGCCGGGCTTTATTTCCCACGACTTTCTCTGCGACATCCTTGATGGTACCCCTGAGTTCTTCCCAGAACCCATGGACGCCTGTGTTGCTGATGTTGTGTAGCATAGGCGATAGTCTTTCCTCAAGGGCGGTAGTATACGCCACCGCCGTAGGATCACTCAAAAGCTTATCAACCGCAAAGATTTTGGGAGGGCTGATTCTCGATTTGTGCACTGAGGAAATTCTACATCTGTAGGTCATCTTCACCAAGTGATGATTTGAGTCGCAGTTTGCTCCTTGATAGGAGCGGACATCCATGACACTAGACGCCCATCTCCTGCAAATGAGGACGTGGTCAATTTGGTTGACGGTATGTGCGTCTGGAGACTTCCAGGTCTGCTTGTGAATGCGTCGATGAGGGAAACACGTAGAGCTTACGACCAGATTCCTGCTGCAAGCGAAGTCGATAAGTCGGTGGCCGTTGTAGTTGCATTTTCCAAGGAGACTGTGGCCTCCAGTGGTCTCCCGGTGCCAACTTTCACATCGGACTTTCGCGTCATAGTCTTCCAGCTACAGTTTGACGTCGCTTGTTTGAAATGAGTCGAGGATTGTCTTAAGGCGGGCGTAGAATTCGTCTTTTACTGTTTCTTCTTTAACTTCGGTAGAGGCGTGCGCATTGATGAGCCAGTGGTTGAAGAGTCGAGTCTTAATTCGAATCGCACATAGCCATTCATTTATGGGTTTGAAGTCAATAATGTGCGGCTTGAGGTGATTGTTCACTATAAATGCTGCTCCAAACTCCTTGTGGCCCGATAGTTTGCCACTTCTAAAAATTTTCGAATCCTCCCTCCCACTTTGTCACACATCGTCACAAACTCTAGACCCACTCCGCTCCCCCCATACGTCAGGTCACATTTTTCACTTTTCCATTCCTTCATGATAAAAATTGAAACAAAATTTACTCAAACATGTGCTGTGCATATAAACATATAATATATAACTCATTTAAAAAATAGTTCTTTATTAATCTCATTATTTTAAACAATTGACATCCAACGAATTCTATTTTAAATGAAATTTCATTGTTAGTGATGTAAATTTCATTCATGGACCATCATGAGTAATGACACCACTCTTTAATGCTGCCGATGATAGACATTCCTTTGATACTGACGGATGTGCCTTGCGTACAATACTGACAAAGCATGGCGTTTGTGTCAACCTCTGGATCGACATATTCTGCCTCGACATGAAACTCATCAATAGGAACATTAGCTGTTCGGGCCCGTCCATAGGAAAAGCACTGCAGTCAATGAATTATCTAAATGAAAAACACACTTCTGAGTTTTTTTTCCGATCTGATGGCTCCGGTTGAATAAGAAAACTGCAGCACATACTGTCTGTGGAATCCTCCGTTAGCGGATACGCTCGGGTTCAAATTATTTTTGTTAATATAATGGGAAATGTCCGTTAAAAGAGTGAATTCCTATGCCGCGACTGAGCGACTTGCGTTTGCGACTGTAAAAAAACTATCATAAGCTTTAAAAAAACACATGAATAGTGCTTTTCACAGTCGCAAACGCAAGTCGCTCAGTTGCGGTCTAGGAACTCACACTTTATTTCAATTTGAAACACAATATGTTTTGTCTTTACCACGATTAATTTTATTATTCCTTACGCGTTTCGCTCTCTCAAGCATCTTCAGAGGAATTACGATGGGAGATTTTACTGTCTGTTTTTTAGTTTAATAAACGAAAAAATCTTATAGATATGAGTATTAATATTACAGTGGGAAAACTAGACTAGCACAGAGGAAAATAAAATCTGGATGCAAAAAAGAGACATAAATTCGAATAAAGTGACGCTACACTATCGGCAGAAACCCTCCCTCCTCCCTTGTCACATCTCGTCACAAATCGTCAAACCTCCTCCTCCCCCCAGGCGCGTGATGTATTATGTGGACAGCCTCTTATGTCCAATTATGGGAGACCAATTTTAATTCAATCGTCAGCATATTGGTAATATAAATATTGTAAATTTTGTTGTAAATACCTATAGTTAGTAAGTGAAATAAAATATATTACTAAAAATTAAAGCATATACATAGCTGCTTCTTATTCGGAACGAAATCGTTGTCACGTCGTCCCCTGAAGACCCATACAGGGTTAAGATGTTTACATAATGCACGGAGACCTTCACCGGGCGGATAGATGTTAAAAAAAAACACATCTTTAGTAGAACTGTAGTGACCCGAGCTAGCGATAGCAACGCCATACGCGTAAGGAATCATTTTACAATTGAGCGCCTGCAGGTCAAGAAGCTGACTGTTAGTCGCGATGCTCCACAACAGGGGGAGAGGATCCCACCCTGCGGAGTACACTGCCATTTTTCCTTTTCTTATATTTTTATTGATGATTAAATGGAGCCGCTAATGAAGAAAAGTTTAAGGAACCCTGTTTTATCTCGTACATACCCATCAGCACAGAAGTGATTAATCAGTCAGGTATGTCGCGCCATTTGTGCGTACCGCAAATTCATCATCTTCATCGACGATTTGATGCGCCTAAGCTCATTTCTTCCGATTATCGATTAAATGGTTTCAGTCAAATCACATTTCTAAAATCACATACAAATTAATGTACCAAAAAATCCATTTTGACATGTTACCGGCAACGACACGGTAATCTTCCACAACATCAAGATGAAGTCCTCATAACTCTTAAATGCCCAGCAGATCACTCACAAGTAATTTATCCAAGATGCTATCGTGGGCACTCGGAGCATTCCCAGGCTTCTTTCAGGGTACCGAGTTAATGTCGTTTCAGTGTGTCTTGTGAACGTAATATGTCAAAATATTTTCGACAATGTGACAAATAAAAAAAGAACACGCTCATTCCGACGCGAAGGATCAACAATACGGGGGTTGTGACTAGAATTTTAGTCTAATGGGGAGAAAAGGGAACGAAGGCACAGCTATCAAAAAGAAATACAAAACTATAAAATAAATTAAAAGTAAGAAAAAAAAAGAGAAAAAAATATTTCCCAACCATTAATTTCGCTCTCCTTTGGAGATAACATCAAAATACCACACACAAAACGGACAACACATCTCATGTACCAACATTGGTAGTCATAAAAATAAATTATTTTAATTTTTTCACTTTGTTTTTGGTACCCCATTATGAGATTTGAGTGATGCCATCGTGTGTTAAGAGTCATAGACCTCAGTAACACTCATCAGTAGTTTTATCCGCCAGTTCGGGCGGCCCATACTCATAGTGGAAATTTTTGTCACTATGACTTACGAACATTTTGGGGCAACTTTAGTTGCAATTGTGCGCGGCCAAACCTTTACAGGGAAATATTTGTTATTAATCCATCAAGTTTTAATGTAGATACATATAGTACATAGCGTCCAACGAGAGCCTGTGAAGTTTGCTTGGATGGATAGGTGACCATATCTCATCTACAACCGATCCAAATCGCTTTAACTGATTCGACTCATTGACGTTTACAAATTTGGAATGATAACTGAAGCACCTTTCACTAAATAGCGCTGAGATGTTTGCAATCTGAAATACTTTCTATGAAGTGCGTCACTCCGGAATCACGAGCATTACGGACCTGCTGACTCACTGCCTTTTGCGGTCAAGTTCATTGGCAGTGGTACAGTGCTTTGAATAAGCCTCTGTCGGACATAATAAGGTATTTATCTTGCTATCTATTTGTCTTACGGCTTTGAGTCCAAAACAGACATCCGAAGTTCCCAACTTAGAATTGTGCTGATACATGCATACATATGTTGCAAATCAGCATTATCACAACACAAATCATATGAAATTTTGGATTTTTGAGGAATGGATATTTTTCTCCGACATTTTTGTAAGTAAAAACATAATTAAAATGATAAAAAAAATCGTACGTATTAATCGTAAAACTATTTCCGGAGTCATTTTCTACCTGTCAAAAATTCTTCGGGACTGCCGTGTTTCATTTATCAATCGCATTCCTTAAAGAATAATCATCTCAGGTATTGGTGTTTATTCTTCTACACAAAGATGACTGCATTGGAACGTAGCTTCACTTTTTGGACAAAAGAACTGTAGCCAGACTCATAATTTGAGATATTTTAGTCAGAAATCAAAGTATTTTTTTTTAAAGAAATTTAGTTAAAATACAACCATAACTTGAGTTAAGTCAAGATTCCACTATAAGTGCAATGCACATACATATGCTCAAAAATGCGTATTCGCATGCTAAAGCGTCACCAACTTTCCCGAGCGAATTTCGGTACACGACCACCTTTTTGGAGCAAATTTCGGTATTTGACCACATTTTCCGAGCTAATACCGATATTAGCATTGTTTACAATAATAAATAGGCATATTTTCCATGAAAAATCAAATGTATCTTCTGTTCTAGCCCAGGAAATTAATGCTCATTTGGGGGGCTTAGATATAATTTTCGGTACCACAAAAATGAACTATGGGGCTTTGTTCGGACTAGTGCGGAGGTAAAGATATTAAAAGTCCCGGAACCTACGAGATGTGTGTCACATCATTTTTTTTTATCTTTTATAGTTTATAAGATATCCCAGATGACGAGTGACAATCGAGGGAAAGAAATAAAGGAACTTTATTTGGCACAATTTGTTCGTTGGTAATAGGAGTATATTATACTAAAAATCCCCGCCTGTGGGTTGTGAGCTTCCGCGGGGGAAGGGGATCAAAGGGGACTTTTGTTAATTGTTTGCTTTTATCTTCGTAACTATTAACCATAGAAAAAAGTAATTTGAGAGACAGTCAAAGAACGCAAAAAAATACATAAAAAAGGTTCTACCACAATTTCCATATCTTAAGGAGGGGGGGGGGGGGGGGGGGGGGGTGGTTAGGAGGTTGATTTTCACTGATTTATAGGATGTTTTTTTTTTTGGTTGCCAGAATGAATTAGAATTCAATCAAATTTTGACATCATTTTACTCATATTTCGAATAACTTATGTGAACTTTTTTGAATAATTTAAGCCAAAAATAACAAAGTTCCACACCGATGTTTGCTGAAGGCCGTAAATAGAGTTCTTCAATTGCGGGACCTGTAGTGATTCCAATTTTTATCTGAAATCAAAAATGTTTTAGTTTTACATTACTAACTTATTCTTTAAGAATATGAACCTCAACGCATGTGAAAATAATGGAAAATAAAAATTTGACAGGTTTTGGATTTTTTTTTCAATTTTTATCACTTTTTTTCCATTAATTATGCAAAAAAAACACCCTTAAAAATATGGAATCATACCAAATACCAAATACTTAAGTCCCGTAAATATGAAAAAGTCTTTTTGAAAAAAAACGCGTTTGAAAAACAGAATATAAACGAAATAATTGATTTTGTTGATGCTTCTAGTACCTTCTACATCGTTATTTGCAAAAAAAAATGCAAAAGTGGGGTTCCCCTACAAAGCTACGCAAGTACATAAAGCGACTACCTGAGGTAGTGCTCCGCCCTACCCCCTAGAGTGCGCTCGAGCCTATAGACTATACCCGATGAGCACTCGGTTCTATGCTCATAAAGTTTAAACGAATGCGAATTTCGCTTTGAAATTTGGCAGCATATTCTTGGATTGTTAAGCTTACAATTTATGCAATAAAAAAAAATTGGATTTTAAAATCCTCCTAATGTGGTTTCCCCCCTTAAACAGTTTTCGAGATAATGTCTCTTGAAAATCAAAAATAAAAAAAAAATACTGAAAAAAATACTAAAAAAAATATTTTCCGAAAAACGAAAAATATCCGTTTTTTGGGTGCATATTGTCAAATATCGAGAAAACTACTCATCCTAAGAGGAAACAAGTCAGAATTGACCTTGTAGAAAATTAGATTACCTTTAATTTGATATATGCGCAACGGCCGTAGGATTAATAATTACTTAGAAACTAGAGAAAAACTAATTTGTTCAAATTTAACTTTTCGGACAAAAAATGTTAAGATCATTCAATACCTCCTAAAGTATGTATTACACAGAAAAGCGATGTTCGCAACTTTGAAAGAGCAATATATTATCTAAATTTAATTATAAAAACCATCTCGATAGATTCAAAATTATCCGATAAGCAGCTCTGGGAAAAATTTTGCCAAAAAAAAACAAAAATTTTCTTTTCAATGTTGCATATTGGGCAAAGTATTCGTTTCACGAAATAAGTCATCAAATCACTTCCTAGATAATTTTATCAGCTTTAATTTAAGATATACGGGATATCCGTAGCCGACAAAACGGCAAAATTATGTTTCAAAATAAGTTGTCATAAACACCGTTAGTGAATACTGAAATAGCCCCGATTAAAAATTATGTCAATATGGTGATCCAAGGAAAAAATCACATAGCTTAGAAATTTTGTACAACTGATCGTTGTTACTTAAAGCATATCTTGAAATCCTGGATGATGATGGTGAGCTGTTTTGCGGCTGGCTCTTTTTTTGCTTAAAGCTTCATTAACATTAATTCTAGAAAGAAAATGTCTCAGAACAAGATAAAGAATTCGACATTTTCAATAAAAAACATACAAAGTATCTACACTGCATGCAGATACATCGGAACATGGATATGTCTATGACTACCGACTGCGTGGAACCTATTGTGTTGAAGATATCGACGTAAGTTTTATGAAGATCCCAGTATAGTTATACTGGATGAAATCATTCGAAAAAACACGTCCCATGCTTTCGGTAGGCATAAGACATATGCATGTACCCATGTATCTGGTGGCAGTGTAGTTACTCGTCATAAATTCTGTTTTGCTTTGTCCTGTCCGCTCGGGCTCCTTTCTCTCGCGGGATCGTTTCGTTTTCGTTTGCATCGCGTGTGTGCAATATTCACCTCCTCTCGTGCACCCTGTTCCATCTACCCGTTCGGTACAGTTTGCAGACTGCAGCCTATCGACACTTCTCTGAGTAAGTTTCTGCTAATCGCAATCACGCTTCCCACCATCTTTTCCCAATCGGACGTGTATTGTGTTTGTGTATCTATTGCAAAATCGCTCCCACACTATCCGCCTCATCCCGCCCCTTTAATCAACAGTCCGGGTCCGGCACACACAATCCGTTTCTCAAGTAACGCGTGCGACTCTATGCGATTGTGTCCGGCAAACAGAAAGGGAAACTAACAAAAGTAAACAAAACATTCCAACACACGCACAAAGAGAATGCACAAGACAAATTTTGGAATTTTTGCAGAAGGGGGGGGGGGCATTTGATCTTCTGCAGACCTCTGAATGTACATCATGTCACGATGAGCTGCCCGGAACTATCACATCCTGCGACGAATATTTCTCTATTTCGGGGCTTGGGAGATTTTAACTCGCGCAGTACGAATCCGCTATTTTGTTTCATGAAATGTTTATTGTACGTGTGGTGGGGGCCCACATTGTGAGCCAGTCAGACCTTAAATCGCCGCCATTGCAAATGCACAACCACAGTTGCTGGATCACCCGATTTGGATAGAATGAACTTCATCCGCGATTGCTCTCGCTCTCTATCTTCGGGGCGGGAACTTTGTAATGTACACACTCTCAAATTGCGTCTGCGCATGTCCAAATGTTAGTCGAACTGACTACTTGCTACTTTTTCTGGGACCCTATTGATTCAGATATGTAGTACAACGCGCGCTATTTTATTTGTTTGGATTCCAGCCATTTTTAACATTTTGGAATTTTTGCGGAAGGTGGGCATTTGATCTTGTGCAGACCTCTGAATGTACATCATAACATATAACATCCTGCGACCAATATTTCTTTATTTCGGGGCTTGAGAGATTCTAACTCGCCTAGTATAAATCCGCCATTTTGTTCTATATGTTTATTGCACGTGTGGTGGGGGCCCACATTGTGGACCAGTCAGACCTCAAATCGCCGCCATTGCAAATGCACAAACACAGTCGCTGGATCACCCGATTTGGCTCGAATGAACTTCATCCGCTCTCGCTCATCTTCGGGGGGCGGGAACTATGTACACTCTGTCAAATTGCGTCTGCGCATGTCCAAATGTGAGTCGAACTGACTACTTGCTACTTTTTCTGGGACCCTAGTGATTCTGATAGTACAACACGGGCTATTTTATTAAATGATGAATGGGAATTGGCGGAAATTGAAGGTCATTGAAAGTCCTTGGACGTCCTTGACCTAAATAATGAGTAAAAATGGAATTTCATTCATTGTGACCTCAGATTGGGTCTGTGCATGTGCATGTCGGGAGTGCACAATTTGTTTAATGAAATGGTGAGAATGAGAATGATATGAATGAATGAGAGGAGGAGGTCCGCTACCCTGAGCGAAATTTCGCATACATTCAGAGACCATAAATTGCGTGTGAGCATGTCGAGCGAGGAGAGCAGACGACTTCTTGCGACGTGTTCTGGGGGCCTAGTCAAGTTAGGTAGTACTTAGCGTACTCTATATTTTTGAGGATTTTGAATGCATGCATGGTATGGTGTGTATGCAGGAGTTTTCATTATGGCGTCGCGTTGACTGAGAGCGTGGGACAGAGAACACAGAGAGCGCTTGTTCACCCGTACACTATGTTATTTGTTGCCGTCCACAACGTCAACCTTTATCGCTATCAAATCAACATCCCAACATGTACACACAGGATCTCCGCAAGCGCGCCGCCCGCGCGGATCTACAAGCAACTGCCATGCGCAATGACCACTTCACTCAAACGACATGCACAACCAGAAAACAAAAATTTTCAATGGACTTGTTTCCTCTTCTGACCCCCGAGTAGAAAAACAGACATTTCGTGTGACGGACAGATTTTTAGGATGACCCCCAGCTATAAGACATATCCATGTCAAAAAAATCTGATTCATATTTATCCTAGGATCAATACTTTCAATGGTATAACGCATACGGTATACCGAAAATTAGCAGTTGTCATCCGTAGCGAAGAAGTGTTCGACCGCGACGCAGACACCGCCAATAGCACTATGTGCTATTACGTTTATAAACGTGACGAACAAAAACGTCGAAGTGCCTCAAAATATTCAGTTGATATAGACTTTAGGGAATACGTGACTATGACCGTTCAGTAAATTCCTTGCTAATGAAAAACGATTTAAGGCTTATGAATATACTATTAATATTCCAATTTAAAATAAAATGTTACGACATTAATGATTGGAACTTTATTGACTATGTTCAATGACAATGTCCATTATCCGATCAAATTTGCTTTAAGCCAATTATTTCTAGAAAATTGCGATCTTCGCCAAATGTCGACATATTGTCCACCCTATAACTTCTAAAATATTAGTCCTACGAAAATATGGTCTAGGCATCTTTAGTGTCTGCTTTATTTTATTCTCAGAAAGTTTTGCTGTAGGATTGGTGGTTCAAGAGATATAAACAAAAACTTGGAAAAAAAAACTTTCAAAAATCTTTCAAGCTTTCCCTTCAAAAGTTTACTTCCCACTTTCAAGGATTTTTGATATAGTGCACTTCAGGTACTAGCCGATTACTGTGCTGAATTTCAGAAATTTTCTGATGCATTTTACTTTTAATTTTAATGACTTATCTGAAAATGAATGAAAAATGTTGTAAAACTCCTATGTACATATATATTGGCGACCCTGTATCTTTTAATGCACTAGTCCTACGGCAAAAATGAACCTTTTTTAGAGACTATGTCTACTTTATTTTGTTCTTATAACATTAAAAAATTAAATTAAAAAATTTCCTTTTAACCCCCTCCCCCGCGGGAGCTCAAACCCCACAGGGGGAGGGGCTTTTATTATGATATACTCCCGGTGCCAACCTCCTTTATTTTTTTCTTACGATCACTAAATATTGGCACTCGTCACCTGGGGTAAGACAGACGCCTAACAAATTCGCACATTTTCAAAAGTGTTATAAAAATATCTCCAATAGTTGCCGCTAGGGAGCAAAATGCGTCACTATTTTTTTCGTAGTTTATAGGAACAGCTGCAAAATAATACCGTCAAATCATTCATTCCATCAATATTCATTGCTACTTAATTTTATTTTCATCCACATAAACGGTTATAATAGGTGCATTCGATTCGTTTTGGTCTCGATCATGAATGAATAAAACGGCATGGATCTCAAAATCCAACAGTTGGTAGTACTTGCTATAATAAAAAGACACCGTCAAAGTGATGGGAGTTGTCAATTAGCAAGAATGAGCGAAGCATACAGCCGCAGGTTAAATCCTATAGAATTGAATGAAATGCGTGTTCTGTGCACGTATCTTGTTTACGACATGTTCATTTTTCAAACATGCAATTCACAGTTTAATACGTATACAGCACACGCATCTCTTTAAATTCAATGACACCTATGACTGCCAATTAACGTTCGAGAATTGTCAGATAGATATCAGGGCAGCAACTTTGTGTATGTAATGGCACGACCCAGCAGCACAAATCTAACGAGATCCAACAACAGGCCTGGATCAAAGACCGGTCTGCAAATTTGTATGAAGATCCAATTAGATCCCGGCGAATCGAATACGCCTAATGTCAACTTGTGATCATATTTCCGAGTAATTAAAGATTTTTTTTTTATATTTCCGACTTTCAGAACAGCAGCGTGGTATTGTGAGATGTGTGCGACCACGTTTTCATTTGTCTACTTTATGTCCGGTCAAAAAAACGTCAAAACAACAACTAAAGTATTGTTTTACTTTCACCTTAAGAACGCCGCACACGATCGTGCAGAACCACGGCCGAAGTTCCATCGAACCATCAAATGTCATAGAACGGTGGAAAAGAGGAGATTTTTTCCTTATAAAGTTTGACGTGCTTCGATGCATGCTCGCGACCAAAATGGTTGTCGTGTGTGGCGACCTTTAGAGGATAGCATTTTTTAAATAAGCCAATAGTAATTACGGATCCAATAAGTGATTGGGTAAATAAAAACACAGGATTACCTATTTAAATTTGAACGTGTTCTTTTATTTAACATTTTTTCGAATTTCATTTCGCTCTCTTGTAAAAAACAGCGTTCCTGAGTTGTGTTACTATTCTTCCCGGCAGGCGATATTTGTTGAAACAAACCAGCCTAGTATCAGAATCCAGTATCAGATTTTTACAATAATTTATGGAATTTTAAGGGATAAGTTGTAATAATGGGTACCGGAGGACGAGGGTTGGTATGACCGTGAAGGCCTATCGGACACCTAGTGTCAATTAATCACTCTCCGAGGACCACCTGTGACTTGCGCTGGCAGACCAGCTCAGCTGTCGGGTGGGCGAAACTCGGCAGTCACCGGCCTCCTCCATTGTCAACAAAGAAAGATATCACACGTCTGCCCGTTACTCAAAGAAAAGAACGCGAAATAACCTATCAAAAAGGAACAAGATACAAAAAGAGAAACCTAACTGTGACGATGAACGTGAAACTCCCAAAAATACGAAGAAAGACACAAAGTCCCGTGAAGGGACACCGGGCTGCATCAGCTAAACTACGAAGATATAACGAAGACAGGAATACCGTCAAATCAGGACAGATCCTTCACCTCTACAAGCCAGATGTGCCATTTGATCTTTGATGTTATGGGCTTGGCGTGGCCTTGCCCTCCCAACCATGGGTTTCTTGAGCCAATATTGTTGGAAACCCCCAAACTTGACCACGCTGGGCGCCAAATATGTAATGGACGGTTTGGTGGGCATCCGAAGATTCCCGTGGGGACGGAGCCTAAGGTAGCATATGACCGTGAAGGTCGGGCTGTGCTATCTGGCGAGGAAAAAGGCCCCTCAATGAGCTAAGCAGCGGCCTATGCTTGCTGTAGCTCAATTCGGGAGCCGTGGGCGGGGTTATCGCCGCTCGTTGCCCATGTCCTTTACGTATTAACAAAAATGCATAGGCCTGGTGAAAAAACACTAACAGGGGAGGTAAAAATGGTGAATGATCGAAAAAAAATGGGGCGATAAGGATGGAATCGTGGGCGGACGGCGCAGATTCCCTCGTATTCGCATCATTGTCCAGGCGTAATGGGACCCTCGGCCTCTGGATTCGTACCACCGACAGATCCTTACTCATCAGGTGCTGCCATAGATCTGCCGGTTTTATCAGCACAACCAGACCAGAATATGGTTCATTACATTCAGCTTCTACTTCGAGGCCGACAAAGAAGTAGAAGCTGAAGACAGAGTGTGCTACCAAACCGAAAAAAAAGAACCGGGGTCTTGAGCTAACCGGTAACCATAGCAACAGAAAGGTACCCAGGGCTCCTCCGCGCTTTGTCCGGTCACCAAAGATCCTCCAAATGCCGGCAATTCAAAGCATATATGGAGGCCTTAGGTAAGTGGCTAAACCAAAAAAGACAACACAACACCAGGAACGCCTTGTTGAACTGAAACTAAAAGGATGAACTACTCTATAGGAAGGATGGGGTGCTACAGAGCAAAGCACAGCTACTTGAGGTTAAAATACTTTAAGTTAACATGGCCATGTTCTAAGACTTAGAGCTAGAAGCCTTAATGTGTTTGTAGGGATGCATAACGGTGGTAGGACTAAAAAGGAACCAAATAAGGTGATTTTTAGTCCTGTTCTTGTAAACATAAAACTGACTTGCAAAGACAAAGAAACAGTCCGTCATGAAGGTTAAAAGGGATTCAAAGCCAAAACCAATTAGCCGAATCGCTTCCCCCCACCCACCTTGTCCATAACGACAGCAGGAAACACGTCGTGTAGCAGGCATCATTGCCTATTACATATATTCGGAATTTCGATTTGCCGGACTTTGAAGTTGGATGAGTTGGCGACTCGGACTAAGAAACGCAAGAAAATTTGTTGAAGGACCACCGAAATTTCACAAAAAGGTGATGATGTGACTTCACGGTCAGAGTATTGCCAACCAATATCAAAATTCTGCGATTCTCATGAAGTGAGGAGGGCATCCTTCACAGAGTACCTTAAGTACTCTCGGCACGACAGATCAGTGCCTTTTTGGGGAGGGGAAATGATACTTTAAAAGGATGTGGAGGGGGGAGGAACACCAGTCCTAAGGTCTGCCTGGGCAAAACCAGCGTGAAGTCGTAATCTCGAGAAGTGGGAGTGCTAAAGCACTCTGAAAATTTAAGGATCGGTGCGGTGGGTCTACTAAAATGTGAGGATCCGAGGTGGAGTTGGGTCCTTTTCGTTCAAGAACGAAAACAATAAAAAATTTGGCCCCACGTTGGGCGCCATTTGTAGAAATGGATAGCGGAGGACGAGGGTTGGTATGACCGTGAAGGCCTCTCAGACGCCAAGTGTTAAGGAACCACTTTCCACGGACTTGACAACTGGACTCTGTTTGGAATTACTAATTAGTCTATCGGCCGATCTGTTTGGTCTTACGCTGGAATAAGGATAAGTCCTCTCCTCCTTTGTTTAGTTTTGAGTGGTGACTCATCCCCTCGCGCACATGAATTATTTGAACGTGACAGGGAAATGATGAATTTTTTTTTGGGAAAAATATCTTTTGTCATATGAACTTTACGCCCAGGGCCGTTGAGAGAAAATCCGTGTCCGGGACTCAACTTCTTTGGGGCCCCATAAGGAATAATGGCAACGCCAAATAAAATCGCTTTGAAAATACTTGTATTATCGCCACGGTCAATTCCAGGCTTACTAATATAAGAAAAATCTATATTGCGTATTAATTAAGACTAATTTTGATTTCATAAATACCATATTGTAGTTAATATATGAAATGTGTTACATTAAAAATTATGTTTCATTTTAATTTTTCGAATTTCCAGGCCCCTAGAAAACACCAGGCCCGGTGCGATTCGCCCCCACCCTCTCGACGGCCCTGTTTACGCTTTCCTCTTCTCTCTCAGCACGCTGCTTGTGCTTATTTCGGGGGTTTCCATCAATATTGGCGCAAGAAACCCATGGTTTGGAGGGCAAGGCCGCGCGGGGCCCATAACATCTGGCCGTTCAAGATCAAAAGGCTCACCTGATTGGACGGTATTCCCGTCTTCGTTATGTCTTCGGCCTTGTGCCTGTTTGTACTTTGGCTAATGCAGTCCTGTGTCCCTGCACGGGACTTTGTATTTCTTTTGTATTTTGGTAGTTTGACATTTGTCGTCACAGTTAGGTTTCTCTTTGTGTATCTTGTTCTTTTGGTAGGCTATTTCGCGTTCTTTTCTTCGAGGAACGGGCAGACATGCGATATCTTTCTTTGTTGACAATGGATTAGGCCGGTGACTGCCGTATTTTCCCACCCCACTACTCCCGACAACTGAGCTGGTCTGCCAGCGCACGCCACAGGTGGTCCTCGGAGAGTGGCTCTTTGACAATTGATGTCCGACAGGCCTTCACGGCCATGCCAACCCTCGTCCTCCGGTATCCATTATTACAAAGTACTATATTAGCGGAATTATTGGTCACCAGTTACAAAAATAATGTAATCAATCTATTATACCGGTCTATACGTATGCCATTAAAATAAAAAGTATTCTCTTATTGTCTTGTGAATATGCACTTCATTCGCGTTTCATTAATATGATTATAGCGACAAACACGTTTGGGGTGCCACGTGACCCATTTAATTCCTTGTATCATTATATGTACCTATATTGTAGAATACTCTTCGGATGATTAATATTTTTATCAAATGAATATTTTTTTCTTGACGAAATTTCTCCAACATGTATCTTGTTGTCCGGGAAAATTACCGAAACTCGAAATCACATTCTTCATGTAAGTCAACGAACCTCGACACCTGGCTTGCTGCCTTACAGTTTTTTACTTTGTAGATTGAAATGAAGAAACACAATTTGCAAAAAGACTTACCAAAACAATTTCCTTAGTTTAATATCATTTTAGCATTTTTGTTAGTTTATTTAATTTGTTGCAATTAGTTTGTTGTTGTTTATCAAACCAATGACCTTTAGAAATATGAACTGCTGCACAAATAACCGAATAAGAACGCAAATAATGTTCTAAGCTAAGCTCGCTAAGCAGGAGGATTTCGAAACATCTCAAGCTGAATCCACAAGAACTTGATGAGTTGGAACGATAACATGTTACATCATTCGAATTGGTCGGTTGGAAGACAAATAAAAATTTGAGAAATTAATCGAGTTGGGAAGAAAATAAACTGAGTATACCTTCAAAAGAAAAACAAGGTCGGATAGAGTCAAGGTAGATTCTTCGTTTACAACCTTGGAAGAATCGTAACTTTGGCAACTTTGCGATTTTGACATCTGCTTGCTAGTTTTAGAATACAGTGAGTCAAAGTGAAAACGAACCACCTTACGTTGGAAAAAGAATTATATGAAAAATGGCTGAAATAAACCATTCTGACTAATTTTTTTTACATATAACTTTATTGTCTCAACATGTAAGTCTCTTCTTTCTGTTTGTTTTTTTTTTCTTCTTTAGTCGCGCTCGGTGGCCGTGATCGCTCGGTCACCGCTCTACGATACTAATCTAGAACTCGGAGATCAAATCTCGGCGCGATTAAAAACTGCCTGTGAGTACTAATAGAACTCTTACAGTGCTCCATCAGTATAAAGACGGGGCGGATAGGAGGCACATGCTAGCAACTGCATTTCCGAAAAAGTAGATATTCTATTGAAACCTCAACAAGGCATAGAAATGCTACAGATGTTGACGCGCCCATGCCCCTGGAGGGGTCAAGGCAACTAGAGACACAAAAAAAAAATACATAAACTTAAAAAGTTAAAAAATTCACCTCCTGAGAGTGTGGAACATATAATGAAAAGAGCCTATCACCACACACAGACCATACGTGTTTCGAAAACATTTTGTTTATCATCGGCTACCTTCTTCTGCCCCTCGTTTGTCAAATTGACGGGCTGACAATCCCAATTTTTGTTGGCTTTTTACATTTTCTTTTTCATTCCCACTTCCTCCTATCAGCTGGTGCTTCCTCAGTTGCGGCATTGAAGACCACAACGAATTATTTGACACCCCGAGGAACATTTTTGTGGTGTATGTATTAATATGTCATAGAGTGCAAACGGTTTCAAAATTCACCGTCACTTCAAAGATACAATTGTTCAAACCTTCAAAATCGATTATTCATGAAAAATTCAAATGATAATTTTGCAACGGTGCTTTGAACCGTCAAATCTACAAATATGACAAAATTTGTCATAATTTGTTGGCTTTCCAACGGTATATTTCTTTGAAAAGAAGGAAAAAGGAAAAGCAAACTCCGTACTAATTTATTTTCCACACACTAGTACCATCGAACTCCACCATTCTCCAGATAGGTGTAAAAGAATGGATGTAAGGCCTTATGGTAGAACACGCTAGAGCCACTACCCCGCTGGGTACTACTTCTGATGCGCATTTGAGTGATCCCAGGGCGAACATTGTTCGTGCCAGAGCTCGACGGTTTCCGGGGGCGAGCGCTATGAGGCAGTCCATGTACATTATAGAGAAACTGAGGGTAGCAAGTTGGAGTGTCGGATCCATGACGGGAAAGAGCGAAGAAATGGAGGACGCCATGAAACGGGTAAGGATAGACATTATGTGCGTGCTGGAGACCAAGTGCCGAAGTGACCAAGTCGACCGAGCTCGTTTTTTAACGAATTCTAAAAATTACAAAGTACAACTACTGTTATGGAAACTCGAATGATAGGAACGGCGTTGGCGTTATTCTGTCATTGGCTTTACTGAGCAGCATCGTGAGTATCTCGAAGATAAGCGACCGCTTGATGAGTATCAAATTGGTTATCTGCGGAAGAGTGTGGAACGTCATAAGTGCCTACGCTCCCCAAGTGGGTTTGCAGCAAAGTGTAAAAGAGGCATTTTAGAGCGACGTTGACACACTGCTTCAAAGTATACCAGATACCGAGCTGGTTTTTTCGGAGGGAATTTTAATGGCCATGTGGGAGAATCGAATTCTGATTACGAGGACTGCCATGGTGGGAAGTGAAGCCAATCTACAGCCAGAAATGATGAAGGTGAGGCTATCCTGACTATGTGCAGATCACACGTTCTGGCCATCCTCAACACATGGTTCATTTAGAACCAAAGGCACCTGATCACATATAGCAGAGGTTGCTGCTGACAGAATTTATTTTGAAATAGGAACAAGACCACAATCAATCCCCAAGCCAGTCAAGAAAATCAAGTGACCCAATCTCAACAACGAACCCTTTGAATCTTGAATCTCCATTCAATGTTACAATGGTGGAGTGGCTTCAATACAACACCAACTGCGGCGACCAAAATCCAACACAAATGTGGAATGCTTTGGATGAAATGTTAGTAGGTGAGGCTGAAAAGACACTGGGATTTTCGAAAGGCCCACTACACACGAACAAGGAGACGTGGTGGTGGAATAACGAAACTAAAGAAGCAGTCTAGGTCAAATCGAACGCATTCAATACTTGGACAACATGCAAGAAAAGCAGTGAAGCCGAAAAGGTTCAGCTTCGGGAGAAATTTGATAAATAACGGAGGAAAGTAAAGCGGAAGGTGGTTCAAGCAGCCGAGAAGTTCTATCAGGAACTAGAAGATCTGACTGCGGATAAGAGATCGTCATTGCATGAGAAACCTAAAGACAATGCCAGGATTTATAAGGTCGCATCCCAAAGGAGTAGAAACGCTCGAGAGATTCAGGCGCCAAGATACGTTGAAGACTCACAACGAGTGGTGCTGGTTGAAGACACAGCGGCGCAGTGAGTACTTTGACGAACTTTTGAACAAAGAATTTTCGCGATAAGCTTTTCAAGCTGTGGAGCATAGAGAATAACTATGGAAGAGCAATCCGCATATACTCAACACTAGACTATTTGAAGCAATTCCAGTCGTAAAATGTAAACAGAGAGACACACGCCCTCCACTGCGCAACACCCGGGCAGTCTATATAAAAGCACAGGAAGCACGTTAGATGTCATCCCCTCTCCTACTTTTCCTATTGGAACAATAAAATTCCAGTCTGTCTCTCTGTCGCGGAACACCCGCCCTGTTCATATAGAAGCACGAAAGATGTCAAATTTCCATCCCCCTTCCTACTTCCAAGCTTGTGCCGAATTACTTCGTTTCTCTCGCTCTTTTTCATTTCCTCTGATTCTCTCTCTTCAAAGCTGTTGAGCCAAACACCACTGATATCGTTGATTTTGCAGTGGTGGAGGTGATGAAGGCAATCATGCAGATGAAACGCGCAAAGGCAGTTGGACCGGACAAAATACCCTTGGAATTTTGATTTAAGATGGATCATGTCGGGCTTAGATGGCTCACTGTTCTTTTCAACAAAATTATAAGAGGGCAGCCGGTGCCTGACGCTTTCAGAAAAAGCTTCCCGTTTTATAAGAACAAGGATGATTCACGCAAACTCAACAACTATAAGGCAATCAAGTTAACATCTCACACATTAAAGACTTACGAGCGAGTTGTCTGCAATCGATTGAAAGAGATTGTACGGTTGGGTGACAATCAATGCGGCTTTGTGGAGGGTCGGTCCACAATCGATGCTATTCAGTGCATACGTGTTACGATGGAAAAACATCGTGATAGACGGACAGATTTGCACTTTGTGTTCATTGATTTGGAAAAAGCCTTCGACAGAGTTCCTCGTGACCTGATATGGGTGGCCCTAAGAGCACTTAAGGTCCTCGAGGCATATCTCAAGATGATACAAGACATATATGATGGGGCAACCGCTAAAGTTAGATGCACAGCTGGTGGGTCTGAAGAATTTCCTGTTATAGTCGGAGTTCACCAAGGCAGTGTATTGAGTCCCTTGTTCTTCAACATTATCATGCTATATTTATTAACACTTATTTCTGACGGCCTGGAAATATCCTTTCTCTTCGCCGATGACGTTGTCCTGGGTAGCAAAGACAACGTTGCTTTTGACCAAGTGGTGTAAAATACTGGAGAATCATTGAGGAGTAGCATACTGAGTATCTTTGCTGTCCTTTCTCAGATCCGGAGAGACCGATACCAGATATCTACATTAAAGGAGAGCAGCTGAAGTCCTGTACACGGTTCAAGTACCTGGGCTCGAAGGTCAACAAGGAAGCTACCTGTGATGATGACATCAAACATTGCGTCAGTGTCGGTTGGATGAAGTGGCGAGAAAACTCTGGAGTTTTCTGCGACAAGGAGATGCCACGAAAGCTTAAGGGCAAGTTGTACAAAACGATCGTACGTCCCGCACTCATTTCTGCGTCTGAATGCTGGACTATGTACAAGACAAACGAAAGTAAAATGACTGCGACCGAGATGAAAATGCAACGGATCTCAGCTGGTGTGACCAAAAAGAATCGTTTCAAAAGTATCTACATCCGAGGAAGCTTGTTTGTTGTTCAGCCGATCAATGAAAAGCTCGAAGATCGTCGCGTCGTATGGATAGGTATTGCCATGCTCTAAGGTGTCCGTCTGTGAACCCTGCCATGAAGGCACTATCAATGAATGTTCCATTTGCTGGACCCAAACGGCGAGGCAGACGGAAACACACGTGGATCGATCAGGTGAATAAGCAACAACAATGCATTAATCTCGGCGATGATACGATCCAAGACCGAGCTGCCTGCAGAAGGAAGCTGAGATTATACCGCCAGAATGGACAAAGTGCCAAAAAACCAGGCAGAGCAATGCGAAGCCGCAGAGTGGTACGAAAGGGCAAGGAAAAAAAAAACAGGTAAAAATATCGTATAATTTTGATATTTGGCACAATTAATTTTGAAAGTCCTCTAAACATATGCTAGTGTGTGCTAGCGTGTATGAGTAAGCGGTCAAAGGTTTTTTTTTCAGTTTTCCTTGGTTTATGGTCTAGGGCAGGAGTCGGCAAGCTTTTTGGGAAAGTGGGTCTCATTCAAAAGAAGTATCTTTAGGTGGACCGCACAGTGAAAAAAACATGAAGTATCAGTGCAAGAAAACAGACCCCAATTCTGTTGCTAACACCACGCTAGACAAGCAAATTTTGAAAACTAGAAGTATAGTCCGCCTACAGACAACATTAACAAAAAAGGACCCAATTGAAAACACTTTCTAGTTCTTAATTCGAAAGAAATTTTATTCAGGATACTCACCCAAGTGGCAATGTACAAAAATCAAACCGAGATTTTATTCCAAACCAAAATTCCGTTGCCCACGTGCAAAACATTGTAAATATGGAAAGCGCTGTCCGACGTTATTAAATCTTCGAATAAATTACTGTTGTCAAGTCACTTGTACAATGTTTATTCGAACGAAATTTGATATATGAGCTAGGTAGTGCGTTTTGTTGTATTTTGTACGATTTTCTGCATCTAAGTGCCACCATCCACTGTCGAACTCGAACTCGAGCTCGAACCTGGTACAAAAGTCCTCTGACACAAATATACACTTCACATAGGTGTAAAGAAAACCGGCCCACTTGTACTAGGTTCGTGTTCGAGTTCGAGTTCGACAGTGTATGGTGACACTAAGACAGTTTTCTAATTTTAAAAGAGCTCTGAAACAAATTTTTGCGATTTGGAAATACGATTTACGATTTTTTTCATAATCTTTTTTTTTGATTCTTATCTAGGGTGTGAGCATTAGGTTAAAATAGATAACAAACGGGACTGTTCCAAAGAAGAGCCACAACCACGTCAAAAATTGGTCTGTTATCCTATTGCCCTGATCCTATCTGTTGATCCAACTTCCACTTTTCGATAATTCAACTGCGATGCTGCGATGGCTTTAAATGGCTTAAACGAGGCGTTACCGAACTAAGCTACAGACGCATACTAAGTTGGTGTGCAGAATGAAACCAAGTGTCACAAACAATTCCGATATATGTAGTAGTTCGTTATTGCCTCGCTGGCAGCAGAAACCATTATGGAGGGCCGCATGCGCCCTAAGGGCCTCGGGTAGCCAACGTCTGGTCTAGGGTATAATATAAAATTTTATGGTCGAATATATGATATATCACTTTGTAGGAAATTTTATGTGATTTAATTCAGCATAAGAGCTTATTTTTGTAGATATCAAAGTTTTCAAAATATTTAAGGAAAACTGTGAAAACCTTTGACCCCCTTTCCCCTAGGCTTCCGAACCCCCCTATAAACAGAGGCTTACGAGTATATATTCAGCGAACTCTCCACATTAATTGAGCCAACTTTCAAAACCATAGGTTATTTTTTTCGATGAAAAACCGGTTTTGAAAGTTATGACAGTTGTATCTTTGAAGTACTGTCGTTTAACCCTCAGAGTGATGGGTGGTTATTTCAACATAACGCTCTGTTGGATACCGAGCCATTGTGGCCTCGCAGGTAACTGCGTGGCGGATGAGCTGGCTCGGATGGGGACTACCGGAGTTATTGACGGGGACCGCGCTAACATCAAAATGCCAGCCTTATCGTGCAAACTTGCTATCAAAGCCACTGCGGTTGACAGGGCGAACCTGATATGGTTAAACGGCGTTACGTGCCAAACAACGAGGTCGATTTGGCCGAAACTTGACCCTAGCCGCTCCGCCACACTGCTTTCATTGAACAGGAAACACATCGGCAGAGTTGTGGGGGTTATTACGGGGCACTGTCCTATTGGAGAGCTCGCCTGGAGGCTTCGCATTCCTCACAATGACTACTGCAGGAGCTGTGATGACGTGGATGAGGAGGAGAGCGTTCTCCATTTCCTATGTCACTGTCCGGCCCTGGCTGAGAGGCGGAGGAAGTTTCTGGGTTCCCGATTTTTCTGGGAACTGGAGGACCTTAAGGAAGCTAGTGTAATACAGCTCAATCGCTATATTGCCAGCACAGGCTGGTTTTATTAAGGTGGATTTAGTGGTATCACAACGGACCCAGCGGTGGTCTATGTGTGCTGTGCGTTAGCATGGCAGCCCCTTTACCTAACCTAACCTAACCTATCTTTGAAGTAACGGTGAATTTCAAAACCGCAAAATTTTATATGTTATATGAAATTTTATGTAGTCTCAGAAAGTGAGGTCAAATCTCGGATTAAATGATTGGGATAGTGGCAAACTGTGATTTTGGTCGGAAAGCCAAACTTTTTGACATAATTTACGAAAAATGCTTTAACTCTATAACGGTTTAGGACAGAGTATCCATGTCGGTGTCAAATTTCTACAAATGAACAGTACTATCTACCATTACTACTACTATATACCATTAAAGTATTTACCATCTGAAGCGGGGCATTCTGTGTACGGTTTTTTTCTTTTATTTAAGTGGTTAATTTTTACTGTGAGGTGTATTTTTGAATTTCTAAAGTATGATATGGTATAAACTTTGTGCACTAAGCAGAAAAAATAATTGTAAAACAGACTGAATTAAGAGACTTATATGATGAGGTAATAAATTTAAATGAAAACAATTTTAGTCTGAATGGTTTTCCAGTCATTTGTTAAGTAATTCTTTTTCACTATGATTCACTGTATGTATTGTATAATACATATTTTACTGGTAACTGGTGATCTTGATCATGTCACGAGCATATGCATTAATAGGTATTGTGTATCCAGTGGCAGAGATGGTTTGGGTTTACTTTTCAACCCACCTTCAGAAATGATAAACATTTTCAGCCCGATTAAATGCAGTTAGAATCTGAAGAAAAACGAAACATTTTTACGTTGGCTTAAAATTTACTCATTTATGGTTTAATTTTTTTTTAAACTAGATCGATTGTTAATGTGAATAAAAGGGTACGGCTGTAGGGGTACGTAATGTCGTGTCGAACTGCCGAAAGGTATGTATGCTGAAGCAGCTTGTAAAATCGGTATACACTTCACTCGAAATTGGCACTATAATATGTACTTAAATTTGTCCCATAAAATATTATATTATACAAGCATTTGATAGACATCTAGACATTTTTCCCGATGACCGGTAGCTCATTGCGGAGAGCCATTAATATCATGTCTGACTATCGGCGTTTCGGGTTCGAATCTCGTCCACGACAACGTTCGTGGCTATGGATGTCTGTGTTGCCTTCCCCCTTTAGTGCGGGGCGTAATGATAAGTCACAGCATCTCCCGACTGGTCGCAGGTAGGCGGCGAAATAGGGAAGTAAACTACACTCACTACACTTTGCAAAGTTTTTCTTGTGAAAAATTTCCCTTATTTTTACTGGATAAATTGCAGGCTTAACACAGCTGCGATCCCGTGAGAAGTTTTTGTATTTTACCTGATTTTTGAATTATAGTGTTTGGAATAATTTAAGATCGGTAATTTTTTAAAAGTTAATAAGCCAGCGGAATAAACCTATTGTTTTTATACCCTAGACTTTTAGTATAGGGTATATTGTTTTTGTCACGACGGAAATACATATGTAATACCCTAAAGGAGGCTCCGGAGGTATAGCAATGTGTATAGGTATATATAAATGATAAGGGTCACCTCCTGATTTGTTTTAGCCATGTCTGTTTGTCTGTCTGTCTGTCAGTCTGTCTGTCTGTCTGTCTGTCTATCTGTCTGTCTGTCTGTCTGTCTGTCTGTCTGTCTGTCTGTCTGTCTGTCTGTCTGTCTGTATGTCTGTCTGTCCGTCTGTCTGTCCGTTCGCACGATAACTTTCGATAGAATGAAGCTAAAGCCTTGGTCAGATGTTGGAAGTATGATCTAGTTGGTTGGTATTGAAAATGGGCATGATCAGGCCAAGAGAACGCCTACCTCCTCTACATATGTAAATTAAATAAATATATTTATAACTCCCGATTAAATAAAGATGAAAAGCTCTAGCTTTGGCAGATTGCTTGTGAGGGTAATCTTATACTCTTCTGCAAAAATAATATCGATCAGTTAAAAAATAACGGTAATTTTCCTACAAATAGCCCCGTACTACCCTACTTTTCGGATTTTTTGTCTATAACTCTTGAACCAATTGACGTAGACACCTGATTTTTGGCATGTAACCCTGAGGAAAGAAGCTGCTTAAGGTTCTGTAAGTTGGGCATAATCAGGCCAAAGGAACACCTACCTCCCCTACAAATTTCAAAAAATTAAATATTCCTTTTATTACGATAACTTTCGATAGAATGATACTACCGAGTTAAAAATTTGGTGGAATGTTGCTAGTAAGACCTACTTAGTTGGTATTGAATATGAGCAAGATCCGACCCAAGGAACCTCCACCTCCCCTACAAATGAAACTTCAAATAAGCGATAACTTTTGATAGAATGAAGCCAGTGTCTTGAAATTTTGGTCAAATGTTTGAAGTGAGATTGAGTTAGTTGGCATTAAATATAGGTAAGATCCGACCTAAGGAACCCCTACCTCGCCTAGAAATGAAACTTAAAATAAGCGACGCTTCAGCCTGGTTTTTTTTTATTTTCGTACGGATCTCTCCCTTGACGAAATCCTAGATCAACTACTGGAACACATCCATGGTGTCCTACTCTAAGATTGGCTTTATGTTCTTATACCCTAGACTTTTAGTATAGGGTATATTGTTTTTGTCACGGCGGAAATATGTAACACCTTAAAGGAGGCTCCGGAGGTATAGCAATGTGTATATATAAATTATTAGGGTCACCTCCTGATTCGCTTTAGCCATGTCTGTCTGTCGGTCCGTCTGTCTGTCCGTTCGCACGATAACTTTCGATAGAATGAAGCTAGAGCCTTGAAATTTCGGTCAGATGGAAGTATGATCTAGTTGGTTGGTATTGAAAATGGGCATGATCAGGCCAAGAGAACGCCTACCTCCCCTACATATGTAAAATAATTCAATGTATTTATAACTCCCGATTAAATAAACATGAAAAGCTCTAGCTTTGATGGATTGCTCGTGGGGGTAATCTTATACTACCCTGGAAAAATAAAATCGATCAGTTGAAAACTAACGGTAATTTTTTTACAAAGAGCCCCGTACTACCCCACTTTTCAGGTTTTTTGTCTATAACTCTTGAACCAATCGACGTAGACATGTGATTTTTGGCATGTAACCCTGAGGTGAGAAGCTGCTTGAGTTTTTAGTAAGTTGGGCGTTATCAGATCAAAGGAACGCCTACCTCCCATACAAAATTAAAAAAAAATTAAATATTAAAATACTTTAATTACGATAACTTTCGATATAATAACACTAGCGAGTTGAAAATTTGGCAGAACGTTGATAGTAAAATCTAGTTAGTTGGCATTGAAAATGGGCAATATCCGACCCAAGCAACCTCTACCTCCCCTACAAATGAAACTTCAAATAAGCGATAACTTACGACAAAATAAAGTTGGCGACTTGAGATTTTGGTCAAATGTTTGTAGTAGGATCCAGTTGGTTAATATTGAAAATACGTAAAATCCGATCAATGAAACCCCTACTTCCCCCACAAATGAAACTTCAAATAAGCGATAACTTTCGATAGAGTGAAGCTAGTGACTTTACATTTTGGTAAAATATTTGTACTGGGATGTAGTTGGCTATTATTAAAAATGCACAAGATTCACCAAACGAAACCTCTACCTTCCCTACAAGTGAGACTTCAAATAAGCAATAACTTTTGATAGAAAGCTAGCGACTTGAAGAATTCGACAAATATTTGTCGAATGGGTTAGTTAATTGATTTTTAGAATGACCAAGATCCTCCTGAATGTGTGGCATCCTCCCCTATAAACTGGCCATATTGGAAATTCACTTTTAATGCATATGGTCGTTGCCAATTGGTACTTTTGGTATCACCACTAGGTCTGTACGAGTCTAGGGTATATACGTTTCGGACTGGTTAGATATAAGACCAGCCAGCCGTTATACCACCCATTAGACCACGCAACGGACAAGTAATTAAACCATGCACTAGACCGCCTATTAGACTACGAGTCAGACCAGCCATTAGACTACGTACTCGTATTAGACCACCTATTGGACCAGCCATTAAGCCACGCATTATACCGACTGTTAAACCACGTGATATACGTGGTCTAATGCGTGGTCTAGTGACTGAAGCATGGTCTAGAAGCTGGTCTAATGAGTGGTCTGACGCGGGGAGTTGGTTTGGCGTCTAAAAACAGGCTAAAGCTTTAAGATCCACATTAAAAGACACTATTTAGAGTTTTTTCCGACTTCTTAATCCTTCATCTTCCATAGGAATTTTTCATTTTTGGTTAAAATTGTTAACCTCACATTCCTGAAAACGTAATAACCGATACAGGTAGAAGATTGCGATAAAAACTTGATCGCAGCTTAACCCTCAAATAGAATACTTACCTCTGTAAAAATAAAATCTAGGGACGCGGGAGCGTCCAGTCCGCCAAGAAAACTGTTACGCTTTGCGACACAGCCATTTCGCGCTTTTGTGTTTTTTTAATCCTCTGTAGTTTGGCCCCGGGGAATTTCAGCGATTAAATTTTGGTAGGAACATTTTTTTCGGTCTCCTGAGGAAGTTCAAAAATCAACTCAATTCAATAAAAAACACCCGAGATATAGCAGTTTTTAGATCACTATTTTTTCAGTTTGCCTTGTTCTTGTCGTCCTTTGATAGGACTACAGCCCTCCACCCCGAGAGCTGATTTTTTGCACGCGTTTTAGTTTTGTCCAAAGGGAGTATATAGAGTACAATTCGCTTCAAAAAGACCAAAAAAATTAAAAACTAGCACGTATTGTATGGTAATAAATGCCATTTCCCCAAAACATATTTTCAGATATCTTTTGGCAATGCTTCATTGCATTTACTTTATACCTCTCCCTTACTGATTGAACACCAAAAAGGGACGGATATATTATAGCAAGAGTTTATTAAAATACCAAAGGTTTGTGTCATCCTACCACGTGTTCGAAAGGTAGCGGCATTCAGCATGTTGTGTAATTAATTAGGGTTGTGAAAAATTCAGAATCAGGCGAAGTAAATTCATGTAAATTCATACTAGGCCCGTTCGTCTCATCCGGGAAAAGATCCCGAGTGAATTGAGCGCCACGAATTCAAAGAGCTAACATACAGATTGCGGGAAAAATTAGGCCGAATTCGTTGATTCCATCCGTATCGACAATAAACGATATGGCACACTGTACGATATGGAAATTCGATTGCGTTTCCTTTCGTCTAAAGCTATCATCATCATCGTGGCGCGACAGCCCGACGTCGGGCCTTGGCCGCCTGGATCATTGTCCTCCAATTATCTCGGTCACGTGACCGCGTCCTCCAATTTTGGGAGCCCAGCAGCTGCGCGGCGTCCACACCTACTGAGCTTTCCCAACGAGATACCGGTCGTCCTCGCAGTCTCGCTCCGTCGACTCGTTCTGCATTCATTACTCTCTTAGGCATGCGATCATCGTCCATTCTTTGTACATGCCCAGCCCATTGAAGTCGTTGTAGTTTGACGATTTTCGAGACTTGCAGCTCATCGTACATTTCATACAACTCATGGTTGTACCGGATGCGCCATCCATCTCGATCGCAAACAGCCCCGAAAATTCGCCGTAGAACCTTACGTTCGAAAGTGTCTAGCATGTTTTCGGAGGCTTGAGTTAGGGTCCATGCTTCGCAGCCATAGCATAGCACTGGTCGTATAATGGTTTTGTACAAGCGGAGCTTCGTGTTTCTGTGCACATGCTTCGATTTCATTATGGGGAGAACCGAGAAAAAAGTCTTATTAGCTAACTGTATCCGTCGCTTGATTTCGTCGGTTTCGTTGGCGTCCCTTGACAGGTTGCAACCCAGGTAAATGAAGTTGTTCACGAACTCGATGTTGAGGTCCCCCACATTGATGCTCGGTTGTGCAGGTGTCCTTGTCACCGATTGCATCATTATTTTAGTTTTACCCTCGTTAATACGTAATCCAACTTCCTTTGCAGCGGTATCGAGCGTATGCAGAAGTTCTTCTGCGTCAGCCAGTCTTCGGGACATGATGTTGATGTCGTCGGCGTACGCTGCTAATTGTGTCGACTTGATGAGTAGCGTCTTGCTGTTGTCCATATGCATGGCCCGAATAACGTATTCCAATGCTAGGTTGAAGAGCGTCGGTGCCAGTCCATCGCCCTGTTTCAAACCAGTGCGTGTTTCAAATAGATCAGTAAGTCTATTCTGGATCCTGACTTGTGAGACGGAGTTGGTCATCGTCATCTTTGTCAGTCGCACTAATTTGGCCGGTATACCAAATTGCAGCATGATGTTGTACAGTACTCCACGATCGATACTGTCGTATGCCTGCTTGAAGTCGACAAAGATTTGGTATACGTTTACGTTGTATTCCCAGCACCTCTGGAGTATCATTTTGACTGAGAAGAGCTGATCGGTTGTGGAGCGACCAGGTCTGAAACCGCTTTGATATTCGCCAATGACTCGTTCTGCGTACGGTTTTATTCTATTTTCCAGAATTTTCGTCAAAATTTTATAGGACGTACAAACTAGTGAGATGCCCCTGTAATTCTCACACCGCAATTTATCTCCCTTTTTATGAATTGGACAGATGATGCTTCTGCGCCAATCGTCTGGGATCTCCTCGTTCTCCCATACTCGCAGGAGTAATTGATGTATGGCATCAACTAGACTCGTTCCACCGAATCTTAGCAGTTCAGCTGGGATCTCGTCAGCGCCCGGCGCTTTATTTCGTTTTAGTGACCGCAACGCGAGGTCAACTTCCTCTACTGTCGGGGGTTGAATGGGTGGGCCTAGATCAACAATATCGTCGAGAGCTTCCTGTGTGGGGATGTTAGATGGTCGGTTTAGAAGCTCTTCAAAATAAGAGGCCCATCGTTTGTCGGTGTCGCTGATGATGTTTCCATCCTTGTCCTTACAAAGGCTAGTCCTGGGTTGGTAGCCGTTCTTAATTGTATTTACTAGTTTGTACGCTTGTCTGGTGTTCCTATTAGCTAAGTTTTCGTTTATGTTCAGCAACTGCTCGTCAAAGTATTTACGTTTCTTACGTCTAATTATTCTATTCGATATTCGCCGTAGCTCGTCATATTTTTCTCTTCTGGCTCTGGTTCCTCGTTGAATCCATTGTCTGTAGGCCTCGTTTTTCGCGTCAAGTGAATTTTTCCATTCTTCGTCGAACCAGTCATTTCGCGCTCGCCGGGCTTTATATCCCACGACCTTCTCTGCGACATCCTTGATGGTACCCTTGAGTTCTTCCCAGAACCCATGGACGCCTGAGTTGCTGATGTTGTGTTGCATAGGTGATAGTTTTTCCTCAAGGGCAGTAGTATACGCCACCGCTGTAGCATCACTCAAGAGCTTATCAACCGCAAAGATTTTGGGATGGCTGATTCTTGACTGGTGCACTGAGGAAATTCTACATCTGTAGGTCGTCTTCACCAAGTGATGATCTGAGTCGCAGTTTGCTCCTCGATAGGAGCGGACATCCATGACACCAGACGCCCATCTCCTGCAAATGAGGACGTGGTCAATTTGGTTGACGGTATGTGCGTCTGGAGACTTCCAGGTCTGCTTGTGAATGCGTCGATGCGGGAAACACGTAGAGCTTACGTCTAGATTCCTGCTGCAGGCGAAGTCTATAAGTCGCTGGCCGTTATCGTTACATTCTTCATGGAGGCTGTGGCCTCCAGTGGTCCCCCGATGCCAGCTTTCATTCCCGACTCTCGCGTTAAAGTCTCCCAGCAGCAATTTGACGTCGTTTGTTGGAAGTGAGTCGAAGAGAGTTTCAAGGCGGGCGTAGAACTCGTCTTTTACTGCGTCTTCTTTAACTTCAGTGGGGGCATGCACATTGATGAGCCAGAATTGAAGAATCGAGTCTTGATGCGAATCCCACACAGCCGTTCATTTATGGGTTTGAAGTCAGTAATATGCGGTTTGAGGTGATTGTTCACTATAAATGCTACTCCAAACTCCTTGCGGCCCGATGGTTTGCCACTTGTAAAAATTGTGTACGATTTCTTGTCATTAATCTCGCTGCCAAGCCAATTTGTTTCCTGGACTGCAGTTATGCTCAGTTTGTACTTTTCGACCTGTTGAAGCAGGGCCTTTTCGGCCCCCGGTTTGTTCAGGGAGCGTACATTCCAGGATCCGAAAGAATAATCCTTTAGTCGTTTGCGTGGTCGTCGTTGTTGATCCGTCCAATCCAAGGCTTTTGTTCCGGGTTTCTTGACATGGAGTGGTTTTTGCAAGGACGAGTTGTCAGCACATCGCTTAACCCCATTCAGGGGATGGCCTCGTAGATAGCTGCTTCAGATGGTTTAATAAACGTGCTGGAGCCCACACAACTATGTAGCAGGTCCAACTACGCAAGTCATTCCATCCTACTAGACCTGAGACGCTTAGGTGTTCGTCAGCCATTCAGGCTACAGCTATCTGCCTTTTCCAAACTGTCTTATCGCTAAGACATTGGCCGTCAGCGAATTGATACACTGCCGTTACCAGGGGGCGCCCACGCGGAGGACTATGGAAAAGGTCTTTGCCCCCCTCGTCTAAAGTTATGCTTAGGATGATACACAAGACGACTACGTATATTTTAGAACGTTGTTTGTTTTTCTTGGTTGTTTTATATATTTAAAGAAACTTGTCTGCGCAGTGCGACGTAAGTAATAATTTTTGATTTGCTTGCAGTCAGCATGTGTTGTTGTGAATATCATCATCATCGTGGCGCTACAACCCGACGTCGTGCTTTAGCCGCCTGGATCATTTTCTTCCAATTATATCGGTCCGCGTCCTCCAATTTTGCAATAGTTGTGCAGCATCCTCATCACTAGATGAGCTCTCGGTCTTCCTCGCAGCTTTTATTCGGCAGTGCGTCCTAGGCATACAGTCATCGTCCATTCGTTGTATATGTCCCGCCTATTGTAGACGTTGTAGTTTGACGATTTTCGAGACTTTCAACTCATCGTAGAGTTCGTACAGCTCATGGCTGTACCGGATGCGGTATCCATCTCGGTCGCCAACTGCTCCGAAAACTCCCCGAAGGACCTTTCATTCGAATGTGTTTTGCAGGTTTCCAGAGGCTTGCGTTAGGGTTCAGGTTACACCGCCTTAGCATAGCACAGGTCGTGTGATGTATATGCGAAGCTTAGTATTTCGGTGTACATGCAACAATTTCATGAGTGGGAGCACCGTAAAGAAAGTCTTGCTAGCTGTATCCGTCGCTTGATTTCGTCGGCGTCGGTTGACAGGTTACTACTCAGGTAAGTGAAGTCGTTTACACATTCAATGCTGAGATTCCCCCGTTAATATTTGATTGTTCTGCTCGTCCTCGTTAATGCGGAATCAAACTTCTTTTGCAGCCGGGTCAAGATTATGTAGAAGCTCTTTGGCGGCGGCCGGTTTCGCGACATGATGTTGCTGTCGTCGGCGTACGCTACCAATTGGGTCGACTTGAAGAGCAGAGTGCCGCTGGTGTCCGCATTCATTACCCGGATGACGTGTTCAAGTGCCAGGTTGAAGAGCGGCGACTCCAGTCCATTGCCCTGCTTCAATTTAGTACGTGTTTCAACAAGATCAGTCAGCCTGTTTTGGATCCTAACCTGTGAGACGGAGTCGGTCATCGTCATCATTGTTAGTTGTACTAGTTTTACTGGAATACCAAATTACAGCATGAGACTTTACAGTACACCAGGATCGATACTGTCGTATGCTTGTAAAGTCAACAAAGATTTGGTACACGTCGACGTTTTATTCTCAGCACTTTTGCAGGATTTAAAATAAAAATAAATTTGGATTTGCTTAACCGTAAAAAGCTGATCGGTTGTGGAGTGACCGTCTTGATAATCACCAATGATTCGTTCGGTGTACGGTTTTATTTTATTCTCCAGAATTTTCGTCAGTATTTTATAGGGCGTACATACTAGTGAAATGTGTCTGTAGTTCTCACACCGCAGTTTATCTCCCTTTTTATGAATGAAACAAATGATACTTCTGCGCCAATCGTCAGGGATCACCTCTTCCTCCCAGGTTCGCAGAAGTAGTTGATGTATGGCATCTAATAGACCCGTTCCACCAGATTTTAGCAGCTCGGCTGGAATATCGTCATCGCCCGGCGCTTTATTTGGTTTGAGTGACCACAGGGCGAGATGAACTTCATCTACTGTCGGAGGTTGTTTAGTAGGGCCATGATCAATAATCAATTTGGACTTGTTATATGCGGGCGTTAGAGAAGCTTGTGGCTATTATTAAGGCAACCTATGACGGTGCGAAATGTCGCGTTTTGCATAAAGGTAAGGTGTCGGGGGACTTTGAGATTCGCAGCGGAGTTCGGCAGGGGTGCACCCTCTCACCGATCCTATTCCTCATAGTGATCGGCGACGTGTTGCATGCAGCCCTATCCGGACTCGACAGAGGAATTCAATGGACTCTGACATCTTATCTAAAACATCTTGACTACGCTGACGACATATGCCTACTCTCCCACAAAATCATGGATCTGTCCGCAATGGCGTTAAATCTCGAGAGGGAGGCAAGCAAGGTTGGGCTAAAGATTAATACCAACAAGACCAAGGTTCTTAGCCCACCGTTGCGAAAAAGAAATCCGACACCTATTGCCATCAATATTAATGGGCAGCCTGTGGAGAAGGTGGACAACTTCGTCTACCTAGGTAGCATTGTTGCCGAAAATGGTGGTACGGAGCAGGACATCGCTCGTCGTATCAACCAGGCTAAACGCGCATACGGCATGCTCTCCAAAATCTGGCAGAGCAGTTATCTCAGCATCAAGACCAAGCTGGGCCTGTTTTGCTCCCTGGTACTGTCAGTGCTTTTGTATGGGAGCAGTACATGGAAAGTTTCCGTAGTAGTTACCAGAAAACTGCAGGTTTTCGTCAACTCATGTCTTCGTCGAATTTTAAGAATTTTCTGGCCCGAAACAATATCAAATGAAGAGCAAAGTCGGCGTACGGGTCAGATGCCAATCGACGAATTGATACGCAGGCGAAAATGGCAGTGGATAGGTCACACATTGCGGAAGAGTGATAACTGCATTGCTATGCATGCCATGAAATGGAACCCCATTTCCAACCAAGGCCGACCAAGAGGGGGTCCTCGAATCACATGGCGTCGATCTGTGGCAAAGGAGTGTCAGGCACTGGGTAAGTCTTTTGGGGAGTTGCGCCCTATTGCCCAGAACAGAGTACGATGGCGCGCAGGAGTAGTTGATACGCTATGCCCCGCTAGGGGTTAAGGCAAAGTAGTAGTAGTAAAATAGAACAATCATCGTTTATTTATGCTATCGATGTCGCTGATGATGCTTCCATCATTGTCCTTACAGGAGCTAGTCCTGGGTTGAGAGCAGCTCTTAATTGTATTTACTAGTTTGTACGCTTGTCTGGTGTTTGTCTGTGGGCTTTCATTAAAGTTAAGCAACTGCTCCTCAACGTATTTCCGTTTCTTACGTCTAATTATTATATTCGATATTCGCCACAACTCATCATATTTTTATTTTTTGGTTCTAGCTGCACATTGGATAAATTGTGTGTAAGCTTTGTTCTTTGCATCGAGTTATTTTCTGCATTCTTCGCCAAACCAGACATTTCACGCTTTACTGGAATTGCAACCTACGACCTTCTCTGCGACTTCCTTGATGGTACCTTTCAGTTTATATTGTTGGAAGTGGGTCGAAGAGTGTCTCCAGGCGAGCACAAAACTCGTCTTTCACTGCATATTCCTTAACTTCAGTCGGGGCGTGCACGTTGATGAGTCAGACATTGAAAAAAAGAGTCTTACTGTCAATCGCACACAACCTTTCAGTAATAGGTTTGAAGTCAATAGCGTGCAGCTTGAGCTGCTTGTTCACTATGAATGCAACTCCAAATTCCGTATGACCCGATGGTTTGCTGGTTTTGAAAATTGTGTGCGAATTCCTGTCGTCTATCTCGCTCGCAGTTTGTAATTCCCGACTTGCTGAAGGAGAGCCTTCACTGCCCCCGGTTTGTTCAGGGAGCGTACATTCAAGGATCCGAAAGAATAATCCGTTAAACTTTTCTTTGGTCGTTGTTGATGATCTGTCCAATCTGTGGCTTTTGTTCCAGGTTTCTTTACAAGGAGTATTCGTTTAAAAGGATGGCTTGTCGGCCCATTGCTAAACCCTATCCAGGGGTGACCTCGATGATAGTTGCTCCAGGTGGTTCATAACGTGCCAGATTTCACACAACTATGTTGGAGGTCTAACTACGAAATGTATTTCACCGTAATGACCTAAAGGCCCAAATAGACGACACAGACGGTTTGCGCAGCCCAAATAGACGACGCAGAGACCGAACACAACTCAGACAAAATTTGCCCAGAATTGGTCAGTTCTGAGATCGCAACGAGTACGGATAGTGATAGTGCTGTTGCAATATTGCTTGCTATTGCGATAAAACGCAAAAAGGAGAAGCGAGGGCAGAAGCAAAAGAGACGAATTTGGTGCAAAGAATGGTTCAAGAAAAGAGCGCTTCTTGGCCAAACCGAATTGTTAAAAGAATTAGAATTCATTGCGGAAGACGATTTTAAAAATTATGTACGAATGAGCAAGTCTACTTTTGATGTGCTTTTATCAAAAGTTGCGCCAATTATCACGAAGCAAGACACCATGATGAGAGAAGCATTCCCTCCTCATCACCGCCTTGCATTGATGCTGCGTTTTTTTGGCAAGCAGTAATAGCTTTGAAGATCTAAAATTTTTGACGAAAATTGCACCCCAAACAATCAGCCAGATCGTCATCGAAACCTGCGAAGCCATTATTTCTCAGCTGAGAGATTTTATAAAAGTAAGTGCTAATTTTTATTAATGTATTTTTGTATTGCGACCAAACTAAAAACTAAATATAAAACAAAATCATAAATCCGTGTCATTCAATGTCGTAATCCAGTATGGCAATGAATTCATTGCTAAATGCCCGGTTCACATTATTCCAGTAACCAATCCAGTCCAGTAATCCAGTCCAGCGCTGGATTGCTACTGGACCGTCTGTGTCGTCTATTTGGACCTTAAGACGCTTAGGTGTTACTCAACCGATCAGGCTACAGTTATCTAATTGCCCCAATCAAAACCAAACTTCTCAAAACTTGTTTGGCTTGGTAAGCCGATCCAGGAGGCGCCCGCGGCGAGGAATATGGAAGAGGACTTTTGCTTTGGGATTGATTCTTTTTTATCTTGAACAGACCTAAATTTACATTTATTAAAAAAAAATCTTTCGAGCTTTTTCATTTGCGAATGTCGTCATAAATTCCGGAAATTGACCTTTTGGGCTACGTCTTTTTAGACTGAAATGATAGCTAGTGATCCCAATCTTCACGTTTGAGATTTCCCAATTTTGGAGTAAATTTTTTATATAAATTATCCTATATATAGTAAGTTTCTTTTATTCCAATTTTCACTAAATATCAGTTTCACTAAATACCACTGGATGAAGCTTAAATACGAATTAAAAGTATAGATTTAAAACCCGACACTAGATCAAAGAGTATTTTCAGCAAAATTTTATATCAAATTACACAAAAAAAAAATACAAACTTAACACAATGCCCAGAAGAGTCGTAAAATTAATAAAGACAAAAACACATAATATAAATAAATAGGGTCAAAATTACTCCACAGATGCATAAAAAATAAAATATTGTTTAGGTGACATGCGCATTTGTATAAAATTTATAGAAATAATGGATAAACACTTGATAGTTATACATCACAAGTGTTCACTCAATAAACGGAATGTCTGAGCGTTGATGCAGATTTCGCTATTATCGACCAGTAGCGCACTGTGTTGAGGCATCAGTCTCATGTTTGACTACCGGCGTTTCGGGTTCGAATACGTCCACCATGGCCATGGATGTGCAGGAGGTGCATGCTGGCACCTGCATTCTCCGAAACCAGTTTATGCCGACGAAACGTCAACTGGGCCACATGGAACAGTTGACGCGCTATGCCCCACAAGAGATTAGGGCAATTGTGAGAAGCAGAATTACGCATAGATTTGATAGAAAGATATATGTGCCATATCGTGAAGCAGTTGGCTGCATTTTGTATCTATCACAATGCACCGGGCCAGCATTATCGTTTGCTATCCGTAATGTCAGTCAATACAATCAAAATCCGGGGAAAGCTCACTGGAATGCTCTGAAGCGCATTTTTCGATATATTAAATGTACGATTAATTGCAAATTGTGTTTTTCAGTAGAAAAATCACCCGAAATTCATGCATATTGTGATTCCGACTGAGGATCAAATATTGACGACCGTCGATCATATACTGGTTACGCCTTTATGTGGCATGGAAGCGCGATTTTTTGGCATTTCAAAAAATAGCAAACAGTAGCACTTTCAACTGCAGAGGCAGAATACATGTCCTTCCTTCCATCACATGCCAAGAGGTTTTATGGCTAATTCAACTTCGAACAGAATTAACTAGTTAAACGAAGCAGTCTACAATCATCTACTGTGACAACAAAAGCGCGGTTGATTTGGCTACGAACGCGATTTATAGTGCGCAAACGAAACATATTGACAGCAGACACACATTTCGTGCGGACGCTCGTTCGAAAATCAGCAGTTGCGCATATCGAGACAGGAAGAATGATAGCTGACAATCTCACCAAAGAAGTTACAATCGAAAAATATAAATTTTGTAATAATCAAATGGGAATTTTGAACTGAATTGTTATACATTTGACTAAGAAGGAATATTGGAATGTTATGCTGGCAATGCCATACATTTATTGCAATACTGTACTAAATTGTATAACAATCTATTCTAATAAAACTAGTCTCGTTCAATATACTCTGCCAACAGTTTGCCATTTTTTCCTAATGTTAGGTATTAGCAGAGAATGGAAATAATAATTTTTCAACTTAATAATAAATATTTATTACGAAAATTTCGGTAAATATTTATAATTATTATCATCTCATCAAACATCAAATAATAATGATAATAATAATTACAAATGAATAATGCAGATTTCGGATTCTTTAATAATAATTATTTCTTCTGAAATAACAATTATTTCTTCCTAGACACACACGTAACATGTGTTACCCAGATTACGTTCAGCGCGTGAGCATGTGTTTTGGCTAGCCACTGTACTCGCTTTCTTACTCAAATACACATAGCAGACGCAACGGCATACTCCTAAAAGTGGATTTTGTTCATTAGCCCGTTCATGATATTGTGGAGAGCAGTGGGAATTCCAGGCTTCTTTAATAATTATTCTTTCTTCACTGTGTGAAGTCGCTCTTCTTGTATACCCCCTCCATGTTTTTTCCGTAGTTGAACTAATTAAAAAAAAAAAAGTACACTACCGACCTTTTTCCAATTTTTTGGATAGTATCCCAATACGTTAGTCCGAACTCTTTACAGGCAACTATTTTGCCTTTTTCTTCCGGTGTCAAAACCTTTCCTCGACTCGTTGTCTGCAAGATCCTTTAAAATACACCACTAATGACAAAAATCAGTGCTGAGATTGCACTTTTTTATCAAAATCGTATATATAACAATCGTATAATCGCAGGGGGGCAAAGACCTTTTCCATAGTCCTCCGCGTGGGCGCCCCCTGGTAACGGCAGTGTATCAATTCGCTGACGGCCAATGTTTTAGCGATAAGACAGTTTGGAAAAGGCAGATAGCTGTAGCCTGAATGGCTGACGAACACCTAAGCGTCTCAGGTCTAGTAGGATGGAGTGACTTGCGTAGTTGGACCTGCTACATAGTTGTGTGGGCTCCAGCACGTTTATTAAACCATCTAAGCAGCTATCTCCGAGGCCATCCCCTGAATGGGTTTAAGCGACGTGCTGACAACTCGTCCTTGCAAAAACCACTCCATGTCAAGAAACCTGGAACAAAAGCCTCGGATTGGACGGATCAACAACGACGACCACGCAAACGACTAAAGGATTATTCTTTCGGATCCTGGAATGTACGCTCCCTGAACAAACCGGGGGCCGAAAAGGCCCTCTTTCAAAGTACAAACTGAGCATAACTGCAGTCCAGGAAACAAATTGGCTTGGCAGCGAGATTAATGACAAGAAATCGTACACAATTTTTACAAGTGGCAAACCATCGGGCCGCAAGGAGTTTGGAGTAGCATTTATAGTGAACAATCACCTCAAACCGCATATTACTGACTTCAAACCCATAAATGAACGGCTGTGTGAGACTCGCATCAAGACTCGATTCTTCAATTCTGGCTCATCAATGTGCATGCCCCCACTGAAGTTAAAGAAGACGCAGTAAAAGACGAGTTCTACGCCCGCCTTGAAACTCTCTTCGACTCACTTCCAACAAACGACGTCAAATTGCTGCTGGGAGACTTTAACGCGAAAGTCGGAAATGAAAGTTGGCACCGGGGGACCACTGGAGGCCACAGCCTCCATCAAGAATGTAACGATAACGGCCAGCGACTTATCGACTTCGCCTGCAGCAGGAATCTAGTCGTTGTTTCCCGCATCGACGCATTCACAAGCAGACCTGGAAGTCTCCAGACGCACATACCGTCAACCAAATTGACCACGTCCTCATTTGCAGGAGATGGGCGTCTAGTGTCATGGATGTCCGCTCCTATCGAGGAGCAAACTGCGACTCAGATCATCACTTGGTGAAGACGACCTACAGATGTAAAATTTCCTCAGTGCACCAATCAAGAATCAGCCCTCCCAAAATCTTTGCGGTTGATAAGCTTTTGAGTGATGCTACAGCGGTGGCGCATACTACCGCCCTTGAGGAAAAACTATCTCCTATGCTACACAGCATCAGCAACACAGGCGTCCATGGGTTCTGGGAAGAATTCAAGGGTACCATCAAGGATGTCGAAGAGAAGGCCGTGGGATATAAAGCCCGGCGAGCGGGAAATGACTGGTTCGACGAAGAATGCGAAAATTCACTTGACGCGAAAAACGAGGCCTACAGACAATGGATTCAACGAGGAACCAGAACCAGAAGAGAAAAATATGACGTGCTACGGCGAATATCGAATAGAATAATTAGACGTAAGAAACATAAATACTTTGACGAGCAGTTGCTGAACATAAACGAAAACTTAGCTAATAGGTACACCAGACAAGCGTACAAACTAGTAAATACAATTTAGAACGGCTACCAACCCAGGACTAGCCTTTGTAAGGACAAGGATGGAAACATCATCAGCGACACCGATGGTATTAACAAGCGATGGGCCTCTTATTTTGAAGAGCTTCTAGACCGACCATCTAACATCCCCCCACAGGAAGCTCTCGACGATATTGTTGATCTAGGCCCACCCATTCAACCCCCGACAGTAGAGGAAGTTGATCTCGCGTTGCGGTCACTAAAACGAAATAAAGCGCCGGGCGCTGACGAGATTCCAGCTGAACTGCTAAAATTCGGTGGAACGAGTCTAGTTGATGCCATACATCAATTACTCCTGCGAGTATGGGAGAACGAGGAGATCCCAGACGATTGGCGCAGAAGCATCATCTGCCCAATTCATAGAAAGGGAGATAAACTGCGGTGTGAGAGTTACAGGGGCATATCACTAGTTTGTACGTCCTATAAAATTTTGACGAAAATTCTGGAAAATCGAATAAAACCGTACGCAGAACGAGTCATTGGCGAATATCAAAGCGGTTTCAGACCTGGTCGCTCCACAACCGATCAGCTCTTCTCAGTCAAAATGATACTCCAGAGGTGCTGGGAATACAACGTAAACGTATACCAAATCTTTGTCGACTTCAAGCAGGCATACGACAGTATCGATCGTGGAGTACTGTACAACATCATGCTGCAATTTGGTATACCGGCCAAATTAGTGCGACTGACAAAGATGACCAACTCCATCTCACAAGTCAGGATCCAGAATAGACTTACTGATCTATTTGAAACACGCACTGGTTTGAAACAGGGCGATGGACTGGCACCGACGCTCTTCAACCTAGCATTGGAATACGTTGTTCGGGCTATGAATATGGACAACAGCAAGACGCTACTCATCAAGTCGACACAATTAGCAGCGTACGCCGACGACATCAACATCATGTCCCGAAGATTGGCTGACGCAGAAGAACTTCTGCATACGCTCGATACCGCTGCAAAGGAAGTTGGATTACGTATTAACGAGGGTAAAACTAAAATAATGATGCAATCGGTGACAAGGACACCTGCACAACCGAGCATCAATGTGGGGGACCTCAACATCGAGTTCGTGAACAACTTCATTTACCTGGGTTGCAACCTGTCAAGGGACGCCAACGAAACTGACGAAATCAAGCGACGGATACAGTTAGCTAATAAGACTTTTTTCTCGGTTCTCCCCATAATGAAATCGAAGCATGTGCACAGAAACACGAAGCTCCGCGTGTACAAAACCATTATACGACCAGTGCTATGCTATGGCTGCGAAACATGGACCCTAACTCAAGCCTCCGAAAACATGCTAGACACTTTCGAACGTAAGGTTCTACGGCGAATTTTCGGGGCTGTTTGCGATCGAGATGGATGGCGCATCCGGTACAACCATGAGTTGTATGAAATGTACGATGAGCTGCAAGTCTCGAAAATCGTCAAACTACAACGACTTCAATGGGCAGGGCATGTACAAAGAATGGACGATGATCGCATGCCTAAGAGAGTAATGAATGCAGAGCGAGTCGACGGAGCGAGACTGCGAGGACGACCGAGATCTCGTTGGGAGAGCTCAGTAGGTGTGGACGCCACGCAGCTGCTGGGCTCCCAAAATTGGAGGACGCGGTCACGTGACCGAGATAATTGGAGGACAATGATCCAGGCGGCCAAGGCCCGACGTCGGGCTGTCGCGCCACGATGATGATGATAATCGCAGGATGAATCGTCTTGACTTCGTCAAAAAAATATTTATTACAAATTTGAACAAATAACTGAAATTGCACTAATTATTTTTCTTCTGGGAAATGGTCATGTCAAACAATAATTATTATTTTGAAAATTTAAAAACGAATAAAAATAATATAATAATTATTGATTTGAATAATTTTGTCCAACCTCTGGGTATTAGTACTATTACTGCACTAATAACCAATCTAAAAGCTCTAATATATATAGATGTGTGTGTTTGCAAATCCCCTTAAACCATGTCCATCAGAACCCAGCCAAATAATAAGTCCCCATAATTTCTCTAAATTTCCATCAATTTATTATATAACTTTTGATTTCAATAATATTTAAATTATACTGTTGTCGGTCTCCTTCGGTGATAATTTCAAATAATAATAATAATGATTGTTCAATAAATAATGTTTTTACATAAAAAAAAATAAATAAATAATGTTTATCTTACAGTTATATGCACGTTTATCATTTTTAGATGACGTAATAATAGCTACAAATACGTATCTTTTTTGATTTATCATTTTATAATTGCCTCTTAAAGGAATATTGCATAATTTGACATATAAATAATTTAATGTTCGAAATTTCGAATTTTATAAATAACGGGGAAAATTTTCGTAATTTTCAAGTTGCAATTTTGTTCTTTTTTTGTAAGAAAATCATACATGTTTAATTCTATTTTTTTTCAATAGCCTGCTCAAGCGAAATTTTTAATTTCATTTCTTATTAGATATTGGTTATATACCTATATAAGAGTATTATATATATATGTCGTGTAAAAAATTTCGATTTCTTGCACTCCAAGAAAATGAGAATTGAATTTAAAAAAAAGTAAGGATTTGTTGGCAAAACAAAGATTTTTAAGAAAATATGTCAAACACAAATTACTATATTTTGAATACAAATAATGTTAAGTAGCTATATCGTCAAATCACTGGCGACAAGAATGAATTATAAATATAAATTATTGGAAGCATAAATAATTGTTAATGTATAAAAATAACAAAAATACTATTATTATTTCGTTGAGATTGTATGGGATTAATAAACAGTGAAAAAACTATTGACACAAAAATATACAATCAGTATAAAAAGTATTTAAATAAATATGATTTGTTTTTGAATAAATATAAGTGGAGGAGAGTGTTGTAATTTTTCTGTGTCACTTTTAAAATGTTATATAATAAAATAAATAATTACTGGCGTCCTAGGTATTTTCAGTATTCAGATATGTAAAACAAACGCTTTAAAAATTAGCGAGATAGTGCAAGTGCGCTAATAAACACCGAACTTCATTTGAATTACAAAAACAAAATCAATGCCGATAAATATACACAGTTTTTTACAGCTTATTTTGAATTGAATCTAAGCGATTTTGATATTAAATACAGAATATCTTACAAGTGGAATGTGCACGTTTACCGACAATACTTTTAACAATTTTGGAAAATTAACAACAACGATTCAAGAAGGAACGTATTTTTTTGTTTTTTCTTTTTGTACTAGAGAATTTTAGACGAGAGATATTTTAGTTTATGCACACATTTAGATTATTACATATGTATATAAATATGGATTCAATAAATGTTTCCAGATTATACTGTTTTATACGATTTTTAAGCGTTTCATATTTCACATTCAATAATAGCAGTAGTACGGTTTTGCACAGGATCTGTTGACAATGACGGATGATGAATTTCACAACTCAGCTTCTTTATAATGAATCCACATAAAAGCCTCGATCAACTCTACAGGCTGGTGAATGTGTGTATGTGGGGATTTAGGCATCAGTTGGGCAAGTCGATTTCAAAAGTTCGTAGGCATCAATGACATACTTGAGAACGATTAAATGTTGACGCATAACGAAGTAATCACGCAACTCCTTCGTATATTGCATCAAGTTTGGCTCCTTGACATCCGGACGATCAATATTGAGCTTATCCAAACTGTCGCCAGCCTCTTCTTTGAGCATTTTCAAATAGCTAAGATGACTTTCGTAGTATTTTTGTTCGTAGTCATCGATTACATTGCTTCCATCCGTGATGTAGGTGAAGGCATGCTCCAGGATTGCCAATCGTTCGTAGAGTTCCTGAAGCTCTTGTCGGACCTGTAAAAGGAGAATGGAAAATGTTGATTAATGAGACTGTTAAACTTTCATTTTGATAATTTAAAAAAATAGAGATTTGCAGAAATTTCCGGCAGAATATGAAGTCGTGCATTGAGGTTTAAATAGAAATTTGTTTCGGTTTGATAGTAGGTATCGGCGATTAGGTTATTTTAAACAGAAAACAAAACAAGAACGATTCAATTCTATTATTTTTAACGATTACAACCAACACATTTCGTCTGGTTTCCAGTGAACTATATACAGCATATCAACTGTTATTACCTCCTAAAATATTTTTTTTTCTTGGCGCATAATTCATACATTTCAAACTAAGTACAAAAACACATTCCCATGTCCCAAATAAATGTTTCGTTACTCAGGGTGTTTGTGTATAACAAACAAATAGCACACTGCATTGCCGCCGTTGCCCCCAGAGCGAGCGAATTCTGAGGGCCGTGATCCCATAAACGCGGAGCGAGCGTAGTGAGCGGAACACACAAAAGCGACGATTCCGCAGTATACTTATTGAGGCTGTCTACACCAGGCACAATTGTTCCAGGCACAAAACCGGTTATGTGCCTGTCTACACGAAGCACATCGAAACGAGAACAACTTGTATACATGTAGGGCTTTTTCAATGTATTGATTTTATGCTATATTGTGAAAGGATGCGAAAAGTGCGTGTATTGGTTGGGAACAATTGTTGTGCTTGAAATTTTCGAGCACAAGTTTTGTTCCCTTCCTATACCTTTCCCTTCATGCATCTCGCCTACAAAAACCGGTTTTGTGCCGGAACAATTGTGCCTGGTGTAGACACCCTCATTCACAAGAATATTGCGGATGCCTCTCGTGTGGGCTCGGCTCGCTACAGTCGTTCCACGTTTAACGAATCACAACCCTCAAAATCGCACAAATATGAACGCTCACTCTGGGTACAGCGGTAGCAATGGAGTTTGGCATTTGCTTCTATATATATATATACATAATAATAAATAAATAACTGGCGCAACAGTAAAATCTGAACCATGGCCTCGAAATGAGTTAGCATCATCTCATTTTCTAAAACGTGACGGTGTGTCTTGTGCAGAAATGTGTGATCAGCAACACGCTCAATCGAGTTATTTACCCCATAAATGGGTACTCACTTAACAGCTGAGTGGGCTCAAGGTCCGACACGTAAGTCCCCTCTTTCATTGAAAACTACAGCATTCAGTAGGAATCGAACCGGGGCCCAGTGCGTAGAAGGCGAACGTGCTAAATGTTGTGCCATCCGGACTACCTACATATATACAGAGTATCCCGTTTAAAAAATGCTATAAATCTGTAACGATTCAAGATGGATGGTTCATGTCGTACACGGATTTTCCCCAAATGAGCCATACTATCTACCATTGAAATATTTACCACCATGAACGGGACACCCTGTATATAGCGAAATCTATTCTATACAATCCAAAATAGCCTAGACACAAACCTGGATGGCGAGGCGTACTAAAGAAAGATTCTTCTATTATTTGTGAAATAGGGATGTTCCCAATGTTCTCTTCTCTTACCCCATAGAATCGTAAACACAACAGCAAAAAAACCTTCATCTACCTCACATTAGGGAATTTTTGTACAAGTTTTTGTTGAAAAACGTGTAAAAAAAATTTGCTAATGTGAGAAAGGTGATATAGGCCTCTCAAATTTTTTAACAAAAATTACAGTGGTGTAGAACTTTGCCAGTGGTTTGGAAATTGGCTTAACCGCGAACCCCTCAAAACTCAAAACCTCAATAGTCGGGAATAATTTAAGGAGTTCGCAAAAATTTTCAAAGCCTTTTGATAATTTTTGAGGTAGCAAAGCTTGTGGTTTAGACCCACCATAGACTGTGGGATCCGTCGTTAGATCGATCTAACGATGGATCACAACAAAATATCTGACGATCAAAATTATGTGGATCTGTCAAAAAAAAATCGCCAACGATAGGTATGCACATACACTGTGATCTGACGACGGATCGCATAGTATATGGGGGCTATTAGATATTTGCTTCCGCAAATTTTTGCATAAGAATAAGGCTCTTATATTTTTTATAGAAAAATTTGTTTAGTGCGAGGTGCCTATAAATCGTTAGTTGCTGCGAATAATATCGTGCTTCATAACACATTTTGTGTTGCAGCATGACTTCCAGGCTAATATATATGTACATATGTACATACGAGGGTAAGGTGAAAAGTTCCCGGCCTGAAAGAAAAATACCGTTACAATCGGCAAAAATTCATGTTTCCTGTGTCATTAGTTCGTATAACAAATTTCAACTCGATCTCTCAAATAGTTTGTTTACACGAATTTTTGCAGTAGACGTCTTAGTACGTGTTTTTCATTAAAATGGAGAAATTTGAAGATCGTGCGATCATAAAATTCTTGGTTTTGGATGGATTAACCCCTAAGGAATTTCATCCGAAGTTAACGAAAGTTACGGGGACTTTACTCCTTCGATGTCAACCGTTAAAAAATGGATAGCTGAATCTAAAAGTGGTCGCATGTCGCTCCAAGACGACCCACGTGAAGGACGCACCCGAAACCATCGAAAAAGTGCATGGTATCATGTTGGACAACAGACGAATGATATTCCTGAGGCTGTGGGGATTTCGGAGGAAAGGGTATGAAACATCTTGCACGAAGATTTAGAGATGCGGAAGCTCGCAAGATGGGTGCCGCATTTGCTGAATGCCCATCAAAAGCAAATGCGGAAACGATTTTCGCAGCAATCTTTGCACCGATTTAATCGGGATCCGCACCGATTTCGTGTGGCGATTTGTCACCATGGAGGAGACTTGGGTCCACCACTACACGCCAGAAACGAAACAACAGTCGAAGCAGTGGGTGGAAGCCGGTGGTTCAGCGCCAAAGAAAGCGAAGTCGATCGCATCTGCCGGAAAGGTCATGGCCAGCCTGTTTTGGGATGCGAAAGGGATCCTGTTAATTGATTATCTTGAAAAAGGCAGAACAATAACAATAATATAGGTATTATATCAGATAAGAGAAAACGTTTTTTTTTTTTTTCTTAAATGCTCTTTTTTTTCCAATCCGTTTTTTTTTCGAAATCATTATATTAGTTTTTGCCTATCTCTATATGAAATGGGAAAACTCAAAGGTCGACAGCTCTGAGTTTTCACAAACGTGCGTTAAAATAGGATGCGGATCATATTCAACCGGAAAAATTAGCAGAATGGACAATGCTAGCTTTTCGCCTAGTTACCTAATCAAAAGTCAAGAGCCTTTTGAACTAGGGCAAAGAACGAGTGCTGCGATCCAGTCTTCTCCAAATCTAAGTCAAGTACTGTAGTTTAAACTTACCATGGTTTTCGAAAGGTCACCCCTTAAATGCGCCAGTGCTCCATCATCAGTTCTGTCATAAAATTCCGGCTCTTTTTGTCTTGATGTCATTGTAAGCGGTTTTAATGAATCAATTGTTTCATGCTTCCATGCATCATGTACGTATTTATGATCCTGTTGAAAGTACGTATTAGTCTGCAAGCGAAGAGAAAAAAAAACATAAATAACCAATCAATATATAATAATTATTTCAGTACATTCATTTCAATTTAATGCTAATATTAACACGACAATAATTATAAAAATGTAATGACCTTTGTCATCATAATAGTAAAAAGCGTGGTTAGAGAAACGTGTGTGTTTCTTATGTAAGGCAATGGGACCGGTTGGCATTTAGAATACGATACAGTTTCGAGGACTTGACAAAGGGAAGTGATTATTTGCCGAGTGCGTTATGCGACTTTTTTCGTAATGCGGAATTGAAAGTGGAAATAACTTCAGAAAAGAGGGCACGAGTACGGGTGTTTCAGCACGTGTTGTAAAACAACAATATCTTTGGCCTATAATTTACCTGCCAATACCCCGTTAAAGATCCGTTGTCAATGGGCAACTCCATAACACCGAATTTCCGCACTAGCTTCCTCTTCTTGCGTACAAGTGTCACCCAAACCCCCTGAATAGGGCGATTAGTCATTGAATTTACAAATCTTATCCGAGTGCACGAAAGCTACATATAAACAAGGAAAGATTAACATCTCTCAAGTATAGTTTTGAATACATATATCTATGTACATACAAACATATTAAGTTTTTGACGACTATCAATCAATATGCGATCAACAAAGTATACAAGACAGGAAAAAAGGCAATAACTACAACAACTCAAACATGTTTTAATCGAAGAGTCATTTCCCGTGGACAAGTGGTCAGGGTGAGGATCGGACTTGACCAGACAAACGAGCGTCAAAAAGAACTTGAACTCCAAGTCGCACATTGCTATGGCCTATAAGAGCCATGCTTCGTTTTAATAGCACGTCTATCTTTTCTTCATTTCAATCCTCAGTAAAGTATACGTCCAAGCCTATTTGCATACAGTCTTTCCATTCGAATGATATATTACTAATATGATGACAACTATTCCATTATTTCAGCTTTACAGTCTCTTTTTTTCTAGGCTACACATGTACTATGTTAAGAACGAATTGTTCGCCTGAGAATCGCACCTTGCGACTTACGATTAAATGCTTGTTGGCGGCACCAATAATCGTTAATCGCAAAAATGGCGAAGAATTGGATTAGATTCGGGCTCTGATTGTTGATCTTTGATCCGACGTTTGCTCCATCATTTGGTTTATAAACGAAAAGAAAAAAAGGTGAGTGTCGCAGGTGGGCACAAGCGTGAACAATTAATTCAATAAAACGTCTAAAAAGTCAAAGCGCTGAATCAGAGTACTCCGATATATTGTAGATAACCGGTAACAATTCAATCAGTGACTTATGCCGCTATGACACAGTCAAACAGTTTGACCAGTTTGACATACAATTAATTTGACATCAATATACAATACAAATTAATTTTAATTTTTGATCAAATTTTTAGTAATAGCCGCTTTCGATTCATCGGATCTCAGACCGTTTTCATACAAAACGACAGACCGGTTTTAATGGAATCTCATCGGATCAAGGCTAAAAGTCAATAGGCTGAACGTCAACTTGTTTCACCCTATCTGAAATCCAGTGAAACAAACGCGGCAAATAATAACAATAATGTTCGGTAGCCGTGAAGTCTTGGTCGCCACTTTTGAGATGCTGCATCTAGAGAACATAATGGGTTCGATCCCTGGTGCGTTAATAAAAACTGTCTGTGGGTATTATTAGAACTCCCACGGTGCTCCAAGCTCGTCAGTAAATGACGGCTCGGACAGGAGGTGCATGCTAGTAACAGCACTATCCGAAATCTATACGCTATCGAAACGCCAATAAGGCATAACTATGGAAGACAAGTTGACGCCCCTGGAAGGGTCAAAGCTATCAACAACATATGTAGCAACAAGTTTGCTGTCAAATTAATTGAATGTGAAACTGGTAAAATTTTTTGATTGGCTGGGTTCAGAGGGTACCGAGCAATCGGAACCGCTCGCGAGCATTTCCGCAACTATTCGGTTAGGCAGTCTATGCCTGCTGAACGCCAGTCTGGTTGTCACACACTCTTTAAATGAAAGTCGCGCTCGGTGGCCGTGATCGTTCGGTCACCGGTCTACGATAGTAATCTAGAGCTCGGAGATCAAATCTCGGCGCGATCAAAAACTGCCTGTAAGTACTAATAGAACTCTCACAGAGCTCCGAGCTTGTCAGTATAAAGACAGCGCGGATAGGAGGTGCATGCTAGCAACTGCACCTCCGAAAAGTAGATATGCTATTGAAACGTCAACAAGTCATAGAAATGCTAGAGATGTTGACGCGCCCATGCCCCTGGAGGGGTCAAGGCAATTAAAGAGAGAGAGTTGAGCAGAAGTTGCTCGGCATCTTCTGAACCCAGCCATTATTGCATTAGCATTTCTCACTTCATTTGACTTAAGTCGAAATCAATATTGTCTGCTGAATTTCCAAATTATGTACATACATATGTCCTGCAGAATCCGAATCTTCTCATTCATGAGCATATCAACATTCACATGTAGGCGCCACTCGAGTACAAGAAAACCAACAGCAAATAAATCAACAACAGCATATTATTTTGTCAATTCGGGCCAGCCAAAAAAGGAACCCGCAAACATCCTTTGATTAAATACCGCGGCCTCAAAAAATTATAACATTTTTCACATACGCCAATATTTGTGAAGGAGGTGAATACAAAAACGATCGCTTCTCGATCTTGTCACGTATATCATTATTGCATATCTGCCATGTTACTCTCTTGCAATTTTAATAAGTGCTTCGTCAGGCCAAGTGTCTGACGCTAGGACAGGAACGATACGGTACAAGATTACAAGAAGTCCACAGCTGGCCAACACGGACGACCGCCTGTGTGATGGGGACAACAAAACTCCGAATACCAGTGGTCTGACTTCTTCTCTCTGTCGCTACTCGGTAAGAAATCGCTAACAACACCTTGTTCGCGTTCATTGTGCAACAATAGTTCTTAACAGACAATTCACGATTTATCTATATATCTGTACGTTGTCCGCGTCGGTCAATCTGTCTGTCCACCTTTTAAAGTGTACCTGGGATTCGACAAACACACTTCGTGTACAATGTATGGTGAAGAGTAGGCACAAAAAAGACATTCAGGCGCTGTTGCTATTGACGGTATTGACGTGCGGATTTTAACTTTTTTTTATGGTTCGTGCTGATATTTGATTAACTTCCTTTCGGAAACTGTCCAGACGCCGGATTTAATTGTAAAAGCAATATAGCAAAAAGAAAAGGAGGGAAAAAATCGAAAATGTAATTCAATTGAAAAAAAGAATGAATAAAATCAAATTCAATTGATGAGGAGGCCAAAATATATTACATATATTGGATGAGTTTACTATGGCGTAATTGCACAATAGATCGCACGGTCGCAGTGCCTACCTTAAGCTTAGTTTTCCAAGCTGCGGAATTCCGGTGCGCCTTGCCGAATAGACTACTTTCAGCCTGTTTTCCAGGCTGTAGGAAACCGTCTTGCGGGATAGACTGCGTCAAAAGCAGTCTGTTCTGCAACACGCAGCGGTATCTTGCAGCTTCGGAAATGGGAAAACAACGATTTTAAGGGAGTCTGCTCCGCAGCACGCAGCGGAATTCCGCAGCTTGGGAAACGAGGCTTTACGGGTTATTTTCGTCCATCAGATTTACTATTATTACTATAATGTCTAAAAAAAAACTAACTATCCAAGCGGAATTCTAATATCCGTTTTATTCAGGCGATCAGAGGATTCGAAGGTGAGAAACGCTTTTCAAAAAAATTAAAAAAGGTCTTCCAGTAGCAGAGCTATTTTGTTCTGACTGACATCATTAAAATTATTGCGGGGATTTGCATAATCAAACCATAAAATTAAGTTGAACTTGAATGTGACCAAGTCTCTCTATTTAAACATTCCCTAAAATTAGCGACCATAAAGTGATGACTGAAAGAATTGACCGCTTAATGAATGACACACTAATCAATTTTCTCATATTGGGCCATTATTGTGACAAAATAATTGGCCGAATTATTGAACGATCCGCACTATCATCATGATCATCATTAACTTTTATTTTATAAACAGTATTGCGAGTGTGCGCCTGATAGGTGTCAATGATTGAAAGTGTTATGGCCCGGCCAGGCTTATTTATTGTACTATTCAAGACGGGAACGTTTTATTCTTACTATTTAATTTTTTCTTCTTGCTTGACATTCTTCTTCGTTGCCGTACATAAGAACGTAGACCGTCAAATGCGCAATTTTAAGCGTCATCATGACCACTCTGCCAACGGGGGGGCTCATCAAACCCCGTCGTTGCCCGCAACCATTTCTGTCGTTTTCCTTTCAATCAAATTTGAATTGATATTCGTCGGTATAGGTAATATACGAATAGTATGTATGTCCGGTTTGATAATCAACGATCTGCTGCTACCTGTACTCTGGCCACACCACACTCTATGAGTCGTTTATCTTCTTTTTTATATCTTTTGTTTTTATTCTTTGCTTTTATAATTTCTATTTCTTTATTGCAATATGTAAATAAAACTTCCTTCCGATATTTTAGCATGTACATACGGAGTACGACGTACGATTGAAGAACCTATGTTTGCCATATTCAGTATATCGGCCGACGGCCTAATGGAATTCTGTTTGTGAACGCGATGTTAATTAGATAGTATAAAAAAAGCAAATGAAACGACTAATGTTTTTATTGAATCATGTTGGCAGTAGTGTTAGTCCAAGTCTATCGTAATTTTTCGGAAAACGACCCCAAAAGCCCTGAAAATGATCACCGACGTCGTCAGGCGCTGCTACCATTTTCTGCATCGAGATTTATCAATTCTATTGCAATCAATTATGTATTTAGTTTAAGTTATGCTATGACCACTGGTCTAGCCCCTAGTGTTAGCTGCTTTTCCACGATCTACCCTATTAGCCTAGCCATTAAGGACCTCCGAGGTCTCCTCATCTATTCATACTAAAAGATCTTATGGGCGATTTTCCGCTTTGACTCGTTTAAGTCAGCTGGACCAGATGGTACTATCTCGGCGGACTTACAACACACGTCAGATTTAGTGTACCCTTGGATTGCATCAATTTTTGAGGCATGCTAGGATTTGGTACACATTCCACGACTGTGGACAAAATCAGATCAGCCTTTCATCGGCCCTACAAAAGTTCTTCAAAAGATTTATTGATATACGCCTACGAACCAGCATTCCAGCCCGCCGCAAGGGAAGGTCTGTAGATTGTGCCCTACATTCACTTTGTAGCATCATTTGCCTGCAAACAATACACTACTCTACTACTCGCAAATCTGAGGATTGACGATTCACTGCGCAGATTCATTAACCTGCTACCATCTAGAGTTATACACGCAAATCTTGATGCGTCGACATTGCCATTGCCATCTCGGGAAAATTTCCAAATGTTCTCTGTGAAATAACAGGGAATGGACACTCCATTCTAGCAATTTGAACTTTGGCGTTAGAGTAAATCCGGACGAAGCGGAACTTCTCGTTGTTCTGCATTCACTGACAATCGCATGGCTGACGAGCTGGCTCGTGCAGGGACTAGGGATATCGTGACGTGATGCAGAGTACGGGCAGCACCGCCAAGTGACAAAACTAATATGGCAAAGAATCGATCCTGGCCGGTCTTCCAAACTTCGATGAATGGACAGAAGGCATACTCGTATTAGCCTGTCGGTGGGAGTTATCTGATCGGCGAACACGCCAGAAGACTCCAACTTCCTTACAATTACTTTTGTATGAGTTGCGATGACGAGGATGAGGAAGAAAGTATTTCCCTGGTGCCTGTCGTGCCTTAGCCGGAATGAGAAGAATGAGATTCTTGGCTATTTCTTCTTCAGAGATTTGGATGACATGAAAGATATGGATGCCAACAACCTATTTCTTTTCATTATCAGCCCGGCTGGTTCAATGATTAATATTTGTCTATGTAGGTTAACAAATACCGTGCGTATCGCAAAGGACCCATTTCTAAATGTGCTGCGAATATTCATGGCAGCCCATTTAGCCTAACCTTACCTAAGGCCTTTAGGAACTGTTCTACGAATAGAACAAATTGTGGCGTAGTTTTGATTTGTTCCCATTTATGCTTTTGAGGTGCTGATTACGAATCTAAGTTTTACTACTGCTACTATTAGGCATAATCCCTTCCCTAGTGGGGCATAGCGTGTCAACTGTCCCCATGTGCTTTCGTTAGCATAAACTAGTTTTAGGCAATGCATGTTGCTAACATGCCACATACTTGCGACAACTCGGGATAATTTGTGACTTATGTTACGCCCCACACCACAAGGGGGGGGGGGGGGGGAGCAGACAACACAAACATCCACGACCACGACGTGGACGTGACTCGAACCCACAACTGACCAGGTAGCAAGATATATGCGCCTGACGCCTCAACGCACTGAGCTACCGGCCGGCCCCATTTTTTTTTGTGGAATTTGGTTTATAGCCAAAAAACACCAAACAAACAAACTTTTTTCCCATCAATATACATATATAATTAATAATATGTGCATGATGAAGCACTAAATATCAACCCGCAAATTCTCAAGATATTTTTTTCTAAGTTGCTAATCATCAGAAAAAGACGCTATATCAATATTTACCAAACACCTTCTCTAATCCGTGATTGATAGATGTGTACAGTAGTAAACTATTTGAAAAAAAAATCAATACTTACGAAATCCTTGAAAACATTTAAATTAACCGCATATGACATTTTTGCTTGATCTGAGATCAGTTTGAATGCTTTCGTATAGGTTTCACAGGACGGTGAAATTGGCATTGCGCGAGTTCTTTGACAAATCAACAGCCAAAGACAAATGCAAACTAATAGATTGTTGAATTCTGTAAAGAAACAAAAAGATAATAATTTGTAATTAGCATATTTTATAGTTTTATTTTTTGTTATGTCTATTAACCCTCGAAAGCTCACGCGGCGTACATTTGTACTCCACTCGTCTTTAAAAAATCATACGTCCTGTCACACGCATGTGAGGGGGTTTGAGTCTCGTGTAGCTGATTTCTTGGTTGTTATGCTTAAGTAGTAGAAGTTTCGATTTAAACTGCTATTTGGTTTTTGAGTTATTTCGAGTTGGTCGGTCGAAAGTTTTCATGGAGTAATTTTCTTTTTTTTTTTCAAGTATTCTTAGAGAAAATACATATCTATCTAATAACATGGTTATTGTATTTTTTTCTCTTTTCTAGAACTTATATAATTGCAATAAAAATTCAAAAACAGTCATTTTTCGTGTTTTTTTTTTATTATTCACTTTTTTTTTAATATTTATTATTTTAAGTAATCTATTTAATTTATTTCCAAACCTAATTTCTAAAAAATAGGGCATGAAATCAAAGACAACCCTTATTTTATCTCAACGAAAAATTTCAAGAATTATAAGTAATACTTGTTGGAGTACAATTGTACTCCGCGCGACTATCCGTTTCACAAAACTCTCGCGAGCGATAGAGGGTTAATTAAGGTAAGTCATAAGAAGTTCAGATATACGAGTACAAGAACGTACGCATTTCAAGTGCCATCGCAGGATATATTTTATATAATGCATTTTTTAATTCCAAGAATTCACTTTTATAAGTCAAGGTTTAGGTTTATTTAAAATTGAAACCCTATACATCCGTCACAACTAGTGACAGGTAGGATTTGTTTTTAAGTGAATATGAAACACATTTTCTCAGGTAATTAAATTTACACACACACAAATTGGCTTTATGTCGGGAAACAAATATTCATTTTACGGTTGCTTTATGATTCGAGGGCGATTTCTGCTTTATTACTTGCAATAAGTGTCACGGCAGCCACTTACTGCCTTTTAAGGTTTAGTGAAGTAGGTATATGTAAGTATATGTGCATACTTGTTCAATTTTTGCCTACAAATTTGAAAAAAAAAATCCTTTTTTCAACAACAATGACAATGAGTAAGTTCAAAAGACGGAACCGTTTCGGAAGGATGGGGTGAATTTCTCCTGCCTATGTGAACACGTTCCGTTTTCCCGAAACTACTCTATTTGCCGAGCATGTTGCGATAATGATTTTAAAAGCGAATATTATTTGGTAAGATGCTTTGTTTTCCAGAGTTCGTTATATGAAGAAAAAGAACTTTGATTTCAAAGTTCGCATGTGATATTCACACCGTCATTTTGCAGAGGAAGAATTGACTTTAATAAACTCACATTCAAAAATCGTTGTAAAGGAAAGTTGGAAAAGAGCCTAGACAGAAATTTCAGAGCGTATCAGTGGCGGATCCCCGGGCCCCCTCCAAAATGTTTGGTATTCATACCTTGGTCTTTGAAATATGAGGAAATACTCAACAATGATTAGTACAAATGACAGCAAATACGAGTACAACGAAACCCCGACTCAAATATGCGCTTGACAAGCATTTTGACGTCAAAGACAGTGGAAGAATGCTGTCCAATACTTTTTAGCATTTTTTATCTTAGATTCTGTGTGACAGTGGTTTCGCTGGTAACAGTAGAGCGGACGAACTCAGTTTGCAGGGTACAAACAAGCGATGCTGTACGAATTCGTCGGAACACATATACACCTATCCCTACTTCCAAACTAGCGATTAGTAGGTCCCAACTCTGGATGGATAAATTATAAAATATGCTATTCAACGAAGCCGCTGTGGCCCAGATTTTATTGTAGCCGCGCTGTTTTCGCTGTAAAGGCAACACATCAGAGTTGCAGTGGAAGTCATTCATAACGAGGGGAAGGAGGAGTGTATTTTGTATCTTCTCTGCCCTTCTTCTTCTGTGGCGTAGAGGGAGGAAGACATATCCTGGATCCCACCTCTTCACTGAGCTGGATGACTCAACTAATGTTGATGGTGGCAAACTCCATCGTTTAATTGGAAGTTCTATCTGGTTCACTGATTAGGATTGTCGGGCGATGAGTCTGTGGTGGTAACGGAACGTACTCTATTTCAGTATGTTCTGTGGTAAGCACAGCAGCCCTTATACGGATTTCTGCCTCCTAAAGGTCCTAAAGTTGAATAAGCTTTTCAGGTAACAAATAAAGTCGGGCGCCCTCCGAAACCGATTTCAAAATGAATTACTGAGCAGTTCTGCAACGGTTCTGCTTAGTGTGCATATTCTGAACTTATCCCATGACCACAATAAATTAAAAATTTGCAAAAGAGGCCGAGAATTTCGGCCAAATATGAAGGACAAAGTGTTGTAGGCTAAAGAGCAGATAAGGAAGAAATTTCATTAATAGTGCGTAGTGTGCTGACTTTGTACTTCTTGGCTAAAGAAAAGCGAACAACTGCATCAAGATAATTTCAAACGAACGGGTTAATTATCAAGGTGTCAAAATAACATTTTTTTTATCACAGAAGTTATTCTGCAACGACACCTCATATATTTTCTGCAGTTATCCATTAATAACTCTAGTGTGTTTATCAGTCGACGAAATTTTTTCTTAAAAAGAAGCTTTAAGTTTTAATACAGCAAATATGCAATGGACGGTCAGATAAATTCTCGTGGAGTGATGATTCAAATGTGTAAAACCGTACATCTTAGTCACTTTGTTTTTTTTTTTTTGTTGTTCGTTCGTTTGTCCATCGTGTCGGCGGTATCTTTTGTATCTAGTTGTAAACTGGAACAATATACAACTAAACAAAAAATCCCAGAGAACATTACTATCGAATAAGAAAATTATTGCAAATTAATTGTATCTCTCGAATGAGGAGGTGTCTTGCTAGCAACTGCATGTCCGAAGTAGATATACTACCGAAACGTCAACAGGGCATAGAAATGCAAGAGATGTTAATGCGCCCATGCCCCTGGAGGGGTAAAGGCAATTAACACACACATCTATTGAATTGAAAATTAATAATACCAAACTAATTAATAATAGTAAATACAATAGTTAAGTAATGAAATCGTAGAAACAATGTACTAGCCAATTGACGTGGAAGTTTCATGATTGCACGCTGAATGCAAATTTCATCAGAATATTTCAGTTTTTAAAAATATGTATGCCTGTTTTAGCGATATGGCTGATATGGATTCCACTAACTTTTGAATATTTCTCTTGCATTTAATGCACAATTAGGAAAATGGAACTATTTAATTAACGATTTGCGACATAAGTCATTAATGAATATTAAACAATTAGAGAAGGCCCCCCGATTGGTGGTCGAGAAAGTTGCAAACGCTTCCGCTGTACAAGCATATTCTCGTCGCAGTAATAGTTTTCTGATATTTATCTGAATATGACAATGAAGTCATGATTACTTAATGGAATCGGATTCATATTGTACGTTTTAGTACATGGGCATGGACATTTATGAATAGAAAATAATGAATCTTGAAACAAAGAAATATGTTTTTATGAAATATTGGTCAAAACAGGTGATTTATGAAAAGTAAAACTAGGAATCTCTCACTCAAACATAATTTCTACCAATTAGATTAGATATAAAAACGTAGTAGAAGCACAAATCAAAGATATTGAATTAGCCGTCGGACCTATACCTGATCTCATTATTAAAACACGAAGCAAGGAATTATTATCAAGTCTTTGGCTGAGGACGGTGAATCTCTAACTGAAAATTCGAGAAGCTGGCAGTTCGGGTGAAAAGTGGGCAAATTCCGTGGGTCGTTAATTGTCAATGCCTTGTAAAAAGTAAGTAGATATGTAAATGTCAAATATTAAAAGATTTTCCAATTTTAATTTCATACTGAAATTTAAATTTTTTTTTTGTAATAAAGTACCATTTAAATGAAATTTGTCGTGTAAATTACACCAAACCGGGTCCAAAAAAGATATTCATTAGCTGAACCATGTTTAATGAAAAGTTGCCCCCAACTTCAATTTGATTATCACATATACACTGAGTTCTTACATGAGTGCACAGTAAAAAAAAACTACCGACGGAAAATTCACCGACTCGGTGTTCCATTGTAGCGTTTTTTCCATATAAATAAAATATTATATTTTACATTTTGTACGGATAATATTTTTACACCTATAGGTGAATTTTGAAATATCCCGAATGGATTAAATATTATCCATTCAAACAGTGAAAACGAATAATCCGTATGGTGCATATGTCATTTTTATTCAAATCGACAAAAAGCCCGGAAAGGTTCGGACAGCAACCATTGCTACGGCTGGTTTTGAACCCTTGAATGGAATGATGAACACATTGGATTGACGCCTCAGCACACTAACCTACCGACACACTGATATGCAGATATGTGTTTGAAAGAGGAATAGAGCTAATATGATATCATAAATAAATATTTACACCATGCAATGGATTAATAGCTCCGGTTTGTTTTTTTTTTCGGTAAACCGTGTAAAGGATTTAAACACCAATTGTCCGGTGTACATATTCCAGGAGTTTTAATTCATCAATTCAATTTAATTATCCAGCATCTGGTGTAAAAAAGGACCAACTTTGTTTACACTGTGTTCGAAGTAAAAAAATACACAGATTAGACTGCATGTGACTTTCATTGTTTCGTACCATTGAAGGAGCTTCGAATGCACAGGAAAACGGTCAATTCAAGGGTGGGAGTTTTTGTGCAAAGATAATATGTTTTCGCAATATTACAAATTTAATTAAGCTGCATTTTGCTTCTGTTTCCAGACCACTTATGCGCAATACGCCGATCACAAGAAAATTGATAATACATATGAGAAAAACAAATAGTTGCAGAAAAATGCAACGAAAAATCACACAGGAAAATGCATGCCGTAATAGCGATTCTCGCTACACGACAGACATTTTGGATGCGAGCCATCATCGAACCACGTTAAAATCAATAGAAAAATGAAAATGAGATTTTTGCATATTGATCGAAAAGTCCCGTTAGTTCATTCTTTTTACACTATGTCGTCCTTGAAATTGCGTTCCCAGAAAGTATTTTAGGCAGTTAAAACCAGCTGCAAAAATGTTGAATTAGATACTTTTCTGCAAAGAAACTGTGTCTTACATCAGTTAAAATCATCCTAAATGCGAAGTATTACCTTTCCATTGACATTGATGTTATCGGAGTATTATTGCCACTACTAATTTGCAAATCAACTTCTTCGGATACCTTTCCAAATGGCGCTTCTAAAACTCGCCTGATCAAAGCAAATCTATCCGAACAAAAACGAAAGATTTTACTCTGGTCAATACCATCAGAGCTCAAAGATTTTAAACTTTTATTCGCAATAAAGGCTATAAATTGTCCATTGACTTTTTGAGCTCTTCGCTGCATAACAGGTGTGGAGTGGATGGCCCAAATTCAGGGATCCTTTATGTCTTGTCGAAGATGAGCAAATGTTTTCCAATTTCTAGCCGTCGCTTTGGCATTATGGGTTTGTTTTGAGGAGAAATATTACAAATAGACAAATTTAGGCAGTAGCCAATAGTTTAGTTTGCCTAAAAATCCGATGTCTACTTATTACATTTCAGTAATTTCATTATCTAATACATTTTCCACTCTATCTGTTTGTTGTGCGAGTATATTTTCATAAACGAATTTTCAAATAATGTATTACCAAAAGTTATCTCTACGGCGATAGAATTCAATCAAAATTTCAAAAATATATTCAGGGGTTAGCAACAATTTTGAAAGCCGAATAAAGCCGGGCGACTATACTTTGCGCGTTTCCTTTGTAATCAAACACCTTCTTATTTATAATAATCTTAACATTTTTCGATAAATTATCTCGTATAATATTATAGATTCCTAATCCAAAATGCCATCGACGAAAACATATCAAACCGCCACTAAACACAACTCCCCAAAGAATCGCGCTACAGAATACACTAAGAACGAAATATGTATGTAAAGAAACCCGAAAGATTGTGGGAACCGAAAACGAATCTTAACTTGTATGGGACTTTGACGAAAATCTTTTCGATCATTTTGTTGATATCACATCATGATGATGATTACGACTTTTGCCCGATCGGGTAATTTGATACTAACTATCACTGTCGCAGCGTCACAATCAACCAGGATATCATCTCAGATCAAAGTGAGATTGAACGTTTAACAATCGGCCAGAGTACACAAAAGATCAAAAATCGGCGGAAAGATTATTTTGAAGGTGATTTTTTTTATGTTTGTTCTGAGACCCGCGCTCGGCTCGACCCGTTCGAATCAAGCAGGTATAGTTATAGACCGATGGGACATAAATTAGCACAATACTGGCGCAGGAATAATAATCATTTCAATAATATAGCATACATACGAGTATATTATATAAAAAAATGATGAGGAGTGTCGCTATGACACGATCTGCTTTAGGTCAGTGACTTTTAATTGAAATGGTAACTGCCATTCCAAAAGGATCATCATATTGTTTCAGTTTATTCATTCATGTCTCTTGTCAATGACTTTTGGCATTTTCCAAAATCTGACGGACTATGACAGTGCTAGTGTAAATATATACATAAATCTTTTATATCGTTTTTTACTTACTCATGGATTTTGAACAAAACGATGATAGAGCGTACGACGGCGATAATAATGATTTGGATTTAGTAGAAGTCTTGCACTTTTGCAAGTTTTGTTGCAGTTGCTCGCTACCGTTCCGTGGCTCGTTGATGCTGTTGCTGCTTCGATTGCAATTGCTAGTCTGACTATTGAGAGCATTCGATATCGGCGATAATTGACAATGGAATAAATTATTGTTGTTGCTCTTACGATAACTATCAGACTGACTTTTATTACTATAAGTAACGCTATTATTACAACAATTATAAATTAATAATACTGATTCAGTTTGCTGGCGTCGATGATGTTGGTTGCACGTTGATGATGGTTTGACGGCATTCACATTTGAGCTATGCAACGTTTTATAACAGCACTTGTTTTTCGACTGACTACATGTTTGTAACGAATATAATTCACTGCCCGTTTTTGAAAATTCCGATAAAGTTTTAGCTGTTCTTTGGTCTCTATCGAGCATACCATTTGGATGGTATGTCGGCGTAAGTTGATCGCATTGATCGCGACAAAAACTATTTGACTGGATTGCATACATTTTGCTTTTTTTTAATGTTTTTAAGATCTCTTGAAAAAAAATTTCTATCACTATTGACTTTGTTTCCACAATAATTTGTTTTGATTTAATTGATTTAGCACACTATTCACTAATAATCCGACTTGATGTGTATCACAGTTTATTTGATCGCCAAATGTCCTTAAAAATCCGTTTGTAATCCTTGCTTAAATATTACTATGTCACAGTATCACATAATTTGCGATAATCCTCCGAACACAATTGCCTATATGGGAATCTCATTCACTGTCTGTATGTTGAATAGTAGAAGGAATCTACAAGTGTGGTCACTAGGTAAAATCTTCAGGTTCACACGGCAGACACTTGAAGGAATCGAAAGACACTTTTTGTCCAGTGTGCTGTTAACACGATGAAATCTCGAGTGCTAATAATAATTGATAGTGTGACAACACACGACTTTTATAGGTTGCTATTTAGTTACACCTATGACATCACAAGAAAGTTTATTGAAATCGCGTCTGAGAAGAGATGAATGATGCTGATATGTATACAGGGAATGTATCTTGAGCACATAACGCGTATGGGACTATTTGCAACATTTGCTATGATATTATGTATCACGACCGGGAGGAGTACTCGCTGGACCCAATCGATGTACTTATATGTTGTGAGATAATTGTCCGTTTTTATCAATAGATGGAACACACTACACTCGGAGATGATGCCTTGATGGGGACAAATGCGGATTTCTCCTCTCGTACGCCCCTTTTTATGTAATTCACTTTTATTGCACAATATTACACAGTGTGTGGGCCCGGCACCAGCTACTTGCCGCCGCCAGATATGAATGAACGAACTAATGAATGGTTGCGTATCTTGCTCCTTACAGTATACCTGGAGCGCTCTCCCTTATATGCACCACATATACCACAGCATGGAAAAAAAATCTGGCTTTTTTTTTCTTTTCACTCTTGACCCGAACAATAATCACTCACTGAATTGCACTTTTATATATTGCTTTAAAAAAAAATAATACTTTTAAATATCACACACGTTTTCTTTATAATTTCCTCGATTCTTCTTTTTTTCGGAAACCCCGATGGTACCGACACCGAGTATGCCTCTATTGAAAATGTTATCGGTTTCTCTAGTACGGTGACTGATATATGCCACTGTGTCTCATCATGTCTCAGATATGTATGTAATCGTCATATATCTCACTTGCCGTACCTCGCACACACTATGGCTCACACAATAATTCCACATATTTATGAAATAAGGAAACAACACTGTTGAGGCGATTAGTCAAACAGTGTGGCCGAATCGTGGGCCTGATTGCGCCTCAAGCCAAGGTGAGAGCGCGGTCTCAATCTCTCCGTCTCAACGACGACGGGCGGCAGGTAAACGTACGAGCAAAACAAACGGTCACCAAACCAATTTGTACATACATACGTGCATCTAAATATCTGCCGCTGCCACAGCATGTACTACTCATCCATATGTGTATCTCATTTTCTTAAGACCCAAAACGATCATGATGTGCGATCAATGATCGTACCGCTCAGTGATCTCGGCAAAAAAGAGCAAGACAATGGGCGAATTTTCCACCTTGGCTCGAAAAGCCGGCAGCAAAAGGTGCTAGTCCGATAGCTGACCGAACACCCAAGACACGACCCATTATAGAGTCTCCTTATGTACAACTTGTTGAGTTAAAGATCGCGGCATCTCAAAAAGAGAAGATACGAATGTATATATTTTACGTATATTCGCTCGAGCGACTTGAGACTGTGTTGGTTAAGGTACCGCGCCGGGCGAAGAAATGCTCTGACACCTCACATTCGGAGCGGATACACCCTCTCCAGCAATAGATAAACTCGATTATCCATAGGCTATTGTCCTACTACCCCTGCACGTTGGCGTCAACGAGTGAAGTTCGTTCTTCTCTGTTGCACCAAGCGATCGGTACAGTGTTAGGAAAGATAAAATTATCTTCTAAGGTGTTACTCGGGGGTATGTACTACTCGTTGTTGCACTCATGGACCCCGGTTGCTTACCTTTTGCAAATGTTTTCTTAAGGGGGTACTTGTGAGATACTGATAAAAAAGAATAGATTTATGAGGTAAGTAAGATTTAATTTGTCGATAATGATTCAATTATATACAGTGGCGTAGATAGCTTTTTGCGCCCGTGTCGGCGCAAATTTTTTTTACTATTTGCTGGGGCAGAATTTAAACCCCTTACCTGTTGAGTGACAATCAACACAAAGACTTACCACTACTGTTCTTTTAAATGAGAACTGAGTAAACATGAAACCATCCGCCAATGAGCTATAATTCAGTCATTGGGTGATTTGCGGAAACAAATTGTGGTGGAGAATTTTTTTCTTTAATTTTTTTATGTTTTTTGGGGTGCTGAACACGAGAGACTTCACACAAAATTCTTTTTTGCGGAATATTGCTCAAAATCTCAAAAAACCTAGAAATTTCGGTACTTCTTTTGGTTTTTCGATTATAACTTAAAAACCGTGGATCCTACCTAGAAAAAGATAGCCAATAAATTGAAGAGCACAAAATTCTGCGTCGAATGAACTTCCGAAACATCAAATTTGGTCCAGTGGTGTAGCCGCAATCGACAACCGAAAAACGTCGATTCTTATTAACTTTGCGAAAAACACTGTTATGGTCACATTTTAACGTCTGTAACTTGAAAACGGCTACTAATACGTAAAAATGCAACAAGTAAAGAAGTAAGAAATTCTCCGTTCAGAAAGTACGTGGAGGTTGGTTGAGGAGTATAAATTGGGCAGCGATTCTGATTGACAATTTTGTCAGTCATTTACCACTAACTTTATTTCCAAGGATTTAGTTGCCGTTCTAGTGGACATTTCCACTTCACACGGAAGTCAGAAAGCGTTGATAGCATCTGCTTATTTTCCCTCGGACGAAAATGTGATTTCCCCAACCGAGGTTAGGAAACTTATAGACTTCTGCAGGAAATCGAATCGGCAATTCATCATTGGTTTTGACGCCAACGCACACCATACTATCTGGGGAAGCAGCGACGTTAACAACAGAGGTAAGCTCTTACTTGAGTTTCTTATGTGTAAACAAGTGTTCGTCCTCAGTAAGGGGTGCAAGCCCACTCTTGTCACTGCAACCAATGCAAGAGATGTTCTTGATCTCACTCTTGCCAGCAGGGTTTTATCGGAGGCAGTTAATTGTCTAATTCCGACCATTTATACATTCGTTTTCATATTCCTGGTGGTTCTGATCTCCGCTATGCATCCTTTTGTCCTAAGAAGACGAATTGGAAACTTTTTCGGCAGCTAGTATGTTCCAAAGGTGAGAACCTCTGAATTCGATCAGTACGACTGGTGAGTTGGATTTAGCTGCAGAACAGCTGAGAGGTGTCCTTTTAACCTCCTACGAAGACAGTACTATTGCACATGACTTTAGTACGGCGCGTAAGGTTCCTTGGTGGAACGAAGAAGTGGCGCGCTAGAGAGCCCAGGTTAGGAGGAATTTCAATAGGGCTAAACGTAATAATAAATGGCGCGAATATAGAGACTCGCTCACGGAATATAATGTTCTTATCAGACACTCCAAATGGGAGAACTGAAAGGGACATTGTGAGAGTATTCAGTCGCTACCTGAAGCGGCCTGCATCCACCAGGCCCTGTCTAAAGCACAATAATGGTATCGGATTGCTTAAGAAACAAGACGGATCCTTCACGGAGGGCCATAAGAAGAAACTCTTGAGCTCCTCCTAAACACCCACTTTCCGGGTTCTGTCCAAGCTGAACCCTGCTTATTCATTGCATCGGCTGACCATCGTGTACCTATTAGCCGATCAAACAACCTCTCAGAGGTAATTTTCGATAAAGAAAAGGTCGTGGAGTCCTTTGAACCATTTAAGGCATCTGGTGCCGATGGTATTTTTCTGCACTTTTACGATACAGCCTTGAATTTATTATCGCCCCCCTGACTGTTATTTTTAGGGGCAGTTACTCCTTAAGTTATATTCCACGTTTATGGAGGGCGGTAAACGTCGTATTCATTCCGAAAAACGGAAACAAGCCGGAGGATCTACCGAAATCGTACAGACCGATAAGCCTTTCATCGTTTCTTTTGAAAACTATGGAGAGGCTACTGGATCTGCACATTAGACAGCAAATGGATTGCACACATCCCTTGCATCGTACTCAATTCGCCTACGTCAAAGGTAAGTCGACCGTGGTTGCCTTACACAATCTCGTAGGATCGATTGAAAAACCCCTTATTGATACGGAAATTGCTCTCTGCGCCTTCATTGACATCGAGGGAGTTTTTGACAATACTGGCTATAGCTGTATATCTAGAGCACTTGAGCTCAGAGATATACCGACTGCCACAATCATGTGGATCGACGCAATGTTTCGTGGGCCAGAAATTCACTCAACTTTGGGCGGCACCCAAACTAGTGTTTATGCTGTTAAGGGTTGCCCTCAGGGTAGGGTCATGTCCCCACTTCTCTGGTCACTTGTCATATATGAGTTACTAGCTAGGTTGTGCGTCAGTGTTTTTGAATCCTGTTTGCAGGAGCGAGTTTTCGCTGCTGTATGGAAGAAACAAAGATTGGTTCTGCTACCAAAACCCAACAAACCGCCGGGCGAACCAAATTCATACCGTCCAATTTGCCTGCTAGACACCGCTGGGAAGGTACTGGAACGAATAATTTTTAGCAGACTAGCTGCCGTCGTAGAGGAAAAGGGAGCACTGTCGGACCGACAGTTTGGTTTCCGAAGGGCGCGCTCCACGGCCGATGCCATCTTGACAGTGACAGATTTAGGGAAACAGGCACTTCGAGATAGCAAATGTTGCGCGGTTGTGACACTGGACGTCAAAAATGCTTTCAATTCGGCAAACTGGAAATGCATTCATTTGTCTTTGCAGAGGATAGGTGTGCCTGACTATTTGACGCGACTTATACAGAGCTACCTTTCGTGTAGAATCCTACAGTACGAAACCAGCGAAGGACCAAGGGAGTACAATGTAACAGCAGGAGTACCGCAAGGATCTGTACTTGGCCCTTTGCTGTGGAACATCATGTACAACGACATATTGGATTTACCAGTACCCAAAGAAGTAACGATAGTCGGGTTCGCAGATGACATAGCTGTGGTCGTGGTGGCCAAGGATCCAGCATTGGCCGAAGTTTATGCCACCGAAGCAATCACAACTATTAAGTTGTGGTTGGATAAAGTAGGACTGGAGCTAGCTGAACAAAAGACGGAAGCCGTTCTCATCAGCAACCGAAGAAAAAATAATACCCTGAGGATCAGAGTTGGAAACACCATCATTATTTCTAAGCCAGCAATTATGTATCTGGGGGTGATGATTGACGCGAAGCTAACATTTGGAGAGCACCTCAAGCACATATGCAAGAAGGCGGCTAATGCTACTGTGGCTTTGGCGAGGATGATGCCAAATGTGGGAGGACCACGACCGAGTAGGAGACTCTTATTATCTAGAGTGATCACCTCTATACTTCTGTATGCGTCACCAGTTTGGATCGACGCGCTTCGTCACGCCTGTAATATTCGAAGAATCAACTCTGTTTATCGAAGGAACGCATTGAGAGTGTGCTGTGCATACCGAACAACATCAGATGAGGCAGCCTACGTTGTATCAGGTATGATCCCCGTAGATATTCTAGCAGACGAAATGGACCGATTGCCGATGTTTGGAGCCACCGGACGTATATAATGCGCGCAAAAAACGAGAAAGGTGCGAGTCTTTGAGGAAATGGCAACAGCGGTGGGATGAAACTCCGAAGGCAAGCTGGACACACATACTTATCCCGCAAATCGAATTGTGGCTGAACCGCAAACATGGAGAGGTGAACCATTATCTAACCCAGTTTCTTACTGGTCATGGCGGATATAGGAAGTACCTACACAGATTCAAGCTGGACGATTCGCCCGACTGTCCGAGGTGCCCAGGAATAGCGGAAGACCCGGAACATGTATTCTTTCACTGTCCAAGATATAGAGGTAAGCGTGAAGCACTGGAGGTCGAACTTGGCAGTGACCTCAATCCACATAACATAGTGGAACACATGATAAGATCTGAATCCAATTGGGAGACCGTAACTCACACAATATACGACATATATAGGGAACTGAGGAAAGAGGAGCAACTACGAAAAAGGACGCAAAGGATTAACGGCTAATTAGCCAAAACCAGCCCTACGACGTAATACTGAGAGGTAGTTCCGTAGGGAGAATGGCGGAGAAAGAGGGTTGAAGGTTTTACTGGGTAAGTAGTCGCACACTGAAGATGAAAGTCCCATGTCGCTGCCGTACAATTGACATCAGTAGTCGGCAGTGTCTCCTGAACAATGAGATTTCCCCCCTCTATAATAAAAAAAAAAAAACTAGGTTGTGCGATTATGGTTATGATGCAATCGGTTATGCCGATGATATAACTATCATAATCAGAGAAAGTTTGAGTCGACTGTCACTGAGGTGATGAACGCGGCACTTGATCTAGTACTTCACTGGTGCACTGAAGTTGGCCTGAGCGTCAACCCTCAACAAACCGTCTTAGTTCCCTTCACTCGAAAAAAGAGTCTAAGCTTAAACCCTGTCAGCCTTGGCGGAACAGTACATCAGTTCTCGACTGAAGTCAAATGCTTAGGCATTTTGTTGGACTGACTGGAGCAATCTCGTCGAGGCTGTTATCAGTAGGGCCAATCGGATCATGTGGGATTGCAGGTCTCTGTTTGGCAAAACTTGGGGACTGACCCCGAAAATGATCGAGTGGCTATATTTGATGGTCGTAACGTTCAGTTGTGACTTATGTGGCGCTAGTCTGGTGGCCCAAAACGAATCAGTGTTGCATCATACAGCTTTGTAGTAAGTTACAGCGTCTGACATGTCTTGGTATGGCAGGATCCATCCGTACTTGTCCGACATCGGCTATTGAGGCGATTGTTTGACTTACTCCGCTGCATATTTTCATACAAGAGTCTGCGGCTCTGAGCACTCTTCGAATGCGTCTAACATACGATGGCTATGTGTCCAATCACATCACATGAGCATTCTGGAGCGGATTCCAGGCATGCAGATCTGCTCGAGATCTGATTATATGACTCGAGAAATAGGTTTTGGTAGAAAATTCTCGTTCTCCATCCCCACTCGCGGGGAATGGGACAGTGGCATTCTTGGCTATGTACTATACCATGTGGTTTACCGACGAATCTAAAACGGAGCTGGGAGTTGGTGCTGGAGTATATGAACCGGACACCAGGATCTCCATTGCTATGGGCGTCTGGCCTATCGTTTTTCAAGCTGAAACCCATGCCATTGAGGCCTGTGCCAGAGACATTGTGGACAAGAAACTCAAAGGCGCTAACATGCTACCTGTACTGAGAGTCAGGCAGCCATTAAGGCTCTTTCTTCACATAGTTTCTCGTCGAAATTAGTGAAAGAGTGTCTTATTCCCTTCAGTGTCTCACAAATACCAATCGGGTTACTTTATGTTGGGTACCTGGCCATCAGGGCATCCCTGGTAACGAAGCTGCCGATGAACTTGCTAGACAAGGCTCTTCGGATAAATTTTTCGAGACTGATCCTTACTGTGGTCTGCGTTGGGCCAAAACAAGATCACTAGTGAGGGAGTTGTCTGCCTATGAAAGACTGCGTCACTGGGATTGTTTTCCAGGACTCCGGCAGTCAAAAGATCTTATAAAACCCTACGGTCTCATAGAAACCAGCCGCCTGGGTAGAGCGGACCTGAGACTAATCGTGGGTTACCTCACGAGGCACCACTGTGTGCGATATCACGTCAACAAAATGGGTCTATCCACTGATACGGAGTGCAGGCTACGCCTGGAGGACACAGAGTCCACTAAACATCTTCTCTGCGAATGTTCGGCGGTAGCCCATTCCAGGTTCTTGTCTCTTGGACACTCCATCATGAGCTCAGTGGTCGTAAGGAGTAGCCCTACAAAGGGTCTATTAGCCTTCATTAGGCTGGTTGAGGGTCTTTAAGATTAATTAAGGCTATGGCATAATAGATCTGATGGTAGCAGTGTCCACCCTTGGGTATCTTAGCCTGTCCTTGTTATTATTATTACTAATAAGTACCTAACCTTTTTAATTCAGTCAAAAGAAAATTCAGAAATTCGAAATAACTATAATCACGTTTTTGAACGAGTGTTCCTTTATAAAATATCTTCGTTCTTTTTTTTTTAGTAGGTGCAGGTAATTCATCAACAATTTGAATATTGAAGGTTGTATTTTCATGTATATATTACAAGAAGTTGAATAAAGAGTACACTACAGGTTTACAGCCTTAGTTTTTTGGAAGGACTGGGTTGTGGGGATGGTGGTCTGGGTTAAGGTGGAGGGGATTCAACATCTCTTCTTTCAAAATCTCTCCGAGGTCCTCGTCGTCTATGGCTGCATGAATGTGAACCTATTCGCACACTCGCCCTCACATTTGACAAAAAGCGGGAACAATGTAGACATGCCTTCTGGCAGCCACAGTGTCCTACACATGCCTTCTTGCATTTACAAGATTGACGGGCAGTAGGGCATCTGGTGCGGCATTCTTCGTGGTTGTTACAGACAGGAGTCCACTTTTGGTGATTCCTCACCCCCATTATTTGGGCCTTTCGTCAAAGCAAAGCCACTTCGGCACTTGGTGGTATACCCTCATTGAATGCAGCTGTGCTGCATCCTCAGTTGATGGAAGTGAGGCGATGTTGAATCGCGCCTTGAAGGAGGACGTCACACAGCTTTTGTTTCTCAGCAAATTTAATGTGGTGGCGTCTTTTTGGCCGTACAGGGCCTTCAAGAAGGCCTCTCCTGCCGTAGCTATACTTAAACGAGCTTCCTGGGGATTTTGAAAAACTTTTATGATGGCTGGCAAATGTGAATTTCTCCGGAGGACGTTGAGAAATTTCCTCTTCCCCTGGTTTACCAGCTCACTGGTGGAGTCGCTAGTAAAAATAGTATGTTTTGAGATATTATTTTCTAAATTGCGAGGTAAGGAGCGTACACGGTTTGCGGCACATGCCCTTTTTATGGTTTGAAAATCAGAATGACCAAAACGATCAACGTCTTTCCCCTCCCCACCACTGTGACGGATTCGTTTAATGGAGCCAAGGAGAGAGCTGTCGTGATTATGAGGGTATCTGCGTTTTCCCTGGCTTGCACTTCATCTAGAACTCTGTGTATTTCTCCATAAGCATTGAAATCAGGCTCCTTTTGTTAGAAGAGTTGGTCTAGAAAGTGTGTTAGACAACTGTGGGCACCATCAGTTCAGTGGACTTCTACAGATTGTTTCCTGGTTGATCTTCTCAGATGTTCCATGTGCTTCGTACTGGTGACGGCAACTTCGTCAGGGTAGCCGTCAAAAACTACAACAGAGGTTGATTTATAGTTGGACTTCACGTAAATTTCACGGATTTCCGCATATGTCTGCCCTTGATGCCACTCCACCCGGTGCAATAAGAACCCTCCGACAATGACTTGTTTTGTGTTGCTCAAGTTTCACTGTTGTTGATTCGGTTCAAAGCCCTGTACAAGCTCAATTTTGTACATTTTTTGATTCCATTAATGGCCAAAGAGCCTGAGGGTGGAGAGACAGTTCGCATATTATAACTCTGCCAACTCAATATCTGATTGTTTTTGTGGAACAGCGTGTCAGCATTTACAACTACAAACTTTTCGTGGATTTGAATAGCACTATTCATCAATGGCCGCGTTTGTACCGTGGAACTAAAAGGAGTATTAACTAGATCATATTAGATTTAGTTCTAATTCGTGGAGTGTTTATACCGACCGGTACTAAATATGACAAATGTCAAATGTTGGCTTATCACTTGGTTTTAACGAAAATTTTAGAAATGTAAAGACCCCAGTAGCTTTTTGTGAAAAGCGCTTTCATACCCCTGAATCCAACAAAACATATACATATACAGCAACCGTCAAGAACGGAAACACAAACCTAATCCAAAATTTTTGGTTCAGCACCGCATCGTAAGTGGAGCTAAGAACTAGTCCAATAAACTAATCCTATATGTTTACACCATGGTGAATTTGCTGGGATTAGTTAATACTGAAACATAGTTCCACGGCATAAAAGTAGACAATGCAAGAGGCTTCACTGGATGAGCTCTTTTGAATTCAACTGCCCGAAAATCGTCTCCAACTCCGGTTTACTCCTTGCAAGCCCACCTTTTTAACCCAGTGGCAGTCTATCCTTTCATCTCCGAAAATACTAGTACTTATTGATGTGAGGTCTGATGTTTCTGGAAAAGGTTGTTCATGAAACCAATTCATAAGCTTTCCTTGGTCAATCTTGTCTCACTCGAGTCTGAGAAATAAAAGTTGTTCATATTCCCGAATTTAGAACCGAACTGTCGGTGATCTGACCTTCAGCAGGTAGAGAGCAGATGGCTGGGTTCTGTGTTGGAAGGATAGAGATGGAAGGGAGGGGACCCGAACAAAGCAATAAACGAGTAGAAATTTGGAGAAAGGGTAGAAGCTCTTAACCTGGAAAGTCAGAAAAGTCATCGCTTATTTGATGTTTCATTTGTAGGGGTTTCTCTGGCCGAATTTTGCGTATTTTCAATATCAACCAACTATAGTAGATCTTACTACAAACTTTTGATCAAAATTTCAAGTCACTAGCCTCATTTTGCAGAAAGTTATCGCTTATTTTAAGTTTTCTTTCTAAGGGAGGTAGGGTTTTTTTTGGTCCGATCTTGCGCATTTTCAACAGCAACTAACAATATCCCACTCCAAACATTTGACCAAAATTTCAAGTCGCTAGCTTCATTCTATGAAAAGTAATCGCTCATTTGAAAATCCATTTGTAGGGTTGAGTCGGATCTTACCCATTTTCAATTACACCCAACAAAATCCTACTGCAAACATTCGACCAAAATTTAAAATCGCTATCTTTATTATATCGGAAGTTATCACTTATTTAAAGTTTCATTTGTAGGGGAGGTAGGGGTTCCTTGACCCATTTTCAATGCCAACCAACTAGATCCCACTACAAACATTTGACCAAAATTTCAAGTCTATAGCTTTTTTATATTGAAAGTTATCGTGCGAACGGACAGACAGACGGATAGACAGACATGGCTAAATCGAATCTGGTGGTGGCCCTGATAATTTATATATATACATTACCATACCTCCGGAGCCTCCTTGAAGGTGTTACATATTTTCGTCGTGACACAAACAATATACCTTATGCTTATAGGGTATAAAAATAGCCGCATTTGTCGCACGTTCCAATGAAAGTGAAATGGTTCGGCGTGCTCCTGGATCTTTCGGTTTGATAGTGAATGTCGACCTTTATGAAGAGTGTCTTATTAAGGATTTCACAATTTAAAATGTGAATAAAACAAAGAGTTTTAAAGGAATTGGAGAACCTGATTTTTTAGTCAGTACTAATGTGGTTTATTACCATGGTTTATTTATGGAACAAAATGTAAAGGAAATATTCACCACGGCTTTGGTTGAAGACCTCCATCCGCTTGTCTACACCTTGCATGACGCTGAGGCATAATTTCACCTTGCTATTACCACGTCAGCAAGCAGAATTGTCGCATCTGAGCTGATGAGAACAGAGAGCCTTGGAGTTATTTTAAAGAAGGCTGCATCAACGAAAAGTCACTGTTTGGTTCGATTTTTGGAGCAGCGGAGTCATCGGGCCGTACGTCTTTAGAAACAAAGTCGGCCGGCCGCGATACCGCGTCATGATATCGCAGTTTTTGTGGTCGCAATTGAAAGCTACACAAACGAACGATATGGGGTTCCAACAGGATGGTGCCACTTGTCACACAATCAACGAAACAATGCCTTTCTCGCGGTAAAACTGCGATAATTGCATATTATCTCCCGAATTGGTGGTGTCAGTTGGCCGCCCAGATCATATGATTTGGCATCGTTGAACTTATTTCTTTGGGGAAATTTGAAACAGAAAGTGTACGCTCACAAGCAAACAACCCTTCATAAGCTGAAGGGTGAGACAATTCAACACATTTATGAATTTGAGCTGCAATTATGCCTGAGCGCCATCCAAAATTTTGACAAGCGGAAAGAATGCTGCCGCCAAAGCGCGGGTGTATATTTAAGTGTTAATTTCTTCAATACATGATTGTAATAAACAACATTCTTGTTCAAAAAAATAAAGTTGTCAAATTCCTTTATAACTGTTGGTTTCATGCGTCACTCTCTTGGTATGAGCAAATTTGCACCACTTTTTGAGAGATGATTTCATTATGCGCAATTAGTCAGCTGTTGACTAACCTATTTTTATCAACGAGATACGATATTGTAATCCAAAATAAATAAATAAATTTTTTCATTTGTTACAAATTTTCATCTGTTTAGCAAAACAATTTCCTGATTAGTCTCATTCCGACGGCCAAACCGCGTCAACCGGACTTAATTGAAAGAAGTGTAATAAATTTGGACCTATTTAGTGCTAATTTTGTACAGTCGAAAAAAATTCATTACACTTTACTTTTAAAAGTTACGGAAGTATCCGCTAGCTGAAGGCTTAAAAAAAGTTTTTTTAGTCACAAATTACTCGTTATATTAATGCTAATTTCGTAATTTCGAAAATTCCTCTTCCATAGTCCTTCGCGTGGGCGCCCCCTGGAACGGCAGTGGTCACTGACCATTGCTAACCAATGTCAAGACGCCAGTGATGGCGGTGCGATGATTTGGTTGAGGTAAACCTTCCCCTTTTGGGGAGGGGTGTAAAAATTATACCACAGCCTTTCCCTTTGACGACCTGTCGTTAAAACCGACAAACAAAAGACAGGATGTGTATGCCAGCAACTTGCACTATTCGAAATCTTTATATGCTAACGAAACGTCAACTATGCCTCGGATAAGGACTGACTCAACGGTTACGACTTTTGGCAATCGTACAATGACAAAGATTGGATTCTGGAATGTGCGTATTCTCCTGGACAATGGATCAGAAGGTCCCCAGAACACACGATTTCTTCAATTAGAGAGTGAATTTCTGAGGTCTAACTTAAACATCTTAGGAGTTGAGTCAGATAAGATGGTGGAACAGAGGAGAATTTATCTCTCCAACGGGTAGCACTGTAATGTTGTACTTCGGTAGAGCTGCCGGTAGTCGTCGTGAGTCAGGTGTGGGGCTCCTTTTAACCAGAGTCGCACGAAACTGTCTCTTATCCTGGGAGCCGATCTCTGACATAATCTTGACCGCCATTCCGGATCAAAATGACAATGTCTTTGTAAAAGTCTCCTTCTACGAAGAACTAAACGCCGTTCAAAGCAGAACACCTAAAGGTGACATTATAATTTGAATGCTAAAGTTGGCGCCGATAACTATGGGCTCAGACATGTGATGGGGAGACATGGTCTTGGTGATCGTAACGACAATGGTGAAAGATTTGTAGAGTTCTGCAACTTTCACAGTCTCTTCATCGGTGGTACTATGTTTGAGCATAAGGACCAACACAAAATCAGTTAGTCCTCTGTTGATCGGCGCAGAACACAAAATCAGATCGACCACTTTGCCATTGCCAGAAGGGTGCCGATATTGGGATGGGAAGAGACAATTATCTTATGAGCGCTAATGTTCGATTGCGTATTGCAGTCGTGAGTCGTCCTAGCAACGAAAGATTCAGGCGCCGCAAATTCAACACCGCTCGATTAAAAAATCCAGCTGTCTTGCAACAATTTAATGACCATCTTGCGCAAAAAGCAGCTGAGATAGTGAAATAAATGAAAACTGGGATGCCATAAAAAATGCGTACATTGATAGCGCCGACACCATCCTTGGCACAAACCTGGATTGCCGGAATAAACCCTGGATATTTGACGCTTCATGGCAGCGGATTGTTGAAAGAATGGAGCTGAAGGTCCGTTTGGCTGCAGCATCAGACGACAATCGAAGCAGCATCGAACTCCTTTACCGCCAGAAAGCTCGAGAAGTTCAACGTAGTGTGCGACGCGATAAAAGAATTTATGCCAATTCTCTTTTAGACTCAGCAGAAGAACTCGCAAGAAATAACAACTTAAACGCCGTATACGGTGTCATCAAGGAGTTTGCAGGTGGCCGTAACTCCTGCCAACATCCGGTGAAGGATAGTGATGGAAAGCTACTTATCTTGGAAGAAGAACAAATAAGGCGGTGAAAAGAACACTTCGCCACGGTCTGGAACCGTGTAACCTCTGGTGAAGTTCCCCCTCATATAGCTAAATTAAGCTAACCATCAAAATGTGCATATACGTATACACTGCCCCGACTAAAGAGGAATAAGTCGCTGCAATTATTGCACTAAAAGGAGGACGGTATCCCTGCCGAACTTTATCAAGCAGCGCCAAGCGTAACTGCCGATTTACTGCACCCACTTGTTGAAAAAGCCTGGAATACAGAGCCTTTTCCCACTGAGTGGAAAGAAGGTTTGTTTATCAAACTTCCAAAGAGGGTAGCCTCACAGACTGTAATAATTGGAGAGCCATTGTGTGCTCCCCGCCGTTGCAAAAGATAATAGCTAAAATTGTCCTGGAAAGACTAAAGGCCCACTTAGAAAGCACAATTGATGAAGAGCAGACTGGTTTTCGATCCCGATTCTCCTGTGTCCATAACATTAACACCTTGCGAATCATCATCGAGCAATGCGCTGAATACGATTTTCCGCTTCACTTGCTTTTCGTTGATTTTGAAAAGACTTTCGATAGTGTGAACCGGGATTTTATATGGACGGCCTTGCGCTTGAGAGGCATCCCTGAGAAGCTTGTGGCTATTATTAAGGCAACTGTCGCAAATGTCGCGTTCTGCATAAAGGTAAGGTGTCGGGGGATTTTGAGCTTCGCAGTGGAGTTCGGCAGATGTGCACCCTCTCACCGATCCTATTCCTCATAGTGATCGGCGATGTGTTGCATGCAGCCCTTTCCGGACCCGACAGAGGAATTTAATGGACTTTGACATCTTATCTACAACATCTTGACTACGCTGACGACATATGCCTACTCTCCCACAAAATCATGGATCTGTCCACAATGGCGTTAGATCACGAGAGGGAGGCAAGCAAGGTTGGGCTAAAAATGAATACCAACAAGACCAAGGTTCTTAGCCCGCCGTTGCGAAAAAGAAATCCGACACCTATTGCCATCAATATTAATGGGCAGCCTGTGGAGAAGGTGGACAACTTCGTCTACCTGGGTAGCATTGTTGCCGAAAATGGTGGTACGGAGCAGGGCATCGCTGATCGTATCAACCAGGCTAAACGCGCATACGGCATGCTGTCCAAAATCTGGCAGAGCAGTTATCTCAGCATCAAAACCAAGCTAGGCCTGTTTTGCTCCCTGGTACTGTCCGTCCTTTTGTATGGGAGCAGTACATGGAAAGTTTCCGTCGGTCTTATCAGAAAGCTGCAAGTTTTCGTCAACTCATGTCTTCGTCGAATTTTAAGAATTTTCTGGCCCAAAACAATATCAAATGAAGAGCTAAGTCGGCGTACGGGTCCGATGCCAATCGACGAATTGATACGCAGGCGAAAATGGTAGTGGATAGGTCACACATTGCGGAAGAGTGATAACTGCATTGCTTTGCATGCCATGAAATGGAACCCCATTTCCAACCAAGGCCGACCAAGAGGGGGTCCTCGAATCACATGGCGTCGATCTGTGGCAAAGGAGTGTCAGGCACTGGTTAAGTCTTTTGGGGAGTTGCGCCCCATTGCCCAGAACAGAGTACGATGACGCGCAGGAGTAGTTGACGCGCTATGCCCCGCTATGGGTTAAGGCAAAGTAGTAGTATATGAGCTGAAAAACAAGCAAAATTAATCGAAATTGAGAGTAAATTTAAGTTCACTTTTTACAGTGTTGCACAAATGCTAGACCAAGTGTGTTGAAGTCAAGGGAGATTATGTAGAAAAATAAAAGCATTTTATAACTGAAAATCGTAGTCTTTCATTGTCAGGCCGCGAACTTTTCACCTTACCCTCGTATTTGAACGTAAGGTTCTGCGGCAAATTTTCGGGACTGTTTGCGATCGAAATGGATGACGCATCCGGTACAACCATGAGTTGTATGAATTGTACGATGAGCTGGAAGTTTCGAAAATAGTCAAACTACAACGACTTCAATGGGCCGGGAATGTACAACGGATGGACGATGATGGCATGCCAAAGAGAGTAATGAACGCTGAACGAGTCGACGCAGCGAGACTGCAAAAACGACCGAGAGCTCGTTGGGAAAGCTCAGTATATGCGGAAGCTGAGCACCTACTGGGCTTCCAGAATTGAAGGACGCGGTCACGTGACCGAGATAATTGGAGGATAACGATCCAGGCGGCCAAGGCCCGACGTCGGAATGTCGCGCCACGATGATGATGAAATTGATATGATGACGCACTCCCCTTGCGTAGGTTCCGCTCGCTACGCGGCAAAGGGGTGCAACCCTCAGCATACTGTCCTAAAACGCTGTAGCGGTAAAGCCACTATTAAGCCCAGGTGCGAATCACGATGCGGCTTCGCCCGGTGAAAGAGGAATATACCGTAAAATTTGACAAACGGTCTGCCATGTCACCTACCGGAGACTTAGATCGTAAACAACACCGTTGTGATACCGCCAGGATTCATCCTACCATAGCCTTACTAACTTTTACAACCAGGCTGTAATATTCTGAATTGCACTACAATAAATGAAATATACGAGTAATTTCTAATCATTTCCATATTATGTACGAGTACAAACAAAAATTGTTATCGTAAAATAAAAATTGGAAAAATTTGTGGCATATACTCAGACTACCACTTTAGCCTACACGGTGTCTACAAAGAAGCAGGGTTAAGCCCTCCCAAATAAGTATGTACTTAAGTATAGATAGTCAAAGTCGCTGCCTATAAGATAAGCTATTTCCGCCAACACAATCTTAACAGCTCCTTGGATACATTTGGATTTTCATACCTTTGCTGACGAACTTTTTGCTCAATTGGAAGTAATCTTCGCAGATATTGCAGGCATGCAGTCCAACAGCGCTACATATTGTGTTGAGTAGGTAGGAGTCAATTTGGTAGCTACACATTCCATTTTGTTCACATACTTGGAGGAACGATAATAACATACCTCTGATGCATAATTCAAAGCTCCAGCCCCAAATCTGCCATTTTTATGATAGTCAAGAGCGAATCTCTGCTATAATGATGAGTACGTATGTACATACAAACATAACATAACATTTCGCACGCATGCTCTTATCTTGTATCTCCTTACAAGCATTTCTCCAATCCCCATATATAGCGCACTCAGTGCTCCACATGTACTCATATTGTACATAACGAGCACAAATACGCCCGTGGAGCATTTTATGAATGGAATCCTATCTGAGACTTGCCTCCCCTTTACTATGTGTCTGAGGAATTCGCGACCGGAAAAATAAACAGTATTATTCATCAATTATGTAGTTTTGACGTCACTCACCTATCTGAGATTGATGCAGTAGTGTGGGTTTGTGACGCAATATGACGCGATTACTCGTATAACACGCGAGTAGTTTAAGTACTCGTATGAATGATTTATGTACATAGAAAACTCATACTGGCACTAACACTATTGCCGCTCACTGAGTATAATATCTTTTCCTTTCTCGCTGAATGGGAATTCAACTTTTATGTATACATAGTGGGTCTTCAAATCGCGATCTGTTCTCTCAATGTTCTTGGGGAGGCATTGGCCCCAAGTGGGCGCCCTGCGGCAACTTCGCATTTAATCCGCGTTTTATTTCCACGAGACCACTTGGCTTGACCATACATACGAGTACTATACTCATATGTGGAAGTGGACAAGTGATTTTGCAAGCTTGGAAGCGCTCGGCGCGGCGTTTCTTCTCGTCCGGTCACAATCGAGCCACCGGATCAGTCTTTGAATTTTTATTAGTTGATCGCTAATTAGCAAAAAAATCGAATTTACATTTAAACACGATTTTATTGATGTTTAGTTAGATGACTGCGGGAATAAACGTTTTTTTTTTCGTTTTGGACTTTAATGGCCGCCATTACACAGTGATCGATAAGGTGCGGGATTTTAAGATCAGGGGTTCTTTGGGAGTATCACGTTTACATCTTTATTATGATCTTTATTAAAGCTTAGACGTGAGAGATTGAATTATAGGTTGCTTCTTAGGTATTTAGTTTGTTGTTGTATACACAGTAATTTCCAAAATTATTTCGACAATGCAAATTGCATTTTGATGCGTTCGGTAGCCGTGAGGTCTCGGTCGCTATTGTACGATGTTTGCATCTGGGGATCACGGAATTTATCCTGCGCGTTTATAAAATAAAAAACTGCCTGTGAGGTCTATGAAGTTGGCATCTCAAGAAGATTTATTTTTTAATGCAAATTACCTAATTTATTCCAATATTCGATCCACCATTGCTGAACGAAATGAGGCTAGTTCTCTCTGAAAAGCCAAGTCTCTGAGCGTCATCCTGGACAGGATGCTGAGGTGGAGATCCAATATCCAGGAACGAGTGTTGCGCTATGCTCGTTTAAGGTAGGAAGTGGGACCTGAAACCGGAGATTGTATTCTGGCTCTGTCTCAGCCCTGCGACCTATACTTTTGCATGGTATTATCGTCTGGTGGACTGGCCTCAAGTTTGCGGTTTACCGAAGTATGTTAGAGAAATTGCAAAGAATTGTGAGCATTACCATTACAGGGGATTTTAGAACTAGACCAGCAGCCGTTCTTGATGTCCTGCTCAATTTGCTCCCATTAGATATTTTTGCTAAGCAGGTGGCCTCGAACGTAGCCATTCATCTTCGGGAAACTGGACAGTTCACTGTGGCAGCCACGAGACACTCGTCTGTTCTTAGCAGCTTGGATCTTCCTGCGGTGACGGATTACACTCTCTTCAAGTCTCTGTTTGGTAAGAATTTTGTAAGCCTAATCCCCTCACGGGACGAGTGGGGGCTAACACTTTCCAGGAGTCAAATGCTATAAGTTTATGTACCGATGGCTCTAAGACGAATCAAGGTGTGGGAGTGGCGGTGTACTCGGACAAGCTGAATATACGAGTAAACTTGTTACTCCCTGACTTTTGCAGCGTTCTTCAGATCGCGGCTATTTAGGAGGCTCTCATCTGGCTCGGGCGTAATATTCATAGCTGCTATCGAGATTACCATTCATATTCACGGATAGTCAGCCGGCGATTAAATCCTTTGAGTCTGTCATTACAAACTCAAAGACTGTTGCCGCATTTCGCACCTGTCTCTTGGAGATTGGACTTTTTTTTAACATCTCCCTTTGTTGGATTCCGGCCCATAGTGGCTTTGACGGAAACTGCAAAGCGGATGAACTAGCTAGACGAGTACTTCCAAAGCTAGGTGGAGTAATGGTAGCACTTGTATGGTTACTAGACAACTTTACCCTAGGATCGATTCTAAACGCTCTGCGGAGCTGCTGGCGTTGAATAGAAGAAGCCTACGAACTCTTGTGGGGGTGATTACAGGGCACTGCTCGATCGGCGAACATGCTAGGAGAATGGGGTTTCCACACAATGACCTCTGTAGGAGCTGCGGGGATGAGGATGAGAAGGAGAGTATCTTTCATATGCTATGTGGGTGTCATGCCCTGGCTAGAAGAAGAAGGATCACCTTAGAGTCTTTTTATGTTGGCGATCTGAACAACCTTAAGGATGTTAGCATCAGCCGGCTCCAGCGCTTTGCCAACACGAATTTGTTTTCCTGTTACTACAACGATGTCTACACTATCATCATCATCATTGTGGCGCAACAGCCCGACGTCGGGCCTTGGCCGCCTCGATCGTTGTCCTCCATTTATCTCGATCACGTGACCGCGTCATCCAATCCAATCCTCATCAAAAATCCAAATGATTATTTCGTAACGGTACTGACAAATGCGCAAAGTTGATAAAAGTTGCCCTATTATGTTATGTTTCGATGGGCGTATAAATATTATGGACTTAGATTTGAAAATTTGCGAATGAGACGTTTTAAAGGTAAAAAAACGCGATTTTCAAGTAGAAGACATTTACGCTATTTTCAAAAACAATTTTACTTATATTATATTTTTTAGTTAACGGCATAACAGAAAAGAAGCAAAACTAATGACAAAGGAATTCAAATCACACCCAAAGTGAAAACTACAAATATTGTCCGAAATGTCCTCCTTCGTGTTGGATACAAGCTTGATATCTTCTGACAGCTGATGCGACAGCCCGGAGAACTTCTTCCCTCTTTTCTCTCAAATCGCAGCATGCCGTTTGAATTTTCCGAATCAGGTGTTCCCGCGACGTGATGGGTTCGTTATAAACCTCATTTTTCAAACTTCCCCAAACATAAAAGTCAAGAGGAGTTAAATCAAGACTTCTGGCAGGCCATGCAATAGGCCCATATCGTCCGATCCACTTTTCGTGGAACTCGTTATGAAGAAACTCCATGATAACTCTTCCGTTATGGGCAGGACATCCGTCCATCTGCCACCAAATTTCAGGTCGTTTTGCAATCGCAATACCATCGAGCAAATTCGGGCCGACATCAGTCTCCAACACGTTATGAAACGCGGATGAATTCAGTCGTTCAGGAAGAATTATGGGTTCGGAAAGGGGGTCCCCGAGAACACCTATCCAAACATTCACCCTTAATTCATGCTGGTATCTAGAAGTTCGAGTTGCGTGGGAGTTCTGATGAGCCCAGACATGCGTATTCCGCGAATTAAACACGCCACTCCGTGTAAATGTTGCTTCATCCGTCCATAACACTTTCCTCGAAAAATGCCGATCTGTTGGAGTTTTATCCAAAAACCACCTACAGAAGGTCATCCTCCTTTCAAAGTCTGCAGGTAATAGAACCTGAACCTGTGCTAAGCGATACGGATACTGTTCGTCGACGGAACCGCCATACGCGGGACATTCAGTTGAAGTCCAGCCCTTCGCGTGCTCGAACCGGGGTTCGCATCAAAGTGCCTAAGGATCTCGTCTTGATTCCATGTCGAGCGTTCGCTTTGATCGTTAGTGTTGTGGTTAGGCGTTTTTCCCGTTTCTCTTAAAATTCGGAACGTTCTAGTAAACGTTCTACTATCCGGAGGTCGTCTATGTGGGAAGCGTCTACTGTACTCCCGAACTGCCTCGCATCCGTTCCCTCCAGCAACGCCATATACAAACACCATATCGGCGTATTCACCATCAGTATATGCCCTTTGCATATCTACTAATCAGGAACAACACTATGCCAACCAAAGGACGAAGTTATAATATTATAGCATTAATTTAAATGTTAATATTATTACCTGGTATAATATTTGTACAATAACAACAGATTAATTATGTAATAATAACTGACTTTACGTACAATAATTGAAACTGGCGGGTCGAAGAACTTGCGAGTAAATACAAGCATGACTTAGAAATAACAAGCATTTACGGTTAAAATAACCGTTAGCTTAGCAAGTACGTTATGATGTATTTTTGGCCAGAAACATTTCCAATGTAAAGTTTTTTGTTACATTAATTTGGCACTGTTAGTACATACTTGTTCATATCATGTGATTTGCTGTACATGAAAATCGCGTTTTTTTTACTTTTGAAACGTGACAGTCGCAAATTTTCAAATCCATGTCCTTATTATTTAAACGCCCATCGAAACATAACATAATGGGGCAACTTTTGTCAACTTTGCAGATTTGTCAGTTCAAAGTACCGTTACGAAATAATCATTTGGATGTTTGATGAAAAATAGATTTCATAAAATAATTTTTTCAAAGTTTGAACGGTTTTATCTTTGAAATAACGGTGATTTTTCTAACCGGTAAAAAGTTTATTTATATGAAATTTTATGTAGTTTCAGAAAGTAAGATTAAATCTTGGATCGAATAATTGGGGGCTTAGAAAATTTAGAATTTGTTGGACAAGTCAAGGGTTTGGACTGTTTTTTTTTTTTAAATGCTATAACTCTGTAACGGTTAAAGATAGAGGGTTCATGTAGTATATTAATTTTCTCCAAATAAGCCATACTATCTACCATTTAAATATTTACCATCATGAATGGGACACCCTGTATATAAATGACACTAAAAAATTATAATATTGCCAATCGATTCCTGGGGTCATGAAACGTAAATAAAACCAACTCCAAGGTCGGAACTCGTTATCAAGGGATTTTAATTATTATTTTATTTAATTATTATTTTCTTTTAAATAAGTTAAAAATACAATTCTGGAAGGAGGTAAATCCATAGAACAGTCACGACACTGCAAACTATCCAGGCCTTGCAAGTGAAGAAATATAGTTGTCCAGGCGACGCATAGTGGTTGGCGCCTTTAACCAGCATGGGATTTAAATTGCATTCCGAAATCACAGTACATACAAGCTCACTTACGAGTATATTAATACTCACTTATGTTAACGTTCGCTTATATAAACATTCAATTTAAATGCATTGTAGCCTTATTATATAAACACCGGCGCTCACTTATATTAACGATGTATAGGTACATATAATATTAGAATTAGAAACGTACAATAGTTTTAGGGACTTCCAATTATTCTATTTAACTTTCTGACGAAAATGTTTACAAAAAACTTGCAGTAAGGTTATGTTAGGTGCATGGGTTGCCATGATGCACCACAGCACACTTGGAACAACATCGTGTCCGTTGTGGTACCACAAAAAATCACCTCCATTGAAACCTACATACATATCAAAGTGCTGGCGCTGTACCGATTAAGCCGTGTGCAGTCATATTGCTAAGGTTGTCCAGATCCAAGAAGACGAACACTTCCTTTTCATGCCAGCCAAGGCCGGACAATGACAGAGAAGGTAGAGAACGCTCTCCTCACCATCCACATCTCCACAACTCCTGCAGAAGTCGTGATGAGAAAGATGGAGCTTCGAGGCGAACTCCCCAATTGAACAATGCCAAGAGATAGCCCCTGCAACCCTGCCAATGTGCTTCCTATCCAGCGACAACATTGTTGCAGAGCGTCTGGGATCATTTATCGGCCAAATCTTCCTAGTTATTTGATAAGTGTTGCAGCGATCTTAATCGATAGTTTGAACCTGGCATATGGTATTTTAATGTCCTTGCATCTTTTGTCAACCGCACCAGTTTTACCCTCCAGAGCCAGTTCATTTGCCTTGCAGTTACCCGCAAAATCGGCTCGGGATCCAGAGGATAATGTTGAAGAAAAGCCACCCATCTCCGCGAGGGCTGAGCTGCAGTTCTCAATGTGTTCAGATATCGTCAAGACGGAATAGCCGCGTGACTGTCCGCGTAAATAGTGATGCCAGCACAGGACTTCCGAGATCCCCGAAACCTCCGGCTGTAAAACACTAGAAAAGTCGGGAATAGGGAATGATAGCTAACTCCCCACTCCTGCTGAGTATATGCCTACCCCGAACCCTTCGTCAGTCTTAGATTCATAGATGATTATGGTTTCGGTGGTCAAGGGCATATACCCCGTCCAAAGACCCTCGACGGAATCAGAATAGTGAATTTTCTGCCAACATAATATTTTAGAGTAGTGTAGCACGTCTCCCTGGGGAGATCCTGATTGTTCAGTATAGTAGAGTGTCTCACATTCAGTGCACGCCACTGGGCCGCCACGCAAAGGCGCAAAGTCTTGCTTGCCGCCAGATATTCACCAAGAATACGCAACGGGAGCAAGCCGAATATCATACCTAGTATCCGGCTAACTAGTTTATGTCAACGATACGTCAATTGGGCCACATGGAACAGTTGACGCGCTATGCCCTACAAGGGGTTAGGGCAATTTTGAGTGCTATCCACCACATACTGATACCGTACAATAATTTAGGACGTACGATAAACTTGCAGTTACTATCGTGTTACGAAGGTCGTGAAGTGCGTTCAAAATATCGTAGAGAAATCGTCAGTATTTAAGTTTGTTAGAGAAAAAATAAATTTTAGATAAGCTTAACTCTGGCAAGCACAGTTAGTAAGGGGAACGATCGCATTTTACTACCCCCATCGCGTTTTCTTTCCGGACAGTAATTGGGTTATAGAGCTGATATGTGAAATAACGGAATATCAATCCTACCTGAGCAAATTCTGCCGGAACTACCCTTATGCCGATTTTGAATCAAAAATGCATAAAAGGGTAGAGGGCTGCGCAGGGCTTCCGAATTTGTGATCTTGCCTCCTCCAAACTTGACGCAACATCTTGGCAGGAGACTTTTCGGATCAAAAATCTACACCCATCGCATTTACGGTTACGTTAAATCAAAGGTCTTGACATCCTCTTTTCGAAAAACCAATCCTCCCTCGTCTAATCCTGGTGGAAGCAGGTGGCACGAGCGCACAGAACTTGATATCTTCTTTCCGAAAAAATAATCCTGCGTCGCGATATCTTGCCGGAAGTGGCAGGAGAGGTAATTGGGTCTTAAGAAGAAACTTATTTGATATTTCACCCACTTTTGCGAGGCAGGACTGCTTTTTTTTCGGTAAGACGACGTCAATACCTTTGGTTTGACAACGCATTTAGCGCAAACTTCGATAAGAGTAGTTCGTCGACATGAAACATCAGATTTACACGATCCTGCAGCTCAGATTAGGTTAGGTTGAAAAGGCTGCTGTATAGAACACAGCACACATAGACCACCAACGGGTCCGTTGTGATACCTCAACGCCATAAGAGCCTAGTCGTCAAACCACCCGAATCTATCAATAAAGCGATGTAGATGAACAGCACTTACGTCTTTCAAGTCATCCAGGTCAAGAAAGTAAAGGGAACTTAGAGTATCCTTTCTTCTACCGGTCAGAGCAGGGCAGGTGCACAGGAAGTGGGCTATTGTCTCCTCCTCCTAATCATCTCCACAGCTTCTGCAGTGATCATTATACGGAAGCCGAAGACGCCTGGCATGCTCACCTATCAAGCAATGTCCTGTAATGATCCCCACAACCTTCCTTAGTTGCTTTCTCTCCAGCATCTGCAGCCCTGAAGAGCGGCTAGGATTTAAGGCCGGCCAAATTTGCCTTGTAAAATTTCATGTAGTTCCATTTATTTAGCCATTCGATATTAGCACGGTTTAGTGCGTTTGTCTTGATCACCTTCTTACAAACTGCCATCGGTATTTTGACCGGGCGAAAACACTCTATGTCCACATTGGTGGTACCCACCCGAGCCAGCTCGTCTGCTCGGCAGTTAGTTAGTAACCACTATGCCCTGGTATCCAGCACAAAGTGATGTTGAAAAAGCCGCTGAGTTCATTGAGAGCAGAGCGGCACATCACCACGGTTTTCGAAGTAGAAAGGGCAGCGTCCAGGGATTTTATCGCCGCCTAATATCGGCATAGATAGTAATAGTCCTAGCAGATACGACATTGCAGCCCAACCAAGCCAAAACTTCGGCAATTGCAGTGATCTCCGCCTGGATGACAAGTGACAAGCCAAAAATCCAGTCCCTCTGAAAAGATACCAGCGCCTACACCTTCTTCTGTTTTCGAGGCATCCATTAAAAAGCTTATTGCTTCCGACTCTGGAGTACTGTTTACGCCCCACTCTTGTCGAAAGGGTATTAGGCTGGTATGGCCTTTGTCGAAGAAAAACACCGGAGAGGTGTAATCTGTTTCTTCTGGAATACCAAGATTGTCCACTATAGTCGAGTGGCCAATAGTAGTCATTTTCCACTGTCCCGTTTCACGGATGGCCGTGATTGCAGCCCACTGTTCGGCCAAGATGTTCAAGGGAAGCAAATTAAGCATACAAGAGCAGTAGTTGGTGTGGTCTTGAGAGCACCAATGATAGCAATACAGGATAATCTTTGAACTTTGTTCAATAGAGTCCTGTAGGACGCCTTGTTGAGTGCAATTCACCAAACTACTACCCTATACATTAAAATAAGGCCCTGAATATACTTTCAATCCAAGGACACATTAAGTCTATGGTTTTTTGTATATCCGTTGGAATAATGCCATCCGGTCCTGTGGACTTAAACGGGTCGAATCTGTTAATAGCCCATACTACAATATTTTATCATTCGAGAGAATAGAATCATAGTCACAAGGGGCCATTACTACCCGAGAGCACTCTTGCACATCACCAGATGAGCTGTCTGGGAAATGAGTGTCAAACAAAACCTCAATAGTTTCTTCACTAGAGGTTGTCTATGTCCCATCTTGTTTCAGCAAATAGCTTGGAATGGTCGGAGCAGTGGATAAAATTTTCCGTAGTCTGGAAGTCTCGCTGGATTCTTCGACTCGTTCACAGAAACTCCTCCCCGACTCCCGCTTAGATCTTCTGATCTCGTTTTTGAAGATTTTTAGATTTTCTTTGTAATTTGACCAATCAGAGTCTAGTCCTGAAGACTGCAGCTCACTTCCGGCAAGTATGGACGGGGCAAGATTCGTTTTTCGAAAAGAGGAAGCGATGGGGGTACCATTGCACTCTCCTGCGACGGTGTTGCGGCAAGTTTGGACGAGGCAGTATCGCATATTCGGTTCATATTAATCCTCAGGATGCAAACGCTTCGAATGTCGATTCTGTTGAACGGGACATCATTAAAATAGAAAGAAATGAAGAAACTACCGAGGAAGAGGATAACGTGAATGAGTCATCGCGAGAAACTTTAATTTCTAGTACTGAAGCAGTGCAAGTGGTCATTTATTATGTAAATGGTGTGAACAATACGGTTCAACTTATAATGAAATCCGTAACTTTACTGAGATTCAGAAAAGAATTTCTATTATGCAGATGCAGAAACAAATCAAAGTTTCTTTTTTAAAAAAAAAGATAATTGTAATATGTAATAAGGAACGTGTTTGAACAATAAAGACAGTTGAAATACGCTTTATGTTTCATTCGCTTATATTAACCAGGGTCCTGCATTATATTTGTTAATATAAATGAGCGTCTACTGTATCTCAATTTAAAAACCCCTATGGTTCAAAATTGCGAACCACTATGCGTGGTCAACTTGGGATGTTTCAAAAACTCATTATATTGTAGCATAAGTTTGGCAGTCGTTGAATCCCATACGGAAACATTAAAAAATTAACATTTATTCGTCAACTTTTATAGACGATCTCTAATTGGCTCATTGTCGAATCATTTGTAGCCTAATAATTTAACAAGTGTAAGTTTTAGATCTTTTAAACATCAATTATCTTAAGTAGTCAACATTGTGCTGACGTAAAGTTTCTTATACGAGTATGCGTGTATCTATTTTTTGTTTATGTATGAAAAAAATTTCTTTGAGGGTGACTGAACTTCTAAAATAGGTGTAAAATAATAAAGAAAGGGTCCGAGTATGTTTTTTTTAATTATGTATGTGCTATTCTTTAGTATGTAATGTATGTAAGTAATAGATTGAAATTTGCGTCAATCAACTGAACGTTGAAATGTTTGCATGATGAGTCAGTGTCGGGCACTCGATGTGTTGGTCGAAAAAGCGTGATCACGAATTTTTTAACGTTGAGTACGAAAATCCAACTCAATTTCAAAACATACTAAATTTTTTAATCATAGCCTGGGTCCATACACATTTGTACACAACGTTTAATTTTCGTTCAAAAGGTCGAGCTAGTCGCTGACGTAGATAAGCCATCCACTATAACCGAGGTGTTTTATTTTTTTTGCACATCGTGTTATGCAGTGTTACTAATTTTAAGGTGGCTCACTGAAACTACTATGGAACGACCTTCACCGTCCTTGAGACGCAACTTTCTTCAGCATCCAACATTTCGTCATAATAAGCAATCAAAACTCCATTTCAGCACGCTAAATTGACCAAAATACTTTTACTGTTTTTACGGAATGGTTTCGTGGATACCAAGCCAGAGATGTTTCATCGGTGCAAAGTGTTTCCAAGTATTTTTCAGCATTTCTTCGAAATGAATCAATGGCCAATTCTGAATGGTAATGATTGCGATTCGCCCAATAGTAGTCTCTTGATTTTTTCATTGAAGTTACTCGTGGTGGACCTTACTCACTTTACAGTTTAACATAACCCGTTTTCGATAGGTAGTTAATTTCATAAGTTGTGGCAAGGGAGGTCACCTGCTATCGACGTGATGCCGGCAATTTCGTAAACATTCAAGAAACTAGCAATAGTAGTAACTTTCTCGAGAAATTAGGTATTCATAATTATGCAAAAGATTTACGCTACATCTGAAAATGCAGTCTCGTGAGTATCTTGACTCGTCGCAATTCTTATTAAGTTTTACGTTTTATGAATGGGCAGATTTGTGGAATTTTTGATTGGCACACGCTACGGGCGTGTAGTACCAGTTTCGTATGAAATGTAGTAAGCTGTTACAGGTGAAGTGATATGACAATACAGGCACAAGTTGCCAATTCTTTAGAACTATTAGAACGCTTCGATGGCTTAAGTGGGAAGATCGTAAGAATATAGTCACAAGTAACTGGAAAGGTTACTGGGCTTTTTATTACTTTCGGTTTTTCTCATAGCATGACGCAAATTACGTCAACTTGGATACACATCAAGATTATTTTCTTGTGAGATGGGAAGTTCCCAGAAATAATTTCACCATAATAAAAAACCTTACATGGAACTGAGAATGTGAACCTCATTAATATGAATTCCCGAATTCTGTTGACACACCACCTGAATTTCATTTAAAAATGCAATTGAAATTTTTCAAAAAGCTTGTCATGAAGCATCATAATCCACTTCCTGTCGTAAGAGTCAATGGATTTCTGTTAAAATAAGAAAATTAAGAAATATGCAATTACAACAGGATATAAAAGCATCCTTCCAAAAGTTATCAAGTGCAATTACCAAAAGCAGAAACAACCATCCACGGAGGAAATGCCAAGGGTGTTTGTTTCAAAAATAATGAATATCTACTGTGGCCAGTACGATACTTAGTATCCTAGCTAAGTCACATTCATTCGAAATTTGAACAAAAACAATCCATATCGCGTCAAATGTGGTGCGCTTTTCGGAGTGTTGCTTATGTATATGATACTCATAAGAAAACGAACGACAGAATTATGCGATGTTACCGAGTAAATGCGTGAGATAGACGAGGTAGTCTTCGAGTTCAGAAGTTCTGAATCTTTCCGCCGTCGAAACTCCCTTAGAGAGAACCCCCCATCATTCCGAAAACACCGAAAAAGTTGTGATATATTTTTATTTACATTTATTTTTGTCCCAGAATTTCATTTAGCTGAGTAAGGCATTTTAAAATAATTTAAAAAATAAAAAATAAAGAATACGTTTTTTTTTCGTGATTTTTCTGCGATTCCGTTTACCACCATTTTTTGGAACTTTTATAGGCCCACAACTTTAATACACGGGGGAACAGCATTTTGTTTATTTGGATTTGATATTCATTTCTAGCTAATTTTTGGTCGTAGAATCCGGAAATGCTAACCGTTTTTCTCCTATACGTCCAGTTTTTGAGATACAGGGGGCTCAAATTTTGGCCCCCATACAAACCTGCCTTTCATTGAAATCAAAACAAACGAAACTCGTTACAATTTTTTTATTTATAAATTTTGATTTTACATCTTAACAATATTACCTAAGAACTAAAAAAAAAATTATGGCAAAAATATTCGTTTGTAGCTTTTCCTGGAGTGTTCAATTTCAGGACAGTCCCGTTTTATGCTCCAACAATAGTCCGCCATCATATTCGCATCCCATCTGCCTTGATATCGAGTTTCCGTGATTTTTAAATCTTGATGAAATCCCTCTCCTTGCTCATCACTCACAGCTCCAAGATTTTCCGGAAATTCATCTAGATGACGGAACGATAGAAGGATACTTTGACTTCTGGTTCCAGGAGATGTTTTTCCTGTAGCCTAGACGCTAACAGCTCTGAAGCTTTTTTAGAAAGCCCCAGATCGCGCACTAGATCGTTCAGCTCGTTCTGTTTAAATCCTTTGGTTGGTTCCTAGCGCTGAGTTCGGAGAGTGATGATGTCGACAGACTTAAAAGCATATTTACGTCCACGTCCAAAGAAGGCGAAGGAGATACTTGATATACTGGCACTGGAACTTCAGGAGAATGAGCGACTGGTCTTTTCGCCGATTCTAAATTGGGATACTGTATCTTATTTTTGTTTTTGTGTGTGTACCCTGTTGTTTTAGTACAACAAAAGTAACAATCACTTGTGTGGTTTGAGGGCTCTCGCCATATCATTGCCACACCAAATGGCAACTGAAGTCGTTCTGCTTTCGTCCAGGACCTCAAATGTGTGACACAGCACCTGCACACTTTATGAGGGACCCACCATTTATCCTGATTGCAAATTGGAGTTTCGAAGTAGGCAAGATATGCCTGGTGAACAAAGGGGCCTATTTTTTTCCTCTGACTTAGAAATGTATAACTGCCACATATATAGCAAAATGAGTCCGGAGCGTTGAGACACTTTCGACGAGGGATAGTAGAGGCTTCCATTACACAAGTTAAGAGCACAATAATAGAGTAATATACTGGAACAGAGGCTTTTAAATACATTTTTTTACATAAAAGATCCTTAAAAATGGCCGAAGAATTTCACAACTTTTAACAAACAATCCGGGTAGCGAGAAATTAATTTTTTTTATTGCTTTTAATTTTATTGTATACAGGTACTAGAAGGTCCTGCACAAGGATGAAGCCCCGTAGCTTTTAAAAAAAGTTGTTTTTTAAGGGGGCCTTTTGTAATTTTCCGTAAAATTAAAAAACAAACGATATCTCGAAAACCTGACGTATAGGGGAAAAACGGACTGCATTTTTGGAATCAGCGAGGTTTTAAAAAAAAACAGAAAAAAGTGTCAAAATTGGTCTCCCGTGAATTAATTAGGGTAGAATAGAAAAGGGTGAATTTTTTAATATTGTTCGCAATGGTAATTCGGCGCGGCGTCGCGTCATCGCCGTGTCGACAACGTGTGAAAATAGTCTTATTCTTATATGTAGTGTTTAGAGGACCACACTTTGATATACTCGTACCCACAGTCTGTAATCGCGCTCGGTGGCCGTTGTCGTTCGGTCATCGTCAGGGCCGTCGAGAGAAAATCCTGGCCCGGGACCTAACTTTTATAGGGTCAATCGCATTTTTTTTTGCGTTTGAAAGAATTCGGAAAGTTCATGCAACTTTCAATAAAAAAATTATTGCATTAAGAACTCAGCTTAAAAAAAATTCACATGTTTAAAACGATTCATAAACATCTGACTCTCATCGACTTCAAGACAATTACAAAAAAACAACGTCATTTCATTATAGGTATAATGGCCGCGGTGCCAAAACACCAAAATCAGAAACGTGGGCCAGTTTCAATCCAGACTCGGGTCCGTGGATTATAAGTTGTTCCAGAAACGGCTATGGACTATAATCCATCAGCTGCCAGTTTTTATGTTTCTGCCAACTGAACAGCATTCGACTCAAATTACGACTGTGTCCTTATTCATTTCTTTTGTGTCTCTCATGGACTTTCATTTACAGACGACATAAAACAGAAAACTAGCGACCGCATCACTAATGAACTACGGAACAATTGAAAAAACACGCGTGTATAAGCTATGAGGTGTTAGAAGTTTGGGTAAAATTAACCGGTAATGGACTGGACAAAATTATGATCCAAAAAATGTCGTTCCCTGGAACATGTTCCATTGTACCGGAATTGCACCGGACAGAAAATCCGAGCATCAGAAAACTTATGCCTTGTAGAAACTCGCCAAAATTTTTAATAACTGACAGTTAGCAGCCTTTAAATGTATAAAAACAATTCTTTGTGCGTTGGGACACCGAGCACTTGTGAAGCTTCGCAAGAATAAAATTGCAGTTTACATTCAATTCATTGCCAGAAACTAAGAAATCATGATGGAGGAATTAAATTTTCTAAACAAAGCTAGTATGTGAAAATCCGAGAAAAAGTTTAGAGATAAAAATATTTTCCGGACAGCTTGTATAAATTTTATGAGTCTTATTCCTTACCTGAATTGCAATACAAAGAAAAAACGTTGAATTCCATAAAACATACACAAATTTTATAGATTAGGAACTGACGGGGATTGAGTAAGCAAAATTCCCGGACCGGGAGTCCCTTATGGACTTCAGTTTAGGGTGTACAACTAAAATTAGTGGCTGCCAATTTACAGCGGTTTTCAATCAAACCAGTACCTTTGCTTTGCTCACTCATCACAATCTCCACCCCAAGGATATCGTTTTTCCGGTGACTTTTGGGATTTTAAAGGGATTTGCTAACCCTTTTTTAACATTGATTTACTTTTCCGGGGACACTCACTTTTTAGCAAAATTATTTTATTAAAAGAAGACTAAAATCAACAATTTTAGATCAAGCAAAGAAATCTACGATCAGTGCTTGCCGATTTACAGCTGGTTTTCCATCAAAAAAATAGAGTGACATGCTTATTTCGCTCACTTACATCGCCCTCCACCTCCAGGGTATCGCTTTCCAGAGCGTAGTTGGCGATGAGGCTTAAAAAATTAAAGCCATCTTTTATTTGCATTTATTCAGGTATATCAGCGATTTTATGGCCTGTTAAAAGGCTTGGAATACATTTTTTTTTAACTTTTATTGAGTTTTCCGGGGAAACGTTCACTTTAATATGATACGAGGTGAAGCCTTCTACCATAAACGTTTACCGACTTACGGTTTATTCCCTTCTCGTGTCAGGCCTCGCATCCTTCCTCTCATCTCCCTCCTGAGCTTCCCTTAAAACTATTCTGGCCGTCATCCAGTATTTTCCTATCTCTAGGTGTACATCATCTCCTGAAGATGAATCAAAAGAAAATCTACGGTTCGCGAGTTTCGCATACTCTGCATTCTTAATGCGTCTTTGCCTATGGGGTTGTGTGGCTATTTTAGTGTGTTGGGAAATGTTTTTAGACGAAATGTGTTATGAAAATTTGTTTTCTTTTTTAATTTCAATTTTTCTAATATGCGGGCCTCATCAAAAACCATGGGCCCGGAGCGATTCACCCCTTCCGCACCCCCCTCTCGAAGGCCCTGGTCACCGCTCTACGATACTAATCCAGAACTCGAAGTTCAAATCTCGGCGCGATCAAGAACTGCATATGGGTACTAATACAACTCTCACAGTGCTCCGAGCTTGTCAGTATAAAGACGGTGCGGATAGGAGATGCATGTTAGCAACTGCACTTCCGAAAAGCAGATATGCTATTGAAACGTCAACAAGGCATAGAAATGCTAGAGATCTTGATGCGCCCATGCCCATGGGGGGTTAAGGCAATTGATAAGGTTCTCAGCCCGATATTGTGAAAAAAGAAATCCAACACCTATTACCATCAATATTAATGGGCAGCCTGTGGAGAAGGTGGACAACTTCGTCTACCTGGGTAGCATTGTTGCCGAAAATGGTGGTAAGAACATAGCTCGTCATATCAAGCAGGCTAAATGCGCATACAGCATGCTGTCCAAAATCTGGCAAAGCAGTTATCTAAGCATCAAGACCAAGCCGGACCTGTTTCGCTCCCTTGTACTGTCTGTGCTGTTGTATGGGAGCAGTACACGGAATGTTTCCGTAAGAGTTACCAGAAAGCTGCAAGTTTTGGTCAACCCCTGTCTTCGTCGAATTCTAAGAATTTTCTGGACCGAAACAATATCAAATAAAGAGCTAAGTCGGCGTACGGGTTAGATACCAATCGAGGAATTGCTACGCAGGCGAAAATGGCAGTGGATAGGTCATACATTGCGGAAGACTGATAACTGCATTGCTTTGCATGCCATGAAATGGAACCCCATTTCCAACGAAGGCCGACAAGGGGGGTCGTTAAATCACATGGCGTTGACCGGTGGTAAAGTAGTAAGTCTTTTGGGGAGTTGCACTACACTGCCCAGAACAGAGGACGATGGCAGGATTTGTTGACGCGCAATGACCCACTAGAGGTTAAGGCAAAGGATTAGTACCCTTCGGAAATATGGGGAGGGGGGCTCTCAACAAGGTCATTGTGGTATTGCCCGATACGAGGTTGACAGAACACTGACGACGTGGGCGTTCGATTTTTTTCAAAAACAGGACAATGGAGGCCACTTATTTAGGAGTGAATAAAAGAGAAGACAGTTAGCACAGGAACACCACAAGGAGGAATATCATCCCCCCTTTTCTGGATCCTGACGGTCAACGAAATACTAGAGAGGTTAAGAGCCAGCGGCTTTGAGGTGGTATTTATATGTAGAGGCCGATGACATTGTGGTGATTGTGAGAGAAAAGTTTCCTCATACCTTGTCGGACTTTATGCAATCGGCGCTGGAACAGATCCAAACCTGGACCGGGGCACCTTATCTTAAAACTAACCCGACAAAAAAGGAACTAATACTTTTCACAAGGAAACATAAAGTGCCAGAAATCGCCACTACTATCCTCAACGGAAAATGGTTGTTTTGACAATAGCACCAGAAACATGATTGCTGTTTCTCTTCTGTCGTGAAAACAACCACTTTCCGTCGACAATTCTATTGTTATTTTTGTCGCTATAGCAACAGGAACAGAGTTATGCCACAAATGTACTGAATTCTGTTCCTGTTCCTAATTCTGGTGTATGCGAAATCGCGGCTTATGTGTGCTGTCGTCATCATAGCAGCCCATCAATCTAACCAACATGCTATACGCATGGCGGCATAGTCCATTCAATGGCGACGATTTGCGTCGACAATAGAGGGGCCATTCTGCCTTTAGCGTCGTAAAGGAGCTCTTCCAGAGCTGTAAATGTATGGAAAGAGGCTGTCGACAAAAAGGCTTGGGTGGGTGCCTGGCCATAGTGGTGTCGTAGGTAACGAAAAAGCAAGAAGACAAACTGGTAATAAGGAGAGGTTCGGGCGCCGAGAACAGTACATCGGAACCTAACCCACGTTCACTCGCGGACATAACAAACGGAATAGATGGAGCCATATGGACTAAACCACAATACGACTGAATAAACAGAACTGATAGTAAGATAGCCAGAAGCTGGTTGCCATCACCCGATCTGAACAATAGCAGGATGCCACTCAATCTCAAAAGAAATAGACTGAGAGCTACGGTAGGTCCACTCGGAAGACACTGTCCGCACTACCGCACCTCATTCAAGTAGATTGGGATTGTCCTCCATAAACTTATGCAGAAGATGTGAGATGGAAGAGGACACCATCTAACATACCTTGTGTGAGTGTCCAGCCCTAAATTGGAAACGCCCTAACATCTAAGATGCTTACCGCTTTCAAGACCTACCAGAGGTGGCCAGTGTTGTCTCGTTGAATCAGCTGGTCCAATTTAAGAGAGGCACGTGGCAGCTCTAATTAGCCAGCAGAGGGTGGCAAATATGCCCAAATCGGAGGCCTAATGTAAGCTGCGCTAGTGGCAACCATCTTATCTAATCTAATTTCCTTGGAACAGCTTATAAACCGTTTTCCATTTGATGATAAGATTGTTAAGTTGATAAGATAACAACTCAACTGCAACTCGGTCAGTTTGACAGTGAAAGTCTGTCGTGAACTTCTCCAATGTCTGGCGACCAACTTTTCCTGTATTGGGTGCCAGATCACCGTGGCATTAAGGGAAACGAAGCACCGCATAAACTTACAGGGCAGGGATTGGTCTAAAAGGATACGACAGCAATACTCGGACAACATTCTAGGACTGCGGCAATCAAAGGAGCTGATAAGACGCTTCAACTACGTAGATACCATGATTAGAGCCGACCTTAGACTATTTATGGGCTACCTATTCAGCCACTGGGTGATATTTAATCCGAACAAGATGCGCTTGCCTAATGAGACGCAGTGTCGTCTTTGTTTAGAGGACGTTGAGACCACATGTCACATTTTATGTCTATGCTCGGCGATTGGGCAGGTGAGGTAAAAGTTCCTCGTGCAGTTCATCACGTGCCCTGCTGTTACCAGGAAAACTTTTACAAAGTACATACTAGCCCTCGCACGAATTGTAATGAAACATATCCTGGTCTCGCTGTGCAGCTTCCACCGGCAGATTTATTGCAGCACTTGATGAGTAAAGATCCGTCGGTGGTACGAAACCAGAGGCCGAGGGTCCCATTACGCCTGGATCCCGATGCGAACACGAGGGAATCTGCGCCGTCCGCCAACCATTCCATCCTTATCGCCTCATTTTTTTATCATTCCCCATTTTTACCTCCTCTGTTTGTGTTGTTTTCCAAAGGCCTATGAATTTTTGTTAATACGTAAAGGACAGGGGCAACGAGCAACGAAAACACCGCCCACGTCTCCCGAACTGAGCTACAGCAAGCATAGGCGGGTGCTTAGCTCGCTGAGGGGTCTATTTCTTCGCCAGATGGTATTGCCGGGCCTTCACGGTCATCCCGCAACCTTTAGGCTCCGTCCCCACAGGCATCTTCGGATGGCCGCCAAACCGTCCGTTACACAGTGAAGGAATAATAAAAAAAATAGGTTAGAACATAATAGACCTTCTTTGGTCGCAGTGCTAACCTTAAGGGTGAGTAGCCGGTATGTTATTATTATTATTATTGTATGAAAAATTTTTAGGGTTTGGTAGTAGAAACAAAACCCTTATGAAATTGGTCAAATGTCTGTCTGTCCATAGAATATCTCTTGAAAGGCTGAAACTACATACAAGAAATTTTGTGGAAATGTGTAGAATTATTATAATTCGCTGGAGCAAGCGATACGTCATAATAGGCTAACTTTACGAAGAGGTCCCCATGGAGGGCAAATAAAGGTTGAACAAAATTGGTGGTACAGGCAAGTAGAGTATCATGAAATAGGTACCACCGAGTACATTCCATTTCTAACATTTTTATCAAATTTGAAAAAAGGGGGAAAAGAGGGAGAGGGGAAAATATGGGATCATAGTTTGTCCCACCGCCTCGCATTTCCAGACTGTTTCACTTACAAATATGAAAACTTGCAGCAGGTGGCTTTCGCCTAGCATAGAAAACCGAAAATAATGAAATTTTATTATCTTCTCAAAAGAGGTTAATAATAGTATATTTCTACAGTCGCAGTTAGCATGCCCCTGCATCTCTCAAAAGACCTTTTCCATAGTCCTCCACGGGGCGCCCCATGGTAACGGCAGTGTTTCAAACCGCTGACGGCCAAGTATTATCGATAAGACAGTTTGGAAAAAGGCAGATAGCTGTAGCCTGAATGGCTGACCAACAACTAAGCGTCTCAGGTTTAGTAGCATGGAATAAATTGCGTAATTGGACTTGCAACATAGTTGTGTGAACCCCAGCACGTTTATTAAACCATCCGAAGCAGCTTTCTTCCGAGGCTATCCCATGAATGGGTTAGACGATGTGCTCACAACTCGTCCTTGTAAAAACCACTCCACGTCAAGAAACCTGGAACGAAAGTCTCGGATTGGACGGATGAACAACCACGACCACGCAAACGACTAAAGGATTATTCTTTCGGATCCTGGAATGTACGCTCCCTGAACAAACCGGGGGCCGAGAAGGTCCTTCTTCAACAGGTCGAAAAGTACAAACTGAGCATTACTGCAGTCCAGGACACAAATTGGCTTGGCAGCGAGATCAATGAATAGAAATCGTACACTATTTTCACAAGTGGCAAACCATCGGGCCGCAAGGAGTTTGGAGTAGCATTTATAGTAAACAATCACCTCAAACCGCACATTACTGACTTCAAACCCATAAATGAACGGTATGTGCTATTAGCATCAAGACTCGATTCTTCAATCTCTGACTCATCAATGTGCATGCCCCCACTGAAGTTACAGAAAGCGCAGTAAAAGACGAGCTCTATGCCCGCCTTGATACTCTCTTCCACTCACTTCCAACAAACGACGTCAAATTGCAACTACGAGACTTTAACGCCAAAGTCGGAAATAAAAGTTGGCACCGGGGACACCTGGAGGTCACAGTCTCCATGAAAAATGTAACGACAACGGCCAGCGACTTATCGACTTCGCAATAGTAGGAATCTAATCGTAACCTCAACGTATTTTCCGGATCTACGCATTCACAAGCAGACTTGGAAATCTCCAGACGCACATACTGTCAACCAAATTATTCGCGTCCTCATTTGCAGGAGATGGACGTCTACTGTGATGGATGTCCGCTCCTATCGAGGAGCAAACTGCGACTCAGATCATCACTTGGTGAAGACGACTTACAGATGTAGAATTTCCTCAGTGCACCAATCGAGAATCAGCCCTCCCAAATTTTTTTCGGTTCATAAGCTTCTGAGCGATGCTACAGTGGTGGCGTATACTACCGCCCTTGAGGAAAGGCTATCGCCTATGCTACAAAACATCAGCAACACAAGCGTTCATGGATTCTGGGAAGAACTCAAGGGTACCATCAGGGATGTCGCAGAGAAGGTCGTGGGATATATTATATAGCCTGCCGAGCGCGAAATGACTGTTTGACAAAGAATGTAAAAATTCACTTGACGCGAAAAACGAGGCCTACAGACAATGGATTCAACGAGGAACTAGAGCCAGAAGAGAAAAATATGACGAGCTACGGCGAATATCGAAAAGAATAATTAGACGTAAGAAACGTAAATACTTTGACGAGCAGTTGCTGAATATAAACGAAAACTTAGCTAATAGGAACACTCGACAAGCGTACAAACTATAATAGAAAATACAATTAAGAACGGCTACCAACCCACGACTAGCCTCTGAAAGGACAAGGATGGAAACATAATCAGCGACACCGATGGCATTAACAAATGATGGGCCTTTTATTTTGCAGAGCTTCTGAGCCCACCATCTAAACTCCCCACACAAGAAGCTACCGACGATATTGTTGATCTAGCCCCACCCATACAACCCCAGACAGTAGAGGAAGTTGATCTCGCGTTGCGGTCACTAAAACGAAATAAAGCGCCGGGCGCAGACGAGATTCCAGCTGAACTGCTAAAATTCGGTGGAACGGGTCTAGCTAATGCCATACAGCAATTACTCCTGCGGGTATGGGAGGACGAGGAGATCCCAGTTTGTATTACAGGGGCATATCACTAGTTTGTACGTCCTATAAAATTTTGACAAAAATTCTGGAAAATAGAATAAAACCGTACGCAGAATATCAAAGCGGTTTCAAACCTGGTCGCTCCACAACCGATAAGCTCTTTACAGCCAAACTGATACTCCAGAATTGTTGGGAATACAACAGCAGGCATACGACAGTATCGATCGTGGAATACTGTACAACATCATGCGGCAATTTGGTATACCGTCCAAATTAGTGCGACTGACAAAGAGACGCTAAGGCGGCTACTACACTATAAAAGTTCTTTTACAAATATCGTTTGTAAAAGATACTTTCGAAGAACTTTTCTAGTGTAATAGCCGCCTAAGAAAAGATTTGCGACGTGAACGTTGCTTGTTTCAAGTGCTTTTCTTACATGCTTGCACACTTTCCCCCTTAGGCGGCTAATATCATTCATAAAAGTTCTTTTAAAATATCGTGAGTCAAAGATATTTGTAAAAGAACTTTTATAGTGTAATAGCCGCCTAACGTATGCCGACAACATCAACATTATGACCCGGAGATGGGCCGACGCGGAAGAACTTCTGCATACGCTCGATACCTCTGCGAAAGAAGTTGGTCTACGTATCAACGAGGGTAAAACTAAAATAATGATGCAATCGAAAAGGACACCTGCACAACCGAGCATCAATGTGGGGTACATCAACATCGAGTTCGTGAACAACTGGTATATGAAGTTGTAGTGTGTAAGTGGGTTGCAACTTGTCAAGAGACGCCAACGAAACTGAGGAAATCAAGCGACAGATACAGTTATCTAAGCTGAAAAATTCGAAAATCGTCAAACTACAACGACTTCAATGGGCAGGGCATGTCCAACGAATGGACGATGATCGCGTGCCAAAGAGAGTGATGAATGCAAAACGAGTTGACGGCGCGAGACCGCCTAGACGACCGAGATCTCGTTGGGAGAGCTCAGTATATGTGGACGCCGAGCAGCTACTGGGCCTCCAAGACTGGCTGTTTTTGATCGAGCCGAGATTTGAACTCCGAGCTCTAGATTAGCGAGCGCTGACCGAACGACCACGGCCACTGAGCGCAATAAACGATGCGATACAATTACATACTACATACTTGAATACTGTCTATTGTTTTCGTAGAGCGAATTGGATTTAACCATTTCTGAAAGGATTAAGATTGGTGCGAGAGAAGTGGGAGGGGGAGGGAGGCTGATCACTGACTCTTCTTTCTATCAAACAATTTATTTTTAATAGCTTTTTAAGCAAGCTTGCAATTCGCCTTAACATTAATGGTAAAGCGTCTCCTACTAGCATGGGACACCACAAAACCCTCGGATTGCGCCCTCTACTTCCGGTTTCGTTGTATGTTAAAACAAATAATTAGAAATTAGAAATGTTTGGCAAAAGAAACGACTGAATAGTAGCAAAGGTGAAAACAATAGCCCTGTTGCTATAGTCATGCCCTCCTACGGAGCATGACTCTGTTGACCCTCTTTTCAAATCCGAAAATATTGTTATTGCTCATAAATTGAAATGAAGAAAAATGCGATTTGCTTTAATTATACTCGAAACGAAATTATGTAGAATCGAATTGATCTGACACACCTTCGGCAGAAATGCCATTCATCTAATTTCTGGACATTCATTAAAATTAATTCTTAGACTGTTCCTGCGAAATAATGCGTCGTTTTCAGTTAACTGTCCATAGACACCTGTCTGTGATATTACAATCGCATTTTCACATTTAACTTTACTTTGGTTTCGTCAATATGTATGTATGTTGTATAGTATTCTGCTCAAGTTCTCAACCATATATAAATGCTGATGTATACACTGGCTTCTTCTACGAAAAAAGGGGAGAGTTCAAGCGAATCCCCAAGCAGTTGATAACTAATGAATTATTTAATAATATTGGCGCACGTCCGTACGAGCATGGCAACTGACTCACGCCAAAAGTGTGCTAGGCGGCATTCACCATTCAATTCAGTACATAAAAGCTCAATATGAAGATTGCGCAACACGTGGATAAAAGCATGCTGTTGGCAACTACAATTCTAGATTCGCGCAAATTCCCAGAGACGATGCAAAGTTTCTGTGAATATGTCTGAGAGTCTGAGCTTCAGTTGGTCCATGCCTGGCCGAGGGCATGAATGAATCGTCAGGTGAGCGGATTTGGATGAAATAAGATGCTGCCATGTGTGCTCGCTCTACGCTCTTGAATTTTCAGTGTTCGTTTTTTAGTTAGGAATTTCCCCACTTGTTGTTTTGGTTGGAACCGTGGGAAATCTGTATCTCATCGCTAGTCGCTGTTTGGATCCGAAAATATTTTTATCGTGAAAGGTGTGATGAATAATACCTCGAGATTTGCCAGGTCTTTACGTCTGATTAATAAAAATACGCGAACGTGCTAGCGCGCTTGGAATTACTGCTGCATTCACGTCTTCTATTCGCATCTTGCCGATCGGTTTCGGTGTAACTCAATGCAGCGGCGAAACCATCAAAGATTTCCGCTTCCATGGATGATGACGATTGTGTTTGGTAAAAACCAACCTTTTCAATCATGACGCAGACTTTGAATTTGAAGTGACCTCCTTGTTATTGAGTCGTTCCGATGACATTGATATACAATATACAAATATACATACATATGTCTGTTTAAAAGATGATAATTACTTCAACTTCACGTATTTCGTATTGAATTCAAACAGGTGAAATACCTCTGGCGAGGCATAGCAAATGATAATAAGATTTTTTTTTGTGAATTATTATTATTACCCCAGAAGGGGCTTTTTCTCTTTTAAGACGGTGAATTTTCCCGTAGTAGCAAAACATTATTTTATTTCATTTATTAATACATCTTATGTTTTTTTAAATTGCTACAAGGTGCGGTTTGATAAACAAACATTAATAGAGTTATGGGAAACTTATAAGGGAAAGAACATTTTATGTAATTATTTCAATTAAAGTCTAGTTTTTGTTCTTTACTACTCCATTGTACCATAAGCTCGCAAGTAGTGTTGTACATTAACATTATTCGTTACAAATGTACGTATATCGCTTCAAATACAACGCCTTAGAAAATGCAAGAAAGCAATACATATACGGATACTATCACAGGACGACACTCCAGATAGTTGTAAAATTGTGACCTAAGACTGGTAGTCACCACAGCGATTTGTAATGAACCACCTGTAATGAACCATATTATGGTCCGGTAGTGCTGCTCCCACCGGCAGATCGAAGTAGCACCTGATTAGTAGTGATCTGTTGGTGGCACGAAACCAGCGGCCGAGGGTCCCATTACAACCGGAGTCAGATTCGACCGCGTGGGCATCTGATCCGTCCGCCAACCATTCCATCCTTATCGACTATTTTTTTCATTCCCCATTTTTACCTCCCCTGTTTGTGTTGTCTTCCCCAGGCCTATGAATTTTTGTTAATACGTAAAGAACAGGGGCAACGAGCGGCGAAAACCCCGCCCACGTCTCCCGAACTGAGCTTCAGCAAGCATAGGCCGCTGCTTAGCTCGTTGAGGGGCCTTTTTCTTCGCCAGATGGCACGGCCCGACCTTCACGGTCACTATGCTACCTTAGGCTCCGTCCCCACGGGCATCTTCGGATGCCCACCAAACCGTCCATTACAGATTGACGAGTAGAAGATTGTTCCTGCAGCAGTCGGTTCTACGCGCCGGAGCGACTCGTTTTTACAACGGCCAAGAGCTGCCAAACACCTTCAATGCAAGAAGGATGTGTTACATGCTGTATTCGTTTTTTGTGTTTATTGGGAGTAATGCCGGGTTTCCACCAAAGAGACAGTTTTGAAAAACACGGACAGAAACTGTTTTTCTGAACAAAAACACAAATGTTCTGTAAAAACTGAACAGTTTTGAAAACATTTGTGTCTTTAAAAACTGTTTTAGGAAACAAAACACGTTCCCATCGCGAATGGGAAAATGTTCTTGTTTTCTAGAACAGATCAAAGGAAAACACATTTGTTCTTGTTTTTTGTCTGGTTGATTGAAACACGCGCTTTTATTTTCTGCGACAGCATCCAAGTATACAATCAGTTGCCATTTTAAAAGTTCAAGTTATATAACTTTTAGTTTTTTTTTTTAATTGAGAATTGACATAATATTTCCGTTTTTTTCTGTTTTAGATGACATTTATTAAAAAAAGCCATAGCTTATTATGAAATCTTCGTTGTCTGAAATTTTTTGGGATACATGTTGAACAAGATAAACAGAACTAGAAACGAAACAAGTCTGTTCAGTTGAAACAGTTTGTTTACATAAAACAGAACTGTTTTCAGAAAACAAAACTTGTTTCTGTTTTTGTTTTTGAGAACAAAACTGTCTCTTTGGTAGAAACCCGGCATAACACATCTCTACACAAATGTTCTCAATACTACTTCTCCGCGCCGGCATTGAAAGCAACCCAAATCCATTGATCTGTTGCGTATGCAACAGAGAGCTGCCTCCTAATGCGACGTCAGTGAGATGCAGCTGCTACGGCGAATGGTGTCACCTGAGGAACTGCTCCGGACTAAACCATCACAGGCACTGGAATCTTTCAGTGCAGTCAATGCAGAAATCGAGGACGACAAGCTGCGAGGTCGTCTAACACGCCTCACCATCCTACACCAGTGAGCACCCACACGAGCTTTCAGTCAACCCCAATGACCCCTGCGAATAGACCCAGTAGGATTCCCCAACAAAACAACCTCACGCCTGCACCATCGATCGCCATTTTCGATACACTCTCACTCGTCTAATTAAACTGCAAGGGGTGCGAAATAAAATCTCATGAACAGACAACGCGTTCAAGTTGGAGTCATCCTGGAGACGAAACTACATGCCAACTCGTCCCTCAACGCTCATGGAGATTGCATCATCATCAGGAAAGACAGGTTGACCAACGCTGGAGGAGGGCTTGCCTTCATCATTCACCATTCCACGCAATACCGGAAAACAGATGTCACCAACAACGACATCACCATAGAAGTGTAAACCATCGCCATAAAATCAGGCAATGTTGATATTGAAATTATAACTTATATGTTCACCCGGTATCCAGTTGTCCCTCAGGTTACCATGTAAATATCAACACTTTCTTCACTGATCAACACCGTCTCCTGCTTAATGACTTTAACGCTCACCATGAATTCTGGCACTCACATCTTAGACACCAGAGGTATTTCCATTGCAGAACAACTTGACGCTTCAGATTTCTGTACATTGAATGATAAAACGCCCACCCGTATTGCCGGTACCTGTTCCAGCTCTCCAAACATTACTATTGCCAGTGCTAGCCTCATAAATGAAACACAATAGGAGCCGGTCCTTACACTATCATCGGACAATTTACCAATCGTGATAAGGCTTGACAAACCGACAGATATTGTGTCTGCCGAACATCGCACCTTTGTCAACCACAACAAGGCTGACTGGAATAGCTTCACCCAATATACTAGTGCTAAATTCCTCGCCCTACCAACTCCCACCGACGTACGTAAGGCCGAGCCCGATATCAGGAAAGTCCTTAATAAAGTGGCTGTGAAATTTATTCCTGCAGGACGCTTTCCGAAAATTCGGCCTAACTTTCCTACCTCAGCCACCGAGAGAGACAACATCAGGAGCACAAACCCGGACGATCCCAGAATTCACGAAATGAACTGTGAAATTCAAAGACTAGTAGCCGAGCCAAGATGTTAAATTGGAGTACGAATCTGAATGAATGCAACCTGCCCACAGGTATTAGCAAACTATGGTCGATAGTCCATGCCCTCTCTAATCCACCGGAACAGAAAGGGAATGTCCCCATCCAATTCGGAGAAAATACAATCAGCAACCCTGCCCATTGCGCAAGTCGCTTCAATAGACAGTTTATTAAACACCCTTCACGAGACAGACAAAAGCGCATAATCCGCAGGAGGATCCATAACCGAGCTGCAAACAAGATACCTGTCTTCACCACGGACGAAGTGGCTGCAGCAATCAGGAAAGCGAACAACTCGAAAGCCTTGGGATCTGATGGAATCTCAGTGGCAATGCTTAAACACCTCGACTCACCAGCTATTGAATACCTCAGGGCTACATTCAACCAATCCATCACATCACTGATCGTTCCGGAACTCTGGAAGAAAGGGAGAATAATCCCAATCTTGAAACCTGGGGAAAAAGCGACACCCGGCGAGCCCTATCGTCCCATCACACTTCTATCACAAGTTGCTAAAACGCTCGAGGCACTAATTCACCCTGATCTTGCCGCCCACATCCAGCATGCAACAGTCAGCCACTCAGCACTTCTATCCGACTTATACAATGCATCTCTTCCAACGCAAACTACAAAATGGATTGCCAATTATCTCGCGGGTAGGCCTAGGCAGTCCCACACAGAATTCAGAAGCAAGAAATCGAAGCTAAGGAAGATCAAACAAGGTGTGCCCCACGGAGGAGTTCTGTCTCCCTCCTTGTTCAACCTTTACTTATCTGGAATTCCAGCTCCACCTAAAGGAATCGAAATTATCTCCTATGCCGACGACTGCTCCATTCTGGCAACAGGAAACAACATCACGAAAATGTGTGATCGAATAAATGATTACCTGAAGAACTTAACTCCTTTTTCATGGGCAAGAATTTAATCGTATCACCGCCTAAATCCTCGGCAACCTTATTTACGGCCTGGACGAAGGAAGTCAAGACGCAACTTGGGATCCCAATAGGAAATCAGCCTATTCCGACCATGAACCATCCTAAAATTCTAGGAGTAACCCTGGATAGCATGGCCACGTCATCCTCCCATGTTTCAACTGTGTGCAACAGGATGCGCGGCAGGAATAAAATCCTTAAAGTCTTGGCCGGTAGCACCTGGAGCAGGGATAACGAAAACCCTATTGGTCACATACAGTCGGAAGGTCAGTAGCCAGCTATGCGGCTCCAGTGTGGTCACAGAATCTCTGTGATACACAATGGAATAATATTCAGACTTGCCAAAACGCCGCTCTCCGTACTGTGAAAGGCTGTCTCCTGATGTCATCCCAGGACCATCTGCATCAGTAAACAAGGATGATGCCTCTAAGGGATCACAACAAGATTCTTGCGAAACAGTACCCGAAGGTTCGTTACCGGAGGGAACACCCCAACACCGACCTCATGGAAAAGACACCGCCACTAAGACATGTCAGGCGTGATTTGATGGACCTTGGAAGAGACGTCCAGAGGTACAAAAGGGTTCCCTTTGACAACAACGCATACAGATCAGCCTTCGCAGCAATACACAACGAGAAGGTACAAACATCAATCACAGGACTAGGTTCAAATAGAGTTCTTTCGACACAACCACCTGCTATTTCACCCGATGAGAGCATATTTCCGAGAGCAGTGAGAATGACACTTCCCCAACTTCGGTGGGGCTGTTCGCGTCTTAACTCCTACCTATCTCACATTGACCGGAATGTTACGAACACATGCCCCGTCTGCAATTGTACACTTCACGATGTGAACCACAGATTTAATTGCTGCACCCACACACCTGACCCCCAGGTCGCTGTGGGAGAACCCCGTAGAGGAGGCTATCTTCCTGTCCCTTAAAACCGAGGAAGACGAAGAACATGCAGCATGTAACACACTCATACAACAAACTTTTGACCATTTCTACAACAACAACAACAACGAACAAAAGATTTTCGGACTTCTTTAAAATAAGTCCTTCTTTTGTTTGTTTGTTTGTTTCCTAACCGCTAGTGGGGCATAGCGCGTCAACTATTCCAATGTGGGTTAGTTGACGTTTTGTTGACATAAACTGGTTCCAGAAGATGCATGTTGCTAGCATGGACCTTATGTCCATTTAGCCGCATACCTGCGACAAGTAGGGGGAAAGATGGTGGCTAATAGTTAGACCTCATGCCAAAGGAGGGGGTGCCAAGCCTAAATTCAAATTTGCACCATCTGTAAAATTTTGTAACGGTACTTATGGGGTGTTTTGTCTTGTCTTAGTTTTTGGCTTTTCGGCCCACGTGAGTCGCATGATCAAAAGTAAAGCATCTAATTATTTGCTATCAAATTTTCTTTGTATACAAACTGTTTAGTTTAAACTAATTAAATTAAATGTTACAACACTTAAGTTGAAAAAAAAAGATGATTTTCGAAGCAGTTTATCGTAAATAAGTCGATAACGGTGCATTTCAGCTAATTAAGAAAGATTTTTGGTAGGGTTACCAGATGAGTAAGGTCGAAATTTAGGACACGCGAAAGAAAAGAGTTCGTGGATATCAACTCGCCCTTTCATTTGTGCGTGTGTGAAGGGGTGTAATAAACCTAATAAAAAAAATACGTAATACT